>OZ010788.1:481343419-481968419 GCA_963932465.1 Maratus speciosus | reverse complement strand
GCCCGTTTTCACGGATTTTTGTACGGGCCGGGCCGGGCCGATCTTCCAATTGTTACAACGGTCCGGGCCGGGCTCGGGCCGAACTTCCAATTTTTACAACGGGCCGGCCCGGGCTCGGGCCGAACTTCCAATTTTTACACCGGGCCGGGCCGGGCCGGGCCAAGATAGCTTTCGTACGGGCCGGGCCGGGCCCGGACCTGGAAATTCCGGCCCGTGCAGACCTCTAGGAAGAGGTAGCTTTCAAATTCCATATTTTAAAAAAGCCAACTTATATTATTCAAACACACGAAGCTCAATTTAGTGGAAACCGAATATAGGAGATTCAATACTAATTTTTATCAATACTAAATCATTATGAATGAGAATTTCGCGAAATTAGTCAGCTTTATCCAAGCTGCTTTTATTTAAAGTAACTTATATTTCGCTGAGATGTTGATGTATACTATCCACATGCCTTCTTATATGGAAATAGGCGAATACGTGTGTTATCGCATGACAAATACAAGATCGTTTCAAAATGTTAGCCATACTAGAAATTCAAAGTGCTATAATTCAACCATTTTTTAAGACATAAACAAAAGAACAAATTTTCAGAAACAAAATCTGCTCCGGAATCTTTGTATCAAGGCCAAACACATAAAAATATCTTTTTCATTTTCCAATTTTTTAATACCTCATTTTAAATTTTAAATTTAATTTTTTTAATGGCAACCCTTTTGAAACAAGATGACGAATGAAGCTGACCAACGAACTCGGTCGATAGATTGGTATGTACTATGTACAGACCAAGTAACATCCAAATCGGTTCATAAATACGCTTGTTATCGCGTGACAGAAATCAGGTCGTTTTAAAATGTCAGCCACAATAGAAATTCAAAATGCTATAACTCAGCCATTTTTTTAGATATAGACGAAACAAAAACTGTTCCGGAATCTTTGTATTAAGGTCAAACACATACGAAAAAAATCTTTTTCATTTTCCAATTTTTTGGTATCTCATTTTAAATTTTAAATTTTTTAAATGGCCGCCATTTTGAAACAAGATGGCGGATGAAGCTGGCCAATGAACTCGGTCGAGATATTTGTATGTACTATGTACACACCAACGTACATCCAAATCGGTTCATAAATACGCCTGTTATCACGTGACAAATATCAGGACGTTTCAAAATGTCAGCCACGCTAGAAATTCAAAATGCTATAACTCAGCCATTTTTTAAGATATAGACGAAACAAAAACTGCTTCCGAGTCTTTGTATCAAGATCAAATACATAAGAAAAAAATATTTTTTCAATTTTCAATTTTTTGGTACCACATCTCAAATTTAAATTTTTCTTAAAATTTTAAATGGCTGCCATTTTTAAAGAAGATGGCGGATGAAGTTGGCCAACGAACTCGGTCGAGACATTGGTATGTACTATGTACAAACGAAGTTACATCTAAATCGGTTCATAAATACGCCTTTTATCGCGTGACAAAATTCAGGACGTTTCAAAATGTCAGCCACGCTAGAAATTCAAAATGCTATATCTCAGCCATTTTTTAAGATATAGACGAAACAAAAACTGCTCCCGAATCTTTTGTATAAAGGTCAAATACATAAGTAAAAAATATTTTTCCATTTTTAATTCTTTGGTACCACATTTCAAATTTAAAATTAAAAAAAAAAAATTAAATGGCCGCTATTTTGAAACAAAAGGGCGGATGAAGCTGGCCAACGAACTCGGTTGAGACATATTCGAGAGTTACAGTATGACAAAGGTCAGATATATATATATATATATATATATATATATATATATATATATATCAACTTTTGAACGGAGGGTGGTTTTGGGGTCTGGGGGTCATGATCGATGAAAATATACCAAAATTTTTTGAAATCGCTTTCCTCCGAACGGCTGCAATAGGTAGCTTTTTGTAATGAAAGCTACCTAAAAGCTACCTATTGCAGCCGTTCGGAGGAAAGCGATTTAAAAAAATTTTGGTATATTTTCATCGATCATGACCCCCAGACCCCGAAACAACCCTCCGTTCAAAAGTTGATATATATATATATATATATATATATCTGATCTTTGTCATACTGTAACTCTCGTATTTATGAACCGATTTGGATGAAACTCGGTGTGTACATAGTACATACAAATATCTCGACCCAGTTCGTTGGCCAGCTTCATCCGCCATCTTGTTTCAAAATGGCGGCCATTTAAAAAAATTTTAAAAATTTAAAATCTGAAATGTGGTACCAAAAAATTTAAAATTGTAACATATATTTTTTTCTTATGTGTTTGACCTTGATACAAAGATTCCGGAGCATTTTTCGTTTTGTCTATATCTTAAAAAATGGCTGAGTTATAACACTTTGAATTTCCAGCTTGACTGATATCTTGAAACGACCTGATTTTTGTCACACGATAACAGGCGTATTTTGAATCGATTTGGATGTACCTTGGTGTATACATAATACGTACCAATGTCTCGACCGAGTTCGTTGCCCAGCTTCATCCGCCATCTTGTTTCAAAATGGCGGTCATTTAAATTTTTTTTAAAAATTTTAAATTTGAAATGTGGTACCAAAAAATTGAAAATTGAAAAATATTTTTTTATATGTGTTTGACGTTGATACAAAGATTCTAGAGCAGTTTTTGTTTCGTCTATATCTTAAAAAATGGCTGAGTTGCAGCATTTTGAATTTCTATTGTGGCTGACATTTTGAAACAACCTAATTATTGTCACGCGATAACAGGCGTATTTATGAACCGATTTGGATGTAACTTGGTGTGTACATAGTACATACCAATGTCTCGACCGAGTTCGTTGGTCAGCTTCATTCGCCATCTTGTTTCAAAAGGGCTGCCATTTTTTAAAAAAATTAAATTTTAAATTTAAAATGAGTTATCAAAAAATTGAAAAATGAAAAAGATTTTTTTTATGTGTTTGACCTTGATACAAAGATTCCGGAGCAGTTTTTGTTTCGTATATATCTTAAAAAATGGTTGAATTATAGCACTTTGAATTTCTAGCATGGCTTATATTTTGAAACGAGCTGATCTTTGTCACGTGATAACACAAGTATTCATTAACCTATTTCGATGTAAGAAGGCATGTGGATAGTATATCGTAATGTCTCGACCAAGTTCGATGGCCAGCTTCATCAGCCATCTTGTTTCAAAATGGAGGCCATTAAATTAAATAAAAAATTTTATTTAAAGTAAGGTGCAAAAGAATTACAAATTGAAAAAGGTTTCTTTCTTAAGTATTTGACCATGATATAAGGATTCTGGAGAATTTTTTGTTTTGTCTTTATCTTAGAAAATGGCTCAGATATAGCAGTTTGAATTTCTAATGTGGGTGACATTTTGAAAAATCTGATTTTTTGCCTGCGAGAGAACTTGTATATATCAACCGATTCCGATGCGAGTGACCATGTGCACAGGAATTACTAAGGTCTCGACCAAGTTCACTCGTTAGCCTCATCCACCATGTTGTCTTAAAATGGCAGGAACTTCAAGATATCGCCGAATTTGGCAACCAAATATAAGTTACTTTAAATAAAAGCAGCTTGGATAAAGCTGACTAATTTCGCGAAATTCTCATTCATAATGATTTAATATTGATAAAGATTAGGATTGAATCTCCTATAATCGGTTTCCACTAAATTGAGCTTCGTGTGCTTGAATAATATAAGCTTTCTTTTTAAAAATAAGGAATATGAAAGCTACCTCTTCCTCCCGGCACTGGCCGGAAGGACTTTTTGTAATGAAAGCTACCTAAAATGCTATAACTCAGCCATTTTTTAAGATATAGACGAAACAAAAACTGCTACGGAGTGTTTGTATAAAGGTCAAATACATAAGAAAAAAATATTTTTCCATTTTCAATTTTTTGGTACCACATTTTAAATTTTAATTTTTTTTTAAATTTTTAAATGGCCGCCATTTTGAAACAAAATGGCGGATGAAGCTGGCCAACGAACTCGGTAAAAAAATATTTTTCCATTTTCAATTTTTTGGTACCACATTTTAAATTTTAATTTTTTTTTAAATTTTTAAATGGCCGCCATTTTGAAACAAAATGGCGGATGAAGCTGGCCAACGAACTCGGTCGAGACATTGGTATGTACTATGTACACACCGAATTACATCTAAATCGGTTCATAAATACGAGAGTTACAGTGTGACATAGGTCAGATATATATATATATATATATATATATATATTGATATATATAAATATATATATATATATATATATATATATATATATATATATATTGATATATATAAATAAATAAATAATATATATATATATATATATATATATATATATATATATATATATATATATATATATCAATTTTGAACGGAGGGTGGTTTCGGGGTCTGGGGGTCATGATCGATGAAAATATACCAAAATTTTTTGAAATCGCTTTCCTCCGAACGGCTGCAATAGGTAGCTTTTTGTAAAGAAAGCTACCTAAAAAACTACCAGTGACTGATTCAACGCATTTCTGATACTTTTTCTGCCATCATATATTAAAGGCATTAGTACTTTCATCTTCAAAACCGGTTTAAAACTGAAAGCATCTTTATTTAAAAAAGTCCTTCCGGCCAGTGCCGGGAGGAAGAGGTAGCTTTCATAATCCTTATTTAAAAAAAGCCAACTTATATCATGCAAACACACGAAGCTCAATTTAGTGGAAACCGAATATAGGAGATTCAATACTAATTTTTATCAATATAATGAATGAGAATTTCGCGAAATTAGTCAGCTTTATCCAAGCTGCTTTTCTTTAAAGTAACTTATATTTGGCTGCCAAATTCGGCAATTTCTTAAAGTGCCTGTCATTTTAAGACAACATGGTGGATGAGGCTAAGTAGTGAACTTGGTCGAGATCTTAGTAATTGCTGTGCACATGCTCATTCACATCGGAATCGGTTAATATATAGGAGTGCTGTCGCATGCAAAAAATAAGATGTTTCAAAATGTCACCCACAATAGAAATTGAAACTGCTATATCTGAGCCATTTTTTAAGGTAAAGACAAACAAAAAATGCTCCTGAATCCTTATATCAAGATCAAATACTTAAGAAAGAAACCTTTTTCAATTTCTAATTTTTTTGCACCTCACTTTAAATATATATATATATTTTTAATTTAATGGCCGCCATTTTGAAACAAGATGGCTGATGAATCTGGCCAGCGAACTTGGTCGAGGTGTTGATGTATACTATCCACATGCCTTCTTACATCGAAATAGGCGAATACGTGTGTTATCGCGTGACAAATACAAGATCGTTTCAAAATGTTAGCCATGCTAGAAATTCAAAGTGCTATAAATCAACCATTTTTTAAGATATCAACAAAAGAACAAATTTTCAGAAACAAAAACTGCTCCGAAATCTTTGTATCAAGGCCAAACACATAAAAAAAATCTTTTTCATTTTCCAATTTTTTAATACCTCATTTTGAATTTTAAATTTAATTTTTTTTAATGGCAACCCTTTTGAAACAAGATGGCGAATGAAGCTGGCCAACGAACTCGGTCGAGACATTGGTATGTACTATGTACAGACCAAGTTACATCCAAATACGTTCATAAATACGCCTGTTATCGCGTGACAAAAATCAGGTCGTTTTAAAATGTCAGCCACAAGAGAAATTCAAAATGCTATTACTCAGCCATTTTTTTTTAGATATAGACGAAAGAAAAACTGTTTCGGAATCTTTGTATTAAGGTCAAATACATACAAAAAAAATCTTTTTCATTTTCCAATTTTTTGGTATCTCATTTAAATTTTTTTATTTTTTAATTTCTTTAAATGGCCGCCATTTTGAAACAAGATGGCGGATGAAGCTGGCCAACGAACTCGGTCGAGATATTTGTATGTACTATGTACACACCAAGGTACATCCAAGTCGGTTCATAAATACGCTGTTATTACGTGAGAAAAATCAGGACGTTTCAAAATGTCAGCCACGCTAGAAATTCAAAATGCTATAACTCAGCCATTTCTTAAGATATAGACGAAACAAAAACTGCTCCCGAATCTTTTTATCAAGGTCAAACACATAAGAAGAAAATATTTTTTCAATTTTCAATTTTTGGTACCACATTTCAAATTTAAATTTTTCTTAAAAATTTAAATGGCCGCCATTTTTAAACAAGATGGCGGGTGAAGCTGGCCAACGAACCCGGTCGAGACATTGGTATGTACTATGTATAAACGAAGTTACATCGAAATCGGTTCATAAATACGCCTTTTATCGCGTGACAAAATTCAGGACGTTTCAAAACGTCAGCCACGCTAGAAATTCAAAATGCTATAACTGAGCCATTTTTTAAGATATAGACGAAACAAAAACTGCTCCGAAATCTTTGTATAAAGGTCAAATACATAAGAAAAAAATATTTTTCCATTTTCAATTTTTTGGGACCACATTTCAAATTTTAAATTTTTAAAAGAAATTTAAATGGGCGCCATTTTGAAACAAAATGGCGGATGAAGCTGGCCAACGAACTCGGTCGAGAGATTGGTATGTACTATGTACACACCGAATTACATCCAAATCGGTTCATAAATACGCCTTTTATCGCGTGACAAAATTCAGGACGTTTCAAAATGTCAGCCACGCTAGAAATTCAAAATACTATAACTCAGCCATTTTTTAAGATATAGACGAAACAAAAACTGCTCCGGAATGTTTGTATAAAGGTCAAATACATAAGAAAAAAATATTTTTCCATTTTTAATTTTTTGGTACCACATTTCAAGTTTTAATTTTTTTTTTAATTTTAAATGGCCGCCATTTTGAAACAAAACGACGGATGAAGCTGGCCAACGAACTCGGTCGAGACATTGGTATGTACTATGTACACACCGAATTACATCGAAATCGGTTCATAATTACGGGAGTTACAGTGTGACATAGGTCAGATATATATATATATATATATATATATATATATATATATCAATTTTGAACGGAGGGTGGTTTCGGGGTCTGGGGGTCATGATCGAAGAAAATATACCAAAATTTTTTGAAATCGCTTTCCTCCGAACGGCTGCAATAGGTAGCTTTTTTGTAAAGAAAGCTACCTAAAAATCTGCAATGGAAATCGAAAAAGTAAAAAAGGTTCCGTTTAGAGATCGATATCGGCTATACTATAAAACAACAACAACAACAACAAAAGAATCGTTTTAAAATATTCAAATTTAAACGATAAATTTGAAAAGACGCTCCCATAGGTTTAACATTAGCTTGCGAATGTCTTCGCGAACCTGAAGAGTCAGTCCCCTTAACATGTTCTTCTAATTAATCGTTTGTTTTCTTTACAATTTGATCTGGGTCAATCAATTGCCAACTTTGGTAACTTCGCTAGTAGTTACTTTATTGTGGCAAACAAATGCTCATGATTGAAATAGATTTAAGAAAAAAAACCAAAAACAACCCTCGTCCTTTAAAATTATTTAAAAAGTTGTACAAAGTCACTAAAATGAGCTACAGTTAAAAAAAAAAATTTTTTTTTTGGAAAGTAAACTTTTTTTCTTTCTATTCGCTGATGTGAAAATTGAAATTATGCGACACTTTTAAAAATATTTATTAAAAGCAAAAGCGATAGCGCCAGTCTTTACCCCCTTTGTCATTTATTTCTAAAGATAGAAAAAGCAGAAAAAGAAGTGGGCTTCAATTTTTTGACGACGACAGAAATGTGAAAAAAAAAAAAAAAAAAAAAAAAAAAAAAATTAGAGCTTTGTCGAAAAACAAAAACAAAAACCGTTGTAATTACAAATTATAATTGTGTTCAGTGTTTACAGAAAAGATAACCATTTATCCTTCTTAACTAAATACTTCAGTATTGTTACTCACAGAGTTAAAATACAAAGAGATAAACGACGGTTATAGGGAATTAAAATCATAAATCATGAAAATGAATTCTATTCTCTTTAGGTCAAAATGCAATCTTGACCTGAGTTTTCAACTTCCTCCATATATATTCTTGACAGTTTGTTACAACAGCAAACAACAAAGCACAACATTCCTATTTTGAAATTAAAATAAGTTAAGACCTTAGTTTCATAAACAACTCTTTTGTTTTAAAATTTTATTTAAAGAAAAAAATTGCAATAAGTATGGTAAAATATTTAAAAAGGAAATGTAGGTTAATTACTCCATGTAGATTTTATTTCAACTTTTGTAACGAAAATTTTTCCATTGGAATTTTAATCCTTAAAACCATCTTTACCTGGATTATATAATTTATGATGTGTTAATGGTACTATAACGGTTCTAGATTTTTCTTTGTTTCTTTTTTTTTTCTTTTTCTTTTTCTTTTTTTTTTTTTTGAAGAATTTCTTGAATAAAGGCTTTTATTTTATTTTATTGTTTAAAAAAAAAAAAAGAAATTGCATACTAAATTTCTTGGGGAATTTGAAAAATAATTATGAATAAATACGATTACTGAAAAGATGTAAGCAATAAATATCATTTTTTGCACTTTAAAAGTGGTAATCGAAAATTTTTTCACTCAGTATATACGAAAATGACAGGTAAATATCTGTTTAAAATACAGAGAATAGTTTCTTCCATCAATTTAGTATGCTATAATTATTAACAAATTAAATAATATGAATAATTGTTCAGCAATATTTGCTATACGTAGAATGCCTTAACGATTTCCCTGAAGTTTTATTTGCGAAAAGAAAATGCTAATATTTGATCAGTTCTTTCAAGTTTCAATTATCAGATAAGATTTCTATAACTTTTTAAAATCTCGGAAAATTGTTTTAGAATTAGCAGAATTATACGTCAAATATATTTTGAAACTCTATCACACATTTCTTTTAAAGTAAATTATACACTTTTGAATTGAAATTTTTTTCAACCTCACTTTTAAAACTGATAACTGACTTTTAAAACTGACTGTTTTAAAAGTGACTTTTAAAACTGACTATTTTAAAACTTGACTTTTTAAAATCTTGGAAAATTGTTTTAGAGATAACAGAATTATACGTCAGAGTTATTTTGAAACTCTATCACATATTTCCTTTTAAGCAAATCATTCACTTTTGAGTTGAATCTTTTTTTCAACCTGAAAAAATTAAAAGAATGTTATTTAATAACTTAATTATCCAGTTCATCAGAATTTGGATTTAGTTCAATCATTTTAAGAATTAGAGATTTCTTCTAAGTTAAAACAAAGCTAGTGTACTGAATAAAAAAATGAAGTTCTCAAAAATGAGTAAATTGATGTACTCATATCGTATTGAGTATGTTTGGATAAAAAATGAACCTATGCTTTTTCAATTTTGAAACATCGTATAATCAAATCCAAACGAAACGATAATTTTGTTCTTTGTAATGGTTTATTTTATTCATGGAGGCATAAAAGTGCTCATGAATGCAAATTTCAAATTATGCACAATATTTTAAAATAGTTTAAAAGTGCTTGAAAAGAATGTTCTTATCATACAAATATTTGATTTGAGTAGCTTGATAATGATTTTGCTATTTTTCCTTAATAAATATATTTATTAAGGAAAAATATATAATAATATATTTATAATAATACATAATAAATATATTTATTAAGGAAAAATATTTGATTCATTATAATGAATCAAATATTTCTTGCTAATAATGTTGGACGGGAAATAAACATCAGTACATTTTTACTCCAATCTGTAAGGGAAATAGACCAAATTTTCGAGTGTGTCGCTAAACTGAAAATGCACTGAAAAAAAATCTATAAAGTTACTAAAATTTTTTTTAGGAAACTGGGATGCCTAGAACTTTTTATGTAACTGCAACAATATCGACAAAAATATCCTGTAACAGATTCATATTTACACTGTAAAACAAAAATCTGTAAGGTTACTAAGAATTTTCTAGGAAACTCTGATTCCTAGAGCGTTTTATGTAACTGCAACAACAACAACAACAACAACAACAAATCATGAAAATTATCCCCGGGATACAGATAAAATTTTAGTAAGCATACATATTTCCGTAGCTTTACAAAAACTAGTTTTGTAGATTTACATCTTTTTTTTTTTTTTTTTACAGTGTACAGATAAAATTTCAGTAAGCATACAGATTTCTGTAGTTTTACATCTGTAGAATTCCATTTTTTTTTTTACAGTGTGATGTGGTAAAAAAAATCCTTTTTTAAAGGAATGCAAAGAAAAGTGAGATATTACTTTTATTAAAGTTAAATTATGTAAATACGGAATTTTTTTTGCATATTTTGTTTGTCCTCAGTGTCACGTTAAAAAATAGGCAGATGAGATATTAAAAATTAGTGCTATTGAATTAAATATTTGAGACATTGCATTGTGAAAGAGAATGACCCAGTTATTAGTTATTTTAGGTCATAAAAATTTTGACAGTAAAAATATAGAAATAATAAATAAAGCTGACATTATTTTAAATAAATGACATTGAAGCTTGTAGATAAATGAAACACGTAGTTGGTATAAATTCTTGTTTTATTAAATCCAATTATGAGCGGTAGGAAGGAAGGTAATTTGGTCACTGTACGAATACATTATCACAAAAACTCCACGGAGAGAATACTTCTTTAAGTTCCATAGCTTTGAAATTGTGACTGGCTAAACATTCTTAGAGCTAATCTTGATAATAAAAATCCGGCTGCAAATGAGCATTCGAAAATTCTGGTAATTTAAATTTACTAAGAGCAATATGGCACCACGTTTAGAGAATTGGAATTTTAACGAAAACATCGTTATCGAAACTTTGAAACAGGCATTAAAGGCCCGGATTTTTAAGCGATAATCACATTGTCAAAATATTATTACTTCAGTATTTCTCCAAAAATCTAGTAGGAAACTTAAGTACATGAGTATATACAGGGTGTTACAAAATTATATGTCAGAAATGTAAAGATAGGTAGAGGGGACCTAAATAAGCAGATTTCGTATGGGAATGTTGGCGCGAAAATGCAGCGTTGAGGGAGTAGAGGGTGCTGTTGAAATCGGTGGATGAAAGAACTTTTCTGGCTGAAATCGTCATTCTTCGCACGGATTTTGAGCAACATGCATCGTTACACCAATGCAGAGCTTACCGACATGCATTTTATGTATGGGGTTTCGCAAGTAAATGGCTCTCATCCACCACACGTCCAACAGCTCTTGAGTTTGTCGAAGGACTATCCCCTACTGTGCATAATGCTGCTTCTTCCTCTGCAGGAATTTTGCGATATCTTCTAGTGCCCGTATCACACCTCGAAGCATAAAACGATCCATTCGCGCACAACATCCCATGAAGGCGCTCAAATGTTTGTCAATCTGGGAGACTCCTACCCGGGAATCATTCCATGTACATTCTTTGAGCAGCCGTTCCATTTCCTTATGCAGCCCCATGCATGAAATGCATGTCAGTAAGCCCCGCATTCGTGTAATAACGTATGTTGCTCAAAATCCATGCCTAGAATGACTATTCAAGCCAGCGAAGTGCTTTTATCCACTGAACTCAATAGCGCCCTCTACCGCCTCAACGCTGCATTTCTGCACCCACATTGGGAATATCTACTGAAAATTACTTTGCGCCACGATTTTACGGTAAATGCTCAAAATGCTGTAAGTTTTTTATTTTTTTCTTCTGAAAATAGCATGAGACACCACTTATTTTTCGTTTTTGTACATATGTTCAACTACTACCTGATATATTTTGTTTTATTCAACTGTGATGCTGTTTTGAGATAAGACTAATTCTAGAGTTGCAGATTTTGAAACTTTTGAATATTTAACAGATTATATCTGCTAACAGCATAGATATCCCGGTAAAGTTCTACATTACTTAGCTTGTCCTAATAGTATACGTTCATATTCTATAAGAAAAATTTTGGGGTACTATTGCTTAACTAAGATAATAAGTGTAGAAAACGGATAAAAACGTCATCTTTATTGCATTTTGTGGCAACATAACAATGAAAATTAACAATACCCTACGGAACCAAGTAAATTTTACTAAGCATGTAGTGTTATACTAATAGCTTATGACGAAAGAATTTTGGGATGTTGTTGCTTTCCAGAGATATAGTAATCCAAACACACTGGCATTTCAATTTTCATGAAAAATGGGATTCATGGTCTTGAAGTTTGACACTTTCTACAGGATACAGGAAATTTTTTCAGAGCTTCAAAATTTCACATTATTCATTAAATATGATCTACTTCAATATAAAAAAAAAAATCAAGCAAAACAAAAAATACAACAATCGCACTTGTCTGATTTTCAAAATAATGGCTCTTAAGGTGAACTCCTTAATACATGCGTGGAATGCTCGTCTTTCCGTAGAGAATTTCGTTTTCCAAGCTGAACTTTGCCATTAAAAACGCGGTGGTTTGGACGGATTCATTTGATTACAAATCATTCCTAATCTCTTCAGATAGCCTGTCAGGTTTAATGGCTCTGCAAAATACAGGTACAGTTGACTATATGATTTCAGATATTCTAAGTTTAATACACAAATCCAGCAAAACTTTCTACTTTAAATGGGTTAAAGGGCACTCAGGAGTCACAGGAAAGGAATTAGCTGATGCCATAGCAAACAAGGCAGTAGAGGACACTAATGCCACATCATACTTCCTTCCACATCCGGCTTCTCATTTTAAATGTAAATTAAAACATAAAATACAAAATGAATGGCAGCAAAGATGGGACAACGAAGACACATGCCGCTACACACATAATTTATTACCAAGTGTCCCCATTCAATTTACCGTAAATAATCGTTACCTTTTTCTTTTCTTCACAAATCACGGCCCTTTCCAGAAATATCTGCACGACATAGGTAAACGTGACCCCCCTCTTTGTGTATGTGGTCTCCCCTCCACCTCACTGCACTACGTACTGGATTTTCCTCTGACAACATATTACCACGTTAAAAAACACAGGAATATGGTGATTCCGGATTGGATTAATTATATTAGTGAAAGTACTGTTCTCATGAACATAATGTCAGCACTAATGAGGTTTATAGAGAAAAATGAAGTCATTTTTAGAAATAATTATCCATACCTCTCGGACACTCTTCAGACGATGGTTTATGATTTTCTTTTTAGGTAGATTTCGTAAGAAATACTACCTATTGCAGTCGTTACCATGGTGCGACTTTTGAAAAATTCCTTCATAACTTTTCATTATATGACCCCAGGAACCCAAAACCACCCCCACCTAAAAAGTTTATATATATATATATATATATATATATATATGTGTATCTACTAAATTTTGTCCGCACGATAAAAATCGCAATTATGCACGGATCTTCTTCAAACTCGCCAACAACTTTGAGATGGTTAATATCTCGGCGGGGATTGAAAATGGGCAAAATCGGGCCAAGGGAATGGAAATGGGGAGGGCCCAAAATTTTGAATACCGCCTTAACATGATTCTGATAAAACCAACTCTTACACAACAATGACAGGAAAAAATAAATATTTTTCGTTATAGCAGTTGCCAACAATTAAAAAAAAAAGCAATAAAATTCTCAGCACAACAATTGCTTTTTCGATTGCGAGATTTCACGCGAAAAATTAAATTAAATAAACAGTTTGGCGAATTGAAAACAAATTGAATATTACGTCATAAGTTTTCTAGAGCAAGATTTCCGTATGAAAACTCAAAATGAAATAAATAGTTTGACGAATTAAAAAAAAAAATCAAAATATTGCGTCATATTAGAAATATAATGGACCTTAGCAGGTGAATATGTAACGTCATGTGAGTTTGAAGAAACTTATTAAAACATAATAAACCCCGACTATGGAAATATTAACATATTTTAACACTTTGAGGTTCTCTGAATTTGCTTTAGCCATTTTTAAACCTACTCCACATACATGCGTGTGTGTATTCGTGTATATTAGAATTTTCACAAAATGTTTATCTCCTTTAGAGCTCATTCTTAGTGAAGGACCTGGGTTTATCTCTAATCTTGATTTAAGTTTTGTTGGTGAATTTAGTACTTAACTTCGAAATCTACCTCCGCCTGTAGGCCCGAGCCGGCAGGGATTTTTTTTTTTTTTTTTTTTTTTTTTTTTTTTTGTTATCTTCTTTGTTTTTATTGTCAATAGTTTTCATATATATTCATTAATTATTATTATTATTATTATTATTATTATCTTTATTATTATTGGTATTATAGTTATAAAAATTAATGTTTTTGTTGCTAATATTTTGTATTTATTATAAATCTTCATGTTTTGAACCAGGCAGCTATATTGAGAATCTTACAGTTTTTTGAGTTACTAAAGCATAAATATAAACATTGACCAATCTTTTTAAAATTTCTGTCAAAAGGATGGACTAACAAATGGGTTTTGGCCGTCCATAGGAAAACACTCCGTTAGGCTTACAGCTTGGAGCTACGGTTCGGATTTAACTTTCCTCCCCCCCCCCCCACATTCCTATACGTAATCTGCTTATTTAGGTCCCCTCTACCTGTCTTTACATTTTTGATATATCATTTTGAAACACCCTGTATACTAAAGAAAAGGGGTCCACAATAGTGACTCCAAGTTAATTTTGAACACATTAGTTAAATTAAAATGACAATGTAAATTGAAGAGCGCGTAGAAGCAGAAGAAAACCACACTAGCTCCTAATGTGTACCCGATAGACACAGACCTCTTTCCATCGGCGCTGAAGCGATCTAAAAATAGATTAGAAGTAACGCCACAGGCACCTGCGCATTGCGTATAAAGTACGATGCCAGGGAAGGAGTAACACGGAGAGAAAAAGCTCTCTGAACTACATTACCAGTAAAATGAGAAAATTACCGTGATCGGCAAAGGAAATAAATTCCAGAGGAGGCATAAACAACATGGCTGGCGTGCAATATCGGAAATACGACATGTAAATAAAAATAAATTTGATAGTAATATCGCACTCAGTAATTTATTCTTTTGTATTAATGTGTTGTCACTAACTTGATTTTTAACTAAAATTACTAAATTAAAGAAAAAGTGGTTCATTTTAACATTAAGATGGTACCTTAATTCCTTTATAAAACCGAATTCAATTAATTTGTTTTTATACCATTCAAAGGTTTACATAGTTTAATGCGGATAAAAATTGGCCTTCCTTGGAAGTCCACTCAAACGGAAACTCATTGTAATTCATTTTCAAAGAATAAAAAAGACACATTCGAATCCGAAATTTACATCTGCAAAGAACTTCCAGATCTTTGGGTACGACCTAATAGATGGTTATCCATTTTATACAATTTCCCTCTCATATAATTTAATGGAAGCGATAATCACATCTAATCAAATTAATTTGGAGTCACTATTGTGGACTCCTTTTCTTTAATATATGTACTCATACACTTAAGTTTTCTAACAGATTTTTGGAGATTTACTGAAGTAATAATAATTTGACGATGTGATTATCGCGTAGAAATGCGATTACTTTAATTTGACGATGTGATTATCGCTTAGAAATACGATTAGATTAAACTATTGTCATTTAAATTTTTGTCTAGATAGCTTTAAAGAATCCTCAATGTGATTATTAAAGGATTATCTCCATACAAGTTTTCATTTTGGTTGCGTCTACAAATGACACGTTGCGTCTTCTAAAATTACATTCTCTCAAAAATTGTTTTACTTTATGAATGAAGGTGTTATGAGGTAATCTATCCTACGGCAAATATAAAATATTAAGATTTTAATTAGTCTTGAAGATCTGAAATATTATTTGTTAATATTTAATAAATATTTTTTAACATTTGAAAAGTAAATATTAATAAGAGTGCGTTTTTTACTTCTGAGAGAAGAAACTCGTAAGTAAGAGAGAGTTTAGTACTATCTGCTAACATATCAGACATTCGCAACCAAAAATAAAATAAATCAATAAAATTTACAAAAAAAATATTTTTTTTTGAGTACTTTTATGTCAACCGAGAGCAAATCTTGCTAATAGTAATTTTTTCCCCTTGCCAATAGCAGCTTTTATTTTTCACATATGTAAATTAGAAACAATGCTTTGATGTTGAAATAATACGTTTTGGTTTATGTTACTAATTATTACTAGAGTTCTCAAGCCCCTGCTCGCTAACGCCCGCCAACCCCCATGAATTGCAATCCAATCCACATTGGTACCACTACGCGATCCCAGGTCGCTTCGCTTGCTCGCCACTATTTGCATCAACTCTAGGCAGAATGAATATCATCATAAATAATTTTAACATAGGAAATTTACAAATAAAAAAGTAACGGAAAACTTCTTTGTAAATGCAAATAAAATGTATTTTCCCTCCTATGCTACTGCACACCACGGCTTAAATTCATTTAAAACTTTTTGAAAAAACACCACGGACACGCTATGTGTGACGCTAACGAAATGTAAACAAAACGTTTTCTACTGTGTCTAAAAGACAGTCTTGATCAGAAATCTAATTCGCTGAATGCACACGTTATCATAAAATTAACCAATCGCGTTCCTATTCATGCATCGATCAAACGACCTGTCTTTAAAAAGAGATTCTCTCTCAATTTTGATTTGCTGAATGGGTCGGGTCATGCGATAGTAAATTATGTTGGCAAAAAGCCACCTCTACTCTGCACAGCAGGTTACGCGCACTAGTACTTAGATAAATAAATATATATCATTCTGGCCATTAAAACACAATTAATATAATAATATAGGTAATTGCTTACCTTTATCTTTCTTCAGCAGCAATATTCCTCATGCTTCGGCTTGGCGCACATTTTTAACTTCAGTGGGTAATCCATTTATTACGAAGCTAAAGTGTTGAAACAAAAGGTGTTGGTTAAATGTATTATATTATTTATATTTAATCCACACTTGAGACTTGATCACTTTCGTTAAAGAGAATTATATTAAAATTTTGACTTTACATTTTAAATTAATGTTTTACATACAGCTGCCTTTTGCAGCAACAAATTAAATATTACATCTCTCTCTGTTGAGATAAATTGGGCAACTAACTTAATAATAAAAAGAGTTTTTTTTTGAGTCAGAGTTCTTTTGATGACGTCAGACAGCTGCAGCATTCGTGGGTTGATATTAAAACAAATTTCGCGAACATATTTCACATATTAATATCATTGTTTATCTTGAGTAGGATGATTTAGCAATAATCGGAAAGTTTGTTTATTGTAGAATGATTTATTATTACTTAATGTATTTATTTATGTGTTCAAATGTTTGTATTCTTGAATTGCTTCCTGTTTTGAAATCAGTTAATGATATCTAAGATGATTATGAATTGATTTACTGCTACTAAATTAGTTCAAGTATTTTAAAGTGTTATGTCCTTGAAAGTTATTGCTTGTATAATGTTTCTAAAGTAGTTTACTGTTCATATCTGAGAGGGTTATAAATCCATCAGCGATAGTAAATTATTCACTAAGAATCGTCTCCGTGGTCGTTGCCAAATGGCAAGCTATTAAATTCAGCCTCATTTTCGTGCCACGTAAGAGAAATATACATACAGATTATAATAATAATAATTATTATTATTATTTGTATTTTAAATGAAATGAGTGAAAATTATATACAGTCGAACCCCGTTAATACGCGAATTAAGGGATCGACCAAAATTCGCGTATTAAACGGGTTCGCGTATTAAGCGAAGGTGCGAATTTTCGTCCAGTGGTCCATCTAATAACAGCCTATACGTATAAAACACACCTTTTTGACAATTTTTTTGCGTTTTTAAGACATAAAATGACACTTTATTGGTTTTAATCATTATGTGCTAATAAGCACACAGGAACGTTTGAAAGCTGGAAATTCAAATAAGTGTTATTATTTTCTCGGGTAAAAATCTAAGAAGTCTTTTCAAATTTAGATTTATTATGTCTGACACATAAAATGGAACAAAACGAACACAGAAATGTCTGCTAACTAAAACTAATGTTAACAAAATTAAAATCCTTGTTAGATATAGGGAACAAATAGGGAACAGTGTTGATAATAATAAAAAAACAATATAAAAAACAAAAGTTAAAATTTAATAAAGTCAATAATTAAAGAAAAATTACATTTTGGCAAAATGGCTACAGGATCTGTCCACGAAGCACTGAGACTGACCCCATAAAGTTCGTTTATTTGAAGATAATCTTTCAGACGCTTAAAATTCTTCAAAATAGCCTCCTCCTGTATTAATACACCTTTGCCAATCTGTCTGTAACCTATTTATGTCCGTCTGGAAGTCTTCAACTGGAATGATGCTCCGAACAGGCGTTACGTTTTTCTGAAAGTTCTTCAGATTGTCAAAGCGATGAACTTTTAAGCTGGATTTTTACCGAAGGATTAAAAAAAAGTCCAGTGGTGACAGATCGGAACTGTACAATGGTTGGGACAGCGTTGCGACGTTGTGTTTTGCCAGGAATTGAGTCACTTTGAAGGAATCAGCTTGGCACAAATTTTTCGTTCTTCCTTGACGATTTCGTGCGCAATCGATTTTGTAACTCCCAACGTAACCATAATCATTCGGACACTCATCCAATGCTCAGAGTCAAAAAGCACTTTAATTTTAGTCACATTTTCTGAAGTTTGAGAACGTGATGGACGCCCAGCGTGCTGTTCTTCATCGACGTCCTCTCTTCCGTATTTCAAGGCTTTGTGCCACCAAAACATTTGAGCGTTGTACAAAGAATCCTTCCCGTAAGCTTCTTGTAACATGTCAAAAAGCTCAGTAGCTAATTTGTTTAGCTTTATGCACAACATTATAGAGTATCGTATCGCTGCTCCACAGTCCGCCGAATTCTGAAAACCTAACGCCGCTTTCAAACGCCTGTTTCCGTGCGCTGCAAAGGCTCAAAGCCAACTGACTTCCGCTATAGACTTTGTAGCTTACATTTCTCATCGCACGTACCGCCCGCAAACTCTGGCACTTTGACCTTGTGCTTGGCGCGTAAAAACCAGTCTCATTATTTCTTGGACAGACCCTGTATCAATTTTGGCCTGTTTGACATGCGGTCGCGTTGTTTTCAGCCCTATTCAGGTGATGGTAAAGCTTGCTTGTCGAGAGCTTTTCGTCCAGTGACGATGCATACTGTCTGAAAAACTGAACTCATCCATACTTTTGCGAATGGAGATGGGGGCCGGACGTGGAGGTTCATCATCTTCTTCCTCCTCATCCGGTTTATCAGTCGCAGTTACATCAGCGATGATGTCATCCAAACTTCTGAGCTCGGAGGTGACTAGATCTTTGTCGATGTTAATGAAGTGTCTAAATCGACGAAATCTTCTACAGTTTCTTGTGTGCCCAGCCAGTCTTCTACAACAATAGGGTGCAAGGTTGGCACTTTGTGAATTATGCCCTACTCTATGATGTCCTATTATGCCCTAATTATGCCTTAATTATTCCCTATGGTACTTCCGAAACGCGCTTTGCAAAAACAGTTTGCAATCGTTGTTGGTGTGACCCTCTCCCATGCTGCGGTAAGCATGTACCTAGCGTCGAGGACTGTAATAGGACGACACTCATGGCAAGAATGGTTACTGCTGTGTTCCATTTAGTGAAGGTATCGACGTACTCGGCGAGTCTTGTAATTTACTTTGGCGCTGTTAATTATTCCTTGGCCCATTGGCTTTGTTACACTGATCGAATTTGGAGGTAGAAATTCTTCTTGAGCGTTCTTCTGGCCTTCGTTATCTTTTGTATGCGCAGGACAGTTGTCCACAAATAATAAGACATGGTGCGATTCTTTTCCCATATGCCGGACAATATTATGAACCCGTGTTGAAAAAGGTTGCCCATCATCCACACTCTGTGCTCACTTCTGTACAGGAAGGGAAGATTCGAGACATTTTTAAAGCATCGCGGGTTGCATGATTTCCTTATGACCAGTAGCTTTAAGTTGTCTGATAGATCAGAGTTGGTAGCGAGCAAAAGAGTAAGACGATCATTGGTTTACCCCATGACATGTTTCTCCTTTCATAGCCATTGTTTTCTTGGGTGCCATTTTGAAAAAAACCCAATTCGTCCACGTTGTAAATATCATGGCTTGAGTAGTTTTTTACAAGCTACGGAAGCACATTTGTTTTCCAAAAATCGTCGTCTTCATTGTTGACAGCAGCTGACTCACCGCACACGTGCTTGGATTTTATTCCGTGGCGAGCTTTAAATCGATCCATCCATCCACCTATTTGAGGCATTGAAATCCAGCAATTCCATTTTTCAAGAGCGCACTTGAACAAACCACTAGTGAATGGTCTTCTCCATGTCCTCCAACTTGGCGGTTTTTATTTTCTTGTTTTTTGTTCCCCTGACAACAGCTTGGTTAACGATGGCATCCCTCTTCTTTAACAAAACTCTTAAAGTTGACTCCGATAAGCCTTTTTCTTTGGCGAACGCAGACTTTTTCGAGACATCCTGGGCATCGTACTGATTTATAATTTCTAGCTTCTGAGTGATGGAGGGAGCCATTGTTTTAATATGTTTTGCTTCTTCCGCCATGGTATAGACTAGGTTATAAATTTCAAAGCACAGGTGGATATCGTAGACTAGATTCTATCAATAACGCCAAGGACCCTCTTCCTTTTTGAGATATTACAGCACTGACCAGGTAGCGAATGGGAAGACTTACGTGATTAATCTGCGATTGCAGCGCAGTCTATCGGTTCGCCACCGCTCTAAGTTACGAGAGGGCGTCACATAGTTTCTCATTTGTGGTGGGAAAAGTTCGCTTTTTTCTTCTTAACGGAGGAGACCTGACCTCTTCAGGCTCTTTTATGGTCAGGGGGAAAACAGAATTTTTGCTTATTTTACAATGCCTTCGTTAGCAGTAAACTTTTCTCTTCTCTCTTCCTGGCCTGTTTCACTATACGAAAAAATCGAGGCCGAGAAAGAATTCTCCTTTAAAAAGGAGAGGTTGAAATTGATATTTTTGAGAATTCATCGAGCTTAAACAACTTAAATTCAAGCCAGAGCAGAGTAAACGCAGTGTAGACAGTCATTACCAGCTAATTATATGCTGAAGACACGTCGAACTTTTTATAATTTTATTTAAAATCACTAAAACAAACATCATTACTTCGATGTCGAAAAACTTAAGACATTAAATATTTAACGACATGCTCTTAAACGGCTTAAACTTACATAATCCATTTTAAAAGGAAAAACAGAGCCACCTCATACAGCACGACCACACAATATATACATTCAGTTAAACCGTTACGTCATACCACACATTTGCCGAAAAATTTGCATAAAGCAAGATGCTGTAAATAAACAGTAACAGAAGAAAAACTCTCCGCATTCAGCCGTACACGAAGACTTCGCAGAATGCGAGGTGACTGACTAAAAGAACTGGAAAACCGGCAATGTGTGGATGCAAACGATTTTTGCTCGTAGCTCGGGACAAGGTATTGGCAGGAGGATTAAAAATAAGTTAAACACACTTAACTTGCCGAAAACTCGCATACCTGCCTGTCATTGCCCCCCTCCCGTAGTTACGAGCATACATAGTTTAGAATCACATTAAACTAACCTTTAAACTCCAAACCTTTAGATTTTCAAAGGAGATGTAACTTCATACTCCTGTATAAAATTTAACTTTCATACATACAAAAGAGTTTAAAGAATCAGATGCATTATACATAATTACAATTGCAACAATAAAAAAATATCTAACTTCTACATACACTTTCGTCAACAAGGTAACCTTTCACTTAATACATATTTGACAAAGCTGAAAATCTAATTTTTCAGTTTAAAACAAAAATATATTTCAGCATATAAACATTTTCATGTACACTAATAGACGGAAAAGGTTTTAAAACATTGCGCTACCTGTGCTTTTCAAAAACATTCAAATATAAACACAATTTCGAATATTAATATATGTACACATAACTTTAATACATTTCAAATATTTAAAAAAAATGATCAATTAACCATTTTAACCATCATCCTTTGGATGCATTACAATACAACATGTAAAATATTTGTTAACCAAAAAATAAAGGGGGGGGGGGAAGGTTGATAAGTGCACTTATCGGAAAAATAAAAAATAAAAAAAAAATAAAAAATTGTGATCACAACGAAAATACCTTTATACAACACATTAACTACATTTATACAATAACCAAGTTTAAAAATATCAGATTAAATTTGCTATACAAAAGTGCATTAAAAAACAGTTCACATTAGCAAATACATATATACCATGTATTCTAAACTTTTTATATATGAATATAAGAATTCATAATGTTTTTGTACTTATTTAAACTGAAAAAATTTCCTTACAAAAGTCTTTAACCCTTCTTTGGGGAGAGGTTTAGTTAGGATATCAGCAAAGTTTTCCTTTGATCTTACATATTTGAGGATGAATATATTCTCATAAATTAAATTTCTTAGGAAATGATATCTAACACTAATGTGTTTTGTCCTGTTATTTTCGATGAGTGAATGTGAAAAATCTATAGCAGCTTGGTTATCGCACAAAAGCTGAGCTGAAAAATTGACTTCGTTTGGAAATATGCTTAAATTTATACATTCCTGAATGATACGTATTACCCACTGTAAATCTTTAGCAGCTTCCGTTAAAGTTATGTATTCCGACTCCATTGTAGAAAGTGCTACGCATTTTTGTTTAAACGTGCGCCAGATAATAGGAGCCTCATCTAAAAATAGAATAAACCCCCACATCGAAACACGGTCATCTCGATTTAATGCGAAATCTGCATCACTGTAACATGAAAGTTTTAAACTTTTTATACTTGAAAGGTTAAGTTTATAGTATTGCGTAGATTTAACATAACCCAATAACTTTAATAAGTAATTCCAGTGAACCATGCCAGGGTTTTCCTGAAACTGAGAAAATATATTAACTGCAAAGTTAATATCAGGACTTGTGCGACTTGCTATGTACGCAAGACATCCGATTAAACTACGGTACGGGATTTTACTCATTTCTTGAATTTCGGTTTCGGTAGTTGGCGAATCCATTTTAGATAAAACAATTCCTTTTGCGATTGGTAGTGATGTTATTGGAATATTAAACTTGCTAAACCTTTCATATACTTCTAAAATATAGTCAGATTGGTGTATACATAAAGTTCTATTTTCCTCCTCAAATGTCACTCCTAAAAGTCTTTTAGTTTTCCCAAGGATTTTAAGATCAAATTTATTTCGTAGCTTGTCTATTGCCTGTTTTATATCTTGAGGGGTTTTTCCAAACAGAACAATATCATCTACATAAAGCAGAAGAACCAAATTTTCATTAAAGACATATACACAGTTACACCAGGTTAATCTTTTAAATCTTAATTCTATCAAAACTGAATTTATTTCAAAGAACCATTCCCTTCCAGATTGCTTTAAACCATAGATAGCTTTACTTAATTTGCATACATGATTAGGATAGTCTTTATCAATAAATCCTTGAGGTGGATACATGTAAATTTCATTATTTAGTTTAGCATATAAATATACTGCTTTAATGTCAAGCTGACAATGTGACCAGCCACATAAACAAACTAAAACGGTAAAGAAAAGTCTAATGATTGAAAAATTTATAACTGGGCTAAACACTTCATCGTAATTTATCCCTTTTTTCTGACGAAAACCTTGAGCAACTAATCGTGCCTTGTATCTGACGATTTTATCATCCTCGTTACGTTTTACAGTATAAACCCATCGGTTATTAACAATTGTAGTTTTGTCAGGTTTAGGGACTAAAGTCCAGACTTTTCTTTCTTTCATTGTTTGTATCCCGTCGTCCATAGCATTAAACCACTCTCTTTTCTGGGGGGGAATTATAAGCTTCATTATAATTTGAAGGTATTTTAATATCTACAAAATTAGCTTCGATTGTTTCATTGTCAGACTCTTCGTCACTAGGTATTTTAACTCGACTTGAATAAGTATTAGAAATACGAAAATCAAAATCTGTTCTTTTAAAAGGTATATTGTGTTTCTCACAATAATCTTTGGTTTCTGACCATGATTTTATCCTAGTTTTAGTTCCAACTATACGATAGTAAATGTCATGTCTTGGTTCTTCTTTTCGTTTTACAGCTAGTTGTTCCCATTGGGGTTTAGAAGATCCAGGCGTAAAAAGAACTTTTTTAGACGTATCAGGTATAGAACCGTTTTGGACATTTTCTTGATTAGGAAACGAGCTTTGAGCTGGAACGCTGCTCATATCTTCTGGCTCCGTTTCTTCCTTTGGATCTTTTTCGGGTTTATCCTCGTCATTCGTTTCTTCATCAGAGTCCGATTCAGATTCATCAGATGAGCTCTAGGTATTTCGCTTTGGACCCAGTATGATTCCTCTGCGCTCTTCTTTCGGAAAAGTAACGTTTATAGTTTCTATCGTTTTACGTTCCTGGGGTAACCATACGCGGTAACCTTTAGTGAAAAGTGCGTATCCGACCATTATACCTTTCTGGGCTCTCATTGAAAATTTATTTCTCAGCTGCTTTGGTTTTCCCACGTAAACAGTACTGCCGAAGGGTATCAGGTGTTTTACCGATGGTTTTCTCCCTCCATACAATTCGAATGGAGTTTTTGTCTGATTACCGTGGCAGACCCGGTCCCACGTATAAACAAAAGTTAGTAATGCTTCTGCCCAAAAACTTTCTCTTAACTTGCTCTCATGTAAGAGAGCTTTTATAGCGTTTAAGGCCACACAATTGAAATTTTCCGCAGTTCCATTTTGTTCGGGAGTGTACTCGTTACTGAATTCATGATGTATTCCTTGATCTTCAAGGTATTTACTGAAAGCCGTATTTTCATATTCACCGCCATGGTCAGACCTAAGATTTATGATCTTGCGATTTAGAAATCTTTCCGCCCTTTTTTGGAACCGTTTGAAGCATTCAAAAACTTCACCCTTTTGTTTAAGTGGGTAAACAACTACTTTTTTAGAATAGTCGTCAATAAAGCTCACAAAATATCTAGCTCCTCCGTTTGATTTGACCGGAAGGGGCCCACATACATCAGAATGAATCAATTCGAGGGGAGCTCTAGAGCGTGTTCTGCCTATTGGCTTGAACGAGACCCTTCGGGACTTAGCGATCTTACAATCTTCACAAGTTGGCATGTCTTTTTCTTTGAAATTTGGCAAACCATGAACTGCATCATTCTTACTTGTGTTTAAAATGTACTTTGTGTTAATATGACAGTATATTCGATGCCATTTGTTTAGATCACCACCACACTTTTGAGTCTGTGCTGAATAAGCCCTCTTGTCTTTTACGTTGGGATATGTTGGTTTGCAAATGAAAAAACCGTTTGTTTTAATAGCCGTAAATATTTTTCTTCCGTTTTTCGATAATAAAGTCAAACGACCATTTTTACATGAAAAAGACATTCCCATGTTGTCAAGGGCTGAACCTGACATTAAATTACGTCTAAGTTTAGGCGTGTACATGACATTTTTAAGTTCCAAATTTTGGCGCTTTCCCTTATCATAAAAACACATCTCTACTGTTCCGATGCCTAAAACTGGACATTTAATGTCCCCTATAGCAACAGACATGTCAGTCACCCTAACTGTTTTGTATTTGGAGAAAAGCCCTCGATCTTTACAAAAATGTGTGGATGCAGCAGTATCAAAAAGCCACTCCTGTCCTTTGACAGAGCTTTGATTAGCTTCATGCATATCTGTAGCAAAACTACTATTTGGGCAAATGCCCCCCCCCTTCTCTTTATCTCTTTACTGGGTATTTTTAAAGTACAATTTGGTGCAATGTGACCCCTCATTTTGTACTTGCTACATATATCATCGCGTTTCAAGAGAGTAGATCTATCCTTACTGCTACTTCTACTATACTGCTTTATATTTTTGCCTTTAGGTTTCTCTAATTTAGATTTAAATGCAACATTTGATTTATCTAGATTGCATTGTTGCAAGCGGCTTTCCTCTAAAAATAGTTCTTTCAATATGGGATCAAATTTAAAATCAGTGTCAGTATAACGATAAATATTAAGAACTATACTAGAAAATTGGTCAGGTAAAAAACGAATAAGCTGGAAAGCCTGATAAAGATCCTCTAATAGATGACCTTGTTCCTGCAATTGTTTAATAATTGTACGTAATCTAGCTGCAAACAAACCAATCCCTTCCCCCTCTTCATACCTGGCAGCAAAAAATTTATCAAGGAGGGAGATTACTGCAGCTCTAGTTTTAGGGCGATAGTTATCCTGGAGGATATCCAATGCTTTCTTAGCATCAGTCGTTTCTGCAAGTAGTGGTCTAAGATCAGGAGATACATTTAAATATATAGAACTAAATGCCCTATCACGGCGTAAATTATAGTCACGCTTTTCTTATATTTTACACTATCATCAGGTGGTTTTTCTGTACCATCTATAAACCCCCAGCAACCACGGTCCATAAGGAGGACTTTCTTGTCCGCGGACCATGTTGCGTAGTTGTCTGGAGTCAAAAATTCAATCTCATCCATTATAATATATACATATAAACAAGATTAATTACTGAGAGAAATATATATATATATACAATATATTAAGAAAACATTCAAGAAAGTAAAAAGTAACAAAAATTCTTACTTATTACGTTCACTCTCATATGGCAAGTCTTATGCACTTAAAGTTCAAAAGTACAGTCCTTAAAAGTCCTACATACAATCTGTAGAAGTGAAACTCTTGTTCTAATCCAGTTCATAAGTAGGTGAAAAATTCCTTTCTGTCACCGATAGGAAGCACACGGAGTTGTTATCCAGAAATAGTCCATAAAGGCGTTCACTATCATAAAGTCGTCAGTAGCAGGAACCACTTATATAAAACAGGAACAGGAGCCACAGCACTCAGCGGGAATATAAAACTTATTCCATATTACAGCTGGTATAATAACTGCTCTGGCCCATAACCAGTGAGAATTCATCGAACTTAAACAACTTAAATTCAAGCCAGAGCAGAGTAAACGCAGTGTAGACAGTCATTACCAGCTGATTATATACTGAAGACACGTCGAACTTTTTATAATTTTATTTAAAATCACTAAAACAAACATCATTACTTCGATGTCGAAAAACTTAAGACATTAAATATTTAACGACATGCTCTTAAACGGTTTAAACTTACATAATCCATTTTAAAAGGAAAAACAGAGCCACCTCATACAGCACGACCACACAATATATACATTCAGTTAAACCGTTACGTCATACCACACATTTGCCGAAAAATTTGCATAAAGCAAGATGCTGTAAATAAACAGTAACAGAAGAAAAACTCTCCGCATTCAGCCGTACACGAAGACTTCGCAGAATGCGAGGTGACTGACTAAAAGAGATGGAAAACCGGCAATGTGTGGATGCAAACGATTTTTGCTCGTAGCTCGGGACAAGGTATTGGCAGGAGGATTAAAAATAAGTTAAACACACTTAACTTGCGAAAAACTCGCATACCTGCCTGTCAATTTTTAGTATAGCTATTCATGGTTGCATTAAATTTTGACAGAAAAAAACATTCATAGTTTAAAGATTTGTCGTATAAAATGCTTGGGAAAATATTCCCTCTAAACCACGTCTGTTTCGAACCAACCTCTTTCGCGTATTAAACCTAGGTTTTTCTTGCCAGGGACTCATAAAATTTCGCGTATTAAACGGGCTCGCGTATTAAGCGAGGTTTTTTATACGCCTAAGATAGGCGTATTTCAAGGGACCGAAGAAAATTCGCGTATTAAGCGGGTTCGCGTATTAAGCAGGGCGTGTATTAACGGGGTTCGACTGTATTTTAAATAAAATGAATGGTAGCGATAGGTAAAATATTTGAGGATTTATATTTATCACCTGCGCCCGGATAACATGAACGTACCAAACTTTCTCTTCACTTTCCTCGCAATCTAATTCTTATTTCACAAGATCTTTTCAACTAAGCTCTTGAAATACCTTTTGATTATCTATTTTCAACAGCATAATAATATAACGATGATAATAATAGAAAAGTTCGTAATGCGCATAATGCATTTTGCTATAGCAATTACATTAATTCATAGTTATTCCGTTTTTATGCTTATAACAACATTTTTAAAAACATCCTTTCATCGTCATGCTCTATCAGAGCACAAAATCTCCACAGCCGATTATCGCCATGCACTTCCTCATTATCTCCTCGGTTTGTGACACTCATAGAAATCACGAAGGAAAATCACCCTTTACCTTTTTACACGTGCTTTTTCATCTTTCAAAAACACGTATAGATTTATTTTATTTTATTTTATTTTCAACTATTAAGATGTTTTGGCTAATGCATACTTTTCCAGTAAACTTGTTTGACACATTTTCTAAATATCATTTTCTATTTGCCAGTCAGTTAATCTATTTTTTCATAAATATCATTTGAATATTTGAGTATACAGCATTAATGAAATAAACTAAAATAAATGGTGTTTTTTTAACACATTCACGCCGGCGCGGTGGGTCACACTCGTTTGTCTCAGAGTTTTTAAATCTTCTTTTTTTTTTTTTGCACACCACTGTTATTTTAGAGGAAATGTTGTTCCTTTAAATCGTCCAATTGTTCTAATTAAATAAAACAACATTTTCTGTATTAAAATACTGGTATCCAAAAAGCCGGAGACTTGGCAGCTCTGAGACAGCCAAGTGTGACCCACCGCGCCGGTGTGAACGTGTTAAAGAGAAAGTAGAATAATTACTAACAGATTAGTTTAACTTATGTATAACTATAGATTATTTTAACTGTAGTTAAAATAATTATGTAAAAGTTAATTATATATAACTGTCAGATTATTTTAACTATAGTTAACTATATATATAGTGTAACTATTATGTTTTAAAATATATACACAGACGTCGCACAGAATTGTCACGACATTTTCTGCGAAATTTAGTCCCGACAACGCGCGTATTGTTTTAATGTATCTATTCTAAAAAGCATGCATATTTTTTACTTAACCATTTTCTCACTGAACAATCTTTTTTTTTAATACTTTGATAATTTGTCAAGTGTTTATATAAGCAGACACTTTTAAATATATAAGTATAAATATGAGTATATAATGAAACATATATACTCGAGATTTCCGACTTTTTACATACCAGTATAATCTTACAGAAAACTTTATTTTATTTAATTTGAACATTTTTGCGATTTAACAAAACAACATTTTCTCTGAGATTATACTGGTGTACAAAAAGTCGGAAATCCCATTCCTGGTATATAATACAGTCAACTCTGTGAAATCCACACACTTAGGGACCGAGGGTTTTGCAGATAATACATTTTTGCGTATTATAGATCATCCCTTTGCTTACATTTTACTTTTTAAAGTCTGACTATAAATTAGGAACAACTGTACAAAAAGTACAATGGAAAAGAAAAACATAATGCAGCATTGGTATGATATATTTAATAACTAAGATTAAGGAAAATTTAAATTTCATACAATACACATTTTACTGATTATTCATTATTTTAAACATGATGCAACCAATGGTAGTTTGCTTTGGTTTGTTGTCAATTTTTTTTTTTTTTTTTTTTTTTTTTTTTTTGCCTATGAACATACTTATTACTTCTTGCTCTTGGATAAAATTTTGTTATTTTTTACTCAAGGAAATTTAAATCCAATTTATATTTAAATATTTTCACTCGAAAATTGATAATCGGAAAAAAGAATAACAAATTTAACTCTGTGTTTAACTGTTAATGACAATTTTCATTGTTTACATTACAATGTGTAGCTCGGATAATAGACGATTGCGGATTATACATCAGCGGATTTCACAGAATTGACTGCAAAACTTATGATTAAACTAAGGAACGTAGATACTGTGCTCTTGTTAGAAAATTGATTCAGGTTAGACTACAAACCCCATTATCATTTTGTCATCATCATTTGTATGCGATGGACTAGTCTTTTGGAGAATTGTTAGAATTGTTTTTCCAGTGAAATAGTCAGCGTATTATAAATAAAACTGTTCCAAGATGCAAGCATAAGTTTGCACCAGGAACGCCACCAGGGATGACGCACACCATAGCTGGCACGTGGCAGTATATTTTCGGCACGGCACTGAATGGGGGGCGCTGATTAATGTCCCCATGATATATGCCCCCATACGTCATTTTGACGTCACAAGAAATGGGGATATAAATACAATGCTGGATCATTTCACTTTTCACGAAATCCTGATTAATGTCCCCATGATATATGCCCCCACATCTGAAAGGGACACAAATCCAGTGCTAGAGAAATTTCCTTTCGTTGAGAGCCTGATTAACGTCCCCATGATTTAAGTCCCCATACGTCATTATTTTGACGTCACAAAAATGGGGGCACAAATCCAGTGCTCGAGCATTTCACTTTTGACGAAATCCTGATTAATATCCCCATGATATATGCCCCCATATCAGAAGGAGACACAAATCCAGTAATGAAGAATTTTCTTTTCATTGAGAGCCTGATTAATGTCCCCATGATTTATGCCCCCATACGTCATTTTGACGTCACAAAAAATGGGGGCACAAATCCAGTGCTGGAGTGTTTTACTTTCGACGAAATCCTGATTAACATCCCCATGATATGTATCCCCATACGTCATTTTGATGACGTCACAGTAGATGGGGACTTAAATCAGGGGGCATAAATCCAGTGCTAGTGCATTTTATTTTCTCAAGAATTCCTGAATTACGACCCCATGATATATGTCCCCATACGTCATTTTTATGTCACAACAAAGGGAATTCAGATTCCATTTAGGATAGACCACTTGAAATCTGCACTACCGGAATTTTCAGGTCCTGGCCCGGCCCGGTGCAAAAATTTAAAGTTCGACCGGAGAAATTTTTGTGTTAAATGTAACCTTGTCTAATTACGTGTCCAGAGTTTTCTGGCGTTTCTATTATGTGCGATTTAATTTTGTTGAGTTGATCATAATTATCAGCCCATATGTTATAATTAGTAAGGTAACTGGGTGAATTAGTAATTCCAGCTTCTCTAGGATGGCATAATTGGTAGAGCACTGGCGGCTTCAGCCAGGGTATTCCTGGTTCGAATCCTAGCCTGGACATTTTTCGCCCTGTTCGAAAAATTAAATCTCATATGATTTATTTACCAATTATAATAATTGTGTTAAAAAAGTCAATCTTGTGTAATTATGTGTCCACCGTTTTCTGCGTTTCCACTACCTACGATTTTATTCTATTGAGCTGATTCATAAATATCACACCAGATTTATAACCAATAAAGTTAACTGGCTGAATTATCCTGCTGAGAAAGAAAAGTTTGCGTAAAAGAAAATAAGTGCTCTTCCTATTTTATTTAAGCATGTTCTCAAATCCAAAAGGGCAAATTTATGACATAAGTTGTAATTATTTTTGTTCGGAAATGCATAAAACTAGCAGGTGTTGTTGTTTAGAAATAATGTAATCGAACTGCGTTTTCCGCTTTTTTTTTTTTTTTTTTTTTTTTTTTTTTTTTTTTTTTTTTGCAAACGCAATAGATCTTTCAGAAAATAGTGTCAAAGTGGGCGTTTGAACCTAATTTTCGTGTAAAAGAAGAATAACCACCCAAGGGAGGGTGAAAAGTCTTTGTTACGTGATCAAAATTGCTTATAACTCAATAGGTAATTTATTTATCAAAAAATGGAAAACACAATTCGATTTCAAATCGCTTCCATAGTCAGGCCTTCCATTCCAATTTTATATCTTTCCGTTAAAAAATGAATTTGTAAATGTGTTAAAATGTTTTGCTCTTGTTAAGCAGAACAGTTGAGAACAGCCTTAACGTAATAGTTGGAATTATACCTTAAGGTGGTTCTCAAACGCGAAACTTTTCTGACAAACTTTTCTGACACATTTTCTGACAAACTTTTAACTGCAAAGGCATAAAATTGACAAGCCTAACTATTGAAGGGATTTGGAATAGAATAGCGGTTTCCATTTTTGAAAAATAAATTATTTGTCGACATACAAGATATTCTTGTCATGGCTTCGGGTTTTTCTTCTTTCCCGTGATGTCGCTTCCGAAATTCTATTCAAAATGCTACCTTTAACAGTATATTCTCATAGATATATTGCCTTTATCAAAAAATCGATAACGCCATTCGATTACATAGTTTCTGAATGACAACACCCGCCAATCTTATACGTTTCCGAAAAGAAATTAATTCAGAAATGTGTCAGAAAGTAGCTCTTTTGGACTTTAGAAAAGCCTTAATAAATGACAGAGAAATATTTTGACAAATCTACTTTTTATTATACAGCTTCAAAAGTTATGATGTTTCTAAACCTTTTTTTCTTTTATTCTAAACTACATTAATTTTTTAATGAATCCTTATTTGAATGTTGAAACGTCTATAAGAATCTAAGTAATTATTAATGTTGCTATTGTGTATTTTCTGTCTTTCAAACACATCGTAATTTTCAAATATATACTGTAAATTTATCCCGTAAATATGTATGCAGTTTTCTTTAAAGGAATCTTAATTGTATGTTAAGAAAAATCTGAATTTCTTGTAGAAATTTTTACTGATTCCTGTTTCGAAATTCCGGCCCGTGCAGACCTCAACCAGGGTCCCTCTCTGAAGAATAATCTTCATATATCCTACGAAATTTCACGTTATCACAATTTAAATCCAAGGTTGGGAGAGCATAATTGAAAACTTCACGATTCGTTTTAAATCATATTTGGGAGAGCTTATTAGATTAAAACTTCACGATTCATGTAAAATCACATTAAAATAATAAAACATATTTCACAACTGAAAATGGCGCTGGTGTTGTTCAATAAAAGAGCACATAATGATAAAAAACTTGAAAATTCTATATTTACACTTTTAAATATATACAGTATTTACAACGAAAACATTTGAATAATATTTGTTAAAGGCATTATTCCTCACTGGGAATCAAAGATTTCTTTTATATATTCAAGAATATTCATTTCTCCCTTTGCGGAAGATCAAGAATTGTACAGCCAGAATGTTGCGCTCGAGATTCACATTCAAACTGAACTAAAAACAAAGAGAAATGCTTTTAAAACAATTAATACTTCAGCAACTATTTCTTCTAAAAGGAAGTCAAGCATGATTTCATATTCGGAAATAAATTTCCCCTTTTTTTAAATTAAACATCATTTCTTCTAATAGAAGACCACGATAAAAAACCTATACGCAGCTTATTACCTGCTGCGTTCAAGATTCACATTCACAAAAACCAACTAAACTAAAAAAGGAACAAGAAAGAAAGAAATGTTTTTAATATCAATTCTCTAGTCAGACCACGTGACCTGGGATCACTGGCGCCTAATCAGTCTGGCTGAGAAAAGAAGGGGTTTGCGAAATTTCACACTCTCCAATTGAGGTCTTGTTAGGGGCTCCGAGTCTCTCTATAAAATTTGAAATAACCTTTCCTTTGCATATTTTTGGTCTAGATTTATTCTTAAATGTTTAACCCCTTGAGGGGCGGTGGGATATAATATATCCCACATCCCACTTAATTTTAATTCCGAAATGCCACATTGACACCAGAATTTTGAAATAAAATTTTGTATTTATACTGCATTTGAAGAAAAGCTTTTACTTATTTTTAAATAAAATTGTTTCTAATTCCTGCCGTGAATCTGTCATTTCAAAATTTTAAGAAGAAAAGTACTTTGCTCCTGAAAGGGTTAATCGTGAGAAGGAAGTGCGTATTAACTTTATTTATTACAAAGTTTATAATAACTGTCGGGGAATGAATAGATTGAGTGAAAGTAACCGTGAACGAAAACCATAAATATTTAAAATATTGTAAAGGATATATCTTCCAAAATAAAAAATAATTATGCATATTAAATGTGAAAGTAGTAGTATTTTTCATACATTTTAGTATCTATATTATATTATCCTTCTATGATATATACGATTTAAAAATATAAAGTTTATTAGTTCAGCAGACTGTGCGAACAGAAAAGTGCACCTGCGCCAAAGTTTAAATTTGTCGACCCCAATCTTCGACTTCCCTCTGTGACAGATGGCACAAAACTGGCGAAGTGCACAAACAGAAATAAATTCTGTTGAATACATATTTCGCGCTTATTTTGGAACTTTAAAATTTTTTATTCAGAAATTTCAAATAAGAAAAAAATAAAATAAAATAAAATAAAATTTTCAGTTATATTATGGAAAAGCGGATCTGGGAAATGGTTGTGGAAAAAATGCATCTAACAATACTATACAGGGTGTCCGGTCTCAACGGTGTCCAATGGCTAATTCCTAAACCGTTAGTCATAGACATATAGTTCCAATTACAAAAATCTTTAAAATCAGGTAAAGAAACATTTTAAAAGCGATTTGGGTCAATAAAAACATTTCTTAAAAAATTACGAAATTTAAATTTTTATACGGTCCCCCGGTCCTATAAGTTATATTTAGTAATTTTTTCCTATTACACTGACAAGTAAGACAAAAAAAGTCCCATTCATATAACGCTAAAATTGAGCGAGTTATGGAACTTTAAAAATGCATGACTTATGCCACTTTCATACTCTGAAAACAAATGAGTTCGGCTTGGCTTTGAGGGATCATATACCAAGTGTTTAAAGTATTCGAAGATCTTACTTCATGTGTATCTGCGCTTTGAAAAAAAATCCTACAAGTATTATGATTAAGTCTCAAATTGGCTAAAATAACATATGTTTTATTTTGTCAGGATTTGAGACTGTTTCTCTTATGATTTCTTTTAACAAAAATTATGTTTTTTTATAAGTTTTTATGTTATTTCAGCAATCGTATGTATGTTTTTCCAGTTCAAAATTTCTACTCGAACTTTAACCCACTTTTAAATATCCGATCGACATTGCACTTTACATACTGGCGCAAATCCGATAACAATTTAATATTATTAAGATTTTCGGTAGTTATCATTTATACTTATTTTACAGGATAACACAAAAAATTTCGGATAGATTTCTGCCAAGGAGTTTAAGAAGAAGTTTTAGATTAGATAATACAAGACTGCGATTGTTGGTTTTTTTTAACTTTTAAGTATTTTTTAGCCCTGAATCCGAATTTTCAAATTTAAAGAATAACAAAAATCGAATATTATAAAGTAGAGGAGATGGTTGCGTTTTTTAACTTTTGATAATTGATTTTTATGCACTTTTTAGCACTGAATCTGAAAATGACCTTCATTTTTAACCATTATGTTAGAACTTTTTTGCAAATCGCAAATGTGTAAGTTAAAATATAGCGAAAATCTCATACTATAAGACATATGTAAAACACTTTTAATTTAATTTTATTTGATTTGATTAAAAAATGTATTCGATACTTTTGCTTATCCTGGGATTCTTGCAGCTAAACAGCTGAGTGGTCCGATGAGATGGGGGAAGAAATTCAATTTTAACATTGAACTTCTTAACTTTGAAATTTGCAGTTTGCGAAAAATCCTGATATGATAGTTAAAATGAAGGTCAATTTCGGATTCAGCGGTACAGAATACATAAAAATCAATTATCAAAAGCTAAAAAACATGACATAACCCAACTTTTGCAGGTTTGTGCAATCTAATAATATTTTAAAATACGTATCATTTTGTAAAGAACTGAGGCTGTTAATTCAGAATCATTTTATTTAACAAAAATTCTGTTTTTTCTTTCTTCTTAAATGTTTATTACAAATTGTATATTTTCCATTAATATGCCAGAATGATTAAAGATTTCAAATTTATATTGCAATCTTAATTTTACTCCCAAACATTTTTTATATCTGACGAAATTATATTTCGACTAAATTTGTGAATGACCCCCAATTTGCAGCAAAAAATAGGCTCCAACTTTAAACGGCTATTACTCGGTCAATTTTAATCGTAGAATAACGGGACTTTTTTTGTATTACTTGACAATGTAAAAGGAAAATTTCACTAAATATAACTTATAGGACCGGGGGACCGTATAAAAATTTAAATTTCGTAATTTTTTAAGAAATGTTTTTATTGACCCAAATCGCTTTTAAAATATTTCTTTACCTGATTTAAAACATTTTTGTAATTGGAACTATATGTCTATGACTAACGGTTTAGGAATTAGCCATTGGACACCGTTGAGACCGGACACCCCGTATAACAGTTGGCAAGAAAATTGTACTTAGTCAGTAATTTGTTTTTGGATGTGGGGTAATGGACGATGCAATAACTTTGAAATGTAAAAAGTATGTACTCTCATTGGGGAAAAATTCCCTATATCTATCTACATATATAACAAGTAAGAAAAATCATGCGCACGGCATAGATTATGAAACACTTTCCAACACTCCCTGAAAGCTTTAACAAAACTTCGTTACTTAGAAAAATAAGGTAAATAAGATAACTAAATAAACATTTAAAAATCTGATTTCAGTAGTTATCGCCCATAGCCAAATATGTATTCCAATTCTTTTGAACAATATTCGATCTGTATGTTGATATATATACTAATGGGAAAATAAAGTTTAGCAAGCAAAGGCACAACAGGTTGAAATTGATCTTTCAGCAATTTATACTAATAGATGGAAACACACTTGAATACTTTTGTACAGCCCTGTAGTTTACCTAGTACCTTTTTTACATGCCTCTATTTAGCTAAAATTTAATTCAAAGTAAAACACGCTTAAAACTACTGAAATTACATTTCCAGAAATTATCACCCATAGACGGCCATGTATCCAACTCCTTGCGTGGCCCTGTATATTATTTTATCTATATTCTACAAATATTTCTTTGTACACTAAATTCAGTTCAGCGTAAAAATGCATAACTCCTTTAAAACCCACCATTAAGCAATTTATGCTCATACTCAGTAACCTTTACGAATTCATTTCAGTAGCTCTGTATATGAATTATACATTTATACGCACTTTATAGTATGCATAAATATAGTGAACAAGTAGGTAAGTGTGATCACAGATCGCACAGAGTGTTTCGTTTAATATTCCTTTCAAAACACTTTATTCTTTTGAAAAATCTCTTAGTTCCACATTTCGCAACCAGGAGCGCACTCTATTCTAAACTAACCTCTATCCGAATGAAACTCCGTTTTATATACTATCCGTAGATATATTAGTCGCGGGGTGGGCCGATAGCACCCGAGATAAGTTGGCGCCCCTGGCGGTAAAAAGTGGAACTAAAATATGTAAGGCTATGGTGCATAATATGAAAGAATTGTCAAAGGGGTGTCGGCAAAGGTTGGAAAAGTGCTCCCCGGGTGAAAAGGGCGGAGGTCAGAAAAATTGCTTAAAATACACAAGTTAGAGCCCGGTAGAGTAAATAATATAAGACTTTTTGAAAATTTTATGATTTGCCTTGTGGTCTGAGGTATTCAGCTATACGTATGCAAAAATTCATGTCTCCAACTTAATTAGGGGCTCTCTTAGAAAGAATTGCTTAAAATACATATGTGGTAGAGCTCAAAGGGTTAACGTAAGACTTTTTCAAGATTTTAAGATTTGTCGCCCGGCCTCAGGTGTTCTGCTATAATTATGCAAAATTTCAAATCTCAAATTTAATAAGGGGCTCAGTTAGAAAGAATTGCTTAAAATACGCATGTGGGAGCCCAAAGGGTTAAATGTACGATTTTTTCAAAATTTTATGATTTGTCGTATGGTATGTGGTGTTTATAAGTATGCCAAATATCACGCCTCCAACCTAAATAGGGGCTCAGTTAGAAAGAATTGTTTAATATACACATGTGGGAGCTCAAAGGGTTAAATGTACGGCTTTTTCAAAATTTTATGGTTTGTCATTTGATGCGAGGTGTTCAGCTATAAGTATGCAAAATTTCACGCCTCCAACCTAAATAGGAGCTCACTTAGAAAGAATCGTTTAAAATACACATGTGGGAGCCCGAAGGGTTAAATGTACGACTTTTTCAAAATTTTACGATTTTTCGTATGATGTATGGTGTTCAGCTATGAGTATGGAAAATTTCAAGTCTCCAACATGTATAGTTTCTGAGAACGGGCTCTGTGACAGACGGACAGAGGAGCGAGACGAATAGGGTTTGGACAGATGAACGAAACCCTAAAAAAGCGCATATCATAATTAAAAATGCATTTCGAGCAATCATTACTAATATACAGTAATTCGGATACAATATAGTATCTGAAATCTTTTCAAATACACCGCAAACAATTTCCCATATACCATTATGAACGGAATTCTTTTGTGTGGCCCTGTAAATGAACAATACCTATTCTTTGCATCGTATATTCAACAGAATACATATTTTAGTGAGCTTCTTAAATGAATATCAATTTTACTATGTTTGAAAGAGAGTAACACCATTAAAAATCATTTGAAGCGATTTTAGGTAGATTTCGTAAGAAATACTACCTATTGCAGTCGTTACCAGGGTGCGACTTTTGAAAAATTCCTTCATAACTTTTCATTATATGACCCCAGGAACCCAAAACCACCCGCACCTAAACAGTTTATATATATATATATATATAGAGAGAGAGAGAGAGAGAGAGAGAGAGAAAGAGAGAGAGAGAGAGAGAGAGAGAGAGATGTATGTATGTATGTACTAAATTTTGTCCGCACGATAAAAGTCGCAATTATGCACGGATTGTCTTCAAACTCGCCAACAAGTTTCAGATGGCTAATATCTCGGCGGGTATTGAAAATGGGAAAAATCGGCCCAAGAGAATGGAAATGGGGAGGGTTCAGAATTTCGAATACCTTCTTAACAAGATTCTGATAAAACCAGCTTTTACACAACAATGACAGGAAAAAATAAATATTTTTCGTTATAGCAGTTGCCAACAATTAAAAAAAAACAATAAAATTCTCACCACAACAATTGCTTTTCTATTGCAGGTTTTTCACGTGAAAAAATAAATTAAATAAATAGTTTGAAGTATTTACAACAAATTGAATATTACGTCATAAGTTTTCTAGAGCAAGATTTCAGCATGAAAACTCAAAATGATGAGGAATTAAAAATATATATATATTGCGTCATATTGGAAATATAATGGACCTCAGCAGGTGAATATGTAACGTCATGGAATTTGAAGAAATGTATTAAAACATGATAAAAAACCGACTATGAAAATATTTACATATTTTAATACTTTGAGTTTCTCTGAATTTGTTTTAGTCATTTTTAAACCTATTCCATATACATGCGTGTGTGTATTCGTGTATATTAGAATTTTCACAAAATGTTTAGCTCCCTAGAGCTCATTCTTAGTGAAGGTACTGGGTTTATCTCTAATCTTGATTTAAATTTTGTTGGTGAATTTAGTACTTAACTTCGAAAACTACCTCCGCCTGTAGGCCCGAGCCGGCAGGGATTTTTTTTCCCATTGGCCGTAATGTAACGGAAAACTTTTTACTGTCCCTGTAAATGAACTAAACATGCTACAAACTTCATTTGAAATAGGGAACATGGTATGTTAGAGGTCACTAACATCCAAAAATTTAAGAGCGATCCGAGCATATTTACGAGAGCTAGAGCGTGGACAGACGGCCATACGGACAGACGGCTAGACAAACCGAAGTCATAAACACTTTTCAACTATGTTGGAAAGTGTTAATTATTTATAGTAAGCATTAAAAAAGAAGAAAAATTAGATTGGTAGTGTACATTTGACGCCCCCCCCCTCGATTTCCGCGCACGGGGCAACCGCCTACTTCGCCCTCCCCCCTTTGCCCTTTCACACTATCCTGTAGCTAAGTATTAGAGTATACGTTGGACCGTAGTTAGTACGTTACATATACGTTCGTAAAAGTTTTTTTTTTTTTTTTTTTTTTTTTTTTTTTTTTTTTTAATAAGATATGAGAAATTTTGATGAAAACGCTTAGAGATGCATTTGTATATTTAACATATCTGTTCGAGAAATTGATAATTTTAACTTCTTTTTTTTCTGTTTTCACTTCTTACAGGATGTTTTTTTTCTTCGTTATAAAAATATTTCTAAAATATATACTTAATTTTATAGGAAATTTTACTCACAGCTTATCAAATTTCAACGTACAAAATATGGAATTAAGAGATATTTTAGAAATATTTTGAGAACTAAGAAAAAAAAAACTTCCTTTAAGCAGCATACACAAAATAGCAAGTTAAAATTATTATTTTTCTCAGGAGATATTTTAAATATACGAATGCACCCATAGGTTTAACATTAGTGAGGGAAATTCGGACGCTGAGTATGACTAAAAGCCTTAAAACTCTGTTCGTCTCATGCTTTTGTTTCATGTCAAGCAGGGATCTCGCTTACTTTTAATGAACGTTAGCAATTTGGCTAATCAAAAATAAAAAACAGTAGCCAAATGAAAAAAATGTTAGCAAAATAGATTCGTCGTGAAAAACTGAAAAATCGATCTTTGACCCCTTAATCTAACTTTCTTTCAATATACTCTAAAATAAACTACTTTTTTGAAACATCTTATACATCAGTTATTCATCTGAATTCAAAGATGCGCAACATAAACTATTAAAAAAAAAGTTCTTTTTAATGTCTTGCGCAATCAAGGAAAAATTCCCAAACCCGATTTAACTCATTAAAATCTTATGAAACAAAACTTTACGACCGAAGTTTACTCAGGATTTTAAGATATTACATATAATGAATCCTGAAAAATCTTAAATATAAACAATAAAATATATATTGCATTTAAAAAATATATTTTTTCCAGAATTCTATGGCTTTTCATTGAAGACCATACTTCAAAGGCAGATTGAAAACTGTACTAATGATTCGATGCCATTGAACATGATAATCGGCAACAATCGTTCAGTAACGCTAATAATCTGTCGCCTGTACTGACACACACTCACAAAAAAAAATGAGTAATCCTTAAACATTCGCAATCAGGCGAATGCAATCGTTCCTTTACTCGCCAAATGAAGCATTTTGTCGCGATTTGGCGCAATGGCGAGTGGTAGCGAGAACCCTGGTGATAAGAGATTAAAAATTCTTTAAACGACGCTTGTTGCGAAGGGGTTAATAGTCTAAAATGCTTGTTATGATGTTCTAACTGATGATAACACTGTATTATTATTTATGGAATATAATAGACACACGTTAAGTAAAAGTACTTACAATTTTTTTATATTAAAATATCTATATTAATAAAAAAGAAGGGTTTCTTGTCTGTGTGTCTTCTGCGTGTTTGTTTGTTTGTTGACGACGGTTAGGGAAATCTATCGCACGTAGAGGTCTACAAATTTGAATAAGGATACACATAGACAGATTCAAATGAACCTGAGGCTGAGATTTTTCATTTTGTGATAATTAGCTTAATTAGTCTTTCCTTGGACAAATTCGTGGAAAAAAATGTCCTTTTCACAAGCCTCTTGTTATGCGTGTGATTTTATCAGAGATTTATTCAATCAAAGCAACAAAACGAAAAGGATCTGCACATAATTGTGAAAATTAAAGACTTTAATGAAAAATTCTTTCTTGTGGCTAAAATTATGCAGTTTTAAGTATAATTATGAAAGTAATTTTCAGAGAATCTGCGATTGTTTTTGTTGGCTATGGATGCTATGGTCATCTCTTGCACACATGAGCTAAACAGACCGGGACTTCAGATTAAAATGGAATCTGACCCACTACACACATCCATACCTGATTGTGTTCGAACCAAGCAAGCTCTTGTTCAGTAACTAGCTCGCCAATCGCAAGACAAGCAGGTGGCTTGAATCTGGGAAAAGTACTTTGAACGATGTATCATTTCATCACAGGAAATCAATGTGTCTTTATTTCTCATTCTGAAAAGAAGTTTTAAGTCTATTGCATAAAACTTTTGACTCTGAATTAAACAGAAAAAAAAAACTGCAGGAAAATAACTGTTTTCTCAAACTTTACTTTTTATAGACAGCGGGGGGGAGGGGGGGGACCTTTTCCATCTATTTTTAAGGAAGGGGGATCGAATCCTTAACCCATCTTATGCTGCTTGGACATATCGGGCATTTCTCCGCGCTCTCACAATAAAAATATCCTTTCCACTAAATTCAGTTTTTGTGCATAAAATTTATACCTCAGCATCAATATAATTTTTGATAGAAAGTGAAGAATAGAGCTGTGTAGGGGCCTGAGTTATCATGATTATGGGCCCAAATCGTTTTTTCACGATCATAAATCTAGATCAGAAAAAAACCTGTCCTCAAGTGAATTTAGGGAAAATTGGGAAGCAACTTTAATACCACGCTTCAATTTTTGTGCAAGCAGCAAACATGGAGCATGACGATTTTATTTTCCATCAGGGTCAATAGGTATAGGAATAGGATCAAGAGATTTTGGGGGAAGGCAGCTGATTTTGGTTATCATTTTTAATTTTGTGTATATGGTGAATCTCATGTATAATGAAGTTATACGTAAGTTTGATATTTTAAATGATAATAAAAATATACTAAAGTATTTCTGTTTTCCGAGTTTTTCTTTCCTCTCATAATATGGGTTAAGTTTAACCTCACTCACCAGGAATACAAGCAGAAATTGGAGGCCCCGAACAGAGGTCAGGTGAGCCCTCTGTATCTCCTGTATTTACTATATGCATATGCTTAAACGGTTCCTCAAGGGGCCTTTTTCAGCTTAGGGCACCGATACAACTCTCCGCCCTATCGCCCTTTGATCATGTCCCTGTTACTCGCATAATAATATTTTAGATAAAATGATCTTTTGGTTTTTCATATAAGACGTCATAAGTGAGTAATACAGAGGACCCCAAGAATGTCTATACTTTGGGCCTCTAATTTTTTAAATCAAGTCTTGATGACGACATCATACTGACTTTAATATGGTGATGAAAATAATTATTTTGTGTACATTCGAAATCTTTATTTTTACTTATTTCTTGGGTAATTTTCTTTATATGTATGTACTCATAACTTTTGTAAAATCAAAAATTTCAGTTTTTTTATTCTTGTTTTATTTTCTGTTATGCTTGTATCTATACTTTGCAACAGATATAGTTAATAAGAACGTAAGGATAATAATAATAATAAATAAAAAACAGAAACAAAAGTTTGTACAAAATAAGCATAAATATAACAAGTATTATGTACCAGCAATTTAGAAAAAAAAAATCCCAATTAGACATTCACTGAAAGTTTATTACCTGATAATACCTGAATACCCGCGGAGGAAGAGAGGTAAGAGGAAACAATACTTTTGCGACATTGCCTCAAGGCGTAGGCATAGCTCCCTATGATCTGGTCATTTTTCACGAAGGCAGGAAGTTGCGGGCTATTTGTACTATGGTAACGTGAGTAGTAACGTGATTAACTATTTTACAGCTTTTAGTTCTCTCAGTAGGGGGGTTTCCTGTGATTTTTGTTGGAAATCTTCTAAACTACGCTTCTAAGAAATGTATTTCAGATTGCAAAGGAAAAAAGTATGAGCAAGATAAGATTTGGAATAGTATAAAATTCCTGTACTTTTACCATCTGAAACCGAGCCCCTTTGTTCCCGGGCTCCTGGGAAGTTGCCCTCTGTGTCGCCCCCCTCCTCTCACCGGCCCTGAATAAAATTATAATTATTATTTAGTAATTAGGTACAGAAATTATAAAAACTGCGAATTAGTAGTTTCATTAGTTAATAGCATACAATAACATTATATACATTAATATTTTGCAATAATTATGTAAAACCATATTAAATACCAGTGATATTTTTATTTATTAAAATTATTAATAACTGAATTTAATATTTAATTGCTAACACTACTTAAAATTAATAATTATTAAACAATTAACTTTCTAATTAGGAACGTAATATACATTTTTATGCTTTAATTACTAAAATGATAATTAATAATTTAGTATTCATTCTAGAAAGAAAACGAAGCAGGATGCTAGTTCAAAAAACAGCACTATTCCATGAGGAAATATATTAGTAGTAATGTGTTTAGTAACAATATAAGAAAAAAAAAGTGTATATATTTTTAGTATGATAAATAATGTGTCATTAATTTTTAATAATTTTATTAATTACAAATTGAAAAATACAATTAAATAACAACATGCTTTAATAATATCCTTTTTTTTTTTTTTTTTTTTTTCTAAAGAAATAAAGTCCTAATATTTTTGCAATGTCTTGGGCACAAGGATTTAGAAATTTAGTGTGGAATGGGAAAGTTTTTTTTACAAGAAATCTTTGGCTACAACTACAGGTGAATTTCACTATTTCTTAAAAAGACAGGGTGCATTTTAACAATTTCAAAAGGGGCAGGGCACATTTTAACAATTTCAAAAATTGGCAGGGCACATTTTGCTAATTTCAAACGGGGCCCTTAAAAAGTGTTCTAGAAGAAAAAGTAAGTAAATTAGAAAATTAATAAAACCTGCAAATAAGTAATTTCATTAGTAGCACAAATAATAAAATTATGTATAATAATTATATATAAATAATAAAATAACAAATAATATTGTTTGCAACTCGTTTTACATTTGTACTTGAAAAAATTACTGTTAATCATCTAAATCTAAACTTACACAAATGTATGTGTATGCTAACCAAAAAATTTATGAAAATGAGTTAAATCTATTCTTGCACTCATACAGAGTAAATATAAGAATATCGGAAATCCTCAAAATATTAAATAATAGCAATATCACATCCCAGTGGGAAATATTAGCTTTCAATGGTTCGTTTTTTAAGAAAAAAGTTTTGCTACCTTTTCAATACCTATTTTTTTTTTTTTTTTTGCTTTTCTTTTCTTTTGTTTTGCCGTATATGAGTTACAAAGTAAAAAAGAAAAAAAAAGAACAAAAAAAAAGTCAACCTATACTGAAGAAGCTCTTGTTGTGCTTAACTTCTGTATACTAATTAGTTCTTTTTCTCTTATACATTCTTCTACAATAACTGTTGAGCAGATGGCATTCTTTCATTCTTCTTTTGCTCCAATATTTGCTGTAAATTTATTATTGCAAATGTAGAATAATAATAATAATAAAAGATTCTAGCTATTTTATTCTTTTACTTGCAGAAATTTATTATACCGCTATGCTTATTTTATATAAACGAATGAATTATTTGATTACTTAAAGAAAATTATGACATTGCAAATTATATATTTAAATATTTTAAATGAAATGTTTTTTTTTTATGTCATATAAAACTATCCTTTTTAGAAACTTATTGTACTTATTTTTTTATAATACTCAGAAATTAAGCTTAGAAGCAAATATTTAAAGCCTTTTTTTTTTTTTTTTTTTTTTTTTTTTTTTTTTTTTTTTTTTTGTTTTGTTTATTACTAAATCAAAATACCTGTAGAAACTTTCCAAATTATATTCATCTTAGATTTTAATTCCTTTTTATGTCATTTTAGACATTTAGAAAATTTATTATTTTAATCAATGATTTAAAAAAAATCAGTTGATTAAAATCATGATTTAATCGCTAATTTAAATCAACTGATAAAAATCGCTGACATCCTAGAAAAGTATTTAGGAATTCATTCTCATACTCTCATAGAAAGTATATACGTATTGAAGTTTACCATGGCATGTTCGGTGTTCGAAATGAAGTGTGTGTCATTTATATTTCGTTTACACAGACACTCAATATAATTCCACTACATTACGGTCTATGGGAAATAATCGTTTTAGTGCATTTTAGTGATGTTATAATATTTTTAACATACTGAAATTGATATATAACAAGGAAGTACATTACAAAATGTCTACTATAAAATAAGGTGCGCATAGTATTTGTCATTCATTTACAGGTACACACAAGAATGGAATATCGTTCATTTTTGGAACCTCACAAAATATTTAGGTTACAGTACTGTCTATGAGGAATAATTGCTGAAAATGAGTTTTCAATTGCAGTATGTTTTCTTATATTTAGCACTTTTTTTTAAATATTACTTTTTCTGTATAAATTATATAGATCATGTACAGGGCTGCAGAAGCGAACTCCATTACATTATGGTCTATAGGTAAAATTCGTTTGCAGTGTATTTTAATTACGCTATACTATTTCAAACGTAATGAAACTGACATACATGACAGAAGCGCACTACACATTGCTTACTGTAGAATATGGTGTGGTGTGCATAGCATTTATCTTCTTTTTTTTCCTTTTTTTTTTTTTTTTTTTTTTTTTTTTTTATACGGAGACGAACAAATGTATTCGGTTACAGTAATGTCTATGAGCAATAAGTGCTGATATTGCGTTTTCAATTGTGGCATGCTTTTTAAAATTTATCCATTTTTTTCCATGTCATTTGGTGTGTCTACATTTTATAAACATTACGCAAGGCTGCACAAAATAATTCAAGTACATTTTCGGATTTTGGTGGAAACTGATTAAGTGGATTTTTCAACTGTGAAAAACCCTTTGAAAAATCGTTTCCAAGCTGAAATAAATGTTTACATACTGTGTAATATATATATATATATATATATATATATATATATATATATATATATATATATATATATATCCAGTGTTTAATTTTCGCCGGAGCTTGCCGATGAACAGCTCTGGTACTTCTTAGCTTTTAGTGATTATTTAAATGTTGGTAGGAATTCACCTCAGCTCATAGATATTGCGCTTTGGAGCCCTGCGAAACAGCGTTTCCAAAATGCGGAAGCCTAAATTACATTTTCCTGTTCCTCCGATTTACAATCCTTTGAGTCTTTCCTCCAAAGGCCTTACATATTTGATGTAGCGTGCCGCACACATAGGAGCATGCTTCTATCTAGTGCTCGCAAATCTACACTCAATCGTTTTCTGTCTCAGTTATTTTCAAATGGCGACGAGGAATGCCGGAATTATTCGCAACTCTATCCGCCGCTTTTACTTGCGGTTGTGTATTGGTTACTCACTACTTTTTGTTCATGTTTGTAAAATATTTTTAAAGATCAACTTTTTAGTTACTCGCGGTGTTTAATTTGCACTGAAGCTCATAGGAACAGCTCCAGTATTTCTTAATTTTTAACCAATATTTAAATGTTAATCGGAATTTGAAACCCACCAGAGTTTGTAAATAATGCTCACAGAAACCCCGAGTGTTGTGTCAATATAAATTAATGGGATTTTTGAAAATTTCCCACTCCCTGATTTAATTTTTTTTTCTCTTTATTTATTAGATTATGTTTTATGTAAATGAATATTAGATATAGTCAAAATATATTTTATATGTACGAGTGTATATATACATTTTTTTTGAGTAAGAAATTGCTTTAAATTTTGCATACTATTTGAAATTAAAAAAATACAGGTACAAGGAGAGGGGAGGTTTTTGCAACGAAAGTTTTTATTAGTACAGAAAATTAGAGATCAGATGCTTTTTTTTGTTATAAATTAAGCCCTGTAATCTGTATGTATATATAAATTTATGTATACATATATCTATATACATATAGTGTAATCTGTATGTATATATAAATATATATATATATATATATATATATATACATACAAATAGATAGATAGAAGATAGATATGGGGCATTCTCATAATCTTTTGACTTTCGGGAATAAAAATCTGGTGAAATTAAACTTACTAAAATAAAATTTTAATCTGATAGACAAATGCCGTAATGATTCAAAATAAAGAAAAAATGGTCAGCAGAGAGAATTTTTGTTATTTAACTGAGGTTTAAGTTAAACTTGCGAGTTTAATTTTCCTTACCATTTTATCACTCTTTCTATTTTCTTCTAAATTTTTACTTATAATGAATTTGCATAGTACCCACAAAACATTCAAATAAGAAATAACAATAATGTAGCATTTTTAGTACAAACTTTTGGTATAACATTGTCGGAAAGAAAAGGGGATGGTATAGGAAAAAAGGGATGGTAAGGATGGGACGGTAAGGAAAATTACGACTATTTTTAGACAAATCATGTTAAGACTAAGTGATAGTCACAATGTTCAGTGATTTTTAGAAACAGTTATTTACATTGGAATAAAAAAAATAATAATAATTCACCTCGAAAAGTGCAGAAATAAACCTTGGGGACGTTAAGACTACCAATAAAGCCACGATGCTTGAAATTGATATTTAAATGCTGATTTAAATTCTGCAGTAAATTTCCTGTCAAAGAATCTTAGACATTATTTCTCTAGCATACTTCTGCATCAGAAAAAACTTAAAAAGAAATTATGTGGCTGCATCTGAAGTGATTTTCTGTATAATTTTAGAAGAGGGACGGTAACGAATCTAAAACCCATGGACAGAGTTTAAAAAATAATAACAACACTAAAAATGTGTGCAGTTTAATTTTTTGCTACAAATTTATATTAAACAATTGTCCCAGTTTCGGAAAAAAAATTGCATCGAATTACTTTTATTGAAGAGTCATTCCATGTCAATTCAACCAGACCTTGTAACCCGACCCCCGGGGATTTGGATGAAACTCGGTGTATATACTAATTCTATCCTGATATGAATACATCAGAAATATTTCCTTCCTAGACCTCATAGTTTGTGAGATATGGGGGGTCCAATCTTTGGATTTTTCTCAAATCGCACATTTCTGAGTCTGTATTTTTAGACTGCAGTTCCATTTTCAAAAAATTGTTTCTCTGGATCTAAAATGCGAATCATCTTAAAAATACCACCGTAAGTACATAAAAAGATGCAGATTTTAATAAAAAAATATTTAAAAAATTAATTTTAAATATTTAGGGTCAAAATCTTAAACCAAAGTTGAAAGTTATGTTTATTTTTCCAAATTTTTGTGACTTTACGAAAAAGGCTCTACACAAAAAGGCAAATAAAATTTTCAATTTCTTTTTGTTTTAAATAAAAGTTAACCCTTTGGGCTTTCTATTTATGAAATAAAAATGATGTATTTCGCATGGCTTATGCAAAAATTTTGACTTATTTTGGGGTGCTGTACCTATCAAGAGACAGAAATCTTTAACTTTGCTTACGGTACCTAAATAATTGCTGCACATTTTAAATTTAATCAATTTGATTTATTTTCTAAAATGAAACCTTAAAATCAGACTGATTTATTTATTTTTATAACAGTAGAAAATTTGTATAGTATTGGTACTTATCACACATTATCTGAAATTGTGTTGTTCTCAATCTTATCGCATATGTTTGTCACATAAATGTACATCTATCATTGGATTCAGTGGTATAGTATTTCTATATATACTTTCACAATGGTAGTATCTAAAGAATATGCACAATATTTAATGAAGGGGGGGGGGGGGGTGGATATAGAAATCATTGATTTTTTTCTCATTTTACTCAGAAAAAGCAAAAGCAAAAACTTTACTTTGTAAATAAAATAAAAGAAGCACTTATATTAAATAAATTCATCAAGTCATAAGAACCACAGTAATTATTTAGGTACCACAGTTTAAATTAGACATATTAGAGATTTTTTTTTTTCTTGAATGGTGCAATTTCCTAAAACAGGGCAAAATTTTACATAAGCTAGGAGAAAGACTTCATTTTTATTAAAATTGAAGTAATCATTAATTAAATCTAATACATTAATTAAAATTGCTTATAAATATTTTAAAAATTTAGATCGTTGTAATTTTTTTATGTAACAAATAAAGAATTTGTTAAATTATATGCAAATTTTTGAAGCTAAAAAATCAGATTAAACATTATATTTAAAAGATTGAAATTCAAAAATATAATTGAGCTAAATATAAATATAGAAATAAATGACGTACTTTGCAGTATCACTTAGACTTATTTTTCAACATTCTTTCTTTGTGCAATTTAAAATTTATATTTATTATGCATAAGCAACTTTGAGAACCTTCTAATATATATCTCAACTTTCCTATCTTACTGCAACTCCAAACTTAATAACCTAACAAGATATCGGTATATTAGGAAGATCTTTGTGATTTAGAATCTAAAATGTCTTTGTATTTCAAAATCGGTGGCTATCCCCCCTCCTTCCTCCTCCTCCAGAAAAAAATGTTAAATATCTTAAGGGGAAATTTTCTTCATTTTGGTAAAGGTTTATGAAAATTTGTTATTTTTATATTGCCAGAGCACCCATCACTAAAGTCAAAGGCTTTCTTTACATCAGGGAATATCTATTTTACAATTGCTATCACTTCCTTCTGTGTTAAACATACAAGAGTGACATCATGTTGCATATCATAAGATAAAATGTGTATTTGCTTGCTGATAATCTAATATTGAGAGATTGAGTGTACATAACAGTTGGATCAAGATTGCGGCTTCTTTGGTCCAATGGTAACTTTAAACCTTACCTTGAATAAAAAAAGTAAAATTTTTGCTGAAATCCAACAAAACTATAGCTTTTTGAGGGCTAAAGTTTGGTTTAGTATCTTTTAAGATATTAAATTTCGTTATAAAAGAGTGGAGTAACATTTTCCAAATATTTTACTTAGCTTGTCACAAATTTATTTAAAGGAACAGTGTTTTTATTTAAAGGAAAGGTGCTGCTAATACTGGATTGAATACCTAGAATTATAATCCTCAAATTTTTTGGAAATTCCTGTTTAAAAAGAGAATACAACTCATGTAGATATACATAATATCAATCGCTTTTGTGCATAATACATTCTTAGCAATGCTAACTACATTTTCTTAACAGCCATGATTCTTCAATATTCATTACAATTATAAAACTTTTCAATTAGTTCAATCGTTTCTCAGAAGTTGTCATGACGGTCTTGCAGCATAATTAGTTACTTCAAATTCATCTATTATTTTCTTTTGCAGCACAAGGAAAAATAGATCACCCTTCTATTATGAGAAACAGCAGACTAATAATAATTTGATTAAGAGATTCGAAAACACCTGCCTTTACTAAAAAATATTATCCTGCCTTTGTCAGAATTTGTTTATACAAGGCAGATGTAGAAATATGTTTCATCCTGTAGAAATGAACTAGGCTTTGTTAAATATAAGGTATCTAAACTATAAAAAACATATTTAAAATGATTAAAATTATCCAAGATAATAAGATAGAAAGTTTTAAAAAAAGAAGTTAAATACAAATAAAGTATTTTAATTCAAACACACATACACACACAGAAAAAAAAAACATATTGAAAATATGATTGGTAAAAAGTCATTATTGCATTTTCTTATTCTATACCACAAAAGATTTTTTGTTTACAGTTATATAGTAAAAAGAAAATTAAGGATTGTTTAAATTAAAAAAAAATACTTGTAATAAAAGAAAATATATGAATGAATAAATAATTAAAACATTAGGATTATGCACAAAATTTAATGGAGGGAGGATAGACTGCAGTCACAAACTTTCCCCCCCTTTTTACTCAGAAGAAAAAAAAGCAAAGCAAAAACTTTACTTTGCAAAATAAAGGAAGAAAGAAACATTGAATAATATATTCAACAAGTCATGGCAATCACAGTAGTTATTTAGGAACCACAGCTAAAATTAGGCAGATTTTTTTTTTCTTTATTGGTGCAGTTTTTCAAAACAGGGCAAAATTTGCATAAGTCATGAGAAAGACATCATTTTTATTTCATAACTAGAAAGCCCAAAGTGTAAATTGTTATTTAAAACGAAAAGAAATTGGAAATTTACAACAATCTAAATTTTTAAAATATTTATGAGCAATTTTAATTAATGTATTAGATTTAATTAATGATTATTTCAATTTTAATAAAAATGAAGTCCTAGCTTATGTAAAATTTTGTCCTGTTTTAGGAAACTGCACCATTCAAGAAAAAAAAAATATCTCTAATATGTCTAATTTAAACTGTGGTACCTAAATAATTTCTGTGGTTCTTATGACTTGTTGAATTTATTTAATATAAGTGCTTCTTTTATTTTATTTACAAAATAAAGTTTTTGCTTTTGTTTTTTCTGATAAAATGAGAAAAAAATCAATGATTTCAATATCCACCCCCCCCCCCCCTTCATTAAATATTGTACATATTCTTTGCATACTACCATTGTAAAAGTATATATAGAAATACTATATCACTGAATCCAATGATACATGTACATTTATGTGACAAACATATGCGATAAGTTTGAGAACAACGCAATTTCAGATAACGTGTGATAAGTACCAATACTATACAAATTTTCTACTGTTATAAAAATAAATAAATCAGTCTGATTTTAATGTTTCATTTTAGAAAATAAATCAAATTGATTAATAAATTTAAATTTAAAATGTGCAGCAATTATTTAGGTATCGTAAGCAAAGTTAAAGTTTTCTGTCTCTTGATAGATACAGCATCCCAAAATAAGTCAAAATTTTTGCATAAGCCATGCGAAAGACATCATTTTTATTTCATAAATAGAAAGCCCAAAGAGTTAACTTTTATTTAAAACAAAGAGAAATTGGAAATTTTATTTGCATTTTGTGTAGAGCCTTTTCGTAAAGTCACAAAAATTTGGAAAAATAAACATAACTTTCAACTTTGGTTTAAGTTTTTGACCCTAAATATTTAAAATTAATTTTTTAAATAATTTTTTAATAAAATGTGCATCTTTTTATGTACTTACGGTGGTATTTTTAAGATGATTCGCATTTTAGATCCAGAGAAACAATTTTTTAAAAATGGAACTGCAGTCTAAAAATACAGACTCAGAAATGTGCGATTTGAGAAAAATCCAAAAATTGGACTCCCCATATCTCACAAACTATGAGGTCTAGGAAGGAAAAATTTCTGATGTATTCATATCATGATAAAATTAGTATATACACCGAGTTTCATCCAAATCCCTGGGGGTCGGGTTACAAACCTTAAAATATTTGGTTGAATTGACATGGAATGACCCTGAAACAATTTTATATAGACAGCTCCAAACTTAACTAGTTGGATGTGCCAATCCCAAAACTTTCTTCTATCTTATACATCTTAATATTTCAAAAACTAGTTACACATGATAATATTTCAATATTATTAGTTCAATACTGTACCAACTTTGATTTTCATCCTAAATTTCTGCTTCAGTCAATAAAACGAACTAAAAACGAGTTAATCTATATCATGATATTTGCTAAAATTAATAGTTTTTGCTTATTCTGTTGTTATCAGATATTTGCAAATAGCCGGCTTAGCAGGAAGCGAGTTCCCGCCTTTGCACGAGCCGCCGATGGACAACAGAACTACAAAAAATCAAGAAAAGTATACAAAAATTGCTATCACAGAACCCCTTTACTGTGCAATATTTCCAAATTCAAGGAGAACCTGTTGTCCAAAGCCAAAAACATGCACAAAAAATTAGGTTCAATTGTATGCATAACTTCATACACTTTTCGATTGTACAATAATGAAAATGGTACAGACATCGCAATTATAGCGCCCCCCTCAGGCGGAATTTTTCCAAATTCAGGGAGGACCTTCGTGCCATGACCAAGAACAAACACAAAAAAATTGGCTCAATTCTATGCATAACTTCATACACTTTTCGATGGTACAATATTCAAAATAACACAAAAAACGCTATTACAGCGCCCACTACCGGCGATTTTTTTTCAAATTAAGGAAAGACCTGCTTGCCATAGCCAAGAACTTAAAGTAAAAATTTGGTTCAATTCTATACGTAACTTCATACACTTTTGGATGGTACAATATTCAAAATCGCACAAAATCACTATTACAACGCCCCCTACCGGCGAATTTTTTCCAAATTCAGGGAGGACCTGCTTGCCATATCCGAAAACTTAAAATAAAAATTTGGTTCAATTCTATGCATAACTTCATGCAATTTTGGGTGGTACAATATTCAAAATCGCACAAAAATTGCGGTTACAGCGCCCCCTACCGGCGAATTTTTTCCAAATGCAAGAAGGACCTACTTGCCATATCCGAAAACTTAAAATAAAAATTTGGTTCAATTCGATGCATAACTTCATACACTTTTGGATGGTACAATATTCAAAATCGCACAAAAATCGCTGTTACAGCGCCCCCTACCGGCGATTTTTTTCCAAATTCAGGGAGGACCTACATCCCATATCCGAAAACTTAATATAAAAATTTGGTTCAATTCTATGCATAACTTCATACACTTTTGGATGGTACAATATTCAAAATCGCACAAAAATCGCTGTTACAGCGCCCCCTACCGGCGAATTTTTCCCAAATGCAGGTAGGACCTACTTGCCATATCCGAAAACTTAATATAAAAATTTGGTTCAATTCGATGCATAACTTCATACACTTTTGGATGGTACAATATTCAAAATCGCACAAAAATTGATATTATAGCGCCCCCTACCGGCGACGTTTTTCCAAATTCATGGAGGATCTGCTTGCCATAGCCAAAAACTTAAACTAAAAATTTGGTTCAATTCTATGCATAACTTCATACACTTTTTGATGGTACAATGGCGACAGACAGACGGACAGACGGACAGACGGACGGACGGACAGACGGACGGACGGACAGACGGACAGACGGACACACAGACAGACAGACATTTTCTATAAACATGTTTTTTGGGATCTCTGACCCCTAAAACGTGTAAATCCGTCGAAAACCGGAAGTCGAAAAAAATTTCGATTACAATACTTTCTTCTATTGAAGATAGAAGAAAGTAAAAATCAACATCAGGGACACGGGACGGTACAGGAATTTTTCTGGTATTTGGATCCCCAAAATCGTCCAAAACTTATTTATCTCGTTAATATTGTTATGCATGTAGTGGGATGTTCCCTCAGTATATGATATGAAAGAAAACACAAGAATATGTACTAAAATAAAAATTATTATTCAGGGACTTAAAAGTCAAAAGATTGTGAGAATGCCCCATATATATCATACTCTTGCTGCACAAAAGAAGTCGGATATTTTCTGACTATAGATGGTAATTGCTGAAAAAGGATTTATAAATGCGTTATACATTTTCAAAATGTTTTACTTAGACACAGTCTATCACCTTAATAAAGTGTGAAGTTTTGTTACAGTTACTATGTTCAGTATTCAGTGATTTATAATTTGAATTTGGCGCATTATTTTTCTTTCTTTTTTACTTACTACCAACAGTAAATAAATTGAAAACGAAATATGAAAAAATTTGTTAATTGAAATGACAAAACGTGCTTTATTATTTAAAGCTATTTGTAAGTTTAAACATCCATCTAAATGCCCAAGATTTTACTCAGGCTCCAAAATAAGATTTTAATACATGTAATATTTAAAAATAAAAATCAGTCATTCACAGTATTTTGGTAAAGTGTCTTTCACGTGATTAACCAACACGTTAAACTATTTAAAAAAAAGCAAAAATATAAATAATTAAATACAACAAAGAAATGTTTCTTTATCATTCCCTTTTTACACTAATTAAGAATGAAAGTTCCCATGGTATTACTAGTAAGGGAAAAAAATCTCAATTGATACGGCTCGGAAAGAATGAAATACAGGCCCTGTTCGGGACGAATCTCGAGAAAAAATTTAAAGCCTGGGACGTTCTTCGATAAATGAAGTTCAGCTTTGTTCAAATCTTCAGAAAATATCAATACTGCCGAGCCCGGCTCGAGTCATCAGATTAAAAATTATGTCCGGCCAAGTTTAATGAAAGAAAATTTCTCCGAGCCAAGCTCTTTAGAGTACTGCAGCAGGTCAAGTAACCCGATTGTACCCAACCCGGCCGCCATTAATTGTTTTCGTTGTGTGTTGCATTGACTTTAAATGTTTCAAGTTAGGTTTTGACTCTTTCTGTGTGGAATACGGGTCAACCTGATTTTTCAAAAATGTCCTAAATATTGTAAAAGCACTTATTTTCGCGAGGCTTTAATTTTCGCGAGCCCGCCGTAATCGCAAAAATTTAAGCCTCGCGAAATATTTTTTTTTTTTTTTTTCGCCTCAAATAAAAATAAAAAATCAGAAAATTTTCATTTATCCAAAATTTAATAATTACAATTACTTAAATAAGAAATAAGTACAAAAATTTCTTGAATACTTACAACTATTTCTTGAATACTATACAACTATTTCTTGAATATAAACAATAATACAATTAATAGAACAAACTTTTCGGACAAAAGGAAGTTTCTTAAAATGCCTTATGCAAAAGGGGTTCTATTTAGGTAGTTTCAGGATTTTTCAACTTTCGGTTCTGTTCATGTAAAATTCGCGAAATTTTCAGCTCGCGAAATCACCGATATCTTCATTTTCGCGAAAATTACGGCTCGCGAAAATAAATGCTTTTACAGTAGTTAATAATAATAATAATAATAATAATAAACTGTGTATGAATATTAATGGGTTTATAATGTATTTAATTTTATACAAAAAAGGTAAAACTCATATTAATGATATCATTGTATATTACTTTTCCATAATTGTATTAAAATATGGCTTAATTTTTTCACATCGAGTTCAAATATTTTGGTTTCTAACTTAAACTAAACCAGTTGCTTTATGATTCATTAAGGATCAAAGCCTGTACTAAACTTTTTTTCTTCACCGTGGACCCCGAGGTGATATACAGAATGAGCCCCGATCAGGTTGTCAGCCTAACACGGGACCCTCAGTGTTCGCAAGTTTCGTGCACATTATATTGACCCCGAAGTGATGGAGGTTGAATAAATCTTGCTTAGCTTGGAATGGAACCAAACTCTGGATCTGCTGGGTGGTAATCAGACGTGCTGACTACTACGCCACTGAGGTTTAATATTTTGGTTTCGGATCGACGAAATTAATTTTTCCCGTGTTCTTGTCGAGTTTAAGTAGAAATTTCGTGTATATCGGAAAAAATTTTGCTAATTTATTTAGAAGTACATGCCCACCACGCCCTTCTTAATTTTTTAGACTTAGATAATAGCCTCCCACACCCTATTTCATAGACTTCTGTTTCTTTAAGACCGGGGGAGAAGGGGGGGGGGGCTGGATTGGTGACATTCAATATAAGAATATTCTCTTTTTATTTAACAGCATTATAAATTATAACCGACAAGTAACAAGCTATTTCTACGTACATATAGCGCGTTCTGAAAAAAAATATGTAACTTTTTTGCACACACACAAAAAAATTTGTTAAAGAAAATAATAATGCATAAGAATTTCATATTTAAAAAATGCTTCAAGCATTTCCTAAATGACGCAATTTTAATCAGGCGTGATTCTGTTTCGAATTTCAGAAAATTTAACGCATTCTGTTCCAAAAATTTAAAAAAATCGGTCATCTGTCCGAAAATTCTGAAAAAAAAATCACTGAAAAATATTGCGAATTTTGACAAATGATTGCAATAAAAATCGACTTCGTCCGTTGTTCGTATAAAAAATCGCTAATTTCGCCAAAGGATAGCGGAAAAAGCGCGAATTTCATAAAATTACCAAGAAAAAACACGTATTTCATCAAAGGGTCATTGAAAAAGTTGAAATTTCGTCAAAAGATCGCGGAAATAACACAAATTTCGTCAAATGATCGAATAAATAACGCCAATTTCGTCAAATAAATAAAAAAAATATACGAGTTTCTTCAAAGGATAGCAGAAAAAAACGCGAATTTCGTAAAATTGTCACGGAAAAAACGCAAATTTCTTAGAAAGGTCATTGAAAAAATGCGAATATATTCGAAGGATCGCGAAAAAAATGCAATTTTGTCAAATGATTGCGGAAAAAACGTGAATTTCGTTTAATGAGTGTGGAAAAAAACGAATTTCTAAAACTATCTTGGAAAAAACGTGAATTTCGTTAAAGGACTATTGAAAAAACGCGAATTTATTCTAAGGATTGCGAAAAAAAAATGCATATTTCGTCAAATGATCGCGGAAAAAAAAATACGGTTTTCGGCAAATGGCAGTTGAAAAAACGCGAATTTTCGTCAAAGGATTACAAGCTATTATTTATTGTTTCACTAATGGTTTATTTATATTAAATGCTTATTTTTAAAGGCAGTCACATGATTTTTATAGTAGCATCGTTCAGAACGGTGTCACATTTTAAAAAATACAGCATAAATGTGACTTATTCAATATAAAAATTTCATAAGTGTTGATACCACTATTTTCGAATAGTAATTTCAGAAAATATCTTAAATTCTTGCTTAAGACATTTTTAAACTGTAGGATACTCTACCGTTTTGCGTGCGTTTTTTTTTTTTTTTTTTTGAGGGCGGGATGAGATAACTATTACTTATTTAATATTAAAAATGTCATAAGTATTGATACCACTATTTTAGAATAGTAATTTCAGCAAATATTTGAAATTTATGTTTAAGACCGCCACTCTCTCGACAAATGTATCTACGGATAAGTTGTACAGACGAGTTTCGTTCAGATACACTTTTGTTAAGAATAGAGTGCACTCCCTGGTGGTGGAATGTGGAACTAACAGACCGCAATTTTATTTAACTTAGGAAATCCAACAAGGCGATCTGTTCAAACTTTAAGATAGTTTATAACACATAATAAAAAGTTTTTAAAAGAATGGCGCGAGAAATTTCGTGGAGTGGGGGGGGGGGGGGCGCAAACTTATTTAAAATAAAAATGTCAAAAGTTTAGTTAGCGCTATTTTCGAATAGTAATTTCAGTAAATATCTCAAATTTTTGCTTAAGACCGCCACCCCTCGAGTAATTATATCTACTGATATGTTGTTTAACGGAGTTTCGTTCAGATACAGTTTTGTTAAGAATAGAGTGCGCTCCCTGGTGTTGGAATGTGGAACTAACAGAACGCGATTTTGTTAAAATTGGGAAACCTAACAACGCGATCTGTTTTAAATTTTAAGATAGTTTATAAAACATAATAAAAATTATAAAAAAGAATGACGCTTCACATTTCGGTGGTGGGGAGGGGCGCGAACAAAATTAGGAAATATAACAAGGCGATCTGTTTGAAACTTTTAAGATAGTTTAGGGAGGGTTTACCATAATTTAGAAGGGGTTAAATGGCGATAAATGTCCTGGGCGTTTTGAAAGAAAGTGTTTTGAAAGGAATATTAAACGAAACCCTCTGTGCGATTTGGGATCACACTTACTGACTTGTTTTATACTGATGCCAATTGACAAAACAGCACAAACAAGTATACATTTCTCTCAAATAAAAATTAATTAACATGCGACTACTAAAAATGAAAATAATTAAATGACCACGTGTTAAGAATAGGAAATAGGGAAAATTGCATCAAAAAGTTGTATTTACACGTGAATCATGAAAAAATAAGAAACTTTGAAGATATTTTAGTTATTTTGCGAGAAACGCACTTAATGGGAAAAATTACGTCATATGTAAAATGCCGAAAGGATAAATATCGTCATATGTAAAGTGCTTAAAATAATTTATTACGCTTGAAAAACTTTTCATGGTTAAAATTTGGTCATATTTAAAAAGCTCAAATAATGATATTCCAAAACATTTTTAAATTGAAAATATTTTTTAAACGTGAATTCTAAAAGAAAAAAAAAACTTTATAATAACGTACATGTGAAATGCATTTAATGGCGACAATTACGTCATATTTCAAAACTATTCATTTAAAACGATTTTCTTATGGACATGTGACGTCATATTGGGAATAACTTAATGTAAAAAAAAAAAAAAAAAAAAAAAAAAAAAAAAAAAAAAATGTTGCTAGCAAATTTCTTTGTATATTTCATTCCTTGATGCAGCCTAGAAACATTTAAATTTATACCCAAAATATTTTCGATTTATTTTGTACGAATTCTTATTCGATAAATACATATCAGAAAAGTCGTATATATGCCTTTGAGGCATTGCAAGTTGCTTGGCGAAACGTTTACTGATTGTACTTCATACGTTTTCAGTATTTTTAACTTTTTATAAATTTTACTTTTTAACTGCAATCAAGTCTGTCTTATTTATTTATTTTATTTAGTCTTTTAAAAGTTTCAAATTCAGACGTTAAATGTATGTAAATTGTAAACTCGTATATACTTATTAATAAAAATAAACAGTACTTTTTCATTATGGGGGGCCTTGGCCTTTTTTAAAAAGCTTGGCGTAATTCGGGCTCAGAAAATGAGATTTGTTGCCAAATGATATAAACAGCTATTAAAAAAAAACTAATGAACTTTTATACTTGTTTATATATGAATTTATTTATATATAGGGTGATCATGAATTCATGGTACAAAATTTAAGGGTAGGTACAGGTCACTGTAACAATAATATATTGTATAGCAATCTATGGGCTCAAATGGCGCGTTGACGCGGAAATACCAGGGTGGCCAGTTTGCCACCATTTCTCTATTTCGCCAAGGCCCCTATAGTGAAAAAGTACCAAATAAACAAATTAAATTTTAAAAAATAACATGAAAATATGTATGATAGTTCAATAAAATATAAAAAAGATTTTATGCATAAGCTATACCTGTTCCTGAAAATATCGGAAACTAAATCAAAAGATAAAATATAAGCGTAAAATTTATAAAAAAAATGTTTTCAATACCGCAGTTCTGAATGCTATTCCTAAGAAGACGGTGTTTTTTAATCTCGATATCAAAGGATGAACATTGTCTATACTCTATAGCATCGTTATAAAAGTGCTAGAGACATCAGAATTTTCAACCTTACCCTTTTGTGCAAGCTGATTTTAAAATGTGTAATTGATCTTAATTATCAATCCCAAAAATAGCCGCCAAAAAAAAATCATAAAAATAGCCGCCAGCTGTCGTGATAGCGATGGATGAGGCCATGGTAAAAGAAAAATACACTATTCAAACGGAAAAGCGTGGCAACCAGATTGCAGAAGATAATCGCCATTCGTAATAATATCATTCAATTTTCCGTAACCTTCTAATATTTATAAAATAGAGCACATTACCATGTTTTTAAAAGCTTCAAAGTCTGAACGGGGGTTGGCGAGCACAGCTCGCAGGGGCTGAGCCCTCTAGTACAGGTAAAATTTCACCCAAAATATATATCCAGTCTTCTTTAACCCTTTAATCCCCGCTGCCGTGATATTCATGGGCTGTGTTTTTTATTAATATTAATTGATTCCCAACAGTTTTGTAAAATAGTGTAACTGGCTTTATTATGGTATCATTTTACCTGTCATTAAATAACATGAACATTTCTTTTTCAAAAAAGTGGTGCCATTAAGCAGTTTCAATTTTTAAACCGTAATTTAATGCGACTGTTAAGGGGTTAAAAGAATCGTTAATTGTGTGTTTTGTAAAATTGGATTTTCTGTAGAAATTGAATGGGCCGGATCGGACTTGATTTAATTAATTTTGTCACGGGTCGCGTCTGTCCCGGGCCGAACTTTTAATTTTTACACTGGGCCGAGATCAGGCTGGAAATTCCTGCCCGTGCAGAACTCTAGTGGCCAATCCTGCACGAACTCTGAATCCCCTTCGTTCTGACGTAAAAATGACGTATGGGGACATATATCATGGGGTCGTAAATCAGGAATTCTTGAGAAAATAAAATGCTCTAGCACTGGATTTATGCCCCCTGATTTAAGTCCCCATCTACTCTGACGTCACCAAAATGACGTATGGGGTTACATATCATGGGGATGTTAATCAGGATTTCGTCGAAAATAAAACACTCCAGCACTGGATTTGTGCCCCCATTTTTTGTGACGTCAAAATGACGTATGGGGGCATAAATCATGGGGACATTAATCAGGCTCTCAATGAAAGGAAAATTCTCCATTACTGGATTTGTGTCCCCTTCTGATATGGGGGCATATATCATGGGGATGTTAATCAGGATTTCGTCAAAAGTAAAATGCTCGAGCACTGGATTTGTGCCCCCATATTTTGTGACGTCAAAATAATGACGTATGGGGACTTAAATCATGGGGACATTAATCAGGCTCTCAACGAAAGGAAATTTCTCTAGCATTGGATTTGTGTCCCTTTCAGATATGGGGGCATATATCATGGGGACATTAATCAGGATTTCGTGAAAAGTGAAATGATCCAGCACTGTATTTATATCCCCATTTCTTGTGACGTCAAAATGACGTATGGGGGCACAAATCATGGGGACATTAATCAGGCGCCTCACTGAATGAGGTTCTAAATCAAAAATGCTCAAAATCCAATTGGTTAGAAATTGGAGAAACTGAAAGGTGACTTAATTGATTCGAGTCAAAGCCCCCGAGATAAGGGAGAATGCCTTGACACGCGTCACGAAAACGTCACACAAAGCAGGCCAAAAAAAAAAAAAAAAAAATCCGGAAAACTTGCATGTTTCGATTTTGTTGGCTCGTAGAATTATTAATTCTTATTAGAAAATAATAGAAACTTTTCTTTTTTTCTAAACTATTTCAAATTCAGAATAGAACATACGAGGGTAAGTCAACAATTACCCGCAATTTTCATGTAAGTATTCTTACGTTGTTCATACTGACCCCTGTCCTCCTTTATTTTATTGTTATGCTGATGTGGTCATGCTATGAATCTATGATCGTAATTTTTCCATTTGTCTTCCTTTAGTTGCAGATAGATCATGGGCGCTTCTTTAGAGGTTTGCATCAAAGAGGAGCAACGAGCAATGATCCGGTTTTTGTGGTCGGAAGTTGTATCAGGGGCCGCAGCCTATCGAAGATTGTCGGCACAATACGGGAACAGTGTTTTGCCTAAACGGAGTGTCTACGTCTAGGAACGGATTGAAAAATTCAAAAATGGTCGCACAAGTGTTACGCATGAGGAAGAAGCTGGGCGACCGTATCTATATGGCTACAAATGATGACAACATTGAGCGTGCACGTGACATGATTTTGTTAGACAGACGAGTGACTATTGATGAAGTGGCACATCATCTGCAAATTAGTCATGGTTCTGTCTATCCATACCAGACTTGTGCTTCGTAAAGTCGGTGCATGCGTGGCTCGCTGCTATACCAAAAACCTTCTTTTCTCAGGGCATCAGAAACCTTGTGCAACGATGGACCAAGTGCGTTGGAAAGCTAGGGCTTTCCAACTATAATTAGCATATAGAAAAATAATGTTAATGTTAGTTTCGTATTTGTATTGCAATACAATTTATAACTACATTGCTGATAATTTTTGACTTACCCTCATATATTAATTTCCAGTGATAATTGAAAAAAAAAAGTTGCTTTCTTCGGATCGGAAATTCGAAAAAATATATCTATAGCCCTGACCAAGAAGGGGTTAAGAGAAGATTCGGAAACTTTTGAAAAGAAAGGATAACTTGGCGTTACAAGCACAAAAAATGCTTATGATAAAATTATGACAAATTGGAATTTATTTCTAGACACACAAAGCTGCTGGTAGCGCTTGACATTTTGGCAAATTTTACTGTTAGTAATTGCATTCGAAAAATAAAATGGAAAACTTAAGTAGAAACCTTTTGCATATTAATTGTGAACTTAATATCACTATTTGACATCTAAGATCCAACAAGAAATATCGTAATTTTTAAAAATTACTTTCTAAAATATAATACCCATTCTGTTGCCTACTTTTTTTTCTAATCCTAAAAACAAAATTTCGATTGATTTTGATACATTATGATATGATCCACAAAATGTTGTGGTTGTTGGCACGTCATCGTCACGTAAAGTATCCTTTTATAAAAAAAGGTTCACTGGTGTAAAAAGGTTCGCCCTTTTCCTGCAATAAACTGTTAAAAATTCTAAGTAAAAAGTAAACCATTCAATGGTGTAAAGTAATGACTTGAATCACAATATCGTTCAACCTAAATATATATTATATATATATATATATATATGATGGACCAGCTTTGAAAATGATTTTAACTTTCTCCAAAAATTAGAGCTATTCAGAGCGATCAGAACAACTATACAGTATAAATATGCAGCTTTAAAGCCCGCAGATATCACTCCTCTTATTAAGTGGTTAGACCACTGGTTACAAGTCAAGACTTGAAGCCCTGTTGCGGCTTGTATATTTACAGCGTGTCGGTTTTCTTTTTAAACAGAGGTCCCGTTTTGAACAACCATAGCCTTCTTATGGTGCAACTTTTATCCAGCTTATTCTTCAACATTTCAGAAATTCTTGGTTCTACATTTTACTAATTCATGGTTCATTGCTTCACCAGTTAATGGTTCTACATACACACGTTTGTGGTTAATCTTTGAAAAAGTATTCTTCATAATTGTACCAGTTCATGGTTCATGTAAAGTACCAAATCATAGTAATTTTTTTCACCTAATGGTTGCATGGTCTGCAGTTTGCATTTGGTCACAATGGTTTGCATCTTAATGGTTGCAGCTACTTACAACACCGAGTTTTAGTTCAATTTAGCACTAAATTTTTAGCAGTATAAATTAATCAGATTAATCAAAAATGTATCCATATTTATGTAATATGAGATATTAAACCATATCTTGACTCGTAGCAGAGCGAACTATTAAAGTTAGTATGGTGTGTTTACTTTTTTTTCCAGGACTATACATCAACAATACGTGTTTAGAGGCTCCGAGAGCATAGTATAATTATTTACAATCACGTCATAGATCTTATAGAAGGCTGAGTACATCAAAATATGCGTTTTTAGCGCGTGTTTCTGACTTTTGATCAAGAACTTATAATTTTTTCCTATAAAAGGAGAATGATCAAAATGGACGTTTAAGCCGCTGCACTGAAACTCCCCGAAATCACATGTTAACCTATGGGAAAACTTTGAAGCGCGATTACTCATTACCTAATATAATTATTAAAATACCGTTTTCACCATCAGAAAGTGGACATCAGATTCCAATGATGTGCGTTTTTAAAAATTGTCTACGTAAATTTTAAGTATTTTTAAGAAAATGATAAAATTTAATCAAATGGGAATTTCAAAGTTTATAGGGATTTTTTATTTACTTAAAATTTACGGAGATAATTTTTAAAAACGCACATCATCGGCATCTGACGTCTACTTTCTGATGGTGAAAATGGTATTTTAATAATTATGTTAGATATTGAGTAATCGCACTTCAAAGTTTTCCCATAGGCTAACATGGGATTTCGCGATCGGGGAGTTTCAGTGCAGTGGAGCCTTAACTTTAACTTAATTGGTTTAGAAGCTTTTAATTGATATTAGGGGTTTTGAGACTGCAAGAAAGCCTGGTGTAGCTTAACAACTGAAAGTTGTAAAATGCAATTTTAAGTCTTAAAGTAAAGTAGATTATAATATCTGAGAGCAACATTTGTTGGATCAAGAAAACAACTTTCCAGGATCGGATTCAGAATTAGAAATTAAGAGTATTTCCATTGAGCAATCGCATATAACTGATTATGATTATTTTCAAAAGTAAACGCCTTTACCTTGAAGATTTAAATAAAAAAACAACAACTAATAAAGTTTCATTATCTTTAAATCTGATCTTATATGAAGATATATGCTAATATTTTATTGAATTATTGAAAATATACTAAAAATGCAAATATACTTTGTTCGAAGTGTTTAAAATCTTCAAGTTAGTTTCTTTTTTGTATTACATAATAACAAACCTCACGCTTCAATGATCTTGTTATCTTTAAAGATGAAATTCATAAGAGGATAATGTTCGGTGGATTAATTGTAGTGATTAAAGTTGAAAAAAGTTGTCGAGTTGAGGAAAAAATTTCACTTTTAACCTTTCCTTATTTGAGTTTAAAAAGAGGTTTTTTTTTTTTTTTTTTTTTTTTTTTTTTACACCACATCGTTGTTGACAAATGCGTCTGTTTCAGCAGTGACGTAGTAATAGAAAAACGGTGTGAGGTAAGATCAAATAGTCATTTTTAGATAAACTAAGGGATCCAACCCCGGCTCCCAGGGTTACATAACATAAATGAGAACCTTTTTTTTTTTTAAGATTACAAAAAGCATTTCTATATAAAAAAAATATCAATAATCTGTTCAAATAAAGTTTTGGAATTTATTAAAAATGACACTTTCAAATTAGTTGCATGCCAGAATTTAATGACCGACGAAATTGTAAAGAGTTTGTTACTTTCAGCAGCATTTTTGATTCTGATAATTTCAGTGATTTAAGCGTGCAGTTCGATTACATATCTGTTAAATTTGTGTTTTATTTACATTTTATTTATTTGTTGATGAAGTTTTAATTTTTCTAAGGAATATCAGCCGGAAGCAAATCCTGAACTATTTATATTATTTTAAGTGGAAACGGGTTCATCTTTCTTAATCGGGTTGCATGCGATAAAGAATTAAAAAAAAATTATGTTTTAAAATTTTCTTAAAAACCATAAAAATGATTAAGTTGAAGTTGAGATTTTTTTTTCAAAAAGAAAGAAAATCATTTGAAAGAAATTTTTAAAAAAATCCGATTCTGAAAAAAAAAAAGAAAAGAAACTGTGCGATGTTTAGAAGTAAGAAAAGCGAAATTTATTGGTCATGTGTTGCGGGTCAATATGACGTCAGCGTTACTGACTGGCATGTTTTTCCTTTGTAATATAGATTGAAGAAACATAATTCTCCATAACTAATAAAATATTTAGGAGAATAATAAATCATTCAAACCAATTATCACTCCTATTATCGTGAAATCGATAGAATTGTTTTAGATAGAAGATTTAAAATACTAAATTCTGGAGAATTATGGAAATCAAACTAATGATTGAAGGAAAAAAATCAAGGCGACAGAATCTTTCAGATGTAAAAGTATTTGTTATAATAAAAAAACATAGTTAAAAAAAATAATCTTGCAGTATTAATGTATGTAACCATATTTTGCATTACAATTAGGGTAAGTCTAGGATAGATGGCCATAGTTTTTATAGCTTGAAATAAAAATTTTTAGAATACAAATACAGGAAATATTTATGCATATTTAAAACTTTTATGCATATACTCATCATATTTTGTGCAAAAAATAATTAATACTGAGAATAAAAAGTGGGAAACAAAATTGAAATTAAAATGGCAAATGGCCATCTCTCCTTCAAATCGAGGAGAGATGGCCGTCCAATACAAGAAAGAAAAGGCAAAGTTAAACTAGCAAAAAATAACATATTTCATATGGTTAATCATGAAAAACATATAACAATTTGTAAAGATGCAATTATATCATGGAAAATGAGAGAATAAAATTCGAATAAACAAAATTTGAAGTATAATTTCAATAGTTCATTTTTCGTAAAATTCATTTCCAGGAATGTTTGCAAATGTTGCCTGCAAATAGTTGAAAGTTTATTTGACCTTTACGTTGAATTTTGATGAACTAAACCGAGTTCGCAAAAAAGACACTTTCCTGATTTTTAATTCGTAAATGGAAGCAGAAAATTACATTCTATCTAGCGGAGTGTATTCGGGACCATTCGCTAGTTCGTAAAATCGCGATTTTCGTTAAAAAGAGATCCGTAAAAACGTGTGTATACTATATTAAATAAAATGAATTAAAAATTAAAATACAATTTACAGAGTTGACATTGATGCCCATGATTAAAGGTCTGGAAGTGCAATTTCCTTCTTCCTCCGGAATTCCACATTGTATCCTCCCCCGGAGCTGCAGAAATTCCTATGGAGAAAAGTGTCTGACTTCCACACTAAGTTTAATTGTGTAAGATACTAAGAATAATTAAGATTATAATCCTTAATCCTTTATCCTTTATACTCCCCCTGGGAGGTATATAATTTTGTATTTTGTAATAAATGGAAGATTTAAAAAATCGATATACAGTAAAACCTCCCTAAAGCGACCACGTTCCGTTCCACTAAAAATTGGAGCTCCGAGAGGTGGTCTCTTAATGGAGGTCATGTTTAAATCTAGATTTTAATTGTTGAAAAAGGGTAACTATTAATGTTACTAAAATTTATATTTCACATTAGAAAAAAAATAAGCATCAAAACAAAAGTTAATTACATTAGTTAATTACTGCAGAGTAAAAAAAATGAATACATTGACGTTTGCTTTGATTTTACAGTTTTATCTTTTATAACTTTTATTTCCAAGTCCTTTCGAAGTTCAGTAAATAAATGTAATTTATTTATTTATTTATTTTTATTTATTTTTTTGTTGGATGGAAATAATGAGATTTCATTAATTTATCTATTTCTTTGAGGATTTCTTGACAGAATAGGACAGGGGAGTTTATTGACTGTTATTCTTAATTTCTCACCAGAGTTAAATTCTTTGCCTAAAAATGCACAAAGGGGTTTAAACACTTAAAAGTTACCGGAAAAAAAATCTAAACTTAGTTTAGAAATTTTATAAATAATGCGTAATAATAATAATGCGTTTGATAAATAAATAATTTCATTTTCTTCAAAGAAATTGGTCGCTCATGGAGGGAGTTCAACTGGGATGGTCTCTGAACGGAGGTAAAATTAGTATTGACCCTATGGAAATAAATTTCGTTCAATTAAAAAATGATCGTTCAGGGAGGTGGTCGCACAGAAAGGTTTCACTGTAACTCGTTCTTAATAATCTATTTGAAATCTATTTTAAGTACAAAATAATTTTTGGTACATTTAAATATAACCCATAGAATTAATTTCTCGTTAAGAACCTTTAAAGTTTTCCACAGAATACATACTATGGTAAATTTCAATAAGAAGAAAAAAGTACATCGAGTATGAAATGGCGTAATAGCAAGGCGTTTCCTTCAAAGAATTGCCGCTGATAAAGGGTAATGTGTTAGAATATTTTTGCAAAGATATCTAAAAGAACTATAAATGTTACACGGACCATTTAAAAGTTGTTGTAGTTCACCAATTAACAACCTATTTAAATTTGCGACTGACTGCGCTCCAGTAACCCTCTTTAAAGCGTTAAAAGAAAGTCACCGTAAAAACACTATAAAACATCATCGCAGATTTTAGTTTATCTATCATTTTACTTATCTATCAGTATCAAGTATTTCTGTTTATAATATTTATTTCTGTTACAATATTTATTTTTGTTTATTGTTTATTTCTTTTACGCATTTTCTCCATTAGTCAAATGCTCTGATTATAAAGATTGGGGCAATAAAAGAACTAAACTAGGTTCTTAGCAATAGTTCTTCTAAACTTGGTTCATCTTAGCTAACCCTTTTAAACTTGATTCTAGCTAGTTCTTTTAAACTAAGTTCTTAGCTAGTCCTTTTATTGAAATCTCATACTCTCCATTTTATTTTCCAAGAAATGCTTCATTATTTCCCTCTTATGATCGAAGTTTTTAGTAATTATTTGATTAATTCCGTTTCAGGCACAAAATTTTGTTTTAGATTTATTCTGTTTAATTTCTTATGATTTTAAAGACTTTGGACTGTTATTTTATATCACAAAAATATAAAAATCTAAATTAACTAGTCGGATGTACCAATCCCAAAACTTTCTTCTATCTCATATATGTTAATACTTCAAAATTCGCTATCACACGGCCAAAATTACATGGCAATCTATGCCCATCATGAGGATTCTGATGATATGAAATTCCGTGCATTAGTTCTTGAGATATGACTACCGCTGAAAGCGTGTATATCCAGCAAAATGCAACCCAGCAGCGCCACCTATTGGGTGCTTTACACCAAAACCACCAAGCAACAACTTGTGTCTACGTCTAACTGAATATAAAGTTTGGGGAAAAGTTTGTGAGATAGAGCTATTGCAAAAATCGTGAAAATTCCAGCATAGTAGCGCCACCTATTGGGCGATCAACACCAAAATCTAATCAGCAACAACTTGTGTCAACGTCTAACTAAATCTGAAGTTAGATGAAAATTCGTGCATTAGTTCTTGAGATAGAGCTATTGCGGGAATTATGAAAAATGCAGCACAGCAGCGTCACCTGTTGGGCGATTAACACCAACACATAATCAGCACCAAGTTATATCAAGTACTAACTGAATCTGAAGTTTGATGAAAATCCGTGCATTAGTTCTTGAGATAGAGCTATTGCGAAATCTTGTAAATTCTGCAAAATGCAGCATAGCAGCGCCACCTGTTGAGCGATTTACACCAAAATGTATAAAACGTCAATTCATGTCAAGGACTAATTGAATCTGCAGGTTGATGAAAATCAGTGCATTAGTTCTGGAGATTGAGCGATTGTGGAAATCGTGAAAAATGCTGCATAGCAGCGCCACCTGTAGAGATATTTACACCAAAAAATAATCAGCTACAATTTATATCAGGGAATAACTGAATATGAATTTTTATTAAATTCCGTTCATTAGTTCTTGAGATAGAGCGCCCACAAAATTTGTGTCACACACAGACAGACTCACAGACAGACATTTTTTAAAAACATGTTTTTATGGTTCTCTGACCCCTAATAAAACGGGTAAATCCGTCTAAAACCGGAACTCGAAAATTTTCATGAACCCAATAATTTCTTCTTCTAAAGATAGAAGAAAGTAAAAATAATTACATCATTTAAAATGCTGCAATGAACGCGGAGAATTTTTATAACATGCTATTTCATATCCTTACAAGATAAAGTTATTCGTTTTCTTTTCAACAACTTCGAACTTCCCTTATTAATTTAATTCTTTTTTTTTTCCATAAAATATAACCCACAAAATAAAACACTAATCACGTTTATTTTTGTAGAAAGTACATGGAACCAACCTTTTCCCCCGAAGGAGTTTGTTTAAAAAATTGGGTCACAAAAAGAAAGAAAATAAATCAGAGTCAATAACTGCCACTGAAAGATGAAATGTCTGGGAAATTCATGCTTCCGTATTCAGTAACATGCAAAACTAACTGGTGGCAGTTTCTTTCTCATTTTTCAAACTTTACATTTTTCGAAATATGTACAGTAAAACTGAAATTATAAAACTCTAGTCACCTGTTTCTATATCAGGAAATAGGCAAGAACGAAAAACCATACATTAGGTAAAGATTATGAAATATTTTCCGACGTAAGATCCCGGGAAGACGTTTTCGATAATAAAACTTTAGAAAACATGTGTTTAAAAAAACTCAGAAAATTAATTTAATCGATTTTAATATCAATACATCGGCTATGAAGCGGAAACACACATATGAGTTTACGAATTTATTTGCAGTGAAAGAGGCTCAAAGCTTTAATTATCTTTAATTATAGTATTAAGTAATTATAGTATATACCTACTGTTAAAAAAAAAAAAAAAAAATCCGTCAATATACACATTTTTTTCGGTAAAATTTTACGGAACAGTTTCATTTTTCTAAGAAAGAAGTACAATTTCCGTAACTGACATTTTGATATTATAAATCGATATAAAGTATCCAGTAAGTTTTTCCTAAATTTTACGGAATATTACTGTATTGCTTTCTAAACAGTACAAGTTCCGCAAATAATGTTTTGAGATAGTTGAATAGTTTTGTTTGAAAAGAAAAGTAATTAATTGTTGTATATACTTATATTACAGTGACATTATTTTTATTGAAATCCCATTATTGACTAAATATGGCTCTATATTGAAAATACAGTCAATGATTTTACAATAATGGCTAAATAGTAATGTTTTACATGAGTTTTCAAGTAAAACCATAGCGCCATCAATAATATGTATTTTTTAATAACTCACTATAATATATTTTTCTTTTTTTATATATAAAAAGTTAACGTATTTTTATGTTAAAAAGAAATTGAAATCTAATTAATATCTTTTTAAGTTTGAGACCGTTAAAAAGGAAATGTTTTAGTTTATTTTACACTATAATTTAAAAACTAGTATGTTGTGGCCATCACAAAACTTTCTTCTATATAAATCACGTCAATTAAATCATTTAAATACTACAAGAAATTACATCCATTTAGCACCAATTCATATCAAATTATATCTGAATTTGAAGTTGGATGAAAATTCGTGCATTAGTTCTTGAGATAGATCTATAGCGGAAATTCTGAAAAATGTAGCATAGCAGCGCCACCTGTTGAGAGATTTGCACCAAAAATAAACAGCACTAAATGATATCAAGGTAAACCTGAATCTGAAGTTTGTTGAAAATCTAAGCGTTAGTTCTTGAGATAAAGCTATTGCGGAAATCGCAAAAAATACACCATAGCAGCGCCACCTGTTGAGCGATTTACAGCACTAATTTATACGTCAATTCATGTCAAGGACTAACTAAATCTGAAGTTTGATGAAAATCCGTGCAATAGTTCTTGCGGAAATCGTGAAAATGCAGCACAGCAGCGCCACCTGTTGGGGGATTTACACCAAAAATTAAACAGCACTAATTTATATCAGGGACTAACTAAATCTGAAGTTTGATGAAAATTCTTGCATTTTTTCTTGAGTTAGAGCTATTGCGATAATCATGAATAATGTAGCATAGCAGCGCCACCTGTTGGGCGATTTTCACAAAAAGTAATCAGCACCAAACTATATCCTGGACTAACTGAATTTGAAGTTTTATAAAAATTCGTGCAGTCGTTCTTGAGATATAGCTATTGCGGAAATCGTGAAAAATGCCGCATAGCAGCGCCACCTGCTGGGCGATTTTCACCAAAAACTAATCAAGTCCAGTTTATATCAAGGTCTAACTAAATATGAAGTTTTGTGAAATTCCGTGCATTAGTTCTTGAGATAGAGCGCCCACAAAATTTTTGTCACATACAGACTCACAGACAGAGTGACAGACAGACTCACAGACAGACATTTTCTAAAAACCATCAAATCGTGTTCTGGGCCTTCTAAAACGTATAAATCCGTCGAAAACCGGAAGTCGAAATTTTTCACGAATCCAATACTTTCTTCTTGTAAAGATAGAAGAAAGTAATAATATTTGACTTATTTATAGCAAGCTGTTAACATTCTATTTTAAGTTTATGTTAGGATATTTTAAAAAGAAAAAAAAAATCTATTTTTAATTTTAATATTTTTTAATCCATTCACTTTAGCAGATTTGAAGATAAAATTTAAAACACATCTGAAATAATGAAATTATTATAAAATTGAAGTTTATCTAAGTTTAATAAGCAATAAAGGAAATTTATTTTAATACCATGTAGTAATTATCTTTATTTGAGTTTACAGTTGGTCATCAGACAAATAATTTGGAAAATTTGAAAAAGTACATGTTTGAAAAAAATATGTTGGTATTTTTGCAAAATTAATGGATGAATAAATAAATAAATAAATAAAATTAATATTAAAATAAAATTTTAAAAATCTTGAAAAATAGAAGCAGTCATTACTCTTAATACATTCTTTCACACCTGTAATATTTTAAAGAGTAAAATTTATCTTTTATAAAGCATGAAACTAAAAAGCTAAATATTCAGAATTATAGGGGAAAATGTGTAAAATATGCTGAATTGTATACTCAATTGAAAAATATTATCTCTGCGAAAATACCTTCCTTGTTCAACATGTCAGCCTTTGCTTTATAAAAGATGTCTGAAATAAGTAACGATATTTGAACACGTAGTTCGTGAAACCGTGGCGTAATAGTTAAGGGCGCTAATCTGGAAGTTGACAGTTCTCTGGTTCAAATCCCGTCAGGGTAAGTGCTATTGACTTAATCTTGTTTGAATTAAATTGTAATTTTCTGACCTTGATGTAAATGTGTCCTTGAAAAGCGAAGTGTCAAACTCATAAATATGTAAGTTTCTCCTTGAAAAATTATTATATTTTGTCTTTGAGACGGAAATTTCTAAATACGGAAACATTTTGTGAAAAAACGGATTTTTTTCTGGAATTTACGGAAAAAAAATTATTCCGTTAAATTACGGAAATAGTACTGGCGTCTCGATTGCCAGTACAATTTTCGAATTTTAACGTTTTTTTTTTTTTTTTTTTTTTTTTTTTTGTACAGTGCCGAATTCTTTTGTTCATCTCTGTAAATGGACGATTCCATAATCCACAGAAAGCATATGTCGTACAAGTGCATCCAGTGATCCTTTTTAATTTTATTATGTTTGAAATATTATAACATCATTAAAATGCACCGGTACCGATTTTTTCCCATACATGGTAATATAAAGAAATGTGTGAGTTCCTGTAAACAAACTATAAATGATGTTTATTCTATACCCTCGAAAAAATATCATGCCTCAAGCATAGATTATGAAACACTTTCCAACACATTCAGAATATTGTAACAAAACTTCACCGCTTAATAAGTCGAAATACGATGTCTAATTGAACCATTTAGAAACGCATAACATATTTGAAAACCCAATTTCAGCTGTTCCCAACTATACAGAGGAAAATTATGCTATTTTTTTGAGCAGCTGTGTATACGATATATAGATTTGTATCTATAAGCTACATGCCTGCAAAAATTTAGTTCAGTTAGGAAATACATTACAATAGTTGATAATTCCCTTTCAGCCATTTCCGCTAACAAGGAGAGTGGTACGTGAATTATTTTGTGCAGGCCTGTACACGAGGTATAGAATTTATGTACAACGAGTAACATGAAAAAAAATTACTTCTATTTAAAACCGCATACAGAAATTGAAAACACACTTTCAACAATTATTCCTCAAAGACAGTACTAAATTTCTTTTGTGTGTCCCTCTAAATGAACGACAAATGCTATGAACGCCCTATTCTACAGTAACCATCTTGTAGTGAAATTTAGTGATTTATATCAATTTCAATACATCTGAAATAGCGTTATGCCACGATTTTACCCCGTTGATCATAATGTAACGGAATTTTTTGAGTACCCCTTTAAATGCACTATTACTACCACACTTTATATTCAATACCAAACATGCTATGATAAACTTGATTACTATATCTTACTATATCAATTGCTATAGTAATCTATTACTTGATACTATATCAATTGCAGGAAAATTCGACTCTATTTTCATTGAGTTAGAGTGTGTGCAGACAGAAAGCCAGACGAATAGACAAACCGAATTCATAAACACTTTCCAACTACAGTGTGTCCGTAAAGTCATGGTGCACTTTTGACAGGTCACAGGAAATCAACGAAAGAAGATGAAATGTGAAATCTTCACCAAATAATAGAAAAACTCTCCAAGTTTCATACCTGTTCAGTGCAGTTCGACGTGGTTCCCATTTGTTGCCCTACACCCATCTAAACAATATTCAAATTCTTCGCACACACAGTTAAGGACATAATAAGGTGTAACAGAGTGAATAACGCCTGTGATTTTCTGTTTCAAATGAAGGCCATATCGAACTGCAGTCGACAGTTATGAAACTTGGAGAGTTTTTCTTGTATTTGGTGAAATTTCACATTTCCATCTTGCTTCGTTGGTTTCCTGTGACCGGTCAAATGTGCACCATGACTTTACGGACACACTGTATGTTGGAAAGTGCTAAAATGAATCGAGAAAAAAAACCCTCCGAGCTTCCCGAAATGTTTTTCTGGGTAAACATCTTGATTGAAAGTGGAAACTTTCCCGTTGTAAAAAGAGTGGATATGATTAAAGTAAATAAATATTTTGTGGTATATCTATATCTCCATATTGACTTGTCCAAACTTCTATCTAAGGAAACGATTATAGACACACTTTTTAGTGATAATAGTATCATGCATGAAATCAGTAGAAGAATAAGAAATGGATGGAGTGCCTTTGGGAAGAACAATATTATTCTGAAGAGTAACATGCCTATTTGTTTGAAAAGAAATGTATTTAACCAATGTGTTTTGCCTGTGCTAACTTATGGAGCAGAAACGTGGACGCTAACAAAACGGATGGTGCAAAGATTACAAACAACACAGAGAAGTATGGAAAGTTGTATGCTAGGTATAACTAGAAGAGACAGAAAAAGAATAACCTGGATAAGAAGTCAGACGAAAGTTTTTGACATCATTGAGAGAATTAAACGGCTAAAATGGAAATGGGCTGGGCACATTGCAAGAAGACAAGACAATGGATGGAGCACAAACTCCCTACAGCGGAATCCCAGAGATGTAAAACGGCCAAGAAGACGACCTCAAATAAGATGGAGTGATGAAATCAGAAAAGTAGCCGGTGTAAATTGGATGACTAAAGCACTAGACAGGAAGTATTTGAAAAATCTGGGGGAGACCTACATCCAGAAGCGGATTGAAAACGGTTGTTGATGATGATGATGAGTATATATAAGGTGACCCCGCCAGTAGTTGATACGCTTCTAGTAGTTGATAAATTTTTTTTAAATATTGTGCCACTTCGGGCGGAAATGAATTTTATACGTGGCACTAGACATAATATTTTTCTGTTTGAATGTTAGTGCACCTGTTGTTACATTGTTGTCAGTTCTCTGTTGTAAGAGAAACAATTTTATGATTTCTTTTTAGTAGAAAGTGTAAACATTTATTTTTTGATTAGTTAGAGACAATTATGGTAAGTTAAAATAATCCACTTCCATCTTGCTTATTTGAACTAATAGTTTTATAAGAATTATTGTTCATCACAGCCCAAGGATGATATTTTAAAGATTAATTTTTAGATTTTCGATTGGTTTCTTTCGCCTGATCAACCACTGGGAAAATGGCAATTTAAAAAAACTATTTATTTATAATTTTGTTGCTATTTAATTTCTGCGGTGTAGAGCACCAGATCGTATTTTAAGTAGATTTTATTCATCAGATCACTAACTAGGATCTGCAACCGCCCCTCAGCTAGGTAGTGTGTGGGAAAAGCTAAAATCCAGATGTGCAGTCATAAAGATTTTGAAGTGGTGTTAACGATAAAAATGGATTTCTGACACTATAGAAATCGTAAAGCTTATAGCTTTCAACATTTAAGCGTGAATAACTCATAGTCACTCAAAGACACTCGGATCCACGATGATCTCTTGAAACACTTAGAATTCTTGGGCCAGATATACCCAAAAGGCTGGGAGGCCAAGACTAGGAGACGATTGTTTGGGGCCCGGCAGACGGTCGCACTCAGGCCGTGGGAGCTTCAAGCTCCGTAGTTAAGAGATTTTATGTTTTTACTTAAATGTAACTCTAAGTTCTGTGTGTGTTGTGTCCAGTATCGTGAAATAAAACGTGTCGTGAATGAACGAACCAAGAGCTTTTCTTATTTAGTTTTAAAGTTATTAGTTTTATTTATCGGTACAGCGGATTTCATGTTTGTCCATTGTAAGGACATTTCATTAAAGGTTGTAGCGATCATGTTAGTTTACTTCTGAAACTTAAAAGGAAGGAAATATTATAAAAACCTAGTAGCACTGACTTTATTTGATCAACTACTGGCAGCGTCACCTTATTTAAACTAGTCAGATGTGGCAATCTCAAAGCGTTCTTCTATCTCATGCATGTTAATACTTCCTGAAAAATTCAGCATACCAGCACCACCTGTTAGATGAATTACACCAAAATCTAATTATCAACAACTTTGACAACTTCTAACTGAATCTGAAGTTTGATGAAAATCCGTGCATTAGTTTTTTAGATAGAGCTATTGCGGAAATTGTAAAAAATTCTGTATAGCAGCGCCACATGTTGGGCGATTTACACCAAAAACTAATTAGGACCAATTTATACCAGGAAGTAACTGAATCTGAAGCTTGATGAAAATTCATGCATTAGTTCTTGAGATATAGCTATTGCGGAAATCGTGAAAAATGCAGCAGAGCAGCGCCACCTGTTGGACGATTTACACCAAATATTAAACAGCACTAATTTATATCAGGGACTAATTGAATCTGAAGTTTGATGAAAATTCGTGCATTTTTTCTTGAGTTAGAGCTATTGAGATAATCATGAATAATGCAGCATAACAGCGCCACCTGTTGGGCAATTTTCATCAAATTGTTATCAGCACTTAACTATATCATGGACTAACTGAATCTGAAGTTTTATGAAAATCCATGCAGTATTTCCTGAGATATAGCTATTGGAGAAATCGTGAAAAATGGCGCATAGAAGAGCCACCTGTTGGGCGATTTTCACCAAAAACTAATCAGGAACAGTTTATATCAAATTCTAACTAAATCTAAAGTTTTGTGAAATTCCGTGCAGTAGTTCTTGAAATAGAGCGCCCACAAAATTTTTGTCACATGCAGACTCACAGACAGGCATTTTCTAAAAACCATCAAATCGTGTTCAGGACATTCTAAAACGTATAAATCCGTCGAAAATTTTCCCGAATCCAATATTTTCTTCTTGTAAAGATAGAAGAAAGTAAAAATGAAGAAATAAGGTCTTTAGATCTCTTTAGGGGGCCTTCTAAACGAGGGAGTGGCTTGTGATTGCGGGCACAAACCTTTTAAGTTCATTCATACTTTTCGAAAGATTAAAAGAAAAAAAAGGTGGGTGGTTCACCAGGTCGATTTTCAAAGTCTGTGCAATGGAAAATATCATAGCAGGAATAAAGATAAGAAATGGAACTCAAGAATAAGCTAATGCACAAGCCTCCACTTCCTTGGAATATCTCAGTGGCACTAATCCTTAAAAAAAAAGGGAAAAAAATATGCTGTGTTAATAAAAAAACTGCCAGAATGATGCAAATGAGGGCACGCATTGGTGGAGCAACTGTATCAATTAGAGGTCTGCACGGGTCAGACTCGGGCCTGGTATTGACTCCTTTATGAAGGCTCGGGTGCTGTCGGACATAGTCATTATTCTTTTCGTGCCGGGCTGGGTTCGTGCCTTTCCTTTTTCTGAAGGACCGGGTCGGGGAACGGGGGATGTAACTTAATTTGGCAGAACTGTCTTCTTTCTTCCTGAGTCTGCGCGGGCCAAAATTTTCAGTCCGGCTCTCGAACCATCCCGTATGGAAATCATTGTCTCGGCATGCAAAAAATCAGCAAAATTTGTCCCAGCCCAAAAACTTTGCAAAAAATGTATATATTTTTAAATGGCCATTATTCTACAATTAAACTTTAAACTTTATTCTTTTTAAAAAATAGTAGATTTTTAGCCAATAAAATTAAAATACAGTAAAACTCATGGAAAAACCTGCCTATGACGGAATCCTGTCTTAAACCACAAAATGTGTTGATGTATACAAAATGATTATAATAATACGTGAGAAAAGAATATAGTACATTTACACCTGCTTGGAAGAGAACTTTGTCTATAACTCACTTTTTTTTTTCCTAAACGATTCCTCTTAAAAGATTTTACTGTATATAGTTTTTCAGATTTTTAAGTCTCCAATACATGGAATATGGATTAAAGATATTAATGATAACTGAAAATTTTGCATACAAATAGAGATTCATTTAAAAATAAATAGTATAGCAGCTTAGGGTGCTTCTTTAAAAATGAAGATTATAAACATGAAAAAAAAAGCTAAAATAAGTATTTTTAGTCTGAGCTCTTCGTATGAAACAATTTTTAACCATCTCGACGTAAAATTCCATGTTTTGTAGAAATTCAGTCGGGCCGGGCTGGGCTGGGCTGGGCTGGACTCGGGCCGAGATTTTAACTTTTTCTCCAGGCCGGGCTCGGGTCGAACTTTTAGCTTTTATACGGGGCCGGGCCAATAATTCTTTTGTGACGGACCGGGATCAGACCGAACTTTTAATTTTTGTACCGGACCGGGTACATGCCGAACTTTTAACTTTTATACCGGGACGGGCGGGACCATTACTGTTTTTGCAGGGACCGTGCTCGGGCCGAACTTTTAACTTTTATACCGGGCCGGGCCGAACTTTTATTTTATGGATCGGGCTGGGATCTGTGCTGAAAATTTCAGTTCGATCAGACCTCTATAGTTCTCAACACCTCTAATAGTATCTGTATCTAATTCTGACATTGATAATAAATGTATTTAACAACAATATTTTGTGTCCGAACCAAGTAATTATCGTTAATTTTTAAAATATGACATAATTTATTTACCCCACATAATTGTTTTTGTTAGTTTCTACGATTATTGGAATTCATTTATGGCTTTGTTTTGCTAGTTGTCCGTGTGTCTTTATCCTTTGCTTTAACATTAGAAAATTAAGAAAAAAGTACTTTCTTTAATATGTGTGTGTGTTCGGAAGTTATAAAGGACTCTATGGAAGTACTTTTAATGAAACTAATATGTGTTTCTTTATTTTTTTGTGCAGAAAAATATCAAATATTGTGCTTTAAATTCACCGCTAAAAGATTATGCTAAAATATTAAATCCTATATTAAAGATATGGATCGATGCCTTTAATTGTGAATTAATCTTTATTTTTATGAAGAAATTATTTCTTGACTTTCATTTTTCTCACTAATGTTGACTATCGTGATTTCCTAAATATGGAAGAAGCAGAAAAAAACGTCAATATATACTAAGAAAATATTATATACACGATTGTGTAAATAGAAAAAGAATATAGACACAAATGTATTGTTTTTCTACTTCTAATGAACTGCGTTTTGCTTTCAAAATGCGTTTTACAAATTAAATGACTACAGAAGCACTATTAAGCAATCAGCATATAACATATTTAGAAAAGTATTCAAAAATACTTCAAATTTTTATCATTATCTTTTTTCTTAATCTAAAGCTCATGACAACTATGTTACAAAATTGAGCATTTTGTAATTAGATCCTGCAGATTTTTACAAAGTATTTGTGCATATCAACACATCTATTTGCTGAAAACTGAGTATTAAAGAGTTGCGAAAATAAAAAAGTTTCTTTAAAGCAGCCAGACGGAAATACCGTAAACAACGCAGATAGAGTATTGTTTACCTCTTTTGATCATTTGTAATTTTCTGCAACAAAAATCTTTCCAGAACAAGGAACACCCACACATTTCACAAAGAAAAAGCTCTCAGAAAGCTTAAAATGGGTCACAACGTTAACTCAAAGTCAATAACAAGCATTAGAGAGATTGGGATTTTCCTTTTAAATTACTTTCTTTAAAGACTTTTTATTTTCCCTGTGAAGCGCAAGCATTTGAAAACATTTTTTTAGTAGTTTCTTGTCTTTATCAGTGCTTTTCAAACTCATACCTCGTGTACCCCTTGCAGAATTACTCGTATATGTAGGATTCCAGTATGTAGTAGGGTAGTTTTACTTCCAATCTTTAAGAGGTTTTGTACTTTTAAAGGATTCATATACATGTAAAAGAGTGTATGCTGCACTTGATAGTAAGTTTTAAAATACTTATTAAAATTGCACAGAAATTTGTATGATATTCAGGACCAGTCTCAAGTACGAGTGTTACACTGGAATCTTTGAAATGCGGCTAAATGGTCAAATTAAATTTACCAATACTTATGGTGTTCAAAATAGTTCTCTCCACGATCAATGCGCTTTTGTAGGCTAGTTTTCTAAAGATTAAATACCTCAAAGCTATTGATTTCTTTGAATAGATAAATATGTTTCTGTAGTCTCATTAAATTAATCTCACCTCCGAAATAAAAACGACGCCCACGCAATTTTTTTTGGTTAAAAAATAGCTAAAAATTACATATAGCAAGATCAGGAGAGTGGGGAGGGTGTTCTTTCGCTTTGGAGGGTTTTTTTTTTTGTTGTTGTTGTTCAAGAAATTCGACTGTAATACTTGCTGAATTAGAGTTGCATTGTCATGCTGAATCACGAGTCCCCTAATACTTCTTGAAGAATTTCTGGTAGACGATCTTCAATTTCTTAGAGTGTACCAGTTAGCTCTAACAGTCCTGATAACTTTATGGATTTGATCAGCCCTGTACTTCTGAAGAACACGACATAGATTACTTTTTCCCTTACTCGTTGTGTTTTTACCTTTGTTAGTTTTAGTTCGTCTTCAAAGACCCTATGCTTTTCTTTCGTGACATGTTGGTGTGCATGTATATCTCATCACCAGCTATGATTTTAGAAATAATACGATTCACACCATCATTAAGTAATTTTTGGGTTTCTTTACTGATTCTGACACGCTTCGCTTTTTGGTGTCTGTTAAATTATAAGGGACCTAACGACAAACTATTTTTTTCAACTATTTTTTTCATAGTTCTGCATGAATAATTTTATGTATAGCAGCGGATCCAATGTTAAGTTTCTTCTGCATCATTTATGGTAGGTGCAGCGATTATCATCGATCAACATTTTTCGTACGGTCGACAGATTTTCTGGTACTACGGCTGGCAAATGTCCTCCTTTCGACAGCTCCTAAATTCTGTAACCCACCTGAATACAATGGCACGAGATGGAGCTCCATTTTCATATTCTAGACTTTGAAAGTATTTTTTTTAATTCAATTCCGACCCCTTCTAAATTCTGTAACCCTCCTGAATACAGTGACATGAGATGGAGCTTCATTTCCAAATGCTAGACGTTGGAAACATATTTTCAAATTTCGATCTCTTCAAAATTCTGTAACCCACTTAAGTACAGCGGTGAAGGATGGAGCTTCCTTTCTATATGCTAGACGTTGGAGACATCTTCTTGGTTTAGCCTCACTTTAAATTCATAGAAATTCATAGCTCGATAATGTTCTCGCGTCATCTCTAGTTTCTCTTCTTTCAAAATTTATTCTACGATAGATAAATTGCAATTGTTGCCATAAATTATCGTCTGCTGACATAAAGAGTTCAAATTTAAATACCAGACTCATATATACATAATACCTTTGGTTCAAAATGTACCTTACAAATTCACATAACAATATTAACCAAAATAATATTATACATTAATTGTTATACTAAAACATATATTAAAGTAAAGCTAAATATAAAATAGAACCTACTAGAAAATCTAAAAAAATATTGACAATCCTAAACATAAATGAAAGTTAAAATTATAGTGCTATATTCACCTTAAGTTAAATAATTAAAATACATATAAATGCACAAATAATAGTACGAAAATTACTTTCATGTGCATACATATAATATAAAGATATTTAAAATACATTACAATATTTTAAAATACATTTGAAAACCACAGAACGTTTTCAGCCATTACAAGGCCGTCATCAGTGGGATTTAAATTTTTTTATTATTTTCTTTGCGCTTATTCGAGAATTGCCCAGAAGAAAACATTGTAATTTAAAGGTTGTACGTCAGATGAGATGCCAGATAAAGTTATTCAAATTTTCAACAAATCGAGCTTTTATCTATTATGCAGCAAATCTCTCCAGACTCCATGGATATCGTATGACAGTACATCGTTACAAGCTGTATCTTTATTAGCAATTATTTCAATTGATTCTCTTATAATGGCTTCCTGGTAATTATTTGTACGAAAGATAATTTTCGATTTTTTTTTAAATAAATGAAATTCGTACGATTAGTTTCAGAGAAATCAATTACTTTAAAATGAGTCTATTTTAGGGGCTGTATCTAAATTGAAGTTCGCTACTCGATTGTTGAGATGCTACAGAATGACTAAGTCACTTCTATTAATATATTATTTCTTTCCAATATGTCCATTTCGCTCTCTTAATATACACTGGTCCAAAAGTTAAGGTACAGGGACTGGATGCTTTCGATTGCACACGGTTTGTCGAATATCTACCAACATTATTGACGAATTGTTCTTGAACATCTGGGATGTAAAGAACATGTTTTATTTCATATTTCTCGATGAAGATTTATCGGAGGGTACAATTAGGGGGCTAATAATAAATTTAATAATAAAATAATACTTACGATCAGCTATGCAACAGAAAATGCTGGAAATGGTTTGTCACTGCGTTAAATGACTATTTGGGTCATGTTCAACGTTTGTGTGCATTTGTGTAAGCATATCACCAATATTCGTAAAGGTGTTAACGTTTTTGTGAAAAATTCAAACGTTTTTTGTTTATAGCATGCAGAGTTTTCAACCAAATTTAACACAACTTTCCGAAAATCTGACAAAGAACAGTAGCAACAGTACACTTCAATTAAAACATGAATATATTGAATATTTGATGAGATATGGGCACTTGTATGAAATAATTTTTAACTGCGCATGCGTGGAAGATTGCAAAATTTTTATTTCATAATTTGGTATCAGCTATTTAGGGCAACTTATCTAAAATGTCCAGTCAAATATCGAGAACTTTCACAAAGATAGGGGCGATATAGTGAGTTGCTTTCTAAAAATAGCTTTATTATAAGGGTTTTTTCACAACTTTTCAATCAACTCACTATATCTTTCTGAGTTTTCACAATATTTGACTGGACATTTTACAGAAGTTACTAAAAATAGCTGGCTACCAAATTATGAAATAAAAATTTTGAAATCTTACACGCATGCGCAGTTAAAATTTATTTCATACAAGTGCCCATATTTCATCAAATATTCAATATATGCATGTTTTAATTGCAGTATACTATTGCTACTGTTCTTTGTCAGGTTTTCGGAAAGTTGTGTTAAATTTGGTTGAAAACTCTGTATGCTATAAACAAAAAACGTTTGAATTTTTGACAAAAACGTTAGCATCTTCACGAATATGAGTGCTATGCTTACATAAATACATACAAACGTTGAACAGGACCCAAATAGTCATTTACCACAGTGACAAACCATTTCCAGCCTTTCTGTTACATAGGTGATCGCAAATATTATTTTATTATTAAATTTATTATTAGCCCCCTAATTGTACCCCCCGATAAATCTTCACCGAGAAATATAAAATCAAACATGTTCTTTACATCCTAGAAATTCAAGAACAATTCGGCAATAATGTTGGTAGATATTCGACAAACCGTGTACAAACGAAAGCATCCATTCCTGTATCTTAACTTTTGGAGGCCAGTGTATTTCGTCTATTGCCAGTCCAAATGTTTCAATAAAATGAGTAAAATATTATTTTTTTCAAATTATGATTTTCTGCACATCATAGACAGCCATTTAAACCACCATTCTGACGTATTTTACGCATAATTTGAAAATTAATTGGAAGAAAAAATTTTAATTTCGAATTCGCATAAAGCAGGACATAATAAATATAAATCTATCAAAAAAAGAAAAATTGTAGGTTGCAATTCATATTTTTTTCGAGTATTAATTTCATAATTCGTAATTCATATTACAAAACTTTTAAAATTACAATTTCAATGTATTTATGTTTGGGATTTTTAGTATGATAACCACACAAAAAATTATCACATTAGAATTATAATTTCAGGAGATATTAATAAAAATATGAAAATGTAACATTAGAAGCTGTAAATTTTGAATGATTATAATACAAAAACTTATCATCCAAATAAGGCATAGTTTCAACAGAAGATTTAAAATGTAATGTCAAAATTAAAAGTTTACAAAAAAGGAAAAAAAAAATGTTTGGTCTGGTTTTGATTTATAGATGGTCCCGTAAGCAAATTTTATATGCACCATTTAAAAGTAGACCATTTTTCGGTTTGGTGCCAGTAACTTTCTTCTTTGCATTTATATTCTTAAAAATCACGCAAATTATACTCTCACATTTCAGTGTCCTTCAACATGAGATCATAGCACCAATTGAGAAGGTGTAATGCAGTCATAATGCAATTTTTAGGTAGATTTCGTATGAAATACTACCTATTACATTCTCCCCTCTGTTGGAATTTCTGAAAAATTTTTGCAGATCTACACCGATCATGGCCCCTAGAACCCAAAACCACCCTCAGTAAAAAACTTTATGCATCTATCTATCTATCTATCTATCTATCGCTATATATATATATATATCACTTTCTACTAGACACGATAACTTCCATAATTCTGTACAAATCTCTTCCAAATTGATGCATAAAATCAAGGGGCATAAAATCTCGGTCAAGTTCGTTAATGGGCAAAATTGGACCAAGGGGATGGAAATAGGGAGGGGTTTTGTGAAAACCGAAAAAACCCCATAGCTTCTTAATTTTTGTAGAGCCCCACCAGTGGCTGAGAGGTTCTGCTCTCGAAGCTGGTAGACGGGAGGTGCTGGGTTCGAACCCAATAGCGCCCGTCGACCTAATCGTTCGGAGTTTTCGTGGTTTTCTTCGAGCCATGGATTTCCATGCGTAAATACGGGTTAGGTTCCCTTAGGAAGACCCCCACGAAGGGCATTCCCCCATCGGGCCTATATCCCTAGAGTAGATAATCGGCCGTCAAAAATCAACCAACCAACCAACCAACCAACCATCTTAATTTTTGTACATATCAATTCAGTTTAAAGTTTTTATTACTTCTAAAAATTGGGCCAAAAATTTATGTATTACAGATTTTTGATGGAATTAAAGATGGGCTCAAGGGGCGCAAAAAATAGGGTTTTAGGGAGAAAAAAATGCATAACTTCACCAATTCTCAATTTATCAAATACAATTAAATTTATTATAAATCTTCTTAATATTATCTACAACTTTTATATTGACAAGTTTTTGATAGGGCTAATTCGTACAGCAAAAAAAAAAAAAAAATTAAAAACGAAAACAAAAAGGGGGAGTTGAAGTAGAAAAAATCCATAACTTCGTCAATTCACAAGATATAAAATCTGCATGAATTTATTATATATCTTCTTAATATTGTCTACAACATTTATACTGGAAAGTTTTTGATAGGATCCATTCTTACAGCAAAAACAAATTAAAAATACATAGCCGTTGAAGAAAAAAAATCATCGTATTAAGGGTGTATTCAAATCCAAACTGCTTATTTTCTTACTCAGTTTTAAATTCATTTTTCCTCTCAAACGCATCCAATTGGTAGATTCTCATATTCAGAAACTATATAATGTACCGTAATGATCGATTTTTTGATAAAAGCAGAATATATTTCAAAAAATGATGTCAAAGTGGGTATTTTGAACCGAATTTCCCGAAGCGATTGCATTAGAAACGAAAAATATTGCCCTACTGAGAAAATAATTGTTTATAAGTCAAGTTTTAATTAATTGGACAAAAAATAAAAACACAGGTCTATAAATCTCTTCAAAAATAACGTCTGCAAGTTTCATATTTTTTCTATTAAAAAGGAATCTGAAAGTGTGCCAGAAAATTTCGAGTTGTTGAGCATGGAAAAGTATTTTTTTTTTAATACCGCCTTAACATGATTCTGATAAAACCAGCTCTTATATAAAAATGAAATAAAAACTCGTCAAAAGCGGCCAGATAAAATTGTTAAAGTTGGTTTATCTCTAATCATGATTAAGTTTTTGTTGGTGAAATTAGTATACTTAACTTCGAAATCTACCTCTGCCTGTAGGCCGGGCCGGCAGGGATTTTTTTTTTCAATTTTTCTATTTGCGCATTTTATGCTATCACTTATCAAATATAGAAAGTTTTGTCCCATCACCACATATAACACGGTCTCGCTTAGTGATGGCCGATTCTCGAGAATTCGACAATCGAGAAAAATCGTCATCCTAAAAAAACACAATCGATACAGCCATCGATTATTTCCTAGAATTTACAATAGATTATAACGAGAAAAGCTAAAAACAGTTATTGGAAAACTTGGCTATTATTCTGGCCGACAATTTCATAGTAGTGATAGGGTTTAGAGATGGGCGATTCTCGAAAATTTACCAATCGAAAAAAATCGTTATCGTAAAATACACAATCGATACAGTTATCGATTATTTTCGAGAATCTACATAGGAGATGTTCTAGAATCGATTATTGAAATCATTGTTTTTACATATATATAAGGCAGATTTTATTAAATATAGGGTAACTGAAAACAGATGGAATAAAAAAACAACAAACCAAAGGCAGGCTATAAAGGAGCTATGAGACTGGAAAAGTCTTGAAGGGTGCCCCTGGTTGAAAAAAGCTGAAAAAACGCGAGTAGCTATGAAGCGGTAAGGGGAGTTTAAGTATCAAAAATTAGAATTTTTCGGCAATTAGCACGAAAATGGCCAAAAAAATAAGAATCAAAAGCACCCCCTAGTGGCAAAAACATGAACTAAAGGATGATAAAAGAGATCAAAATTTTTTATTGATTTTTCAACGTCATTTGAGATTGGATCTTTAATTTCCCCATTTCCCCATTTTTAGAAAGTCTTCGACTGGAATACATTAAAAGAACCCCTGCGGGGAGCAAAGTAGGGGGGAAGGGCAAGGAAAGTGCATAATATGAATAAGTGGTCACAGGACTTTCCAAAGATGTGTCACATGAGGGGTGTCGGCTAAATTTAGAAAAGTGCCCCCGCGCGGGGGCAAAGTAAGGGGAGTGGCGCGGGCGATATATAAAATGAAATAGTAGTCACAGAGCTTTCCAATGATATATCACATGAGGGGTGACAGCAAAAGATAGAAAAGAGTCCCAACTCCTAGGATTCCAATTATCGTGCCCCCCGAAATATACCCTGCCCATCCTTCTCTTTGAAATTTTCATGTAATAAAAATTATTTATCGGAGGGCTCCGTAAAAAAATCCGATCTAACATGTTTAAAAACGCCACGATTTCAAAAAAGTTCGAAAAGTGCCTCTCTCGGGGCGCCAAACTAGGGAGGGAAGAAGAAAGGTTCATAATAAGAAAGAGTAACTTTCCGATGATAACCGAAAACTTTCCGATGATATATGAAATGACTGGTCCAAACAAAGTTTCAAATCTACCCCCCCCCACGTGGGTTCCCTCTTTTATCCCAGAATATACCCAGAAATCACGCAGCCCCACTTTTAAAATTTTATATTTAAAAAATAATATTTATCGGAGAGCTCCATTAAAAAACTTCATTTAATGATATTTATTGTAGAAATCTCTACAATTAAAAAAAAAAATTCACCCCCGCACCACTCCCCCCCCCCCGCCCCCTTCCAGACTTCAACTTTGGGAGGAGAAAGGTTCATAATATGAAAGAGTAGTGAAAGGACTTTTCGATGATATGTCAAGGAGAGGTTTGGTAAAAGATTGAAAATTACCCGCCCCGCCCCCTTTGTCCACTCTCGCGCCCCCCAGAATTCACTCACCTTCCTCTTTGAACTTTTAATATTTAATAAATAGTATTTATCTGAGTCTCCAGGTATGGGGCAGCTTGGCAGAGCTAAAATAAGAGAAACATTGAAAATTCGGGGCAAAATGACACTGAATTTAACAGTAAAGTTTGAAACTAGGACTATACAGAACTGAATACATAAACCACTATGCTTCACAACCCTCATCGGTTAATAGCAATAAAAGATAAGTGCCAGTTAAACTGGTGGCATTGAGCTCACAGGTTATTCACACTAATTGTACATTATACTCTTATTTCAAAGAATAATGTCCCTCAAAAAATAAATGAAGGGAAATATCCCCCGTTTGCCCCTTTTATACTTAACCAATGAACCTCCAAATCTAATCAGGGAAACACCTTAACTATAATAAATCAGTATATCAAATTTGAAGCAAATCAGATAATTCTGCATGAAAAAAAGAAACATATCGCTAAATTAAGGGTGGTCCAACCCCTTTAACCCTTTTATACTTAACTAATGAATCTCTAAATCTAATCAGGAAAGCTCCTTATCAAAACGAACATAGAAGAAAAAATTAAAGTAAATGAATAATTCTCCATGAAAATCCATTTATCTAAATTAAGGGGAGGGGACTTGCCCCCTTTTTGCCCTTGTATACTTAACCAATGAACCTCCAAATCTAATAAAGGAAGCGCCATATCGGAATAAATCGGTATATTAAATTTGAAGCAAATCGAATAATTCTGCATGAAAAACCCTTTTATTTAAATTAAGGGGGAGACTAGCCCCTCCCCTTTATACTTAACCCATAAACCTCCAAATCTAATCAAGGCAGCTTCTTAACATAATAAACCGGTATCCCAAATGTGGAGCAAATCGAATAATTCTGCATGAAAAACCCATTTATCTAAATTAAGGAGGAGGTCTACCCCCTTTTCCCTCCTTTATACTTAACTAATGAACCTCCAAGTTTAATCAGGGAAGCTCCTTAACATAATAAATTAGTATACCAAATTTGGAACAAATCGAGTAATTCTGCAGGAAAAACCCATTTATCTAAATTAAGTGGGGGACCAGCCCCCTTCTCCCCCTTTATCCTTAACCAATGAACTTCCAAGTTTAATCAGGGAAGCTCCTTAACATAATAAACCGGTATACCAAATTTAGAGCAAATCGAATAATTCTGCATGAAAAACCCATTTATCTAAATTAAGGGGGGACGAGCCCCCCTTCTCCCCCTTTATACTTAACCCGTAAACCTCCAAATCTAATCAAGGCAACTTCTTAACATAATAAACCGGTATACCAAATTTGGAGCAAATCGAATAATTTTGCATGAAAAACCCATTTATCTAAATTAAGGAGGGGGGTATACCCCCTTTCCCCCTTTATACTTAACTAATGAACTTCCAAGTTTAATCAGGGAAGCTCCTTAACATAATAAACCGGTATACCAAATTTGGAACAAATCGAATAATTCTGCATGAAAAACCCATTTATCTAAATTAAGGGGGGGGGACCAGCCCCCCCTTTTCCCCCTTTATTCTTAACCAATGAACTTCCAAGTTTAATCAGGGAAGCTCCTTAACATAATAAACCGGTATACGAAATTTGGAGCAAATCGAATAATTTTGCATGAAAAACCCATTTATCTAAATTAAGGAGGGGGGTATACCCCCCTTTCCCCCCTTTATACTTAACTAATGAACTTCCAAGTTTAATCAGGGAAGCTCCTTAACATAATAAACCGGTATACCAAATTTGGAACAAATCGAATAATTCTGCATGAAAAACCCATTTATCTAAATTAAGGGGGGGGGACCAGCCCCCCTTCTCCCCCTTTATTCTTAACCAATGAACTTCCAAGTTTAATCAGGGAAGCTCCTTAACATAATAAACCGGTATACCAAATTTGGAGCAAATCGAATAATTCTGCATGAAAAGCACATTTATCTAAATTAAGGGGGGGGGGTGTCCAGCCCCCTTCTCCCCCTTTATACTTAACCCGTAAACCTCCAAATCTAATCAAGGCAACTTCTTAACATAATGAACCGGTATACCAAATTTGGAGCAAATCGAATAATTCTGCATGAAAAACCCATTTATATAAATTCAGGAGGGCGCCTACCTCTCTTTCCCCCCTTCATACTTAACTAATGAACCTCCAAGTTTAATCAGGGAAGCTCCTTAACATAATAAACCGGTATACGAAATTTGGAGCAAATCGAATAATTCTGCATGAAAAACCTATTTATCTAAATTAAGGAGAGGGGGACCAGCCCCCCTTCTCTCCCTTTATCCTTAACCAATGAACCGTCAAAACTAATCAGCGAAACGCCTTATCAGAATGAACATAAAAAAAATTGAAGCAAATCGTACATTTTAATCAAGAGTTATCGCGTTACGTACATACATACGTACGTACTTACGTACATGCATACACACAGAACCGGCGGGTAGATTAGCTCTCAGGCTTAGATAGCCTGTGAGCTAAAAAGAGATTGGATAAGCAGATGGACTCCTTTGAGAAATTATGACTTAAACCAGAAATGCGGTAAGTTTGACTCTGAAAGCTTCATTTCCATCTCGCATTTCGGCAAATCTCATCTCGATGATTTTTCCAGCATTTCGACGCTTCCAGATGGGAAGCTGCTCGATGGTTGGTTCTCTCGCGGTTTTAAACCTTTCGGGATGGGAAGTCTCTCGAGAGTTTCTCACGCCCTTTTCAACCTTTCCCGATGGGAAGCCTCTTGCTGGTTTCTCTCGTCCTTTTCAAAATCTCCCAATGATTTTCAAAATCTCCCCTCCTTTCGAGGATTTCTCTCGCGCTTTTCAACATTTCGCTATGAGAAGCTTTTCGAGGATACCTCTCGTCCTCGGCAGAGAAGAAAAGTAAGAAAATTTATCGAGAGTACCAAGGGACGAGATAGAGAAAGAGGCATGACAATGAGCTGTGAAATGAAGCCCTAATTTTCAAAGTTTCTCTTATTTTAGCTCTACCAAGATGTCACATACCTGGAGAGCCCTCCGATAAAAATTATTTATTAAATATAAAAATTTCAAAGAGAAAGGTGGGTCGGGTGATTTCGAGGGAGGAGGACGTGTGAGTGGACTCATGCGGGGTGAAATTTTAAAAATTTTACCGAACCCTTCCTGTGGCATATAATCGAAAAGCCCTTTGACCACTCTTTCATACTATGAACCTTTCTTCGCCCAAAGGGGGATGGGGAAGGGGCGAACAAATTTTTAAAACCGTAGCCGATTTCTATAATAAATTTAAATATCACTTTAGATGTGGGTTTTTTATGCAGTCTTCCGGTAAATATTATTTATTGAACATAAAAATTTTAAAGTGGCGGCTGTGTGAATTCCGGGGCGAAAGAGTGGGCGCACGGGGGGGAGGGAGGGGGAGCAATTTTCAAACTTTTTTGGACCAGTCATGTGATATGTCATCGGTAAGCTCTCGGATGACTCTTTCATATTATGAGACTTTCTTCCTCCCCTCCCCAATTTGGCCCCCACTGCGAGGGTAGTTTTTTCCGTTTTTATCATTTTAGATCGGATTTTTTTATGGAGCCCTCCGCTAAATATTATTTATAATATATGAAATTTCAGGACACTTTTCCAAATTTAGCCAAGACCTCTCATGTGACATATCGTTGGAAAGGTTTGTGACTACTAATTGATGCTATGCACTTCCGGTGCCGCCCCCCCCCACTTTGCCCCCCCGGAGGACACTTTTCCAAATTTAGTCAATACCCCTCATGTGACATATCGTTGGAAAGGTTTGTGACTACTTATTGATGTTATGCACTTCCGGTGCCCGCCCCCCCACTCCCCCCCCCCGGAGGACACTTTTCCAAATTTAGTCAATACCCCTCTTGTGAGATATCGTTGAAAAGGTCTGTGACTACTTATTCATGTTATGCACTTCCGGTGACAGTCCCCCCCACTCTTTGCCCCACCCCGGGGGACACTTTTTCAAATTTAGTCAAGACACCTCGTGTGAGATATCGCTGGAAAAGTCTGTGACTACTTATTGATGTTATATACCTACGGTGTCCCCACCATCACTTTGCCCCCCCCCCCCGGGGGGGCCCTTTTCCAAATTTAGCCAAGACCCTTCATGTGAGATATCGTTGGAAAGGTCTGTGACTATTTATTGATGTTATGCACTTCCGGTGACAGTCTCCCCCAATTTGTCCCTACCGGGGGACACTTTTTCAAATTTAGCCAAGACCCCTCATGTGAGATATCGTTGGAAAGGTCTGTGACTACTTATTGATGTTATGCTCCTCCGGTGTCCATCCCCCCATTTTGCACCCCCACCCCCCGGGGGACACTTTTCCAAATTTAGCCAAGACCCCACATGTGAGATATCGTTGGAAAGGTCTGTGACTACTTATTGATGTAATGCACCTCCGGTGGCCGCCCCCCTACTTTTCCCCCACGGGTGTGTTTTTCTAAATTTAGCCGAGACCCCTCATGTGACATATTGTTGGAAAGGCTTATGACCACTTACTCATGTTATCCACCTCCCGCACCCCTCTCCCCCTTTGCCCCCACGGGGAGGGCATTTTTGTAAATTCAGATCCAGCCTTCTCATGTGACATATGGTTGGAAAGGCCTAAAGACCTGTGACGACTTAATCATATTATGCAGCTGCTGTGCCCCTCCGCTCGCTTTGACCCCTCCCCCCAAGAGATCTGGTCCGAGGTTCATTCGTTTCGATATTATATTTTTTACAAGATTTTGTAGTGCGTGCACACCACACCCGCCTGCTATCATATATCAGTGCCGTATATAGCGGGTAACCTGTTCGTGATTTCATATTACAAGATTACGTATAAATTAGGGGCCCCGATTAAAGGAGGGGCCCGCTAGCGGTCGAAGTCACCTAGTGTTTATTAACATCGACTCATTCCAGTTCACCCGCAGACGATTCTTGATAAATGTATGACGTATATAATACATAATATATGATTTATAAAAGAAATTTGCAAACTGTAGTCATCGAAAAAAAATTTACACAATCGAAAAATATCGAGATGTCCATACAATCGAGAAAATCGAGAAAAACATCTCGTTATCGCCCATCACTAGTCTCGCTATTTTTCTGTCCAGTTAACAGGTATTTTAGCCCAATACAATCTATTAAGGTCGAATTTGCCTCGGGAAGGCCGAAAAAACGGTGTTTTTCACCATTTTTACTTTCTTCTATCTTCAATAGAAGAAAGTATTGTAATCGAAATTTTTTTCGACTTCCGGTTTTCGACGGATTTGCATGTTTTAGGGGTCAGAGATTCCAAAAAACATGTTTATAGAAAATGTCTGTCTGTCCGTCTGTCTGTCCGTCCGTCTGTCCGTCTGTCTGTCGCCATTGTACCATCAAAAAGTGTATGAAGTTATGTATAGAATTAATCCAAAGTTTTATTATAAGTTTTTGGCTATGGCAAGCAGGTCCTCCCGGAATTTGGAAAAACTTCGCCGGTAGGGACGCTGATATAGCAATTTTTGTGCGATTTTGAATATTGTACCATCCAAAAGTGTATGGAGTTATGCATAGAATTGAACCAAATTTTTAGTTTAAGTTTTTGGATATGACAAGCAGGTCCTCCCTGAATTTGGAAAAAATTCGCCGGTAGGGGGCGCTGTAAATGCGTTTTTTGTGCGATTTTGAATATTGTACCATCGAAAAGTGTATGAAGTTATGCATAGAATTGAACCAAATTTTTATTTTAAGTTTTTGGCTATGGCAAGCAGGTCCTCCCTGAATTTGGAAAAAATTCGCCGGTAGGGGCGCTGTAATAGCGATTTTTGTGCGATTTTGAATATTGTACCGTCCAAAAGTGTATGAAGTTATGCATAGAATTAAACCAAATTTTTATTTTAAGTTTTTGGATATGGCAAGCAGGACCTCCATCAATTTGCAAAAAAATTCGCCGTTAGGGGGCGCTGTAATAGCGATTTTTGTGCTATTTTGAATATTGAACCATCGAAAAGTGTATGAAGTTATGCATAGAATTGAACCAAAAAAAAATTTTAAGTTCTTGGCTATGGCAAGGAGGTCCTCCCTTAATTTGTAAAAAAATCGCTCGTAGAGGGCGCTGTAATAGCGATTTTTGTACAATTTTTGTGCCATTTTGAATATTGTATCGCCGAAAAGTGTATGAAGTTATGCATAGAATTGAACCAAATTTTATGTGTTTATTTTTGGTCATGTCACGAAGGTCCTCCCTGAATTTGGAAAAATTCTGCCGGAAGGGGGCACTATAATTGCGATGTCTGTACCATTTTCATTATTGTACCATCGAAAAGTGTATGAAGTTATCCATATAATTGAACCAAATTTTTTGTGCATGTTTCTGGCTATGGCAAACAAGTCCTCCCTGAACTTGAAAAAATTCCGAAAGAAGGGGGCGCTATAATTCCGATCTCTGTGCCATTTTCATTATTGTACCATCGAACAGCGTATAAAATTATGCATACAATTGAACCAAAATGTTTGTGCTTGTTTTTGGCTTTCGCCAACAGGTCCTCCTTGAATTTGGAAATATTGCGCGGTAAAGGGGCTCCGTGCTAGCGATTTTTGTATACTTTTCTTGATTGTTCGTAGTTCTATTGTGCATCGGCGGCTCATGCAGCGGCGGGAACTCGCTTCCTGCTAAGCCGGCTATTCGCAAACAGCTGATAACAACAGAATAAGGAAAAATTAATAATTTTAACAAATATCATGATATAGATTAACTCGTCTTTAGTCCGTTTAATTGACTTGAGCAGAAATTTAAGATGAAAATCAAAGTTGGTATAGTATTGAACTAATAATATTGAAGTATTAACATGTGTAACTAGGTTTTGAAATATTAAGATGTATAAGATAGAAGAAAGTTTTGGGATTGGCACATCCAACTAGTTTAGGTAGTTACATAAGAAATACTACTCATTGCAATCTCCCCTATATTGGAATTCCTGAAAAATTTTTGCCGATCTACGCCGATCATAACCCCTAGAACACAAAATCACACCCAGTTCAAAACTTTATCTATCTATCTATCTATCTATCTAACACATCGGCTGATAAGTCGCCGTTCTAATGAAGAAAACACAACTTTTTTGGTAAAATTCGATTTCATTCATCAACATCCTTAGTCTCCTTTAAAAGCAATACAATCATTCCAGCGCCTCTCTAACATTGCAATACCTTTCTTGAAGAACGAATTATCTTTGGCCTCAAAATAGGCGTTTGTTTCGGCGATCACCTCCTCATTTGAGCCAAATCTCTTGCCGGCGAACATTTTTTTCTGGTCTGCGAAAAGGTAGAAGTCGCTGGGAGCCAAATCTGGAGAATAGGGTGGGTGTGGAAGAAATTCGAAGTGTAATTCGTGCAATTTGGCCATCGTAGCCAAAGACCTGTGACAGGTGCAGGGGGGGGGCGGCACCCACTTCGAAAACAGCTTTCTCATAGACAAATGTTCACGCAAAATAAAGCTTACACGTTCTTTTGATATATGTTTAGAGTGTTAGCTATCTCATGCAACATACTAAAACGATTTTGTGGGCTTTTTTATGTTTTCCGGTATAACCACCTCTTTTGGGCGTCCAGAGCGTTGCGCATCATCGATGTTTGTACGACCACGTTTAAATTCAGCAAGCCAGTCAATAATGGTCGATTTTCCTGGTGCAGAGTCCGGAAAACATTTATCAAGCCAAGCTTTTGTTTCCACGGTGTTTTTCCCCATCAAATAGCAATTTTTTATCAAAACACGAAATTCATTTTTTCCCCTTGTTTTGAAAATACAAAAAGTTGTTTCACTAAAACCACTGTAACTTTTGAAGCAATCGTCAGATCGTAATAAAATGTTTACAGCTACCTTTTTAAGGTCAGTACTTACTAAACAGAATATTAATTCTGTGTTTGTGGCGCCATCTGTGTGTGAGACAGGAAACTTATCAGCGAATGTGTTATATATATATATATATATATATATATATATATATATATATATATATATATATCACTTTTTTATGGACACGATAACTTCTATAATTCTGCGCAAATCCTTCCCAAACTGATACATAAAATCAAGGGGTAGAAAATCTAGCTCAAGTTTGTTAATGGACAAAATCGGACCAAGGGGGTGGAAATAGGGAGGGGTTTTGTGAAAACCGAAAAAAACACATAACTTCTTAATTATAATACATATTAAATCAGTTTAAAGTTATTATTACTTTTAGGAAAAGGGCCGAAAATGTAGATATCATAGATGTTTAATAAAATTAAAAATGGGCTCAAAGGGCGAAAAAAAATAAGGTTTTAGGGAGAAAAAAATTCACAAGTTCGTCAATTCTTAAAATATCAAATTAACTTATTCTTATTATAAATTGTCTAAATTTTATCTACAACTTTTATACTGACAAGTTTTTGATAGGACCAATTCTTACCGCAAAAAAATAAAAAATAAATAAAAACGAAAAAAAAAGGGGGGGGGGTGAAGAAGAAAAATATCCATAACTTCGTCAATTCACAAGATATCCAATCTGCTTAAATTTATTATACATCTTCTGAATATGACAAGATTTTGATAGGACCAATTCTTACAGCAAAAACAAATTAAAAATACATAGAAGTTGAAGAAAAAAGTATCGCTTTACTCAAATCCAATCTGCTTATTTTCTGACTCCTTTTTAAATTCATTTTTGCTTTCAAACGCATCCATTTGGTAGGTTCTCTTATTCAGAAACTATATAATGTGCCCTAAAGGTCGATTTTTTGATAGAGGTAGAATATATTACAAAAAACGATGTCAAAGTGGGCATTTTGAACATTTCCTTTAAAATTTCAGTACAAGTACGACCCTTGCTTTATGAAGGAAAATGCGTGATTTTTAAAGCGTGACGTCACTGTCTGTTAAAAATGTTTTAAAGTTATTTTTAATTCTAATGAGAAAATGAAATCAATAAGGATATAACGAATCAAGATTAATAAACCGCATTATTTCTCTTTTCTCTTCAACAATGAAAGTAATCCGATTGCCATCATTTTGAAGAAATTTCATAAAAAGCTTTTAAAATTAAATTAAAAATATAAAAATGAGAATATATATATTTTTTAAACAGCTAGTTCTGGCACAGCTACAAATGAACTGAACAGCTTTTACTTAAAAATATAATTATCAAAATCGGTTTAGTTGAAAGCTCAGGCCAAATGACTAAAAAAACAGCTTTGTTTTTTAAATATCTATATAGATAATTATCGTTTGTTGAAATCCACAAAGGTAACTTCGTTTGAAATTAGTGCCATCAGATCTGTGTCAAAAACATCATTAATTGTTTTAATGACATCTGTAAAGTGGTTTAACAAACACATACGCACAAAAATCTTTTAGGAATTAAACAATTTAAATTTTATTGAAAATTAATTAATTTTTCTAAAAATTCTTCTCTTTGGTTTATTTCAAGGGCAAATAATTGTGTTTCTATAATGTTGAATTCAAATCAGATCTTTTGAAATTTTTTAATTTAAAATAAGAAAATTAAATATTACAGCTTATTATCAACAAAGTTAGAGAAATAACATTTGTTCAAAAATTCTGCTACAAATTTTGATTAAAATTGAGTTGTATAAAAAAAAATTCCATCGCCCTTTAAGTAAACTAAATATAATACCAATAATTGTTATTCTATCTGTTCAGCAAAAATGCAGAACATCGCTTTGCAATAGGAAAATTGTTACATAAGAATTCTTTGTCTTTCTGATATCTTGGAGGAAATGCGCATCTATCAATCATTTATGCCTCAATATGCAGGCATTAGAATCTATTTGTTTGCAATAAGATTTATCTTAAGGTGGTTTTAGTCCTAAAAATAATACTTAAAATATTTTTCTCATTTCGGACTATAAACATTCCTTCCAGCCAGCAGCGGAAAACAAAAGAAATCAACAGAAATTTTTTCTGCTTCCCCCGTAATTTAAGCCAAGATCCTACCTGAGGTACCCATCAATAAAGATGATGAAATAATCTAAAATATTCACCACGCCCTGCCCCTTCTTCAAGGTCAAGCAACCTCTTCTAGCTTGATGTAAAAAAATGGACCACGCCATCAGAAGTTTCTTGATTTTCGCCTTTCAGTCTAACCTTGGCATATAAAATGATATTAAATCCGCTGTAATATTTAGGCACATTATTTTTATGTAATACAACTTATGAAACATCAAAATTCAACACTACATATGGACAAGAGAATGTCCCGCCCCCTTAATTTAGTTTAACGCCTTAACATTTTTTTTTTTTTTTTTTTTTTTTTTTTTTTTACACAATGAACTAAAAATATGGACCAAAAACCACTTTTTCCAGATTAAAATATTTGCCTTATATAATATTTGCCCTATATGAAAGAAAAATATCTGACAATTATCAAACCAAAGATTACAGCTAAAAATTAGTGGTATCCAAAAGCTTTTAGCAAAACAGACCGGGAGGCAACTGCACAGACCGTCACCTTATCGAGTTGGCGGCTGTAATTCCAGAATTAGACCGCACTCGATTGGTATATTAAAGTGCAACTGGTCTGCCAAGTCGTATCTTGGTGGAAACCACTTGCAGATCCCATTTTAATGATTGATCAGTAGGTTTATCATAGTGTTTTCCTGCATACAAAGGTATGCAAATGTGGCAGACTGCGAGAAGGAAAACTCAATGGCAAACCTACCAGTCAACCACTAAAATCGGGTTTGCAGATGTTTTCCACCTAGATATGTCTTGGCAGACCAGTTGCATTTTAATATGGGAATCGAGTTTTATCTAATCCTGAAATTTCAGCCGTCAACTCGGTGACGTGATGTTGTCTGCAACAGCCTCCCTGTCTTCAGAAGCAAGCAAACTCTTCTTCGAGATAAAACTGTTAAGTGGTTAACATGCAGCTTGCAGAATCATCTCTAATCCAAATGAAATATATCAGACAACTAAAAATGCTAAATTGGTTTGACTTATTTTCGCAGAGGAGCCGTATTTGTAGCATAGTTTCTTACTATTTCTAATTGGAGGTTTATGTTTTCGTTTTGTAGAACGCCATTAGAAGTTTATCGATCTTCGTCAACTGACTAAACTTGTCATTTTTATCTGATTAGTAACGTACGAAATAGCAAATTATTGTAGTATTATGTACAGATGAGAGTATATTTTCAACCGTAATTTAGTTGAACATGCCAATTGACAGGTCATCTATAATCAATAAATAAATGAGCACAAATAAATATGCTAAAACTTTGTGGCATATTTTCATAAATGTTTTGAATTAGACGTTTATGTTTCATATTTGTACAGTAAGCATTACATTACTTGTTTTAGAACATGTAATAATCATACATGTAGCTGTTCTTTGACCCAAAATAGATAAATATTAGAATCAAATTAAATTAATCAAATCCAATATATTATAGTATGAAAAATGTTAAATGTAAGTAGAATATCTAGGGAAAAAATAGTAAATCACACACACAAAGTTAAATTGCTCGATTAAATCTTTTTGAAATCTAAGCCGGACTTACTTTACATTACAATATTTATATTATTTTAATAGATAATCTGAATAAAGGAATTGAAATATTAGAAAGAAGTAAATGACTAGAAGTAACTGCTCATAAATGGTTACAAATTATTTCCCTAAAAATTGGTTTAAGGCTTTTCTTCTCTGTTATAAAAACTACGGAATAATTTTGTAAGGGGAAGAAAGATATTCTTCAAAAAAGAATCAGTATTCCATTTTTGGTTATTAATTACTTTAATTTACTTCTTTCTCTTAGCTAATGTTATTTTTATTGTCTCAGGCAATCAGCTGATTTTTAGATACCTGTGACGCAGATAGCTGAGATTTTTCGATAGACTTTTCAAATATAATGCCAAATACGAAACAAACCACGCTATAGCACGATATAGTTATATTGAAGCTTAAGAAGTGCCCTCTAATTTTTTTTTTTTTTTACAATAGGTCTTTTGCATGTAACTAATTGCTCATAGGAAGGTCTCCCTAAGCGCATATTCAGAAATTTTTTTAGAAATTACAGAATGTTCTTCTCACGAGGATATATATGTTTATAAAACAATTTCCGGCGGAATCTCGATAGAGCGTCCTTAAAAAAATTATGAAATTTTGTTTTCTTGGCGTTTTATCGTTGGTTGACGACACAATGAAATAATAATAATAATAAAATACGCTTTTATGATAAATGTACTCTTTAAGGGAAAACGTTTTCTCTACTCTTCATATTGAAATACTTTAAGCAAGTATTACTTAAATAAATACCCTTTTATAACTACGGATTTTTAATATACATTTATATGTATCTATAATGAAATTTAACGATCGCTCAACGATGGTTTAGACCAAAATTTTAATGGATTAAAATTGCTTCAAACTCAAAATTAAGGTCCGATTCTGAGCACTGTCAATTCAACTTCGATATTGCTAGTGTCGGAGACAACAAGAGTATAATATTGTTGCCATGGAAACAACGACTTATTCAATATCAAAATATGTAAGGAGCAAGGATGTAATGGAGGGTATACGGAGGTATACGCCGTATACCTTCTGGATTTTTTTTAAGAAGCTCCGTATACCTTCTGTTTCTCAAATAAAGCTATAGCGCATACTCTATGCATGACGTTAATGAATTTAGCGCATATCCTCTGTTTTTTTTTTTAATCATTACAGCACTGATAAGGAGAGCTTTCTTAATTGGGCAGTTACTTTTAAAATACATTTAAAATTTATTCAGCGAGTCAAACCGTGCAAAATTAAACAACTGCAGCAACACGCAAATTGTATATATTATATAAGCTTATATAAAATATAATAAACTGTTTAATCGTCTAAGTTTAAATTCATTAATTACTGCGCATTTAAAAACTCATTTAACAAGCAATATCCAAAACCAATTGCACTAAAATCGCTTGCAGTCGGTGAGGAAAAGTATTGCTTGCGCGTTCGTCTTTTCGCGCCAAATAGTCTAAAATATTTTATTTATTTTTTGCAGACTTTCTACTCTAATTCCGCCCTTCAATTTGACTGATCCTTTATTACATACATACATAGTTTCATAACCATTTTTTTTTTTCAAACTATTCTGAGTATGCGCTTTAACCCCTTCGGGACCGCCGTCTCTTACAGAAATTTTATTCAGTTTACAACACTTATTTTTAAAATGTTACCTTTATTTACACAATCAGGAAAGGGCTTAAATTAAATGTGGTAAACATTACTTTTCTTTATCACTAGTACACAAAAGAAATTCTGGATGCATTTTTGAAGGTGCATAAGCCTCACATTTATGCACCCATGGTCCTGAATGGGTTAAAGAAACCTTCCTTATCAGAATATTGAGCAGACTCTTATATGATTTTCACCAGAATAATAAATATTTGATTCTTGGAGAAGAAAACAGAAAGGTCACAACCGTTGTTCTTTTTTCTAATCATATGATTTAAAATTCAAACATTAAAAATGAAAGGAAACAAGCTCCAGATATAAACACTTTTTTAACCAAACCTTAATGGTGTCCAAATATTTTCAGGAATGTATTTGAAACATTTCAAACTGCATATTATTTCTAGAGTAATCTGACATTTTGCTGTTTATCACACTTTATTTTTCGCTAAGGACAAAAAGGGAAATCTTTTATGGTACGTTGAAATATCCTCTATTGCAAATTTTCCGGTTTCTAGCTTTTCTTTAAATTGGATTTGCATGTTACATACTTCATACAGTAAATGCCTGTAAAAATGTTTTGATTGATAGCAATTCAGTAGAGAGACAATATTATTATTTTTTATATGGGATGCAATTGTCGGACTGTTAATATTAATCATAAGCTGGAATGAAACCTTTCTGGCCCTTGGCATTCCCTGAAAGTATGCCTGATTTCAAAATTCAGCCTTTATCAAATTGGGCGAGGTCTTGTTCTATTTAGATATGTTATGTAACAGGAAACTTTCTGTGAGACTGTTTAAGAAACTATCTTTTTAAAGGAAAAAAATAAGATTAACATCAAGGGGTAATTTATTACATTTGTGTTTGTGACAATTATTTATTGTTAGTCACATTAGGGTCCTGCACGGTATGGATTATACCAATCTCGAACCTGAAAATTCTTTTTGAAGTCAATCCAAAATCCGACCCTAACCACCAATCGGGTCGGGGTTTCGGTAAAATTGGGTTGCCCGATTCGATGCAACACCCTACTCTACATTCATTTTAAATTGCTTTTTTTTCTTAAATTTTTCTCAATTTGACGCGCTATAGACTAAAATTTTTGACGTGATAATGTAAAAACTATTATACTGTGGCTATCACAAAACATTCGTCTATATGTTTCTAATATGTTAATATAAACAGCGCTGTTACACACCAACAATTACGAAGTACAGTGCATTTTTAAAAATTTAACTCGGGATTACAATGATCAGAGAAAAAACAAGGAAGAAAAAAAATCATGGGTCAAGCATAGATTATGAAACACTTTCCAACACATTTAAAATAATGTAACAAAACTTCACTGTTTAATAAGTTAAAATATTATGTCTAATTCAACCAAATGGAAACGCATAACATATTTGAAAACCCAATTTCTTCTGTCCGCATCTACAATTAGAATATTATCCGAATTCTTTGAGCAGCCTTGTATATGTTATATAGATTTGTATCTATTAAGTACATGCATGCCAAAATTTAGTTCAGTTAAGAAATATACATATCTCTGTTGGAAATTTCCCCTTTAGCAATTTCCACTCATAAGTATACGATGTATAGAATTTACAGACAGGGAGTAACATGCAAAACATTATTTAAATTTTAAAGCGCATACAAATTTTAAAAAGCACTTCAAGCAATTATTACTCAAAGGCAGTACTGCAACCGATTTCTTTTGTGTGTCCCTGTAAATGAATAACAAATGCTATGAATGCCCAATTTTATCTTAATCATCTAGTAGTGAAAGTCAGTTAATTATATCAGTTTCAATACATTTGAAATAGCGTAATCTCGTTAAAATACTCGGCAAACGATTTTTCCCCATATACCGTAATGTAATGGAATTCTTTTAAATTAACGAAAAATTAAAAAAAAAAAAACTATTGGATTACAAATCATTTCAATCATGCCTATACAAGTGGCGTGATTTTATGTGTAACAAGAAAAAAAAATCATGCTTCAAGCTTAGATTATGAAACACTTTCTAACACGTTCAGAATAAAGTAACAAAAATGCACCGTTTAAAAAATTGAAATACTATTACGTCTAATTCAACCATATGAAAAAGCATAACACATTTCAAAACCCAATTTCAGCTGTTCCCATCTACAATCGGAAAATTATCCGAATTTTTTCATCAGCCCTGTATATGATATATAGATTTGTATCTATTAACTACATGCATGCCAAAATTGAGTTCACTTAAGAAATATATATATACTTCAGTTGAAAATTCCTCTGCAGCAATTTCCTTTAATAAGGAGAATGGTACGTGAATACTTTTGTGCGGCCCTGTATATGAGGTATAGAATTTATATAACGAGTAACATGCAAAAAATTAGTTACATTTAAAAGCGCATACCGAATTTTAAAACGTACGCTCCAGTAATTATTACTGAAAGACAGTACTGTAATCGATTTCTTTCGTGTGTCCCTGTAAATGAGTAAAAAATGCTATGAATGCCCTGTTCTAACGTGATCGTATTGAAATTCAGTGATTTTTATCAGTTTCAATACATTTGAAATAGCATAATGTTATTAAAATACTCGGCAAACGATTTTTCCCCATATACCATAATGTAATTGAATTCTTTTGAGTATTCCTGTAAATGAACTATTAATCCCACATACTTCATATACAATAACAAACATGCTTTGGTGACCCTAAATAATTTTTATCAATTACATGAAAATCCGAGTATATTTACGGGAGTTAGCGTGTGGACAGACGGACAGACAAACCGAATGCATAAACACTTTTCAACTTTGTTGGAAATCGTTAAAATTGGTCAACAGCGCCCTCCGTTGGATATTAAAAAATAAAAATTAAAAGAACATATGTATTTTTAATTAATAATAAATTTTGTTTGTTAAATTTGGCTCAAATCTACCTGATACAAATTGAGATACAGCTATAATTTTCATCACCAAAACATATCGCTGCAGTGCTCCCTTTTCAATAACAAAAGCCAAAATTAAGTAAAGCCACGTAAGAAGTAGCCTATAATTTTTAATAAATATATTTAAAATAGAAGAAGAATTCTGCTTTCGAATATTTTCAGAGGGGTTTTCGTTTCCGAGCATTTCCGAGAATACATTTTCAACACAGGTTGTCGATACGGGAAGATATCATTTAGCGTTTTAAAAGGGTGATGGTCAGGTGCGCGTTTTATATTATTTAGGTTTCCTCGGGAACTTTTTTTATAGTGTTGAAAGTTTAATGAATTAAATGTTAGAAATGAAATCGGCAATCACTATACCAGGGGCCCCTTAGTTCGATGGGAAAGATTTTTGTTTAAAAAATATATAATTATACAAATTCGTGGTTCGTTTGCAAAAACAGACCTGAGCATGCGTAGTACGTTCAATGTACGCTGCTGAAGGCAGTGGGGCACTAGATTCTAAGTTCATTTAGACAGATTTTCTTTTAAAAATATAAATTCATTCAATGCTAATTTTAGGTATATTTAAAGTTATAATCACGTGTCACTTTCGGACGAGCCAGCTAAGTAAGACTTAAAATTCCTTCTTCCTTTTTACAATTTGTATTCGAATGTTGTCATAAACGAAAATTTAGCAAAAAAAATAATAGTCCAGGCAATAGGGAATTTTACCTAGCAAAATTAATGGTAGTACTGGAAATCAGCTTTCTAGATGTTTTTTGGGTCGCTGAATCGGAATTTGTAACTTCCCACCAAAATTTTCCCCGGCAACCTCCCAAAATTTTGGTAAAAAGCCCCTCAAAAAAGGTTTTTATTAAAAAATTCCATTTTTTTATTGTTTTAGAGAAAAAGTATCTAGAAATTCAGAAAGTAGACAAAATTTCCAACAAATTAGACATATGACATTATGACTTAGGATGAAGGGGAAGGGGAGATCTGCCTCTGAACATGCGCGCGGTGCTGCGTAAACTAAGTTGCGTAATTCCACTTAACCACTCACACGTTTACATTCGAACTCCCATCTCCCCTCTGAACTTTCTCTATAAGGTTTACTTTAAGATTTTTGGGTCGCTGAATCCGATTTTTTAACTTTCCAACAAAAATCTCGACCCCCCCCCCTCCCCCAAATAGTTGTTTTTAACTTAAATTTCTTATTGTTTTAGGGGAAAAGCATTACGAAATTCAGAAACTAGACAAAATTTGTAACAAATAGGATATATGACATTATGAATTAGGATGAACGGGGAGGGTGAGGGCTGCCTCTGAACATGCACTGCGGCGCTCGTGCACTAAATTATGAAGCCCAGGCAATAGGGGATTTTATCTGGCAAAATTAATACTAGTTCTGGATTTCGACTTACTTTATGTTTTTTGGGTCGCTGAATCCGAATTTGTAACTTCCCACCAAAATTTCACCCAGCAACCCCCCAAAAAATTGATTTTTTGAAAAAATTTGGTTTTTGAGAGTTCCGAGGCAGTTCCCTCTCTCCCCGTCTATCCTACGTCATAATGCCATATATCCTATTTGTTGCAAATTTTGTCTAGTTTCTGAATTTTGCAATGCTTTTCTCCTAAAACAATAAGAAATTTAAGTTAAAAACAAATATTTGGGGGGTTTTCGGGGGGGGGGATTTTGGGGGTAAGTTAAAAATTCGGATTCAGCGACCCAAAAAACTTAAAGTAAACCTTATAGAGAAAGTTCGGTTGGTTGGTTGGTTGGTTGTATATTGTTTAATGGCACAAAATCCCATAAGGGACATGCTGCGCCAAACAAGAATAGACTAAAAACATAAAAATAAAGAGCATCAGAAAAGCAATCTGGATAGGGGTCCCATCCAGATGCAGTCAGAAAAGTGTAGATAGGGAAGAAAATTAAAAACTAAACAAGCGGACTATAAAAGATTGAGGTGCAGAAGTGCAGTCTGGATGGGGCTCCCATCCAGATGTCAGAAAAAAGTCAAAGAACAATTCAAGTTGTTGTTAAACCAAAGAAAGATGCAAAAATCATATTTCAAAGTAAAATCCAGCATGTTTTAAAAAAGTAAATAGTGCCCCATGAGGTGTTTCCCCAATGAGGTTTGTCAAGATTGGTGAGGCTGTGTTAAAATACCTTCTATATAAGTGACGGAGACCCGGACAGTCAGTTAAAACATGATGAATGGTGAGATGATCAAAATGACAATGTGGACACATGGGTGCATCCTCCCGAAGTAAAAGATGTTTATGAGTGATTCTAGAATGTCCAATTCTCAGACGAGTCAGAAGAACATCGGTTTTCCTTGGATAACACGGAGGCCAGGTCATGATGGTAGGTTTGATGTGGTGCAGTTTATTATTGCATTCTAAATTCCAACTTTCTTGCCATTTATTATGAACAAAGTGTTTGATAAGTAGTTTAACGTCTGAGAATGGAACTTTATGGCACAACGGATTAAGAGCACGCTTTGCTGCCTCATCCGCTTTCTCATTACCAGGAATACCCATGTGTCCAGGTACCCAGCAAAATAAAATATTATAGCCACGTCTTGTCAATTTATTATAAAAATCAAGGATTGATGAGACATAAGGATGCTTTTTAAAAGAGTTGATTGCGTCAATAGAGCTATTTGAGTCGGTATAAATGATGAAGGAAGTGTTATGATGATGAGAAATGTGCAACAGGGCTCTGTCTATCGCGATAAGTTCAGCTGTAAACACAGAAGTAGACGAATGCAGCCGGTAGCTGAGAGAAGTATTTTCACAAAAAACACCGCAACCAACAATATCTCCAATTTTGGAACCGTCTGTATAAATGTCAGTGTAACTATTGAAATTTGATCTATGTGCAGCAAATAAGTGTTGGAAAATAATTGGAGCCAAGTTATTTTTATCATATCCTTTAAAAGGGTGGAGCAATGTAACATTTGGAGGTTTCCAAGGAGGGTGAGCATGATTTGGACATGGACTCACCTCGATACTACACAGAGGGCTATTATCAATAATGTTCCTAATTCTGACACCAAAAGATGGGATGCAAGATGGTCGATGCTGATAAAGCATATCATTGTCTGTATTTAGAATGTATGAATGAAGAGGATGGCCAGGATGTGAAAGGATACGGTAATAAAGTTCTAAAGAAAGCTTTTCACGAATGTGGTGTAATGCTGGTTCATTGCAGTCAACATAAAGACTTAAAACTGGAGAGGTACGAAATGCACCAGAGCAAACACGGAGTGCGCTATGATGCACAGTGTCAAGTTTTTTAAGAACAGAATTACGTGCGGAACCTTAGACCTGGCAGGCATAGTCAACTTTGGAACGGATCACGGCTCGATAGATTTTAGGGAGAGAAGTACGGTCTGCTCCTTAGGAAGTATTTGAAAGCACCTTTAGTAAGTTAAGCGATTTTTCACATTTTGTCCGTAATTGTAAAATATGTGGTAAAAAGGTTAGCTTACTATCAAATTGGAGGCCGAGAAAACGGACACTGTCTACAACAGGAATTTGAGTTGATCCAATAAAAATTTCAGGATCTGGATGCAGATCCCTACGTCTACAGAAGTGAACACAAGAAGTTTTGTCATGAGAAATTATAAATCCATTTTTATTAGTCCAAGTAAGAATATGGGTGATTGCAATTTGTAACTGTCTTTCAATAAAACGGATATCCTGTCCCATACACATGATGCGGAAATCGTCAACATATAAATCACCTTTCACAGAAGGGGGTAGTTGACTAAGAATGTCATTTATTTTTATAGCAAAGAGTGTGACACTCAGGACACTGCCCTGGGGTACACCCTCTTCTTGTACATAAAAACTAGAGAGTACCCCACCGATTCGGACTTGAAAAAGTCGAATGGCGAGGAAGTTCTTAATAAAAATAGGGAGATTCCCACGAAAGCCTAGGTTAAAAAGATCACGAAGGATCCCGTATCGCCACGTTCTGTCATAGGCTTTCGCCATGTCAAAAAATACTGACACCAAATGGTTGCGTTTTAGAAAGGCTGTCCGTATGTGATTTTCAAGATTGATCAGGTTATCGATAGTTGACCTACCTCGTCGAAATCCACTTTGAAATGCAGCAAGGCAATTGTTATTTTCTAAAATATGCACAAGACGACAATTGATCATTTTTTCAAGTAATTTGCAAAGACTGCTAGAGAGTGCGATTGGCCTGTAATTATTGGGATTGCTAGCATCTTTCCCTGGTTTAGGAAAAGGAATGATAATAGAGTTACACCAGGCTTGAGGAAAGACCTGTTCTATCCAAATTCTGTTATAAAATGCAAGTAAATTATTGAGAGAGGTTGTGCAGAGATGTTTAAGCATGGTATAGGTGATGCCATCGTGACCTGGAGCTGATAGATGACTATTTTGCAAGCATTTTAAGAGCTCTGGGAGAGTAAAAGGGAGATTATAGTCATAAGAGTAACGGGAGTTAAAATTGAGGTGGCTAGTTTCTGCTTGTCTTTTGTATGATAAAAAAGGTTCCGGGTATGAGTCAGAGGCAGAGTTAGATGCAAGCGTATTTGCTATGGTTTCAGCAATGTTCTTAGGAGAAGCTATTGTTTGTCCGTTGTGATTTAAAATTGAGATGTGGTTTTCAGAATAAAGACCCATACAATTTTTTACTTTTTTCCAGAGGACTTTACTAGAGGTATTTGGGTTAATATTAGATACATATTGAATCCAGGATTCACGTTGGCTTTTACGGCGCACTCTTCTAGCTTCAGCCTTTGCTTTTTTGTAGGCAATATAGTTAGTGTTATTGGGATAACTTCGAAAGATGCCCCAGGCTTTCTGTTGATTTTTTTTTTGCAGCTTGACAGTCACTGTTCCGCCATGGCTTCCAGTGTCTCATTGTAGATGATGAGTTAGGTATGCTAATATCTGCAGCATTGATAATACACTGGGTGATATTATCAACTGCATCGTCTATGTCTCCTTCTACCATATGATTTGTGATTTTAGCATGATTTGTGAAAGTTGGCCAATTGGCTCTGTCATAGTTATAGCGTTTAAAATAATGATTAGAATCCCTGTCAGGAGTGGTCTGTGAAATGAAAGTGGGAAAATGGTCACTGCCGTGCAGGTCACTTGAAATTCAGAAATTCCAATACGGATAGATAGATGGAGAGCAGATAGTGAGATCTATGGCATGAAAGGTGCGTGTCGGTTCATGAAAATATGTATGATCACCATTATTGAGTAGGCATAAGCCATTGTCAGAAATTAATTTTTCAATGATATCACCACGTTGATTAGTGTCAGAATTCCCCCACAGTTGGCTATGAGCATTAAAATCCCCAACGATGATGAAAGGAGTGGGGAGTTGAAGAAGGAGATCATCAAGGAGTGCTGACTGAATAATTTGGTGGGGTGGTAAATAAATGGTACAGACTGTAATGAGACGTTTTATATGTACACGGACTGCAACAGCTTGTAAGTTTGTGTTTAGGTTAATATGAGTATGGGGTAAATTGCGAGAGATGAAAAGAGCCACTCCACCAGTGGCCCTATCACTACCTGTAAAATCTTTTCTGTATGTGGCGAAGGTGCGCAATTTAGCTTTGTCATTAATTTTAAGATGGGTTTCTTGTAAAGCTAAACATAGTGGTTGATGGTCATGAAGAATACTTCGAATTTCGTCATATTTATTATGAAAGCCTCGACAGTTCCAAGAGATAATATTAGACATGAATGAGTTTTTTTTTTTTAGTACCTGCGTAATTTTATTCGGAGATAGTCATACTATCTCCATCGTTAAATTCTTCATCCGGTTCTGGGTGAAGAGCTAAAGAATCATCCTCCTCCATTTTTTCTTTCATTTTTGGATGGATTTCATTTTTGGATGTTTTATTCTTTATCTTTTTGGCTGGATTTTCAGATGACACAGTGGCTTTAATTGTTGGTAGATTAAATTTTTCTGAATCAGATCTATGGTTTATTTTTTGAAGTCCTCTTTTGGTGGTATTTTGAGAGCCTCTCTTAGGAATATGAGATTGGGAAGATTTTGAAGAGGGATTTTGTGATGGTTTAGGAGGAACAGAGTTTGGTGACCTTGGAGGAAGAGAGTTTGGTGACTTAGGAGGAATAGATTTCGGTGGCTTAGGAGAGTCAGATTGCGTTGAACTATTTGTTTTACCAGAATAAGTAGACAGGTTGATTTCTTTTTGTTTTTGTTGGCAATTATTATCAGTGGGGAATTCGGTTTGGGTGGCAATGTTTTGATAAGTTTTATGGGCCGTTTTGGATAAAGCAGCAGCATATGAAACACCAACTCTAGGTGTCCTGGACTCAACTATTTTTCTGGCTTCTGGGTACGAAATGTTATCTTTTGTGCGTATGGTCTGTATCTCCTTTTCTCTTTTCCACTGTTCACACGATTTGGCGTAAGATGGATGATCTTTTTTACAGTTGACACAACAAGGTGGAGCGTTGCATTACGCACTTTCGTGGCCAACTGCACTGCACCGACCACATGTTTCCTTACCACGGCAATTTGTTTTTGAATGCCCAAAGCGTTGACAATTAAAGCAACGCAGTGGGTTTGGAATGTACGGTCTGACAGATCATGACAGATATCCAGCTTTTACATATTTGGGTAAGTTTGGTGAGTTAAAGGTGAGTATGATGTGCTTGGTAGGGATTTGTATTTGATTGGCTGGGATTTGTTCGTCTTTACGGTAGATTTTGATTCGTCTAGCTTCAATTACATTTTGTTCTTTTAGATTATCAACTATTTCAGTTTCTGTAACATGCAGCAGGTCAGATTCAGAAATCACCCCACGAGATGTGTTGAGGGTTCTATGTGGACTTACGGAGATCGGGATATTTGCAAAATTTGTACATTTTTTTAAACTAATGGCTTGTTTGCTATTGTTTACTTCAATAAGAAGTTCACCAGATCGAATTTTTATAATGGTTTTTGGTTCACCTATCAATCCTTGGATGGATTTGTTAATCAAGAAGGGAGAGGTCTTGTCGAAGCTGCCTTCTACCCTTTTAACAAGAAAGAACCTTTCAGCACATGTATCATCAGTTCTATCAGCCCAAGATTTGGTTTGGCTCTGATTTATATCTGCTTGAAGGCCTGAGGCCGATGCAGTCAGTTTCTCCTTAGATATATTCTGAGGCGTAGCAGTCTCCGGTTGAGCATTGGATGAAATATGGGGTTGTGGGGCCTCCACATCGCTTGTCTTATTGTCTGATATTGTAGCCATATTTGAGAGATAATGTTTAAAACGCCAGGCATCGGGCCTGGTCACCGACCCTTCTTCTTACCGTTACTTTAGGCGCAGGTCTCAAAAGGGTGAAAACTATCAACAAACTTCCACGTTTTTCGAACGTTGGATTAAACTCGATAGCATCTCCAAACTCTAGTTCTTTCACAGTGGAACTCGGTTGTCGTAGGTAAGCCTTTACAGCTCTGTCCAACCTACATCGCCCTTACGTCGAAAGGACACCAGTCGCCCAGTGCATTCCTAACCACCGCCATACAAGTACGGCGCCCACCGATCACGGAACCGGAATTCGGAGATGCCCTGCACTCTGGGACTCGAGATCAGCCTAAAGAGGTAGAAACGAGGCGATGAGATTAAAAAACCTCAACACCCAGAGTGTCTCACGTGAAAATAAAAAAAATCCACTATTGTAAAAAAAGAAAAAGTGATGTGGGTGAGAACTTAGAAACAAGGTGTATTTTTTGTCTTTTTCCAATATTTTAAACTTTTTTTCCTTTTTTTTTTAAACAAAAAAACAAGAACAATGTTAGTAGAACAATTAACAATTTGAACAAAATGGTCAGTAAAAAACATGAACAAGAACAAAGAGGGATAAGAAACTGAAAAAAGAAGATTAAAAAGTGTGAAACAAAGAAAAAAGGATAGACAACTAAAAAGAGAAGAAAACAGGAAAGGAGAAACATCGCTCGGGAACCCGGGGTCGCGAAACCCGTAAATACCTAAAGAAGGTATTCCCCTGGGGGGAGAGAAAGTTCGGAGGGAAGATAGGACGGCTAATGTAAACGTGTGAGTGGTTAGGTGGAATTGCGCAACTTAGTCCACGCAACACTGCGGCGCATATTCCGAGGCAGATCCCCCCTTCCCCTTCATCCTAAGTCATAATGTCATATATCTAATTTGTTGCAAATTTTGTCTAGCTTCTGAATTTCTAGCTACTTTTCCCCTAAAACAATAAATTTTTTTTTTAATAAAAACCTTTTTTGGGGGGCTTTTTACCAAAATTTGGGGGGGTTGACGGGGGGAATTTTGGTGGGAAGTTACAAATTCGGATTCAGCGACCCAAAAAACATCTAGAAAGCCGATTTCCAGTACCACCATTAATTTTGCTAGGTAGAGTCCCTATATGGTCTCTATTGCCTGGACTATAAGGAGTTGCATGTAAATGGCAATAAAATAATTTTTCAAAGGTAAGAAAAAACTTTCTTCAAAGTGAATTGCAGTGAGAATCGGGTAGAATGATATTTATGGTAAAAAACATTGTTGTCATGAATATTACTCGTATTCAATAACCGACCGCAATTGATTAAGGGCGGTTCTGACTTAGTTTCAGATTTCATTTATGTAATTTGTTTTGCATGAAATGTTAGTAAGTTTTACCAAACATGTTTACATCATACATTTGAGCAGGTCATACTCTGAGAAATTTTATATTAAAACCTTACACATACATTATAAGATAGCTGTTGATGAATAAATTTGAACAAATATTTAGACAGTGTATCAAAGACTTTGAGAAGAGGGCGGGTTTTTTATTATTTCAAAACCTAGATTTCACATTAAAGTGACGGTCAACAATGCGTTAAATGAATGAAATATTTTAATTTTCGTTACATTTATCTATTTTTACTCCTTTCACTCTTTACCTAAGCAGTTAGTTTTATTTGTATTGCAATTAGATATACCATTTCCGATAAATATCTTCAGTAGGAACAGAAATAAGATAATCCTGATATAATTTAATATATTAGAGTTTGAAGTTACTTATTTTAGTGCAGCATTAATCTATTTCCTAAAATATAGGAATGATTATTTATTTTTTTATCGTATTAGTATCTTCCGATGATCTAAAAAAGTTTTGTCCTTGATGTTTAATTTGTTTCACTTGACATGATTCTTAACAAGTGATCCAAAATATGTTAAACACGTTTCATGAACACGAATAAGGAAATTAACGTAATAAATTAACCGAAAAAGGAGTTAATTTATGCAGAAAGAGATTACTACTGGGTACACAGTGACCTATCTTGTAAATGAGGTTGTGGTTTGTTCTTTGCGGATGTGAAAGAGAAAACGAACACGTTCACGCCGATTGCTTCTCTTTTCAAGTATAAGAAAGTGTGTGTAACTACAGAACAGAGTATGACAGAAAAGTGAACTTCTTCCGTATTTTTCTAAAAATTAGAAGCGTCAGAACTTCTTTAATTTCGAACCAGAAAAATCTTTTAGAATTTTTATTAAAAATGTTATAAACTTGTTCTGTACAGATCATGATAAAGCTGAAATGCTCGATAAAGCTAATGCTGACCAATTTTTCCCAAAGCCTGATTTTGCTAATCCTAAACATATTTCACATGCTAATGATACAATTCAAAATTTCTTTTCTACTCCCCCTGCCTGAACCTATAACTGTTCATAATATCGTCAAAAACCTTAAAAAAGTAAAGTTTCCGGCTATGAAAATATCACCAATACTGCACTTAAAAACTTACCTGTTAATTATATTATTTATATTACAAAACTTACTAATTTTTTCCTCAAATTTTTCTATTTTCTCAAACCTTGGAAACCTTCTGTTATCTCTCCTACCAAAACCCCACTCTAACCTTCAAGATCCCATTAATTTTCGTTCCATATCCCTCTTAAGAGGCTACTTCAGTCAAGTGAAAAGACCCGTTCGGTAATGCTTATCCTATGGAAGAAATTTATAAAGATATATCGGTTGCATTTTAATATTTTTTAAATGATTTTTTTTTTGTATTGGCTAGCTGAGGTCGATCTCTACATCTGCCGTTTTTTACTTTTTCGATTTCGATTACAGATTTTTTTATAGGGATGCTTTCAGTTTCGAAACCGGTTCCGAAAATGAAAGTGTCCTCATCAAAAATATCTGTAAACAAAATCGAAAAAGTAAACAACGGCCTTTGTACAGATCGATCTCAGCTAGCCAATGCAAAAAAAAAAAAAAATCATTTAAAAATATTAAAATGCAACCGAGATATCTCTATAAATTTCTTCCATAGGATTAGCATTAGCGAACGGGTCTTTTCACTTGACTGAAGTAGCCTCTTAACATCTCTCATTAATGTTGTTGAGCGCGTCATCAAGTCCCAGGTTAGCACCATTTTAGCTGCTTCGTGTTGTGGAATTCTTGAGTGAAAACCTCAACATGAGCATTCCTGCTGCTGCCATCGTGTTAGACATAGCTAAGGCTTTCGATAAAGTCTGGCATATTGGCTTTATTTACAAATTAATTAAGCTCGGAATCCATGCTGGATATTTACATCGTATTTACTCCTAACTTAATGACCCCATTTTTTGTGTCCGCATTAATAACATCCTTTCCACACATGATTTAAATCTCTCGGATGTTCTCCAGAGCTCTGTTTTGGGCCCTACCCTGTTTAACATTTTCTTTAACGATATACCACTTTAACTGGGGACTTCTATTACTCTGTATGCGGTTGACACATCAATATACTCCTCCGCAAATCGTCCATACATATTATACAAAACCTTCAAAAACACATTGACTCCTTCATCAGCTTGTGTATCTTGTGGTGCGTTAAACTTAATGAGAATAAAACTACTGCTGTCTATTTTTCTAAGAAACGCACTTACAGTCATTCAGGGTAACTTTGAACCATGGGGTGTAATTTTGCACTTCTCCTAATTTTCAATATTTCTCACTCCAAAAGACTAAATAAGCTCCAGAACTGTGCTCTGTTGGCAAAGTTCTAAACTGGTTTTTTCTACTCTTTATTTTAGAAAATAAATTAGCAACATTATTACGCAATTAAATGCATCATCTAACTATTTTTGTGAAGTACTGTTTTCAAGGTAATTTTGAATGCTGTTTTGAAGTTGTTGTAATCCAATTAAATTTTCATAGTAAGTAACAATACATTCATTTATCAGACATATTATTGTCTAAATGTTGTAAATGTGATAATATTTTATGATTATTTATTTATTAATAGTTAATAAAGTGTAAAATAAGAAGGCACTAACGTTTTACCACATTTTCAGGGTAACTTTGAGCCGGCTCAAAGTTATACGGATGTTTATAATTTACTAATTATAGGTGCTACTGTCAAAAATTTCCTATATCTGCACGTATATTTTATATAAATGCCGAAAATGAACATGGATATAACATGTAACTATTTTCACAAATATGTGTAAAATACATACAATTCATTTAAAGGCGTTTTTCGGGGCGGAACTACTCAAATTTGACATTTCATACATTCGGCATTTTTTATTCTTGTTTGAATAATACTAGTACTAGTATGTTTTACTGTAACTATGGATATATTGCTGAGATAAAACATTGAAAATTGTTTTCCACTCCATTTTTATATTTTATATGAACAATAAACAGGTTTTTTTTTTTTTTTTTTTTTTTTTTTTTTTTTTTTTTTTTTCTAAATGTTCATGGTTTTCTTCTTCCACTTTTCTTATGACTGACATTTGCTGTAATATCATAAATTATAAAATCTCGTGATGTTGGGAAATGTAAATTCGGTGTCTTTACATATCTGAAAACATTTTTTGGGGTTCAAAGTTGTCCCAACTATAATACTTTTTTTTTATAATGAATTATTTTAGATAATATTTATCAAATGGTGCAAAGTTACTCTAAAGGGCTGGGTAACTTTGAACCAGGATAAAAATTCATTTTTTATAGCTTTTATCATTATTATTCCTTAATTTTCGATAGTCATACAATAATTTAGGATCATTTCTTCTCTTTTATGCCCCTAGTTGCAACAATAGTCTTAAAATAAGAGTATGGGATATGAAAACAGAGAAAATGCGGATCAAAGTTACCCTGAATGACTGTATACAAAACCGTATCACTATCAACAATGTTACCATTCCTTGGTCAGATCACACTAAATATTTAGGTGTCAGGGCTTGATAAAAGACTCACCTGGAATAAACATATTCTTAATGTTAGGGGTAAACTCGCCGACATTTCTGAATCTCTTTATCCGCTCCTTATAGTAGTAACTCTCTTTCTATCAGAAATAAATTTTAATATATAATGCATGCATCCGTTCTATCCTCACTTATGCGTGTCTAATCTGGGGTTATTTATAGCAAAACTACTTATATAGAACTCATAGTAAACAACTTAGAATCATTCGTAATGGCAATAGATATAGCAGAAATTCTACCTTTCACAGAGACCTTTGTCCATTTCTCTTAAGAAAAGAATTGCACCAATTAACTAAATAAATTTACATCAACATCAATAATATTCCCACTAAAATCTTTTCAGAATTACAAGACTAGGAGGTCTCGTACCCCGTCAATAGAAAACGCTCTAGATTTGATTTGTTGTTTGAGGATGAAACCTGAGTTGTTTCATCCTTTTCATGTTAAACTCTCTCTTTGTCTAGTATTTCATTAAAAAAAAATACCGTTAATCTGTTACTCTTGTAACTTTTTTATTCTTTTAAATTTAATGTATGGTCAATGGAAAATATCTTTTTTTTGGAAGGTAAAAGGTTTGGGGATAGACTTCGGTAGTTTTTTTCGTCTGCTTAGGATCTAATGGAATCTTTCTTTCTTTCTTTTTAAATTGTCTAACGTTTTTTAAATATAAAATTTCTTATTTTCTTAAATTTAAATTTATATTTTTCTTAAATTTTAAAATTTTATTCTTTCATTATAACAAGTTTTTAACTACAGTTAAACTTTAATTTTCTTAATAGGCTCCCTTATGTCGTTGCATGTCGCTTGCAGGTCGCCTGGATGTGGAGTTGCTCGACAACTAGGAAATCAATTAAAAAACCTTACATTGTTCTATTGCAATTAGATTTCTTCTGTCTTATGGTTCTTTAAGTTTTAGAAACACAGTTACTTCTTGACAGGGCGTAAAGTTGGCGTCAAATAGGAAGCCTTTGAAATGCCTCACCTATTTAATCAAATAAAATATAAGGTATTTTTTATTCGATTAAATGGCATTCAATCTCCAATCCTTGTTATTTTTCAATTGTGAAGGCATTTTAGGCCAAGTACCCGAATTTCATGTTATCTTACCGCTATGGAAGAAAACCATTACGACACGCCGTTACGTCAATAAAATCATTCTAACACTATTGAAAAAAAATCAGATTATCAAAATATTGTAATCATAAGTAACTCATTTTTTGCGAGGAATATTTCACACCACAATAAATAACGAATCCGGCTAAAGCTGGGTTTCGCGGGTTTGATTTTCTAAACAAACCACTCGTTGCCACTGGCAAAAAAAAGACATAACCGCTTTTTCGCTGCCACGTACCTTAGAGTTTTATCCTATCAAAATCCTGTAATCATAAGTAACTCCTTTTTTTGCGAGAAATAGGCATAATATTTCATACCACAAATAATCAAAATATTGTTATCATAAGTAACTCATTTTATGCGAAAAATAGGGGAAATATTTCACACCACAACAAATAACGAAGCCGGCTAAAGTTAGGTTTAGAATAGGTTTGATTTTCCAAACAAACCACTCGTTGCCATCGCCAAGAGAGAAATATCCACTTTTTCGCCGCCTCGTACATTAGCATTTTATATTTATAGATTCCTTCATGAAATTTGTTGCATGACATTTTTGGTTAAATTATCTTTCCATTGATATACAATTTTATGGTATTACTTAAAGGAACGTGGTGTTTTGAACCACCATACTTCAAAGTACACCTTTTCAAAAAAGGTTTTCACAATTTTGTTCACTACTGTATGTAGAGTATCGAAGAGTAATTTATGCATACCATTAATTAGTAGCCATTATTCGCGGACGATTGCTATGGTATAACTTTTCATAGAATTATTTGATTATTTGACACCGAATCAGTAAAGGGTTGTAAATTTTTTTATCCCGGGACTCTAAATATTTAAGTTTTTAACGACATATTGCAATGAGCATTTTTATCACACTGGGGGGCTCTGTGCCCCCTACGAGCTACGCTCACCAAACCCAATTCAGACACCGCAAACTATAAAAGCACGCTACTTTGATCGGCTTTAAAAAAATTTCGGAAGACTGAATTATAATAAAAAAAAAAAAAAAAAACAGTGGCGATCTCCCTGTTAACGGGCTGTTTTCGTCTTTAATTAAATCAGATCAGTGAAAAATTTGAAAATAGGCTAATATAAAATTAATTAAGTAAGCAGAGTCTTTGTCTCCCGGTATTTTTTAAGAACGCTATAAGAAAGTTCTTTTAAATAAGACATTTTAAATGTATCGTTTTAAATCCGACGTAATTTTCACCAAAGTTTTCTTTCTCTTTTTAATATTTACGTGAAAATACTTTTGTTGTTAGAAAGGAAATATTATTTGCGCTGTCTTGGAATTGGCAAAAATTGTTTAAAAGATTTCCTCAAAATATGAAATAAATGTCTTGCACAAATATATTTTTTAATTTAAACTGTTTTGCAATATTATAGTTTGGCCATTTTAAATATGACGTAATTTCCTCCATTTACGACTTTCAACGCATAATAATGAATTTATAATATTGCAATTTTCTTTCTCTTTTAAAATTCACGTGTAAATATAGTTTTTATGGCGTAATTTTCAATATTTTCTTGCTTTTAATACATAATCATTTAATTCTAATTTGAAAGTTTTTTTTTCTGTTTATAATAGTTACGTGTAAATAATTTTTTTATTTGAAAGAAATATTATTCTTTGCGCAGTTTATAAAATTGGCAACAATTTAAAACAATACACCTTTCTAAGAGATTCAAAAAATATCTCTCGAAATGCTGAAGATTTGAATTTAAAATGGAAGTAAATCCTCAAAATATGAGTTAAATTAAAAAAATAAATGCAGTCTGCACACCGGGAACTTCTAATGCATTATCCTTACAAAAAAATATTACATTCCTATGTATATTTTTTGCACCTATAAAACCTTTTTAATGGAACGATTTTTACCAACTTTTACATTAAATAGCTCTTTAAATGATTCTCCGATTTGAAAACTGTCTGCGTCAACGTGTTTATCAAATCTTTCTCTATAATACCACCGATTTTCATATTTTTGTATGCAGTATTTTTCTTAATATTAACGAAGAAAGACTTCCGGTTAGAAAAAATTCAAAAACATCGGCGGTGACAGCGTTAGTTACTTTTCTTTTAGAATAGAGAGATTAACAGAAATTGCAGAGAAAAAAGATATTTTAATTTTGACCTTTTACAAGACAGTCGGATGTTTAGATATTGCTGAAGAAAGTCTTTATTTCAATATTTTTAGAATGTCAATTGAAGATGAAACAACAGAAAGTGTATAACAATTAAAGAAATAAAAACTTTAACAAGCTTTAATATTTTATATATATGCAAATGACATATATATATAGCTGTCCATGAAAGGTTCACCAAGCAAAAGAAAGAGGAATATATTTTTTAAATTGATGTTAGCTATAAAAAGCATATTTTAATAACAATGGAACTACTACAGTTTTTCAATAGAAATATGAATTTGAATAGTACCCGAAATTACACTGCGTTTTGAAGAAATAATTTTCTAAAATTATCGTCTGCATTCACAAAAAAAAAAAAAAAAAAAAAAAAAAAAAAAATCTTCTTATGACAAGTTATTTTTCCTTTGTTCCATCCTCTTCCAATTACGTACGAAATAAACTTTCAATATCATTTAAGACGCAATTCCTTCAAAGAAAAAATAAGAAAGAGAAAGTTCTATACGCCTAGAATAGCTTTTTAAATTTTTCTAAATATTGCATCAGATTTCTTTGCCAAAAATAAAGTTTTCAGATGTCAAGATTTGAATAATAAATAGCTTACTTCATCCGAACATAATAGACCTGCACGATCTAGATTGATGAAGGAACGGAATTTCGCTGAATATAATATGTTGCATCAAAGTATGCAAAAAAAAAAAAAAAAAAAAAAAAAAAAAAAGAAAAGAATTAAGTAATGGTAAACAAATACAATAATGAATCTTATATTATAAAGTGACGTTTGAGCTTGTCTTCCTGAAATCCCCAGAAAAAAATAAAAATAAAATAAAATAAATAAAAATAATGATTGACCTTGGTATCCATCTTCCGTTCATGAGTGAACCTTTGGTACCAACAGCACGAATTATTAATATGAAGGGGGCTGACCGGTTATTCTGTTTTTTCCACTATAGATTTTGTTTTAATTATATGTCAGGTTAACATAATCAGGGTGGGGCGAGGACGACTCTTCACTATATAAACAGTTTGTTTAGCCGGATGCAAATTAATCTGATCATTGTGATTAATAACCCGATCATCATGAACAAGCTGGTGAGTCTAAGACTCTTAAAATCATTTTTTCATCTCAAATCTTCTAACAGTGTGTTAGTTAACCCTTTATGCCTCGACCGTACTTTAAAGTACAATTAAAATAATTAGTTATAAAATTCATTTAATACATCGATTAGTAGTAATACAGTTTAGAATAAGTTATAGCTACTTTATTTTATCTTCTTCCAAAAGCATTATAGGTTGCACAAAACAAAAATATTTTTAAAAGGATGATTTATTTTTCATCTGCATCTTTTCACCTTTCGTAACGTTGAAAGATTGTGGGGAAAAGTTTCAGTTCGGAAATATTTCTATGTTTCTGTTGTTAGAGCAGATATTTGTACATTTCTTAATTCTATAAAATACTAAAAAAAAAAATATTTCAAATAAAAGATTTGAGTAAAGTTAAAAATATTGTACAAAATTCCTATAAATTCAAATTCAATTAATTAATTATAATTAAAAAAAAAACCTTCTAAAATTTATTAAATAATTGGGCAAATCTTCTAATTTAGTTTTAAAAAATCACGAAAAATCCATTAGAAGATGAAATTTTCATGAATTCATAATTTGGAACATAAAGGTTTTATCTTCTCATGCATGAATTATTTTTAATCCTGACACGGTCAAAGTACTTCTGTTCGCAAAATGCTGAAATGATTAAATGATACAAGAATTTACAAACAAATTTATTTAAAAATAAGTAAAATCTTTTATTCACGTACTTAATAAAAGGGAAATTTTCATTGCAAAATTTTGGCGCCAATCTGGCATTTAGAAATTAAACTTAAGTCCAAAAATGAATCACCGCTCTTCAAAGGGTTAAAGGGATGAATAAATAATTTTTTTGCTTAATTTAGTTTTAATGCATTATTAAGAACAAATAATTTTGATTATTTAAACATCTTACATTTATTACAGAATGAAAAAACGAACCCAACGTTTACAAGCACAAAAAAAGCTGTTATTAATAGTTATTAAATAATACTTTTTGTGCGATAATTTAAATTTTGGACTCTTTAGCTGACCAAAAATGATTTTTTTTGCCAGGTTTTTACTTAGATCCAAGAGCAGAAAATCGTCGAGAAAATCTTTTTTTGTGCAGAACAGAAAAAAAAGTCGGATTTTTCAACTGTATACCCGAAAATATGCTATCTACTGTCGTATTGCACAAACATGATTGAACTTGATATGAGGTTTATATGGGATACAGATTTAAAAATAAAATATGCACATTTAGCTGGGGGTTGTTTTTCATCCTCATATGGTGTTGCCAAGCATATGAGAAGGTTAAGTAACAAAATTATTGCATACATTCTTAGCTTTAATAATAGAAGACTTTCAGTGCTAAAATTATAATCCCAAATAATTAAAAACAGGGGCATTGAAGTGCTTGCATTATAACGCGAGAATTGTGCTCATGCGACAACAGATCCAAATTCAATTTATTTTAACTTTATCTCATTGAGAACTTTATCGTATTGATTGTTCCAAAATCCAGAAATTTTATTTAACTAGCAAAACTTGCGGCTTTCCACACGTACTTGCGTAGTTGTTGAAATATGCTATGTGGTGGTTGTATGAATTTTAAATGAATGTGGAATTAGTTAATTAACAAATATTACGTGAAACTCCATAGAAATCGTAATTTGGAACGTTTTTAGAGCATTTTATTTCCCCCTTTAAATTTTTTATGTTTTAAAACCATTCTTTTAGCAAGCATTTTTATCTTAAATGTAACCGCTATGCCAAATTTGTAGCTTTAGTCGTTCCAGTATCACAAAAATCGCAATTTAGAAAGTTTTTTTTCTTCTGTAACCTTATCTGTAATAATTAAAAAAAAACTTATGTGCGTGCATTTGCTTCTTAAAAGTAGCTTCTCAGCAGCCACATCAAATTTCAAGTTTCTATCTTTAACAATTCCATAGAAATCATAATTTAGAGCGTTTTTAGAACACTTTCCGCTCATGTCCCCCTTTTAAATTTCGATTTTTAAAAAAAAAATCATTCTTAGTTTGTATCTTAAAAGTAACCGCTATGCCAAATTTCTAGTTTCTAGTACCTTCAGTATGAAAAAAATCGTAATTTAGAAATTTTTTTCTACTGAAACCTTTTAAATTTCGATTTAAAAAACTGTTATGTGTATCTGCATTTACGTCTTAAAAGTCACAGACATATCAAATTTCAACTTTCCATCTTTAACAATCTATTTAAAAATTTTCTATTTTTTTTCGCCGATAGAAATCGTAATTTAGAACGTTTCCCGCTCACTTTAGCCTTTTAAATTTCAAAAATTTTTTAGAAACCCTTCGTAGCAAGCATTTTTATTTTAAAAGCAATTGCCATGCTAAATTTCGAGTTTCTAGTCATTTCAGTATGACTAAAATCGTAATTTAGAATTTTTTTTTCTACTGCACTCATTTAAATTTCAATTTGGAAAAAAAAAAACTGTCCTGTGGATGCATTTGCGTCCTAAAAGTAGCAGCTATGTGAACTTTCAAGTTTTTCTTAACAATTCTATAGAAATCGTAATTTAGAATATTTTTAGAACGTTTTTTATTCATTCCACCCTTTTAATTTATAAATTTTTTAGAAACCTTTTTTATAGATCACTTGAATCTTATATAAGTAACTTCTATGGCAAATTTCAAGTTTCTAGCCGCTTCAGTATTAAAAAAATCGCACAACCTTTTTCACTGCACCGTTTGGGGGTAACGGCACAAACATGAAATATAACCTATCACCAGTTTGCCACAATTTACTTTTCAAGTGGGTTCGGTAGTTACAAAGATTACCCCTACAAACAAACAGCGTTACTTCTTTGTAATGTTAGTATTGATTAACCTAGCCTGCGTTTGTCTTCATGTTTTCCCTTACACTAACTAGATGAACATAAATCAATTCTATTTTCCACTAACCGAAGAAACTGGGCCAGAAAACTTATGAATAACTTAAGTTATTATTATTATTATTATTATTATTTCAGTATGTTCAGTGGTCTATATTGACTGATGTTTTGCAAAAAGATTGTTACTTTCGTTTAATATTCAAACATAAAAATCTCTGAATTTTTAACATTCGTGTGATTATTAAATGTTTTTAAGATAAATTTATCCTAATATGTTCAAAGAAATGGTTATCTATATCTTCAATTTTACTATGTTTGAATCATAAAATTCAGCAAATTCAATATAATTTCATTAATAATTTAAAAAAAAAGATTTAGTGATAATTACCGAGATAAAACAGTACTGATTAACCATAAAATAGCGGTCCTCGTAATTAAAAAAAAATGATAGCGTTGTATTTTTTTAAAATGTAAATTTTGTAATTTATTGCATTAATCATTGCTTCAAAATTATTTTATCTGCCATTAATTATTATTATTATGTATTAGTTTAAAGAAAAATACTAATAATTCATCATAAACTTTGTTAAAAGTAATGCCGTTAGTTTTGTAACATTTTTGCGTTTATATAGATTAATAAAAAAATTAAAATAACTTATACTCGTATTTACCTGCATCTAAAGGTATGAAAACATGGAGGACTGGGAGCAGGAAAAAACAATGGTAAACCTAAGAGTCAACCGCTAAAAGCGGGTTTTCAGGTGTTTTCCTCCAAGATATGACTTAGCAGATCGATTGCGTTTTAATATGCGAATCGAGTTTTAACTAATTTTGGAATTTCAGCTGTGAACTAGATGAAGTGATTATCTATGCTGCCGCATCCCGGTCTATAATGATACGTGTACAAATTTGTAGTTTCGATCTCAAAATGATATACTTCGATACCCGTAAGGCATGGTGACGTCACGGCGACGTCGTTGTGAAGTCACACTGTGATTTTGTGACCGTCGATGTGACGTCACGTGACGTCGATGTGACGTCATAGTGACTAGAATGCGAGGTCGTTATGGCCGTTTTAGAGGTAGTTTGTGACGTCACATTGTGACCACTCTGTGAAGTCACGGTGTGACAAATTTGTGAAAAGTGTGTCATTTGTGACTATTTTGGCATTAACTTTGTGACGAACCTGTGACGAAAGTGACAATGCTTTGAAGTCACACTGTGACCAATTTGTGAAATATGTGTCATTTGTGACGAACTTGTCATAAACACTGTGATTTCAAATGAAAATCAAATTTCAAATTAATTGCTTAAAAGACGCAAATAGTGAAAAAGATTCCATGCTGGGACTCGAACCCGGGCCATCAGTACAGTGCACTGACATTCTACCGACTAAATCACATGGAACGATACCCAGGCTGGAAAATTTCTCACTATTACATGTTGGCAAGGCTATAAACGCAGCACAAGATAGAATATTTAGCGTGAGCCACCAACATGATGCAAACACGAAACTTAATGAAATCCAGCATCGATTGAAATTATATTAATACTTGGAAATTTTTCCAGAGCGAACCATTCGCCTTGCATACAATATTTCAAATAAAAATCAAATTTCAAATTAATTCCTTAAAAGGCAATTTTAATTTGACATGTTGTATGCAAGGCGAATGTTTCTCCCTGGAAAATTTTCCAATTATTAATATAGTTTCAATCGATGCTGGATTTAATTAAGTTTCGTGTTTACCCCATGTCGGTGGCTCACGATAAATATTCCATCTTGTGCTGCGTTTGTAGCCTTGCCAACCTGTAATAGTGAGAAATTTTACAGGCTGGGCGTCGTTCCATGTGGTTTAGTCGGTAGAATGACAGTGTGCTATACTGATGGTCCGGGTTCGAGTCCCGGCATGGAATCTTTTTCACTATGTTGGCCTTTGCGCCTTTTAAGCAATTAATTTGATATTTGATTTTCATTTGAAATATTGTATATAAGGCGAATGATTCTCTCTGGAAAAATTTCTAAGTATTAATACAGCGATGAATTTTGAAATAAACTTTTGCAGTAAATATAAAATCTTATCTTTTTACCGTACTTTTTAGCAAAATATAGCTATTTTGGAGTCCTATTCTTCTAAAACATTTTAAATTTTTCCACTTAAAAAACAATGCTTATCAACTGACATATTTTTTATTAAGTTCTATGCTTGATATTAAGTTCTATGCTTGATATTGAGTTCAAGCTTGATATTTAGAATGTGTAATTTTTTTAATTTGTTGTGATTTGTCATTGCTTTATTAAATACGAACATGGAGACTAACGGATATTAATACAACTATTCTATATAGAGCGGCATGATAAGCGATATTTATTTAAATTTTTTATTCCCGTGTATATTGTATTTTGTGAATATGAGCTAAATAGATTTGGTATGTTTTATAGGAAAAGACTGATCTGGGAAATAGAAAAAAAAACGATTAAGAAATATCATGCGTTAAGCATAGATTATAAAATACTTTTCAACACTTTCTGAATGCTTTAACAAGACATCGTAATTTAGGGAAATGACGTAAATAAGATAACTAAGTAAACATTTTAGAAAACGCATAAAACATTTGAAAAACTGATTTCAGCAGTTACCGTCCGTAGCCAAATATGCTTTCCAATTCTTTTGAACAGCCCTGTATTTGATCTGTAGGTTGATACACTGAGAAAAATGAAGTACTCAAAAATGAGTAAACCGACGTACTCATATCGAATTGAATATTTTTGGATCAAAAATGAACCCATGCTTTCTTTATTTTGAAACATCACATGTTATCAAACCCAAACAAACGAATAGTTTTGAACCCTGTAATGGTTCATTTCATTTATGGCGGCATAAATGATGTTTATTAATGTAAATATTAAATTATGCACAGCATTTTAAAAACAATTTAAAAGTGCTTGGAAATAATGCCCTTGTCATAAAAATATTCAATTTGAGTATCTTGTTAAGAATTTTGCTATTTTTCTTAATAAATAATCATTTCTTGTTAAGAACTTTGAACGGGAAATACATGTCAGTACATTTTTACTTTAAATTTTAGGTTTTTCTTTTTTTTTTGGGGGGGGGGGGGGGCAGTACATAACGATTCATATTTGATCACAACCATGGAATAAAAAATGAGTACATGTGTTTCTCAACTTTGAGCACATTTGGATCGGAGCTATTTTTTTAAAATTGAGTACTTTTTACTCAGTTTTGACTACCCATTTGTTTAAGTGTATATATACTATATAATGGGAAAATTTAGTTTAGCAAGAAAACGACTAACAGGTTGAAATTCTTTTTCAGCAATTTATACTAATGTATGGAAACATACTTGAATACTTTTGTACAACCCTGTAGTTTACCTAGAATCTTTATATAAACTATTTAGTTAAAATTTAATTCAAACTAAGACACTCTTAAAACTGCTGAAATCACATTTCCAGAAATTATAATATATAGACGGCCATGTATCCAATTCTTTACGAGACCCTGTATATCATTTTATCTATATTCTACAAACATTTCTCGGTAAATTAAATACAGTTCAGCAAAAAAAAGCATAACTCATTTAAAAGCCACCTTTAAGCAATTTGTGCCCATACCCAGTAATCCTTACGAATACTTTTGTGTAGCCTTGTATAGGAATTATAGCATTTATATACACCATATACTATGCATAAATATAGTGAATCATAAAAGCGCATATCATAATTAAAAATACATTTCCAGCAATCATCGCTAATGAACAGTACTTCGGATACAATATAGTATCTGAAATATTTTGTGTGTCCCTGTAACTGCTATATACGTATTATTCGTATTATACATGAAATAATTTATAGTATGTAAACCTCAGCGACATATATCAATTTCCTTATATATGAAATAGAATAACATAATTAAAGTATGCCGCAAACAATTCCCTCCACCCCTATATCATTATGTATTTGAATTCCTTTTTTAGCCCTGTAAATGAACAATAACTATTCTTTGCATCGCATAGTCAACAGAATGCATATTTTAGTGCACTTCATAAATGCATATAAATTTTATTCTGTTTGAAAGCGTGCGTAAAATCATTAAAAATCATTTAAAACGATTTTTTCCCATAGGCTGTAATGTAACGGAAAACTTTTGGCTATCCCTGTAAATGAACAAAGCATGCTACAAACTTCATTACAAATAGGTACCGTGCTATGGTAAACGTCAATAACATCCAAAAATTGCAGGGCAATCCGAGTATATTTTCGAGAGTTAGAGTGCGGACAGACTGCTAGACGGACAGACGGAGAGACAAACCGAAGTCATAAGCACTTTTCAACTTGTGTCCTATATTATGTATCCTGTATTATATGAACTTTTAAAAAATATATACTAAAGCAGTTTAATCTATAACTTCCTATCAGGCATGAAAAACACTTTGTTTCAATGCTTAAATATCATATTTTACTTTTTAGTGCCAATAATTACGCGTATCATAAATGTAGAAAATGAATTTACACTAGAAGAAAATTTAATAACCGATTCAGAATGTCTATAATTAAATGTTTGATTAAAATCGCAAACAGAAAAAATGCTTACATACAATTTAAAAAAATAAATATACCAATTTGAAAAACACTAAAAATAATAATTAGTATTTACAATTGTACTATTAAACAACTGCAAACTCAATATATAAATTAAATGCATTATTAGATTTAACAATATCTCAAAAATATTTCCATATGGTATAAGGAATTCCTATTATTTTATAATTTCGGCAAATGTTAAATCTGAAAACATTGGTTTGAAGATTTGGGATTTTAAAAGATAATTTAAAATAATATTAGCACTAAAAGAAAATTCTTTTAAATGTTTTACTACTGTAATATGTAAAAATACATTTTCCCAGTATAATGTTAATTTCTAATCTGAAACAGTTTCGTAATCTCATGATAATCGAACATCATATTTAACCCCAAAATAATAATAACTATAAGTGTTAGTAATCAAAAAATAGTAAGAAGCCGATAAAATAATTCCAAATCATTGTCGTTCCATACATTTTCAATCTCAAGTAAGAGTAAATTAATGTTTATATTAATTCCAGTATGAATGTAGGCATGAATTAGTCTCTGCGCAGTTTTTTTTTTTTTTTTTTCAAGCGATGGCAGATTAAGATATTTTTCTTTACACTTATCAAATTAGAAAACATCGCTTAAGACAGTTAAAGATCAGTCTCTTACAAATATAACATAAAACTATTTAACTTATATGTACAAATCAAGAATAAAATATTTAAATTAAATAAGACTTACATATACATTCTATTAATATCCATGTATCCTAAAATGGTCATTTCCTTATCTTAAAGTGTTGTAGACGTGGTGAAGGTGATGTTCTAAAAACAGTGAACTATTTCCCGCCTCTTCTTTTATTTTTTTTATTTTTTTTCTGTGGGCAGACGATTTTAAAGCAGATGGTCGGGTACAGATTATTTGTTTTTGTATGCAAGAGATATGAAACTTGAATGCGCAGTAATTTTCTGAAAGTATCGTTAATTAAAATTTTGTATTTGAAGAAATGTCCAATGTATTTAAACTTTTCTTTTTATCCGTACCAAATAATTCAAGTAAAGTTCCTTTTTTCTGAATAATTATAATAATAATATACAGAGTTTATTAGATAAAACAATGTTTAAATTTTTAAAAGGTGTAAAAATAAATTTAATGGTAATAACGACCCCCTTTTTTTTTCTTTTTTTTTTAAAGTAAAGTTTGTTTTGCACAAATTTTGTATATTTCTTTTATTTTCGGAAAATGCTAATTTTATTTAAAAAGTCAGAAAGAAGTAGAATTTATGATTTGAATACAAATTATAAAAATATTCTAAAGCAAGAAATGCATAGATGACTAAACTCTGAAGACTCTTTCTACGTGCTCATTAAAAGGTGCAGATTTAACTGTAATAGAAAATTTTTAGTTTGAAACCACAGAAGTGTTTCGAATAATCCTGGTCGGTAAAAAAAGAAAGAAAGAAAGAAATTTCCTCTCAGCAAACTAAATATGTAAAGTGTATAAATTTAATATTCCTAATTCTAAATATATTATCCAAATGCTAGATAAAATTGAAATCATGAAAAAGTATACATTCACTATCTTAGATATCAAATTGATAAAATATAGCCTGAAAATTTAGTTTATTAATGCTTGTATCGTGCACTTTATTTATTATGCCCCCCCCTCCCCTTTAGTGACAGAATTTACCATTTGCTATCGACTAATATATTTTCATTCCTTATGCCATGTAACTCGTGACTGTTTAAAATATTTCTCTTCATTTTCAAAGATTTTTGAAGTTCATATTTTTGTCACACTGTGACTTACAATATGGTGGTTGTTTTGTCACATATGTGATGTGACGTACGTTACATAGCAGTGACATAACAGTGACGTCACTATTTTTTTTAATTGCCAGAAAAATATAATTTTACAGTAAATAACATGTTTTAAAGAATTTTCGTAATTTTTTAACGTTTTCTAAGAAGTTCACATCTCAGTCACAATGTGACATCACTGAGTGGTGGCATTTTGGTCACAGATGTGACGTGACCACAGTGACTTACAGTGACGTCACAACGACGTCACTGTGACCATGCATGCTATGAGGGTATTTATTCGAAATAACGCAAATAGATTGCGCTCTGATACCTCGCTCTGAAGTCAAATTGGAGAAGAAATAATTCGGTAATAATCAATAATATTACGTTAATACTCAGTAGCGAAGAGGTTAAATGTTTTGGCATAAAAAAAATAATTAACAGAAGTTCAGAGTAACGACACATCTTTTATATTTAAACTATCATGAACTTTTGCAGAATAAATAAACACTTTTTTAAATATGTCTATAGTTTTTGAAAAGGTAACAATAGAAACTAATTATTGTTGGAAAGATATTATTTCCTCATTGTTACTCATGTAAGAAAATCTTATTATTAATAAATGCAAAAAGGAATAAATTTAAATTTAAAAAGGAAAAATAAACTAAATGCTTAATTTCTAGTTTATTTTGTAAGCTTAAAATTCATGTTTTCCTTTATTATTAAGTAAACTTAAATAATAAATAAAAACATCAAAATTAAACATATTAAACAAGAGAGAAAAATCATGCGTTAAGCATAGATTATGAAACACTTTCCAACACATTCAGAATAATGTAACAAAACTTCACCGTTTAAAAAATTAAAATATTATGTCTAATTCAACCATATGGAAACGCATAACACATTTCAAAAAGCAATTTCAGCTGTTCCCATCTACAATCGGAAAATTATCCGAATTCTTTGAACAGCCCTGTATATGATATATAGATTTGTATCTATTAATTACAGGCATGCCAAAAAATTTAGTTCACTTAAGAAATACATATACTTCAGTTGAAAATTCCCCTTCAGCAATTTCCTTTAATAAGGAGAATGGTACGTCAATACTTTTGCGCCGCCCAGTATATGAGATATAAAATTTATATATAACGAGTAACATGTAAAAAATTAATTACATTTAAGAGCGCATACCGAATTTTAAACCATACACTCGAGCAATTATTACTGAATTTTAAACCGTAGACTAGCAATTATTGCTCAAAAACAGTGCTGTAACCGATTGCTTTTGTGTGTCCCTGTAAATGATTAAAAATGCTATGAATGCCCTGTTCTAACGTGATCGTAGTAAAATTCAGTGATTTATATCAGTTTCAATACATTTGAAATGGCGTAATGTCATTAAAATACTCTGCAAACGATTTTTCCCCCATATACCATATTGGGCACAGACGTCATCCATATTGGCGCGATTTTTTTCTGACGCCAATTTCATATACGCACCGGGTACTTAACTGGCGCCAAAGTGTCATTATTTTGCTTGATATGGTAATCCTGATGTTATTGTTTATGCTGTTGATGTTTTCGCCAAATTGACATTGGAAAAAAATCGCGCCAATATGTATATCGTATATGACATCTGTGCCCCATATTATAATGAAATACTTTCGAGTGCCCCTGTAAATGAACTATTAATCCTATCTACTTCATATACAATACCAAACATTCTTTGGTGACCCTAAATAGCCTTTATCAGTTGCATGAAAATCCGAGTATATTTACTGGAGTTAGAGCGTGGACAGACGGACCGAATGCATAAACACTTTTCAACTTTGTTGGAAAAAAAATAAAAAAATCCCTGCCGGCCCGGCCTACAGGCAGAGGTAGATTTCGAAGTTAAGTATACTAATTTCACCAACAAAAACTAAATCATTATTAGATATAAATCCACTTTAACAGTTTTATCTGTCTGCTTTTGACGAGTTTTTATTTCCTTTTTATAAAATAGCTGGTTTTATCAGAATCATGTTAAGGCGATATTAAAAAAATATTTTTCCATACTCAACAACTCGAATTTTTCTGGCACATTTTCAGATTAATTTTTAATAATAAAAAAAATCCCTGCCGGCTCGGGCCTACAGGCGGAGGTATATTTCGATGTTAAGTACTAAATTCTCCAACAAAACTTAAATCAAGATTAGAGATAAAACCCAGTTTCTTCACAAAGAGCGAGCTGTGGGGAGCTAAACTTTTTGTGAAAATTGTAATATACACGAATACACACACACATATATGGAATAGGTTTAAAAAATGGCTACAAAAAATTCAGAGAACCTTAAAGTGTTAAAATATGTTAATATTTCCATAGTCGGGTTTTTATCATGTTTTAATACCTTTCTTCAAACTTACATGGCGTTACATATTCACCTGCTGAGGTCCATTATATTTCCAATATGACGCAATATACATATTTTTTTAATTCGTCAAACTATTTATTTTGAGTTTTCATGCTGAAATCTTGCTCTAGGAAACTTATGACGTAATATTCAATTTGTTTTCAATTTGTCAAACTATTTAATTTTACACGTGAAATTTTGCAAAAGAAAAGTAATTGTTGTGGTGAGAATTTTATTATTTGTTTTTTTTTTAATTGTTGGAAACTGCTATAACGAAAAACTTTTATTTTTTTCCTGCCATTGTTGTGCAAGAGCTGGTTTTATTAGAATCATGTTAAGACAGTATTCAAAATTTTGAACCCGCCCCATTTCCACCCTCTTGGGCCGATTTCGCCCATTTTCAATCCCCGCCGAGATATTAGCCATCTCAAAGTTGTTGGCGAGTTTGAAGATGATTCGTGCATAATTGCGACTTTTATCGTGCGGACAAAATTTAGTACATACATACATATATATACATACATATATATATATATATATATACACTTTTAGGTAGATTTCGTAAGAAATACTACCTATTGCAGTCGTTACCATGGTGCGACTTTTGAAAAATTCCTTCATAACTTTTCATTATATGACCCCAGGAACCTAAAACCACTCCCACCTAAAAAGTTTATATATATATATATATATATATATATATGTATGTATGTATGTACTAAATTTTGTCCACACGATAAAAGTCGCAATTATGCACGGATCGTCTTCAAACTCGCCAACAACTTTGAGATGGTTAATATCTCGGCGGGGATTGAAAATGAGCAAAATCGGCCAAGGGAATGGGAATGGGGAGGACTCAAAATTTTGAATATACCGTCTTAACATGATTCTGATAAAACCAGCTCTTCACAACAATGATAGGAAAAAATAAATATTTTTCGTTATAGCAGATGCCAACAATTAAAAAAAAAGCAATAAAATTCTCCCCATAACAATTGCTTTTCTATTGCAAGATTTCACGTGAAAAAATAAATTAAATAAACAGTTTGACGAATTGAAAACAAATTGAATATTACGTCATAAGTTTTCTAGGGCAAGCTTTCCCCATGAAAACTCAAAATGAAATAAATAGTTTGACGAATTAAATATATATATATATATATATATATTGCGTCATATTGGAAATATAATGGACCTCAGCAGGTGAATATGTAACGTCATGTGAGTTTGAAAAAACTTATTAAAACATGATAAAAACCCGACTATGGAAATATTAACATATTTTAGCACTTTGAGTTTCTCTGAATTTGGTTTAACCATTTTTAAACCTATTCCATACACATGCGTGTGTGTATTCGTGTATAGTAGAATTTTCACAAAATGTTTAGCTCCCTTAGAGCTCATTTTTACTGAAGGAACTGGGTTTATCTCTAATCTTGATTAAAGTTTTGTTGGTGAATTTGGTACTTAACTTCGAAATCTACCTCCGCCTGTAGGCCCGAGCCGGCAGGGATTTTTAGGTGGGGGTGGTTTTGGGTTCCTGTGGTCCTATAATGAAAAGTTATGAAGGAATTTTTCAAAAGTCGCACCATGGTAACGACTGCAATAGGTAGTATTTCTTACGAAATCTACCTAAAAGACCTTTATAAATGCTGTGAATTAATGTACGAGTAAGAAAATAGGTACAACTAAGTTTTGTTTATGGTAAGCTCGTTTTTTTCACTACCTTTTAGTAAATCAAGAATCTGTTGATTATTTTAAGCATCAATCAGTCTTCATACAGTTATGGCATATTACCTTAGGCTCGATAAATCTATTTGCTTTCAAAACAATCCTTTGAATAATTTATTCGTGTTTATTAAAGGGATTAGGGCATTTAAACAATACTTTATTTTCTCTTGATCGAGAGTTGATAAATTGTGGCTCATTGTTTTGATTCTGGTTTTTATCTATAGTGATAAAACGGAATGAAATATAAAAAAACTGAATCTGTTATACAGAACTAATTCCCATGCTCTGGTTCTATATATGTTTCAAATCAATTATAAAGACTAAATTAATGAGAGCATTTCTTATATCTGCTGTTTCAGTAACCTTTTAAAAAATTCTTTCAAAGTATTTAAGTAATGACTGTCTCTCTTTATCATTGCATTTATTGCGCTCTTCTAAATTAACTGAAACGAATGTGTTTAAAGTCATTAATTATTACGTGAGACGCGATCCTGCAAACATGGCTACTGATAAAGCTCGTTTACAACACTGCATTTTGTACGAATTCAAACAAGGAAGAAATGCTGCAAAAACGTGTCAAAATTTAGGAAAAGTTTTTGATGTAGATGCAGTTTTGGATAGAACGTGCAAGAGATGGTTCGAAAAATTTGAAGCAGGGGATTTCAATCGTAATGATAAGCTATGCTCTGGTCGGCCAATTTCAATCTATGACGATATTGTAAGACCATGACAGAAAAAAATCCTTTTTTTAACATCATTGGAGATTACGGGAAAATTTAACTCAGCTCAACAAACCATTTCGGACCATATTCGGAAGTATGAAAATGTATTGTTTTCTTTCACTCCCCAAACGGACAGAATTTTCCGGTTGATCTATATATTGGAAGAGCATATTTTAAAAAAGCAATGATTTAGATGCTTTTACATCTATTTTATTCACAACAAGCTACTTCGATTATGATTTTACTTTCAAAGGGCAATATTACTACGTAAATATATTCATATATTTGTGATTTCATCTTTATTATATATATATATTTTAGAAAATATGTACAGTCTGTGTTAAAAAAAAAAAAAAAGGAAGAAGATATATTCGCTTTTTTGAAATAGAAGCCGTCTGCATATTAAAAATTTGTACAAACTTTATTTTTTAAAAATGATAGATAATGCCCAATTTTGATACTATTTCAGTTCCTTGGATAAAAACAGAACGGAAAAAAGTACAGTTTATGCACTTTTCCCTGAATCCTCATCCTCATAGTATTATAAAAGAAAAATGTGTTAAGGAGTTTATCTATAAACTTAGAAAAATAATTTAAATTCGTACAAGAAAAAGTACCAGGAACGTTCAATTAATAACTAGAAAATTTTTATAAGAATTTTGAATGTAAAATGAACCCATTCTCGCGATTAAAAAAATTATAAAAAAATTCAGGTTACTCTCTATGATTTTCTTTTCTGTGGATTTACATGCTAACGGAGGCTGTGCTTTGTCTCATAGAATTTTGAAACATCATTTATACTAATTGGAATTGAGATAGATATGTTGGATATTTTACATTATTTTGATGCAGTTAATTATTTTTTCTGCATAATATTCATTTTTCTTTTAACTCTTTGTATCACCGTGTTGTATATCTGCAACATACTCAAAAGTCAATGTTATTTATACATAAGTCTTTAAAACACGTTTCTTTTATTATTATTATTGCTCCCAATACACCATTTAATATAAATAGTTCATAGAATTCTCACCAGATGGCGATACTGAGTTAATTTTTGTGGCAAAGTTTTATTTATCATTTATTACCATTCATTTATCATTTTCGATTTTATTTTCCTTCGCATCGTTGTTGCTAAAATGAACTTAGTAAATTTTGTAAAATTAAAATGCTGAAGATGTCCAAAAATAGATTTTTTACAAAGGTAAATTCGTATATTTTACAATTTTGTACTAGAAAATCGACACTATTTATGCGAAAAGTATAATTTTCTGTTTATTCCAGATGTGAAAAAAGAAACTTTTAGTCAATAATTTTTCATTTTTACATTGTACATTTAAAAAAATTATTTTTACACGCTTAAAATGATGTATATCTTATGTAATATACATCTGAGTAAATATTTTTCAAAGTGGAGTTGTAGTGTGTAGTGCTGACAGGTGTCCCGCAAAAATCGTGGCTCCAAATGCTCGGAACGCCAGTATTTTAACCCTTTAGCGGGCGGTGTCCACAAAAAAGACACCTAATTTTAATAATTATTAATAATTGTTAAGGTGGAGCTTGGTGCGATATAACAGAAATGTAAAAATATCAACGTTAAAAGCACCAATAATTTTAAATTTTAAGCATACCGGTTTCGGTAGCATACAGCGTCCCGCCCACAATGCTAAGGAGGGCGGATTTGCTCACATATATAAGAGAATTCGAAAACTAACAAACGCGACCATGAATATTGTAAAAGCACTTATTTTCGCCAGTCGTAATTTTCGCGAAAATGAAGATACCGCTGATTTCGCGAGCTGAAAATATCGCGAATTTTATATGAACTGAACCGAAAGTTGAAAAATTCCGAAACTACCTAAATAGAACCTCTTTTGCATAAGGCAATTTAAGAGACTTCCTTTTGTCCGAAAAGTTCTAAGCCCTCCCTCCCCATCGCTCTAAAAATGAACGGCTTCAAATAAGCTGGTATAAATATTGTAAGTGAATGATCTGCATTCTATTAGTTGTATTATTGTTTTTATTCAAGAAATATTTGCATCGTATTCAAGAAATAGTTGTAAATATTCAAGACATTTTTGTACTTATTTCTTATTTAAGTAACTGCAATCATTAAATTTTGGATAAGGGAAAAATTTCTGATTTTTTATTATAATTTGAGGCGAAAAAAAAAAATATATATATCGCGAGGCTTAAATTTTCGCGATTACGACGGGCTCGCGAAAATTAAAGCCTCGCGAAAATAAGTGCTTTTACAGTATTTAATTAAAATTTTCCTTTTATAAAGTACGGGGAAATAAGCAAATTATTTTCTAATAAATTCGTTTGCAAATTCTGGAGTTAGTCCATCATTTCATCATTTTACAAGGAGAATTACTCCGCGCCGGCGGAAAGGATTAAAGTAATTTTCTTCGCCTTATCTAATGGAAGATTTATCTGCGATTAAGAATGGCGAATTAAACTGTAAGAAATTAGTGGTGACCAGAGCATTTGGAGCGTTGATTTACGCGGGACACTTGGCAACATTAGTCACAAAGTGCTAATATATATAGAAACCAATATAAAAATCCTTGGTCTGATATGTCTTCTCTATTTGAAATGCTGAGGTTAGAGAGCAAAAAATATAGGGTAAGTCAAAATGAATATAGCGATTACAAACGACTATAACTATTTAATGGAAAAGAATTTATCGATAAGATTAACACAGAATGTAGACGGAACTTCAAAATTTTATATACATACATCATATATGTTCTATGTGACTTCCCTTGGTCACACGGACAACATCTAGGCGGTAATCCATTTCACGCCATACATTCTGAAGCATTTGTTTAGTCACCGACGCAAGCGCATTACAAAAGCATGCTTTGAGTTCTTCAATTGTTTTAGGCATGGGAGGCACCCTGTCTTTTAAATAACACCATAGAAAAAAATTGCCCATTTTTACTATCATAATTCGCCATTTTAACTAATGAGACGGCCGCAATGAACAGGTTTCTTGTCGTTGCAAAGTTTCAAATCGCGCATGCATAGGCTTCCGCTTCACTACACATGCGTCTTATGTAAAGAAATTTTGAAGTTTCGTCTACATTCTGTGTTAATCTTATTGATAAATTATTTTCCATTAAATAGTTACAGCCGTTTGTAATCGCTATATTCATTTTAACTTACCCTGTATATAATGTTGAGAAACTGACATAGTCTCATTTATGGTGAATGTGAGAATAACAGTATTGAATTCAGAATTTAAATTTTGTTTTTCTTAACATTCAAATCTAATTTTCAGGTTTTCCTCGTCGTGGTTTTGGCTATGGTGGCTGTTGCCTCCTCTCAGCTCCTCACATCTGGAGGAGTAAGGGACTGGGCAGGTAACTACTACGACCTTACCACCGGCCAAGTATCCAGTTCTTTGACAGGTCGAGTCTACAACACAGGGGCTTTACCTCTTCCATATGCCGTCGGCGCCCCAGTCTGGTAAAATGAATCAAAAGTAGGTTATTCTGGTGAAATTTCTTTTACGCTATTTTGATTATCAGAAACAAAATGAACTCTAATATTTATAAGAGTTAATGAAATTGTTAAACACAAAGAATTAACTTATGACAATGTTATCGGTGTAAAACGAAATTTATAAATTACATCATGTACTTATTAGTTTCTCGAAAAGTGTATGATAAAAATTATAAAAAATATATATATAATTGTAAAAAATAAAAAAAAAATTGTAAAAAGTATATAAATAACTTTGATTATCAAAAGTAAAATGAGCTCTAATATTTATAAAATTGATGAAATTTTTAAAGGCAAAGAATTAACTTATAATGTTATCGGTATAAAATGAAATTTATAAATTACATCAAACAATTAATCTTTCTCGAAAAGTATATGGTAAAAATTGTAAAATTATTTAAGATTATAAAGTGGATCAAAAATATATTATTCTGGTGAAATTTCTTTCAAGTAATTTTCCTTAACAAAAGTAAAATGAACTCCACATTTATAAAGTTAATGAATTTTTTTTAAAGACAAAGAATTAACTTGTGATAATGTTATCGGTGTATAAGAAAATTGATAAATCACATCAAAAACAGGAACACTTAATAGTTTATCAAAAAATGTATGTCAAAAATTGTAAAAAGTTGTAAAATTATTTAAAATTATAAATTAGATCAAAAGTATGTTATTCTGGAAAAATTTCTTTCAACTAACTTTTCATTATCAAAAATAAAATGAGCTCTATATTTATAGAGCTAATGAAATTTTTGAAGACAAGGAATTAACTTATGATAATGTTATTGGTGTAAAATGAAATTATAACTCACATCAAAAACAAGAACACTTAACCCTTTCAGGAGCAAAGTACTTCTACTTGTAAAATTCTAAAATGATTGACCGACACCAGAATTTACAAACAAATTTATTTGAAAATTAAATAAAAGCTTTTCGTCACGTACTTAATAAAAAGAAAATTTTGAAAAAAATCCGCTGTCAACGTGGCATTTAGTCGTTAAAATTAAGTGGTCCAAAAATGAATATTTGTTGTATGATTTATAAGTTACATCAAACACAGAAACATTCAATGATTTTCTGTAACATACTTGAACAGCAAATATTAATGGGCTTTCATGCCATAATTTAGGCTCTTCACAGTTTGAACTCTACCTATGCATGGCTGCAAATTTCTAGGCTTTTATAAAGTCGAATAAACATCAAAGAACCATAAATTTTACTTAATAAATAAAATATACACAATTTTCCATTAAATAAACGCATCACAGATCTTATTATTATCACTATTGTATAAAACATCATTATATAATTTAAAAAGCGTAGAAATCAGCAGTTACGCATATATCGTAATCTTCCCAGTCTGGTAAATTGGATCAAAAGTGGACTATTCTGGTTAAGTTTCCTTCAAGTAGCTTAACTTTCATTATAAAAAGTAAAACGAACTCCAGAGTTATAAAGAAAACGAGATTTTTATACAAATAACTGAACACATAACAATGTTTTGAATGTGAAAAAAAAGAACTTACATCAAACCCAGAAACACTCAATGATTTCTTACAAAATATTTAAAAAATAAATTTTGGGTTTTCCCTTAAAAAAAAAAATTAGACTGTTTGCAGATGGAGAGACAAAATCTTCCTTTCAATATTATAAACTAGACTCTAGAATTCAGAACTAAATTTCACGCACTCGATCTTTTGTTGTATAAGCGCGTGATCAAATAAGATTTTTGGAAGTTATCCTGAAAAGCGCAAAAATGTTTTTGAGACAGGCTAAAAATATGCTCACTATACAGTTTTTGCAATGCAATACGCGTGAAACAATAATTCGATATCTATTTTTAAATCCTTTTTTAATATTCTCCAAAAACAATTATAATTATTTTTTTCTTCGACTACTTTACAAGATATTTGATTTGCTTGGATATAAGGTAGTGCCGGAGATTTCATGATATATGTTCCACTGCGAAGATTATGAAACCACATATGTGTACCATGCTTGATTTCGTCAATTTATCCATCACACTGATAGTACGAAACTTAAATATTAAATCTGGGGCATTCGTCCTGTAATCAATCTCAGATGTAAATTGTAAATGTCGCTATCTTTAAAGCTTTGGGAGTTTTTTCGGATATAAAGTAGATATTGTAAGATTCTCATAAAACTATCTATTTAAGACATTTCTTTCTCATACGGACATTTGAATACAGTTGTGTAAAAACTGTGGATCAAAAAAGAAAATTCATCAAACCCATATGAAATTCCTCCTCAGATTTGGTCTGTAATTCTTACTTAGGCATTGTCGTACTTAAATCGGAAAACTCAAGGTGCCAATCATAACGTAAAAAACTGTGTGAAAAAGAGGAATATTAGTGTTTCTAATATATTTTGTGGTGAAGGCCTTTCGAATTTTTTAATGTATAAAAGATAATATTTTGAATCGTAAAAATGCAAATAAAAAGTATTTTCTTTGTTTTAAGACATAAATAGTACGTACTTCAGAAGTCACTATAATGTATACATGCGCGCTTCGTGCATATGGAACCTCTCTTCCACAAGAAAGAAAACAGCGGATTCAGCTATCTCGCTGTATATAGAAATCTCTAAAAGAAATTCGATATTTCAATTGTCACAACAAAGTGTGTAATATTATAATGTCAGCAAATTATATGAATGTTACTAAATCATCGATGGAAAAAAAGATATCGCGGGGTTTGGGGTTTGCCACAATCTGGAATTGTGTTGATTTATCAAAAAATTGATCTACAAAATCTTCCATCTATTACAGACAAAATCACAAGTATCCCTTATGTTTTCTATTATAAACGGTAAAATAAGATGTAACATCTTTAGCACCCTATCGGAGTTTTTTACACCTTTTTCTTTTTGTGGTTCTGAGGCGACCGATTTTTTGACGTTCAAAAATCTTTTTATCCTTCTTTTCAATTAAATTATTACTTAAATGTCTCGTTGGTCAAAAAGAAATTAAAAAAAGCCATTTTAAATAAAAATTAAATGGTATATTAGTTAAAATTATGCTATGAAAAATTAATGTTTAATATAATTGCAATTTACACTTAATCATGCACAGTGAAAAATAGTGTTAGTTTTAGGTTAACGGTTACTGTTTGAATCTGGAGGTAATTACACAAAAGGAATTATTGAAAATTTATTGAAACGTACTTTTTCCTACGTTTACAATAAAACTAAGCTCATTTTAAATAAAACTACAATAATGTTTCTAATATTTTCGTTATGTGTATTTCATACTTTCAATATGTCATTTTTCAACAAATATTTAAAAGATATACATTCTAAGCGTCATACTTGACGTATCTTTTACCTAGTCTAACCACAAATGTGCTCGTCCAAACGTTTAAAAAAATATAAATTTTTTAAATGGCTAGCCTTTTGAGACAAGATGGCGGATGAAGCTGGCTAACGAACTTAATTCGCAAATTCGAGCATATTTTGCTAATACAAAAACAGATTCAGTCACCTTTCACTCATGTGCCTCTTTCGTATACGACTCTCTTGATTATACGTCGGTATATCTCTTCCGATTCCAATAGCGCCTTACGGGGAATAAATTAAAACTTCTCTCGGATATAGGCTGAAACCCCTAATAATTGAAACCTTAAGGTTTCTCCCTTATTCAAATCACTATAAAAAAAATTTTAATTTATTTTATACTTATCTTTGCGTATGAAAGTATAGTAGAGATACATTAAAAAATTATTGTTTGACACAATTTTGAAAAATTATTTTTTTATTACCCGACTACCAAGAAGGGTTATGTGTTTCACGCGTATCTGGGTATGTGGATTTCTTTATACCTTCGAAACATTCCAATGGCTGGATGGATTTTAATGAATGAGGTCTCTATCGATTCGTCTTAACCGCCCGATAGTTATAGGCTAGGTTAGGTTTTGTTTTTATAAATTCAAAATGGCAGCCGCAAAATACGAAATGGCGGTAGAGACGAAAAAAAGTTTTTGCGCACCCTATTGAGTAGCATATCATTGGATAGGTCTTTCAAAATGAAGACGATGTTTCATTGATTATTTTACAATCAAAAGCTCAGTTTAAATATTACACAACCTGGAAGTTGTGTAGGTAGGATCGCTAACTTTACTGCAACTCTAACTTTCATAGACATCTATAAGCCTCATCAAAACAATGTTTATAGATAAAAACTAACAATTAAACACAACTTACAAGTTATCAATGCAAGAAAAAAAAATAGGTAAGTAATATAAAAATAGTTTCACAATGATGAGAAATAATTAATTAGTTCGCTTTTTACGCAGTCGGGTTTTTTGATTTTTTAAATTTAATTTACCGAAAATTAATTTTTTTTCATAAATAATGTCAAAACTCCAGTAACGGACACCATTCCTATTTTGAAAAACCAATAACTGAAACATAAGTTGCAACAGTTTTAAAACAAATAAGTTACACCTAGATGACGTTACTTCGCAGAATTTTACAAGAAAATGCTTATTTGAGTTAGAGTTTAGCTGAAGTGTCAGTTACTGATTAGGTGTCATTAACTGGAGGTTTCACCTTACGACGCTTTCTCTCCCTTATTCAACGCTAAAAACTTGTCAATTAGCATTTTTTGCCTTTCTTTTAACTTTTACCTGATTTAAGATATGAGTTTTAATAGTTATTGTTAATCTTGTTTAATTTTTATTCTTATCAAATAGAGTCCTTGCAATGAAATTTGATTGTTTAAAATAAAAATCGTGGAATAAAACACTTGTAAAACTTAAAATGTGATCTTTTGATGCCGTTATACTGTTGATTTCACAATAGTTCAGTATTTTGATTGTCTCGTGCAGATAATTTGACTTTGTATTTGCTTTAGTAATATAACAACAATCAGCCCCTTATAGCCTAATTTTTGCCAGATTTAGAAAGAGATATTTATGCATAGCGGAAAAGAAAGTAAAAACAAATTGATATTTCAGAATGTTAAAAAAAATAAATTAAATGTAAAGTTTGGGAATTATATATATATATATATATATATATATATATATACACATATATATATGTATAATATAAATATGGTGAGGTAATATTTCCTAATATTTTCTTTGATGTATTCAATATATGTTTTATACTTTGCTTGAAAATTTAATGCACTTTATCAAAAAATATTGATTCTAATACAGATAACACATAAAAGCGCATGCATAAATTGATATTATACGACAGCATTTTTCAACTCTTTTACCTCACGACATACTTAAACCCATGGTCAAACTTCCATGGCACATTAAAATTATGATGTTGAAAAAAATATTATGAAATATTATGAAAAATATTTTTATTTACTAACGAAATCAAAATGCTCTATCAGAGTCAAAATAATTTATTATGATTTACAGTAAAATGAATTCTAAAATTCCTATAAATTCCTTTTACATTACTTTTTCGTATTTTACATTTCAAAAAATGTTAAAATTCTTATAAATTTACCTTATGCGACCTTTTAATGTTTATTTATTTTACGTTTCAAAGAATGGTAAAATTGTCATTAACGCAAAAGTTTAAGCACAACGCAAATATTTTAATAAAAATAAAATTGTATAACGGAATGCTTTCAAATACCCACTGTAGGTGAATACTATGATCATAAATATATATCTCTAGTTTGGAAAAAAATCATCGCTACAAAAATCAGAAATTACAAAAAAAAAAAACATTTTTTGTGATGTCGCAAAAAGTTTATGCACAAATGAGATTTTATGCAAATATCTCCTTAAACATGATAGGTAGAGGATTGGCGAAACTTTTTCCCTAAGAGAATAAGTGTAGCGATCGCTGTACGAGTTATTTCAAAATGCCGAAATCTCTGCAGTTCTCGCCTGAAGAAGTTATAAAAGTTTGGAAGCTGAAAGCTGAAGGTAAATCAATTTTCCAAATTTAGCTTATTTTAAATCGGTCTAAACGGGGTATTTATAGTGTTTTGCAGCATGGAAAACAATTCCTAAATGCGTATCGCTCAGAAAGGCCGAGAAAAACCACATTTCGTGAGGATAGAAGAATTAAAAGATTGGTTGTAACTAGCAATTTGCCTCTAATCAGAAAAAAATGGACTTGGATCAAAAATATCACGTGACATCATACGCAGATGAATAAACAAATCAGGATTCATCAAAAAACAAAAATTAGCTCGTAAGTCTTTTCTGAAACAGTGTCACATACAAGCAAGACCTCAATGGGCAAAACAGCACCTGTATTATCGTGCCGAATGGATTAGTGTTACTTTTTTCTGATGAAGAAAATGGAATTTGGATGATCCAGATGGCTTCTCATTCTATTGGCGTGCCTTGAGGAAAAAATCCAAAGATAATATCCAGCAGGCAACAACGTGGTGGCTCGCTTATGGTATGGGGCGCTTTTAGCTACAATGGTCAAACGTCTCTTTGCTTCCGAAATGGCAGACAAAATCCCCAAAAGTATCAGAAAACTCTGAGTGAGCATTTGTGACTATTTGGTGAACTCCTAGGTGGTCCCAACTAAACTTTTCAGCAAGACAAAGCATCGATACTCCCCGTTGCACAAAAGAATGGCTTAGACTGCATACAGATGCGTGTTTTGCCATCCTTCTACTGGACGATTCTGCGGTTTATTAACAGGAGAATGAGGGAAATCAACAATGGGTCAGGAGATAAGGGGCTCGACTCTACACAGAAAAAAATAAGACCTAAAATAGGTAAAAAAAACCCAATTTGGGTTGAAAAATTCTTAGGTTGAGGTTACCCAATTTAGGTTTATACCAAATTGGGTCATGATCCATGCCTGTTTTGGTTATCACTATGTATCCATTTTAGACACCGTTAAATACCCATTTTGGGTATCTTAAGCCACATTTTAGACACCACTCAGAATCCATTTTAGGCAGTGTTTAATATCCAATTTGGATATCTTAACACCCAGTCTGAATATTACTAAGCACCCATTTTGGAGAATACTTAACACCCTATTTGGTCATGCTAACATCTATTTTGGACAATCCTAAATATATATTTTAGGACACATTAATACTCAATTTGGGTGCCTTTAAATACCTGTTTTAGGATAAATTCAACATCAAATTTGGATAAATTGAAATATTTTTCTTGGCATATTTAGTACCTATTATTTTGAACACACCCCAAATGATTGATACAATGTATATGAATTTATTTTAAATGTTAATTAACATACAACTCCATAGACTTTAGTGCTTTTATTAAGGGATAAGATTAAAATTTCAAAGTTAAAATAATACCCCCCCCCCCCCAAAAAAAAAAAAAATAAAAATATTGATATTTAAAATATAAAACAATTAGCTCAATTTCGATTTTTGATGAGATTTCAATCATAAATAATTAAATAATTTCCTCGGCAACTTTGGAATTTTTTTTCTATCATATTTAGAATCTTTCTGCTGAAGATCTTGATTTGAAACAAAATTACGACTTTCTTATGAGATAACTTATCAAATTAAATGTGTTATGCCACCAGCTTTTATAATTTCTTTAATTTGTCACATTAAAAGAAAATTGAAACACTAATTTGTATTTTTTTTTCTTTTTTTTTTTTTTTTTTTTTTTTTTTTCATTTTAAAAGTTAAAAAATTTCTTTGATAGAATATAATTATCACCACAAGCAATAAATTTACTTTTAACATTAGAAATACCAATTGGGGTGATTTTGACCGCTATATCGAATGCCGAAAGCATAATTGTTATTTATCTCATGCATGGTTTTGGGGCATTTTATATGTGAATTATAATATTTAGATATTCTGTCATTATCCATGCTTAACCCTTAAATGCGCGTTTTTTTATTTTGCTTCGAAAAAATTATATATGATTCTCTGAAAGGTTTATAATACGGGAAAAATAATGAAAAAAATCAGAGATACATTTTTCATATAATACGTCAATCTTTTCTTCTGTTGCACTTCTGATAAAATTACTGTCGTGTACGCTAAAATATTGCAAATTAGTAAATATTTTAATAAGTATATCTCCAAATACGTTATTTTATATAATTATATATTTTATAAAACTTAACCTTTAACCCTTTAATTCCCATGATATAATACGTTCTAGAAATTACGTAGTTCAGAGAATCTGACTTTACACCAGAAAGTTTCAATGGTTAATTTCACTTTATTTAAATACGGAATGTTTGTTATTAATTAAAATAAATTTTGCTACTTTAATTTTCTGGTGTGAATTAGGTGTATACGAATAAAAAAATGTATTAAATTCAAAACACTGTTGTTTGCATATATGTAAAGCTGCGTACTAAAGGGTTAAAATGGAACCGAGTTACAGTTAATCATACCTTAAAAAACTGTGGAGTTCTATAGTTTATTCTAGTCTTATTTTCATATAATTATATGTTTTAAGCTTTTATGACATTTGCATGTAATCTTCAAATCTTTGTCTAAAAAACAGATTTTAATGATTTAATTATTATTCTTTAAAAATATGAAACAAAAATACATTCAAAACAATGTCAAATATATCATTTGGGTCCTTTTTTGCTCTATAAAAAAAGAAAGAAAAAAAAACACCACAAAATATGTTACAAATTATGAAAATTTATATATAGAACAGCATCAAAACATTCATTTTTAATATTTTATGGAGCAGGCAATTTTTTTTCACCTGTCTAAATTAAAAACTTCATAAAAAAGAAAGAAAAATCTGTAGCCAGTAAATTATAAGAAAATATACAATTTAGTAAACCAAAAATTGTTCATGATCAATCACAAAGAAAGAAGTCTTTGAGTTTTGTTATTCCTCTGTGCTATGTCACTTAAAGCAAAAATAAGAGTACACAGTTAATAAAAAATAAAAATATTTTTTTGAGATTATATTAGACTTTTTAATACAGTTTTATATTGTAAATGTTATATAATGTATCCCATCTGCCCCCCCACCCCCCCTAGTTTCGGCCCTGCTGACAATCAATAATGTTGCAGTGAACTCATAAAATCCACTTTCATTTATAGTGGAACGCGTGTAAATGGGAATGTAACAAAACAAATTTGTTAGGTCAACATTTATACAAATAACATTACAATAACATAAAGTAACAAACAATTCAATAAATACCCGAATAAATCCAGTAATGGTACAGCGAGGGTCCTGTAAATATCCAAAGAATTCGAACTCGTAAACACGACGCCACACAAACACAACACAGACGAAATGAAGAAATCAAACATGGCGCGCAGTGACGCTGCTATTTATCCGAATCAAGATAAATGGGTAGTAGTTGTTACCCAAATCAGCGCCCGCTGCTCATACCAGCAGAGCTGTAATCCAATTTGGGTGTTCACTGTCCCCATACTGGGTATCGCAAAGCTGTGTCTATGAATATGTAACCGTTTTCACCCAATTTGGAGAGATCTAAGACCTGTTACGGGTCTCATACCCTTAAATAGGTATATTTCAGCCCATATTGGAGTTTCGAAAGCTAATATGGGTGTTGTTTCATTTTGGGTGACATTCTAAAATAGGTTTAATTTTTTACTGTGTACTTGACGGTGGAGGATGGCCACCCAGGGAAACCCAGCAAATGCTTTAGAGTTTTAGTGCAGTCCCTGGGGGAAGACTCTACTTGAAGGAAAGGCTCCTCTTTTGCAGGACATCTGTCCCTTTCCTTTTAAAGTCATTAAAAATCAAAGATACCGCATGGCCACAATAAATGACGCCGATACTGATAACAGCTAGAAGGATGGTGCGTTCGCAGCCTTAGATCTCAGAATATCAGTGTTATGAATTGACCAGCACTCAGCCCAGATCTCAATCCGATAGAGAAGATCTAGGGGAATCCTCCCACGTGACGTCTAGAAGAATGGGAAGCAGTGCAAAAGCTTCCCATTCTTCTGCTCAGTGATCGCTGAAAAAACTCAGTGCAAAAGCTCAAATCAGCGATCGAGGAAGCCTGGTACAAACTCACTCCGAAAACCTTCCATACTCTCTTGTTATCAATGGAAAATCGCGTATTCGATCTCATCAGGTGCAATGGAAACACCATAGACTACTAAAGGACTTGTGCTTTGTGAAATGTAAATATTTCGTTTTTGTGCATAATATTTTGCGACACCACAATTTTGATTTTTTTATAATTTATTATTTTCCTTACAATGAATTGTTTCCTAATTCGAAACATAAATTTGTAATCCAATTATTTGATACAGTAAGATTTCAAATAATTCCAGCGTATATTTTTCATTTTATAAAAACATTTAGCTTGTGCATAAACTTTTGTGTCGCACTGTAAATTATCTTTTAAAGAAATATCTGATTCTGACATTATTGTTTTAATTAGATTTTTTTTTTGGAAGATTTTGGATTGATTACTACTTTTAAATTGTTTTCCAACGGTCATTTCTTCTGCATTTAATATTATAATCTTTTTCCTTCGGGAGGCGTAATTTTCTAAGAAAGAATTAAATTTATCTGATAATAGGAGAACATTTTCATGATTCTGATCTTGGATATTCTCATACCCTATAAAAAGAGAGAAATAAACTTCCACATAATACAACTTTATGACACTAAATCGCATTTCGAAGTAAATCGCATGATATGAAATGCTAGATGTTAAAATATCGATATTTCTGTTAAGGAGACTTGGACTCTTAAATATCAAAAAGCGAAAAAAAACAACAAATTTTTTGTCATTTCATATCTTAAAAATATACACCACAAAAACACATTTTTTAAAGGCATAGTAATAGATGCATGTTTCTTCTTCCATTTGATATGTTCTTAAATTATAATGGGAAAAATTAATTTTTAATTGGGATTTTTAAACTTTTAGGCATTTGTTGAGCAGAAAATTTGAATCGCGAATTGCGCGCATGATTACAAAAGAATTTCTGTATGTAAAACAAATTTCTACATATAAAACAAACTTTTTTATCTAATTATATCTGAGAGTCTTGCGTTTACACGGAACCCAAGAAATTGCTGATTTATAGTAGTTTTATGTTTAAAAAAACTGTGTCTTGCTTACATAAAGTTTTAAAAGTTAAACAATATAACACAATATATATATATATATTTTAACCACGAAAAAAGGCTTATTTTTATAGAGTTTAACATACACTATAAATCCTGAAATTTTCATGAAAATATATAATTTTTTTTTTATTGCCTTACGCGCAATGCCCAAAATCTCAATTTTCAAATTTGAACAATATAACACCAAGAAAAAAATATATTTCAACCACAACAACAACAACGACAAAAAAAAAAAAAAAAAAAAAAAAGAGGAAAATTTAGGTTTATTTTATAGAGTCTAACATACATTATATATCCTGAAATTTTCACGAAAATATATAAATTCTTTTATTGCCTTGTCCGCAATGCCCAAAATCTCATTTTGAGAAAAATGACTAAAGTCCTCTTTGAAAATATTCCATATGTAACAACTATTAAGAGCGCCATTCATTTTGTTCTAAAACATTCAGAAATTATTACTCTAAATTATTTATATGCTTTCAAAAATTTTATTTTTTAATGAGTCTCAAAATCCCCTTATTTATTAAAATCTTGATACAACTTGATTTAAAATGTTCGCGACACAAGATCGCTTCACGGCACACCCTTGATTGCGATGGTGGTCTTTCATTTATATCACTCTCTCAGTTCTGAGGCTTTCTGTTCTTCGATCCCTTAAGAGTTGCAAAAGTGATAGGACATTGTATTACTTCATTGTGTTGACCCAGAATGCCTTTGAAACATTTAAACAAATTATCAGTAAGCAAGTTTGAAAGACAAATACGCATTTGACAATATAAAAATCAAGGTGGTCACAAACTCCTTAAAAGAGAACATAAAGAGGCGAATTTAAGTTATATTGTTAAAAACGAAAAAATATATTTTACTACGCCCTTCTGATTAATACAAGTATGTTCCACCTATTTAATAACTGAAAAATGCGTAAAAAAGAAAGAAAAATGTTGACACCATTTTGTGAAATTAAATATGTATGAGTTCTAAATTCAGCAGCCTGTAATTAATTTCAAACAAATTTTTAAAAAGTAAAAGAAAAACGTTTTTAAGTGTATTTTGTATGGAAATTACTTTGAGTGGGATGATTGGACATTTCCTGGATTTCTTGAACATAGTAGTCCACTAAGAATGAAAGCACATTCCCCGTAAGTGATATAACAAGTAAAACAGCAACTCTTAAGGGATTGAAGAACAGAAAGCCTCAGAACTGGGAGAGTGATATAAATGAAAGACCACCACCACAATCAAGGGTGTGCCGTGAAGCGATCTTGTGTCGCGAACATTTTAAGTCGAGTTGTATCAAGATTTTAATAAATAAGGGGATTTTGAGACTCATTAAAAAAGAAAATTTTTGAAAGTATATAAATAATTTAGAGTAATAATTTCTGAATGTTTTAGAACAAAATGAATGGCGCTCTTAATAGTTGTTACATATGGAATGTTTTCAAAGAGAACTTTAGTCATTTTTCTCAAAATGAGATTTTGGGCATGTCATATTTAAATAATATGTTAAATAATAAATTAGTGCCTAAATAGACCCGATCCCGAAAGATGAAGTTTCTGGAGTATATGTAATACCACTGAAAACAGAAGATATTTTTCTCGAATACATAGGAATGACTTCTCGTAAACTTAAAGATCGTAGTAAAGAGCATTTGAGAGACTTTAAGTACAACCGACCAACAACAGCCCTGTCAAGATTTAACCAGAAGCAGAATATAAGTTAATTTCGAAGATACAAAAATTATATGCCCCTTAAAGAATTATCATGATTTAATTATCCGTGAATCAATAGAAATTATTACTAAAAAAAATACTGTTTGTAATGATGTTTTATCCTACAACATACACAGAATTTGGCTCCGTTTGCTTAAAGAATCATAAAACATGTAATATTCTACTTCCCTCTATATCCATATTTTTACCCTCTCAATGTTTTCTGGATCGAAAAATTGACTTTCACTTTCACTCCTTTCGACATCAACTATGTGAAATTTGAAAATAAGACGCTAGTATTTTTGTATTCTCTGACGAAGGCTATGTATATAGTTGAAAGTACTAAGAAATATTTAACACCTTTTTAAATATTTTTTATTTTTTAAGTAATTTGCACATAGTGTAATTTTATTTGTTTTTTATTTGTTTGTCATTTTATTTGTAAACATTTTTATTTGTTTGTCAGCATAAAACAATAGAGATACGTTAAAAATTAGTAAAGAACAAACTTTGACTATTTCTCAACACACTTCTAATGCGTTTAAAGTGGAAGGAAAAAATACATATGATTATTTAGCTTTTAAAACAAAGTACTTTTAGTACAAAGTTAAACAAAGTAACTTTTTTCGTAATGGCAACCAGTCGGTTAATATGGAATAGGGTCATAAAGAACATTAAAATTCCAAGAAAAAACACGATTTAAAAGAATAACCAAAAATATTGAATGAGTAAACCTTAGTACATCATCTATAAATCATCAGATTCTTAAAAAAATTATTTTTTTATTTTAAGATTCGTCTTGAAATAGTTGTCTAGCTGATATTCCATACTGCCCAAAACACCATCTTAAAAAAAAAAAAAAAAAAAAAAAAAAAAAAGCTAATTCAGACGAAAACTGACTAACACATCAATAAATATAACTGTTCAACTTTATGCTGAACATCACTGACAATGAGATTTTATTATTAATACGATTTTTATAAAATTTACCTTAAAAAAAAAAACTGCAGAAATTCAGAATAAGAGTTTATTTCACCCTCTCGCTCCAACAAGACGTATTAAAACAGAACTGAGCACACAGCCTCATGGGAGTACTAAGGAGTCGTATGGCAGATGTATGCTTGATTGTAGCATGTAGGCGCCAAATATTGAAGTATTCCATATTATCCGACTATTCCATACTACCCGAACTTCCTCTATTCCTCTATATTGTAATATATGAGGGGCTCACAAATCACAAGCATAGTAGATCAAGTCCAGTTTGATAAAAAAAAAAAAAAAAATCAGATAGTCCATTTAAAATATGCATAAAATCTGTTTTATTCATTCTCACAATGAACAAAGTCTGTTTTCACATATTTTCTCATATGTGTCATCTGTTCAGAGACTGGGTTTACTATGGGAGAGAACAGATTTTATGTACCTTCTAAATGGACTATCTCATTTTTTTTTCAAAATGGACTTTATTTAGGGTTGTGAGTATATTTTTTCAAAATGGACTTGGTTTACTGTAGTTGTGAGCCCCTCATATAACATATACACTTTTCTATTATAAAACTTTGAAAACAATGTATGTTTATCAATATTTTTTTTTCTTTACAGATTGTTCTAATACAGAAGGAGATGATATCTTGTTATCATTATGGGAATCTTCTAAAGAGGAATTACGACCGGTGAAAGAAAACATATGTTGCAGTAAAACTTGAATGGAAACTTAAATCAAGAAAAATTACAATAAATATTATTTTTGCATTAAAACATTTCTTTCCTTTTATATTATTTGTGTGTGAACGCAAAATAATTTCCTTTTTATATGGATGTAGATGTAGCTATTTTTCAAATCCTCTAGACTTGTGTATATGTATGAAGCATAATTCATAGATATTTCAGGTCAAATATAAAAAAAAGAGAAAAAAAGGAAAAAATTCAAGGGAAATAACATTTAAAGCAAAAGAATTGTTTTAAAATGAATTTAAGGATGAAAAAAAGTGTTATCCTCTTTACCGCTTTTCCGTTTAAGGAAAAAAAGTTTCCGTATTTCAGAATGGTTAACTGTATATTTTTATTTCAGTCTATTTTTCATATTAAAAAATAGACATAATAATAAAATATTCATTTATTAAAAATTCAAACAGTTTTTTTTATTATAAATCATTTCTTAGTCGAGAAAATTTCAGTCTGGCGTAGTTTGATAGTTTTCAGTTTGACAAATAATGTAAATTCTTTAATTTACACGCTTTGAAGGATATCTTAAATACATACTGAAAATAGAATGCGTAACATGTTCATTTATTTATCCGTTATTCCCATCACTATAACATAATACAAATAAGCATTTTACACATTCTATTTCCAGTATTCATCGTGCGTAAGGTGACTTTCCGTATTAAATCGATGCTGCTCTACAACTTTGTAACTGACTATTTTACCTATGTCTTATAAATTTCGAGGAAGACATGATAGTTGCTAATTCTACCACTGTTTATAAAAGGCTGAATAGTCACTTTATTTTGATTCAGGTATGTGCCTACCCTCAAAACGCTGTTTTTGCGAAAAATTTCGAGTTTTAAAAAAATATTTAAAATTAAAGTTCAAACATTTAGGATTAAAAAAATGCCTTACATTTGGTTCAGCGATAATTAGAAGCAAAGTTACAGCACAAAATATAAACCGGAAATGAACTTTCTGAAACCGGAAGTGACCGTTTAAAGAGCCACTGAAAGATAAACAATACATTTTCATACACAAATGTATAATATATAACATATACACAAATACACATGGATTTTAAAGTTGTAAATTTTATACATAATTTTGTGTGCTATATCAAACTCTTAATTTGCGTTTACTGGAAAACTGCGTTTTTCCTTGTGTACGTTTACGAGAAACATCATTAAGATATCGAAATAAAATTTTGCAACAAGGTTCTACTCATCTGTTGGTATGTTAAGAAGCAAAATATAGCTTGTAACTTTGTATATATTCATTTAAGAGCTATTTCTATTGAAAAATACACATTTTTTTTTTTCAGAAATCATGTTTTGTATACAAAATTTGGTAATATTAGTAAATTTAAGAGGTATTGCAAATCTTTTGCTTCATAACACAGGTAAGTAGTTTGCTAGTATATTGTTGAAAAAAAAAAGTGAAATATATTGAATAGATTTCGTTACAGAAGGTTTGGCATAAACGCATTTTCTTTACTAAAATTTGACTAAGTATTGCCTAAATTTGAAAAGTTAAGTAAATTTCTGTTAAAACATTTATATGAATTCATAGTTTTATTCCCTGTTTTAACTAAAAACAGATGTGTTTGATAAAACTTTCATATTTTCAAAAAAAAAAAAAAAAAAAAGTGCGTCAAAGGTACACTGTAAAAAAAAAACGGACTAAAATACGGAAATACTACTGGCAAGCTAGACGCCAGTACTATTTCCGTATTTTAACGGAACTTTTTCCCGGTAAATTGCAGAAAAAATTCCTTTTTTTTTTTTTAATTTAACGGAAAATGTTCTGTAATTTACCGGGAAAAAGTTCCGTTAAAATACGGAAATAGTACGGCGTCTAGATTGCCACATACCTTAACACCATTTTGGCGTGCACAACTTAAAAGCGTGTGACTTTTGAGAGTTTTTCGGAACTAGGATTTTACAATGAGTATATAATTTTTCACTCATTGAACCAAACTCGGTATAAAAGTGGAATTTTGCAATCAATTTTCCACTCTCTTTGAGCTAGCGTTATAAAATTTATCCACACGGGTGTGTTTCCGAAGACAATACAACATTGTAATATTTTAAAGCTTCATTATAAATTAATAAATTAATTTTTAAGGCATTTTTCCGTTGGCCTGGGGTAGTTGATAAATCGCCAAATGTGCTTTATGGTTACAATCGGGGATGCAGTGAAAAGTAAACGGTGGTATATGTTATATATCACCTTATCCTCTGGATTTTTAAAAATCTCCGCATAGCCTCGCTATACAATAAAACGGTGGAATGAATGGACAATTTGCTGAAATTTTTTAACAGTATAATAAAACATATAAAAAGTCTATATTCTTTCCCTTAATCATATATATTTTTTCAAAAGTGGCATTTTGAACAATATTTCAGTAGTTTTCAAAATACTCAAGCCTTTTATTGAAAAAATCCCTGCCGGCTCGGCCTACAGGCGCAGGTAGATTTCGAAGATAAGTACTGATTTCACAAACAAAAACTAAATCATGATTAGAGATAAACCCACTTTCGCAATTTTATCTGACCGCTTTTGACCAGTTTTTAATTTCATTTTTATATAAGAGCTGGTTTTATCAGAATTGTGTTATGGCCAGTATTCAAAAAATATTTTTCTATGCTCAACTACTCGAAATTTTCTGACACATTTTCAGACTCATTTTTAAAAGGAAAAGCATTTGCTGACGTGATTTTTTAAGACATTTATAAGCGGCCTAGGTTTTTATTTTTAGTGCAATTAATTAGAACTTAATTTATAAACAATTCTTTTCTCAGTAGGACCATATTTTTCGTTTCCAACACGATCGCTTCGGGAAATTCTGTTCAAAAGGCCCACTTTGACATCATTTAAAAAAATATATCATGCCTCTACCAGAAAATCGACCATTACGGCACGTTATATAGTTCCTGTGTAAGAGAACCTACCAATTGGATGCGTTTGAAAGCAAAACTGAATTTAATAACTAAGGAAAATCATGCGTTAAGCATAGATTATGAAACACTTTCCAACACTTCCTGAATGCTTTAACAAAACTTCGTTATTTAGGGAAATAAGATATATAAGAGAACTAAGTAAACATTTTGGAAAACGCATAAAACATTTGAAAAACTGATTTCAGCAGTTACCGTCCATATCAAATATGTATTCCAATTCTTTTGAACAGTCTTGTACTTAATCTGCAGGTTGATATATATAATATATAATAGGGAAACTTAGTTTAGCAAGAAAACGAATAACAGGTTGAAATTTCTCTTTCAGCAATTTATACTAATAGATGGAAACATACTTATATACTTTTGTATAACCCTGTAGTTAACCTAGTACCTTTATTACACGCCACTATTTAGCTAAAGTTTAATTCAAAATAAAATACTCTTAAAACTACTGGAATCACATTTCCAGAAATTATCATTTATAGACGGTCATGTATCCAATTCTTTGCGTGGCCTTGTATATAATTTTATCTATGTTCTACAAACATTTCTTAGTAAACAAAATGCAGTTCAGCGTAAAAATGCATAACTCATTTAAAAACCACCTTTAAGCAATTTACAATCATACCCAGTAACCATTACGAAATCTTTTGTGTAGCCCTGTATATGAATTTCAGAATTTATACACACCATATACAATGCATAAATATATTGAAACATAAAAGCACATAACATAATTAAAAATGCATTTCCAGCAATCATTGCTACCATACAGTACTTCGGATAGAATATAGTATCTGAAATCTTTTGTGTGTCCCTGTAAATGCTATGCACTTCGTATTATACATGAAATAAGTTATAGTAAACCTTAGCAACGTATATCAATTTCATTATACATGAAATAATTGAACATAATTAAAATACGCCGGAAAAAATTCCCTCCACCCGTATATCATTATGTAAAGGAATTCTTTTGTGTGGCCCTGTAAATGAATAATAATTATTCTTTGCCCCGCATATTCTACGAAATGCATATTTTAGTGCACTTGATAAATGCATATCAATTTTTATATGTTTGAAAGCACGTAACATCATTAAAAATCATTTTAAACGATTTTTTCCCATAGGCCGTAATGTAACGGAAAACTTTTGACTGTCCCTGTAAATGAACTAAACATGCTACAAACTTCATTTGAAATAGGGTTCGTACTATGGTAGAGGTCACTAACATTCAGAAATTTCAGAACGATACGAGTATATTTACGGGAGTTAGAGCGCGTACAGACGGTCAGACAAACCGAATACTAAGAAGATATATAATAAATTCATGCGGATTTGATATCTTGTGTATTGACAAAGTTATGGATTTTTTTCTTCTTTAACCCCCTCTCCCTTTTTTCGTTTCTGTTTATAATTTTTTGTTAAGAATTGGTCCTATCAAAAACTTGTCAATATAAAAGTTGTTGATAATATTAAGACAATTTATAATAAATTTAATTGGATTTGATTCTTGAGAATTAACGAAGTTGTGAATTTTTTCCTCCCCAAAACCCTATTTTTTGCGTCCACTGAGCCCATTTTTAGTTTTATCAAAAATTTGACTACATAAATTTTTGGTCCATGTTTTAGAAGTAATAATAACTTTAAACTGAGTCGATATGTATTATAATTAAGAAGTTATGGGTTTTTTTCTTTTTTCACTAAACCCCTCCCTATTTCAATCCTCTTGGTCCGATTTTGCCCATTAACGAACTTGTCCGAGATTTTATGCCCCTTGATTTTATGTATCAGTTTGGAAAAGATTTGTGCAGAATTATGGAAGTTATCGTGTCCATGAAAAAGTGATATATAAAGTTTTTTACTGGGGGTGGTTTTGAGTTTTAGGGGTCATGATCGGTGTAGATCTGCAAATATTTTCCCAAAAGTCCAACATAGGGGAGATCTCAATAGGTAGTATTTCATACGAAATCTACCTAAAAGTCATATGTAGAAAAAAAGTCACACCACTGAAGAAAAATGTGTAAATTTGAGATCTTTTTGATTATTTTTTTCGTTTATTTCTATTACACTGTTAAAAACTTGCAGCAAACTGTCTAGTCATTCGACCTTTTTTACGGAAAACGGTTACATAACCGAAAATTAATTTCATTCTGACAATAATATGGTCAGATTCGCTTCATAATATGGTCAAGTAACCATTGTTTTTAAAGGTCGAATGACTGGGCAGTTTTCTGCAGATTTTTAACAGCGTTGTTGAAAAAATTTGTAAAAATTTTAGAAATCTTTGAATTTTATAAAAACGTGCAAAATCGCACTCTTCGATCCGTCTAACCAGAGATTTTTAAGATACAATTTTTTAAAAGATGGATAGGTTTCCTCATACAAAATACGGTCAACCCTTGTTTGTCGAAGACTGTGGAACAATCTAATTGTATTTCAGTTTAAACTTAAATTTCTACTACACATGAATTGCGAAAAAAACAAAACAAAACAAAAAAAAAATAAATACAAAACGGAAAACGTACAATCATTATTAACGAAAAAATATGCGTCAACTGATGCTTAATTTTTACAGTGTAAAAACTTGTAAGACTAATATGTAACTGAATTCTTCGATATTTTAAACTGCACGTCTAAAATATCGGATATGTAATACCAGAACCCGCTTTCGATTTCATTCGTATGATTATACAATTTCTCTCCTATAAAACATACTCCATAACTCTAACGTCATTTAGATAAAATATGTATATTCCAAATAATCACTGTACCGACCTGAATAATTTGATACTCGAATACAACACTGAAGTTTTCAGATTATGACAAAATACTTACAAACCATCCTGCTTCATTTTTACTTTCTTCTATCTTTACAACAAGAAAGTATAGGAAAAGGAGGTATGAAAATTTTCGACATCCGGTTTTCAATGAACTTAATACGTTTTAGAAGGTCCTGGAGAAAATTTGATGGTTTTTAGAAAATGTCTGTCAGTCACTCTGTATGTGACAAAAATTTTGTGAGCGCTCTATATCAAGAACTAATGCACAAAATTTTACAAAACTTCAGATTCAATCAGTCCTTGATATGAATTGGTACTGATTACGTTTTGGTGTAAATCGCCCAACTAGTGGCGCTGCTATGCTGCATTTTTCATGATTTCCACAATAGCTCTATGTCAAGAACTAATGTACGAATTTTCATCAAACTTCAGTTTCAGGCATATCTTGATAAATATTGGTGCTGATTATGTTTTGGTGTAAATCGTCCAACAGATGGCGCTTCTGCACTGGATTTTTCACGATTTTCGCAAAAGCTCTATCTCAAAAACTAATAGTCGGGTTTTCAACAAACTTCAGATAGATTCAGTTAAAAACTTGATATAAGTTGTTAATTAGGTTTTAGTATAAATCACCCAACAAGTGGTACTGTTATGCTGCATTTTGCTTTATTTACACTATAGCGATAGTCATATCTCGAGAATTAACGCACCGAATTTTATATCTTTAGAATCCGCATGATGGGCATAGATTGCCATTTAATTTTGGCACTGTGCTAGCGAATTTTGAATTCTTAACATGTATGAGATGGAAGAAAGTTTTGGGATTGGCACATCCGACTAGTTAAATTTATTTTTTCTTAAACCAGATACATATGTGCGTAGGCAATTTTTTATTTTTTTTCTGCGGTGTATACTGGATATCATAATTATTTTGGAAGGACTGAATTTTCTTTAAATCTCAGAAAATGTGTAAATTTGGAAGAATTTTTTTTCTTAAGCCTTATAATTTTCCTACTAGATCATATCTTCTGCGAGGTGGTATCGTAAATTTCTAATTATCGTTAGGGAATAATTGAGATAGAAACATAATTTTTATTTCCAAGGCTTCTCAATATAGTCTATATCCAGAGTTATACATTTTCCCGAGCTTTTTTTTTAACCTTTCGAAGGCCGCCATTGAAGTAATCTAAAATAGGGGGGGGGGGGGGAGCCATTGTTCCACCTTATTTGTGAGGTCAAACCGACTCCCCAATGTTTTTTTGAGTTCTGGGAATTAGAAAAAGTAGCTTGGAGCGAGACCGGGCGGTTGTAGCCACATCGCTTAGATTCCTCAACCGACACTCGAGAGGGAATACAACTCCGATTCAAAAAATTAGAATAATGAAAAGAAATACGGTCAAGGGAAATGAAAATCGAATTTATCAAATAAATAATCAACAATATCAAATATAAAGTACTATAATATGAATCTGCATATTTTGCAGATTATAAAAATGTAAACACATTACAATGAAATAGAAAATATATTTAAATCAGCTAACAACAAAAAATTCAAAATATTAGAATACTTTCTAACATGGTTCAAAAAATTAGAATAATGAAAATATATTGAACATAATTTAAACTCTAAGTATTTTTACTTGCTAATCAGTACTTTGTTGCATCACCCTTAGCTTTAATGACAGCTCTTAAACGTTCTGGCATGTTTTTAACTAAAGGTTCACAATGTTTTTTATCCAAATTCGCCCATATGCTCTTTATACTAGAAATAAGTTCTTTTTTGTCTCTAGGCGCAACTTCTTGAAGTCGTTTCTTCATAATTCCCCACAAATTCTCGATAGGATTTAGATCGGGTGAGTTTGCAGGCCAAGGGAGTACGGGTATGTCCTTATCTTTGAGCCATTTAGTTGTTGATTTGGAAGTGTGGGGAGAAGCTAAATCTTGATGAAACAAGAAATCGTCATCACATAAATCCTCAGCTGAAGGAATCATGAAATGTTCAAGAATTTCTTTATAGATTTCTGAATTGACTGTTGTGGAAACAATACACAACCTGCCTGGGCCTTCAGCAGTCATGCAGCCCCATACCATAACAGAGGTCGCAAATTTAACCGAACGTTTTAAACATTCTTTCTTATAAGCTTCATGTTTGAGTCTCCAGACACGTATACCTTGATTTCCGTGAGACACACAAAACACACTTTCATCGCTGAAAAGTATCTTTTTCCAATCGTTGTGATCCCAAAATAGCCTTTGTTTACACCATTTAACTCTAGCAGTCCATTGCTTAGATGATAAGAATGGCTTTATCTTAGGCACACGTGATCTAAAACCTAATTTGCGAAGTCGTCGTAGTGTTGTAGATTTGGAGACATTTATACCCATTTCTTTCCATTTTCTATGCACATATCTCACACTCTGAAAACGATGTTTCTTCACAATCTTTTTCAATTGCCTTTCATCTCTTCTTGAAGTTACTGGCTTTCGACCACTTTTAAAGTGTTTATTTTGAAAACACTTATTATTAGAATATTCTCTCAAAACTCTACTCACGCTTGCTTGAGAGCATTTCACTTCTTTTGCTATAAAAAGTTGTGTTTTTCCTATTTCGTGCAAGTACACAATACGATATTTCACAGCCTCAGATAAATCGCTCTTTCGTCCCATATTAAGCAAATACTACGCTACAATCAAATGCCAAACGACTTTTCATTTTCAACGGAGCACATTTTATAGTCCCACAGATGTTAATCCCGCAGCCGTTCTCTCAACTTATAAGAAAAATTTGAATATTCTAATTTTTTGAACCATGCTATCGAGGTATTCTATTTCTTTGAATTATTCTAATATTTTTTAAATAGTTAATTATTAATATATCAGATAAAAATAAATATTTATGTTATATTTATAAATGCTCTGAAGATAATTAGATACTTTTAATATATTTTTTCCTGGACGCAGTATGCAAATTGACGCGTTAGCAACATCAAACTCATTCTTTTTTACATTATTCTAATTTTTTGAATCGGAGTTGTATGTCCATTTCACGGGATAATCAATCAAGAAGGGGAAAGGGTGCGTCAAGTAGCTCATTAACGACATGGTTACCAGAAATAATAAACAGATCAAGAACTCTGCTTCTAAAATGTTCTCTTTAAATATCACCATTGAAATTGGAACAAAAATCTTTTGAAGACTAAATTGATCATTTTAAAAGTATTATATTAACATCATTGTTTATACATTGTTATTAAAAGGGAATGAAATTGGGATTTATTATTAAGCTTGAATATCGTATCTTGCTTTTTGAAAATAACTACACCCGCAAATAGCTGCTATAACTTCAACTAAAGCATGAGATTTTACACCATTTACATACATCTAATTATTTATCTCGCTTTTATTTATATACTTGAGTTATTGTACCTATAACTTGACAACTTTTAACGTGTTAAGTAAAATAATCGATGAGGGGTTGGAGTGGGATAGTGAGCAATATGGAAACTCAGCGTGCTGAGACCTTTGACATGTGCAGGTCTTCGTGAATCAGTTTTCCACACACTGCCGTAACTATAATCCCTGTAGGATAAATTGGCTCTTCAATGACAAACATCATCTTTTCATTATCCCTTCGCTGGTCACTCCTCAGTCTTTATCTTTGCTTAGTAACTATGGTAACTAAGGGAAAATTAAAAAGGGACGTTTGTCCTTGAAAAGCCAATTTTTCCTACACGGAGTATAAGATGAGTCGCATTCATGATCATTTGGATAGTTATCCTTTGGCCTTTTCTTCAATTTTGTCTTCCACACCTTGGATCATCTCTGAGGGACATGTGGTCAGTTTGAAAATTCCTTTTCCATCTAACAACAGTGTCATATTCAGGGCTGTGGAGTCAGTGGGAAAAGTGGACGACTCCGACTCCGGGAATTTTAACAAATCCGACTCCGACTCTTTCGCTCTAAAATGGTCCGACTCCAACTCCGACTCTTTCGCTCAAAAATGGGCCGACTCCAACTCCGACTCTTTCGCTAAAAAATGGGCCCGACTCCGATTCTGACTCCACGACTCCGACTCTGCAGCCCTGGTCATATTGCCGGTCACTATGTACGAGAGGGGGAGGGGCAGTCTCTATCTTCTCCATACTGCGGGTTACTTCAATCTTTCGCTTCCTGCAAACAAACGAATCAACATTAAGAGCTGTAATTTATAACATCAAGTACAGAAGGATCAATTAATATGCAGAAAATATTTTTATTCAGATATCTCAATTATTTCCTAGTGAAAATTAGAAGTTTACGGTACAGATAGAATTTATTCTAACTCACATGTAAAACTTATTGCATAATCCTATTCGTCGATATTTTAGACTGCACGTGTAAAAAGTGGATAGGCAAAACCAAGAACTCACTTGTGATTTCATTCACACGATTATATAATTTATCTCATCTAACACACACTCCACAATCTAAACTTCATCCAGAAAATAATTAATGATTCCAAATAATCACCAACCAGAATAATTTAAGATCCAAAAATTCACACGGATCTTTTCAGATTATGATAAAATAATTACGAATCATCCACTTTCATTATTCAGTTTTTAGGTGCGTTCGTAATTAACGTAGCACCTATAGTCGTGGTTTGTTCCTTCCCTCTGTCTTTCCGTCTGCCCGCATATAACAGCGCAAAAATTACCCAACCGAATGGTTTGAAATTTAATTTATATAACCGTTGCAGGATTTTGTCGGGTCATTTCAAATTTTATGAAAAACGAACCAAAACTTAAAAAAATATTAATAAAAGTTTTCTTCCTTCTATTAAGTCCTGTCATACATAATTAATTCAATGATATCCCATGATAAATAATGATTCTAGATTACCACGGTGATTATTCTATTAAATCCTATTATACGTAATTAATTCAATGATATCCCATGATAGATAATGATTCTAGGTTGCTATGGGGATTATGTCCTATTTAAGATGGGGTCATATTATTTCCGCATTACTGAATGTAATATAAATCGTAATAAATGTTGTATTCATCCATTTTTGCATAAGAGTGCAACAGCTATTGCACCAAGATCTGAATATTTATAAAACTAGCTATAGTACGAACGCATCTCATTGGTCAACTTGTTTCTTTTTCATCTACCAGATCTTTGTACTTGATTAATTTTATTTGTTTCGTTCTGCAGTGTTTAACGGAGAACATATACAGTAGAAACTATTTTATCCGAAACTCTTTTAACCGAAACTCTCGGTTAACCGAAATCCATTTTTAAAGCTTTTTTTACTATCACATTCCTTGTGTACAAAATCCATTTTGAAGGGCTTTTTTTTTTATTATCATATTACTTGCATGCAAGCGGTATTTCTGAACTGCGAGTATATATAAATATTTTCGATCCCCTTTCTTAGAGTTTCTTTGAAATTAACTTGAGCTCTCGTAAGCTGCAGAGTGGAACGAAGAAAACAAACAAATTAGCAATTCTGAAGCTTTTGAATGTTTTCTAAAAGGTTTGGCATGGCTGGAGAACTGTGATACTGGTGAACTAATAATATTAAAAAAACTCCGTGATAGAGCTTCAAAGCAAAGGCAATCGAAACGGTGACAAACAAAACATTTTTTCAAACCCTTGTGATATATGTAAAAGGTACTTAATTTCGAAATTAAAATTAATTTATTCTTGTTTCGATTTTGCTATTGCTTTATTTTTATTAAGCACTTGTCACCATAATAAGAAATATTGCATATATTTCTCTTTAATCTTAAAATTGTAGCATTCTCGATTGTCCGAAAATTTCGATTTTCCGAAAGAGGGTCGGTCCCAATTACTTCGGATAATCGAGGTTCTACTGTAATTCTGAAATGACAAAGCTTTCTTTTAAATCTCCGAAGATGTGTAAATTTGAAAGAAGAACTTTTCTTATCCCTTAATCGGTGTGACAAAAGTTGCCGCATGACTACTACTGTGACCGCTTGATCGAAGTATGAATAGAAGGTTCGATTCACTCATAGGATACTGTTTCTGTACTAAACTTTATGTGCAGGGTTATTATGATTAAAAATCACCTATTCAGAATTCTCTGTCGATAGTACTAGAACTCCAAACGAAACAAAATTTCACTAGTATCTAGAGTTAAGAGGCTACTTCAGTCAAACGAAAAGACCCGTTCCCTAATGCTAATTCTATGGAAGACATTTATAAAGATATCTCGCATGAATTTAAAATTTTTCAATGATTTTTTTTTTTTTGCATTGAATAGTGGAGATCGATCTGTACAAAGATCGTTGATTACTTTTTCGATTTTGTTTATATATTTAATGAGGATTGTTTCATTTTCGAAACCGGTTTCGAAAGTAAGTAAAAGCATCCTCATAAAAAAAAATCTGCAATCAAACTCGAAAAAGTAAAAAACGGCCTGCATACAGATCGATCTTATTTATCCAATACAAAATAAAAACCATTTAAAAATATTGAAATGCGACGTAGATATCTTTATAAATTTCTTCCATAGGTTTAGCATTAGCGAACGCGTCTTTTCGTTTGACTGAAGTAGCCTCTTAAACTGAAATTTACAAATTAAACTATGAAAACTGAATAAAGATGTGATATGCGCAATTGCCAACACCAGTTAAGGGGACGGTGAAAGTAAGGAAAAAAAAATAATAATAATTTTCACCATAAAGATATGAAATTTTGTGCAAATATGCATTTTAGCATAAGTATATAGACGACGTTAAAAGAAATTTCCAATCTTATTAAAATAATTTTAAGATTTTTTGAAAAATTTAAAATTTTAAAATAAAGTTTTAAAATGCTCCATGAGTTTTAATTTTTGAGATATTTCCTCGATTTTATATTTTAATCATTTAAATCTAGATCTGTGGATCGATTTTTTAATCCCTTGAATAGTTAATTTTTTCGAGATTTTTTTCTGAATTCCATATCAATTTTCATCAAAATTTTGCCTTTTAATAAGTTAAAAATCAAATTTAATTATCTTAATGGAGTGGAATTTTAAAATACATACACAGTTTTTTTCTAAGCAATATCAGGATTCTTCCTTATCAATTTCATGAATTTTGATCAAAAATTAAGACGCAGCATTTCAAAAATCTAAAAATGTTGAAAAATCAGTTTTGAGAAAAACAGATTTAAAGTATAGTAGAACCTCTTTTATCCGAAACTCTTTTAACCGAAACTCTCGGTTAGCCGAAATCCATTTTTAAAACTTTTTTTTTTCTTATTATCACATTCCTTGTGTGCAAGCGGTCCTTTCGGAACTACAAATACAGATAAATATTTCAGACCCTGTTCCTTAGAATTCCTTTGAATTTAACTTGAACTCCCGTAAACTGCGGAGTGAACTAGAACACAGTAAGAGGAGGGCCAGCAGGGAAGAAAACGAACAAATTAGCAATCCTGAAGCTCTTGAATGTTTTGCAAAAGGTTTGGCATGGCTGGAGCATCAGAAAGACTGTGATACTGGTGAACTAATAGCATTAAAAGAAACTTCGTGATCGAGCTGCAAAGCAAAGCGAGAAACAAAACTTTGTTTCAAACCACTGTGAAATATGTAAAAGGTACTTAATTTAAAAATTTAAATTCAGGTAATTTATTCTTGTTTCTATTTTAATGTTGCTTTATTTTTTACAAAGCACTTTTTATCATAATAAGAAAGACCGCATATATTGGTCTTAAATCTTAAAATTGAAGCATTCTCGATTATCCAAAATTTTGATTTTCCGAAAGATCGTCGGTCCCAAATACTTCGGATAATCGAGGTTCCACTGTATGTATTAAAGGGCAAAAAAATTATTTGTGCACAAAATTAAGAAACTCTTGTAATTTGGCAAAAAATCATCGCATCTGCATACGGTTTTTCACAAATCATTCAGTACAAATTGGAGAATAACAATACACACAAAAAGAAATTTCGATTTTTATCAAAATAAAGGTTTAAGTCGTTCCACCTAAAATTGAAAGTGAAATTTACTATTTATCACTTGAAACTAACTGTGAAATCCTACTCTCTGTTATTTCAATCAAACTGTACGTCTAAAAATTCGGATACGCAATACCATAAACTCATTTTCGATTTCATTCGCACGATTATATAATTTCTCTTTTCTAAAATGTACTAACGCCGTCGAGATATATAAAAAAAAAAAGTTAATTATTCCAAATAATCACCGACCAGAATAATTTGAAACCCGAATATCTACACGGACCTTTATAGATTACGACAAAATAATTGCAAGCCATTTTGTTTCCTTTTTCAGACTTTTTTTCATTTATCAGATTGTGCATGATTAATTTTATTTTTTCTTTCTGCAGTGTGTAACGGAGACCATATTTATTCCTCCGGGCGTGGGTTTGAGCTTTTATCCAAGCACTGTATGTTACAGTTGATTATGTGCACAGAATCATTATTTTTTTCCATTACAGAGTTAAGGGAAAATGTAGGTTAAAAGGTGGGATATTGTTTCGTAGTATGAAACAGTCATTTAATTCATTTCAAAGTAATGTATGTTTAAAACTGTGATTAAAATCATATTTATTGAGCATGAGGTTAAACAATTATATATGATGTTTTTAAAAGCAATTAATGAAAAGCAATGGGCTTTTAAACGAATTTCAAAAAATTATCTTTATATCAGGTATGTGCCCAAGATTTAAACAGGATGTTTATCAAGTCTCTGTACATTTTTTAGAAAACGGTTTTAAATCCTATTTTATTGAAGGTGATTTGATATAATACTTATAACTTAAGAAAGAATAGACATTTATTTGCTCTCTTTTACATGGATTAACGTATGATAAGGATTTGTACGGGACGGGCCGGCAGCATAAAGACAATTTTATTAACGGGCACGGCCGATAAAATAAATAAACGGGTCGGACCAGACGATAAAAAAAAATGAATGGGCCAGCCGGGCCAATAAAAAAATTAAGTGGGTATCCTAGCCCACGGGCCACAACTGGACCATCGATAATTTATTTGTGGACCATTAAGCCTTTGATATTTTATCTGTATTTAATTTAATTGTTAGAATGTAAGTGATGAAAACACACACTGCACGAACACACTTGCACCATCCGTGGTGTTAGAAATGGCAAACGTTCGATAGATATTTCGAACTGTTATACAAAGTTACAATTTTCCTTTTGAATCGACAAATTATGAATGTGTATTGTTAAAAGGTCACCAATAGGTAAAGTACTTGGGCTTTTCATTTGAATTTACAAAACACCTGAGTAAACTTCAGCTTCAAAGCAAATTTCATAATGCTATCTTGGTAATTGATAGTAATTACAGTTTTCGAATAGAATTTATTAGTTTTACAAAATAATTTTCAAAAAAGAAAATGCATTTTAAATATGGCAGGCATTATTACAAGCGAAGTCAACACGGTGCTTAAAGAATTCCAACATGGAACCGTCACGCGTAACCTCAAGAAATTAAAAAAGGAACATAAAATGAATTTTGGAAACAAAAGAACAGTCTGCAAAAATAAATTTGGAAACTCTGGTGGAGAACCCTGCAATAGGTAGGCATTATAGAGTTTGGCCCAACATAATCTAAAAAATTTGCCCATAGAGCATCCAAAATTTTGGGTGCTCTACACTTCGTTTACAAGCCAGTTTAGATGTGTCAAAAACGAAGAATGAGTAGGGAATGGGTGCAAAGAGACATAGCAAGGCCAGTACTTAATTTGAGCCGGAGTTCAGTTCCGGTACGTTTTTGTTTTTAATGAATATTTAAACATTGATTGGAATTTAGAGGAGATCATAAATACTCCGCTCCGGAGGCTTGCGGAACATAGTAGGACAGCTGTTGAACATTTTTGAGTAGGTATTTGAGGCACCCTGAAAATTTGTGCAGCACTTCTTTTGTAATGCCTGAATACAAAATCGAATGTCTGGTTGAAGGATCGTGGCCCAAAACCTGTGCCAGACACGTGTCAAGTGCCATTTTTTGACATTACCCAAAAAAAGTATTTGAGGCACGCTGAAATTGAGACAGAATACTATTTATACTTAGAAAAAATATTTTGAAAATGACAGACACTTTAGTCGGCCCAAACACTGTGCCAGACACGTGTCAAGTGCCACTTTTTGACTATCCAAAAAAGGTATTTGAGGCACGCTGAGATTGAGGCACAATAATATTTATGCTTAGAAAAAAGTATTTTGAAAATGACAGACACTTTAGTCGGCACAAAAACTGTGCCAGACACGTGTCAAGTGCTATTTTTTGTCTGACACAGGTTTTGGGCCACGATCCTTCAGCCAGACATTCGATTTTGTATTCAGGCATTACAAAAGAAGTGTTGCACAAATTTTCAGGGTGCCTCAAATACCTTCCCTAAAATGTTTAACAGCTCTTGGACTAACAGCACTTCCGAAAAACTGAAGTCTAAATTCGCTTCCCTCCTATCTCCAATCTTTTACGTTCTTTCCTACCAGAGTGCTTATGAATGTGACATACGTGCGTGTGCGTGTGCGTGTCGCACGTGCAGGAGCATATCTCTATATAGAGCTCGCAAGTGTAAACTCAATGGTTTTTTGTATGATTGGTTTCCGAATGGCGATGAGGAATGCCCGAATTAATCGCAACAGTATCTACTGTTTTTATTCGTGTCACTTCCACTCAAAAAACTGCCGTGTTATGTTTTACTAACTGCTTTTTGTTCATGTATGTAAATATTCTTACTGATCAACTTTTTAGATCGACTGGGTGTCTAATTTGCGTTGAAGCTCACGGAATCGCAGTTACAGTGCTTATTTATTTTTAGTGAATATTTAAATATTATTCGACATTCATCCGAGTTTATAAATACTGCTCATCAAAGCCCATTGAAACAGCGCTGTGAATTGTTTTCTGCTAATGGATGCAAAGAAATCTTTGGCAAGTAAGATTTTCTGAATATTCCCGACTCCTGATTTAAATGTTTTTGCTCTGTTAATTTGTTAGATTTTCTTATATACAGATGCGTATATAGTCAATATATATTAAAATTTTCTTTTCCTGAAAACGAAATATCTTCAAATTTTGCTAATAATGCATGAAATATAAATATGCATGTGGAGAGGGCGGGAGGATGCTCTATGGTTGTTATTACTGAAGAATATTAGAGCTCTGGTACTTTTTATGTTAGAAATTAATCCCTGAGCAAGGCCATATCAAAAGGATCACTAGAGGCCCGATACTAAACTGAATCCTACTGACAACAATACAAAAAAGGCACTAAATCAATTTTGATGTTCTTTGTGTAGTGCTTGCCACCAGTCGAGGTTTTCCAGGGGATTGCATTATTTCAAAAATCATCGGAGTGGAAATTTTTAAAATATATTGAAAAATGAATTCAAAAGAAGATTTTTTAATTTTAAGAAATATGAAAATCAGTGCAATCTGTTTATTTCACCTCTAACGATTGACGTTGAAATTATTGTTCAGAATTTATTACTGCAGTTTATCAAAATTCAGCATGATTCCATATTAGCGGGGTTTTCAAATTTCTCTAATTATTCATCAATCGACCAATTTTTTGAAGTATATCTTTTCTATTTTTTGAAGTACATTAGCTAGTGCAATCTTTTGTTATTTTTTTAGCCCACTAAACATAATTTGAACCAGAAAATGCATTTAATAAATGAAATAAAATAACTAGCACATAGATACAAGGCATATTTTAGCAAATAAATTTTCTGATTCAAAATATGTTCATTTTTAACATTTTCCAATAAACTTGAAAAGTGTTTATGACTTCGATTTGTCTGTTTGTCAGTCTGTCCGTCTGTCCGCGCGCTAACTCTCGTAAATATACTCGGATCGTTCTGAAATTTTTGGATGTTAGTGACCTCTATCATAGCACGAAACCTATTTCAAATGACGTTTGTAGCATGTTTAGTTCATTTACAGGGACTGTCAAAAGTATTCCGTTACATTACAGCCAATGGGAAAATGAAATGGGAAAATGTTTCAAGTGATTTTTAATGTGCTACGCACTTTCAAACATAGTAAAATGGATTTGCATTTATGAAGCCCACTAAAATATGCATTATATAGAATATGTGGGCAAAGAATCGTTATTATTCATTTACAGGGCCACGCAAAAGAATTCCGTTACATAATGGTATAAGGGGGGGGGGGGTTGTTTGCGGCGTATTTGAATTGTGTTAAACTCTTTCAAATTTAATGAAATTGATATACGTCGCTGAGCTTTAGTATCAGTTATTTCATATATAATACGAAGTGCATAGCATTTACAGGGACACACAAAAGATTTCAGATACTATATTGTATCCGAAGTACTGTATATTAGCAATGATTGTTCGAAATGCATTTTTAATTATGATATGCGCTTTTAAGTTTCACTATCTTTATGCATACTATATAGTGTGTATAAATGCTATAGTTCATATACAGGGCTACAGAAAAGAATTCGTTAGGGTTACTGAGTATGAGCGTAAATTGCTTAAAGGTGGGCTTTAAATGAGTTATGCATTGTTACGCTGAACTGCATTTAGCTTACTAAGAAATGTTTGTAGAATATAGAAAAAATGATATACAGGGCCACGCAAAGAATTGGGTACATTGCCGTCTAAGGATGATAACTTCTGGAAATATGATTTCAGTACTTTTAAGAGTGTTTTAGTTTGAAATAAATTTCAGCTAAATAGTGGCGTGTAATAAAGGTACTAGGTAAACTACAGGGCTGTACACAAGTATCCAAGTATGTTTTCATCTATTAGTATATATTTCTGAAAGAGAAATTTCAACCTGTTATGCGTTTTCCTGCTAAACTAAATGTTCCCATTTTATAGTATATATATCAACCTACAGATCAAATACAGGGCTCTTCAAAAGAATTGGAATACATATTTGGCTATGGACGGTAAATGCTGAAATGGAGTTTTTCAAATATTTTATGTGTTTTCTAAAATGTTTACTTAGTTAGCTTATATACCTTATTTCTCTAACTAACAAAGTTTTAAAAAGCAGAAAAGAGCAAAAAACAAAGAACAAAGTTTTGTTAAAGCATTCAGGAAGTATTGGAAAGTGTTTCATAATCTATGCTTAACGCATGATTTTCCTTTCTTGTTATTTTCTACTTGCAAAACACTTAAAATAGCATCAAGATTAGTGTGTACAATTAAATTTTTAAAATAAATATAATTTAAAAAGTTCGATTCGTTTTGATATAGTTGATGAAAAGTAATTTTGAGTTTTTTTTAGAAAAATAAGATAAAATAAACTATGTGTAATTGTAATAATAACTTTTGAATTTAGCATGGATATTTCTTTAGCATGGATATGTTTTGTACAAACAAATTTTATTCCGTGCAATGGTATTATCTACCTTTTTTAAGTGGCCCGTGGCTTTGTATATAATGTTCAATTTGGCCTGCGGCGGTAAAGGAGTTGGACATGCCTAGTATAAATGATCATTAATGTTGCTATTCTGTGTTCTATGATTAGCGAACATATAATAATCTAAAATATATTGTAAAATTTACCCATAAATATATATGCAGTATTCATCAAAATAAAGCCCAGTAGAGTGGTGGTCAGAACCATGACGCTTGTCTGCCACGCTACAGGTGGCGATTTTGACTCCCGGCTGGGCAGATTCATTTAACTTTTCATTCCTTTGGGGTCGATAAAATAAGTACCAAGCTCGCTTGGGAACCAAACACAGAGGGTCTCGCGTTAGAATGACCACCTGACCAGGACATATGCCGTATAGCACATCGGGGCATAGGTACAAACTAAACAGGGTTGGGCACTGTTGGGCCTGATCCTTCCTGGGTCGTATATCCACAGGTTTAGGTTCTTTTTATTCATTAAAAGAATTTTAATTATATGTTAAGAAAAGTCGGAATTTTTTCAAGAAATTGAGTGGGTGTGGGCCGGATTTCATATATTTTTGCCCGGGCCAGGTCTGATTTCACCGATTTTTGCACGAGGCGAGCCGTGAACTGCAAAATTATACACGAGCCAGGCGGTTGGAGCCTGGAAATTTTCTCTCGTGCAGACCTCTAAAGTATGAATAGGGGCAGAAGGACCCACTGAAAAAAATAAAGTACTCAAAATGAGTAAATCGATGTACTTATATCGAATTGAATATGTTTGGATCAAAAATGAACCCATGTTTTCTCCATTTTAAAAATCCCATGTTATCAAACGCAAACAAAATGATAATTTTGTACCCTGTAATGGTTTATTTCTTTCATGGTAGCATAAATATGTTTATTAATGTAAATATTAAATTATGCACAATATTTTAAAATAATTTAAAAGTGCCTGCAAATAATGCTCTTGTTATAAAAATATTCGATTTGAGTATTTTTCTAATAACTTTGCTAGTTTTCTTAATAAATAATCAATTAAATGTTTCTTGTTAATAATTTTCAACGGGAAATAAATGTCAATACATTTTTACTTTCATTTGTAGGTTCGGGGGGTACAGTACATAACGATTTATGTTTGAACACAACCATGGAATCAAAAATGAGTACATGTGTTTTTCAATTTTGAGTATACAGTCGAACCTCGTTATCACAACACTCTAATGTCCAGACAAAAGTGTCGTCATAAGCGGAGTGTCGCAGTAACCGGAGTTGGAGAAAAATATGTTTATAAAAAGCTGCATTTTTAATTAATTTAAGTCAATTTTAAATTCGTAACTGTTCTTTCAGTTTTAAGCAATAAAACATTATTAAACAAAATAAACACAAAAACAAAATTGAAAAGAATAAAAAGCAGATTTATGATGTTTTTTTTTTTTTTTTTTTTAAATTGTTACATGAAATATTAATTAACGTTTGCTTATCCCTTGATGTGCTTCCTACAATTATTTTTTTCAATATTATGCAATGAATTGTAATCAGTATTCGTTGTTTCAGAAATGAATGTCAGATAATTTTTGGTCGTTTCAATGCAATGCAATGCTTCGGTTTTAGTCAGATGAAAAACGCCGTGTAGCTACAAGAAAGTGCCGCCTAACCAGAACAAAAAGACCGCGAGTAGATTGATACGTCTATCTGGAGCTTAACTGGGTCATTCATAGTGTGTGGGTTTATTTATTCAAATAAAGGATTGAAGTAAAATTTCTCATTTATCTCAATGGGTAATTTAGACACTTTTGAGAAGGTTTGGCTAAGACATTTCTTACCGCTTAATTTCCGTGCTTATAAGATAGATTATGAAAAATGGACAATTTTCCTAAACCGTCGGGATATCCGGAGTTGAAAACTATTCAACGACGTAAAATCCGGAGTTTATTTACATTAAAGTCATATACAGAAAATCGGCACTTTGCAAAACTAACGTGATAAGCGGAGTGACGTGAAAACCGGGTGTCGGAAAACGAGGTCCGACTGTATTTGGATCGGAGCTATTTTGAGTATCTGATGTATTTCAAATTGAGTACTTTTTACTTAATTTTGAGTACCTATTTTTTTCAGTGCCCTCGAATTCAGAAATCACGTTCCTATCAGTGTAGCCATTAACCCCTCGCCGGTGGAATATATTCGAGAAAAACGTACCGAAAATGGGGGGGGGGGGATTTCTCTTTAATTTTGTTCGTTATTATCATCAAAATGTTAGAAATAGATTATTTAAAAAAAAATTAAACGAAATAACTACTATATTCAATATTTTCACATATATGGGAAATGTTAATGGATTACAGTAATTTTTGCTCAAATTATAGCAAAATAAATCAAATGACGTAATTTTCAAGATTACACATTATACATAGGACGAACTGAGTTCGGACTTCACGGAATTGAAACACCGATTTTTCTCTTGCCCGAACTCAGGTCGGACATGTCAAAATTTGAGCACTTGCATTGCCCGAACTGAGTTCGGGCGACACAGGCAAGGGGTTAACTACTTGGTCACTGAGCTCACTGTTAAAAAATATCGAGACTCTAATTTATTATTTAAAAAGACAAACCTATCGCATATAAACATTGCATAAACTTGAATCTGATGACTACACTGTAAAAAAAAACGACATTTTTACAGTACAAAGTACTGTTCATCTCGCGCACAAACTCAATCACAGTGAATGGGCTGTATCTTTCTTTGGTTTCCTGACTATATTAACATGGAAAATACAGTAGTTGCGTAAAATTAACAGCACAATGTGCTGGCAATTTGGACGCCAGCAGTTTGTGCTGTAAAAAAATGCGTCCAAATTGCCAGCACACTGTGCTGTTAATTTTACGCAACTACTGTATTTTCCATGTTAATATAGTCGGGAAACCAAAGAAAGATGCAGCACATTCACTGTGATCGAGTTTGTTCTGGCAAATCTACAGTGGTTTTTTTTACAGTGTATGGATCTCGGAAAGCAATGCGTTATGATTTGCTGTGGAGCTGTGGCGAATAAGAACTTAACGCATTTGCAATCCTACAACGACTCTTCATACAGTATACCACATAGACGATCACAAACTATGACTATTCTTTCTTCCGTTGAAAGCTAAAAGTATTCTATCAGATTACCAAGAAAGAAATTAGATTTAGAACATATTTCTCAAAAATGTACAAAGTGGCATAATTAGACTGACAATACTCAGCATGTGCGGTAGCGCGAACTGATTGCGAGAACGGAGCCAAATTTTGTCTGTTGATTACACAAGAAGACGGGGAATGAAGGATTCTGAAGAAAAAAATAGTTCAAAAAGTCACCGCTAGGTGGACGTGATGCTGTGTAGAGAGTTTTTACTGAATATTGACTTACTTTAGGCTTTTGATCAAATTTAAAACATGGATATTGTTTTAACAGTCAAGTTAAAAGCAGTATGGAAAATATTATTAATGCACAAAACATATTTTGATGGTATATTTTCATTAAATATCGCTATATGTGTGTATTGTAAATAAAGCACAAATACGTACTTCTGGACATTTAGTATTATTGCTATCTATTCATTTACCGTTAATATATTACATTTCTTTATATCATTAATTGTTAGAATTACTCTGTTTTTGAAAAAAAAAAATTTTTCTGTATATTTAATATTTTCTAAGAATAAATTTGTCACAAAAATGTAATGACTTTTTAATCTGCGCTTTTCATTTTTTAAAAATTTTTTCTGAAAAAATATGGTCCATGCGAAATGCTTTTAGATTTACTTTGAATTAAAAATTTAAATACCTACTGAAAAATTTACAAAAAATTATGCATCAAACAAAAATAACGAACCTTAAACATTATCTAAATAACGCAGAAAACATGTAGAAAAATATTTACATCATTAGTTTACATTATAGTTCAGAAATTATTTACAGGTTATAACTAAAGTCATATCATGTGAAAATGTAAGGTCAAACGAAATGATTAAATCCTACCATTAAAATAAGTAAGACTTGGAAAATGAAAAAGAATGCAAACTAAATTTTAATTTAGCGCGAATGCGGAAATGTTAATTAAGTTTTGAAATTACTTTTATCTTGCTTTTATCAATTGTCAAAATAAAAATGCCCAATGAACGATTAAGAAAGTTGAAAATATATAACCATTTTAAAAAGCAGTGCATTTTCTTTAAATTAAAATACTTTGATTACTACAAGTATAAATTAACATAATTTAAAATGTTTAATTAAACATGTTTACCTTCAGTTGAAAAATTCGAACAGCGCTAAGCATAGAAAGTCTAGTTTCACTAGGTAAGTCTATACGAAACAAAGTAAAAGTAAATAATAAATAAAAGATAAATACAGTATCCTTGTTTTTACATAAATCAAAACCTGACAGTATATACAGGATTATTATCTATGCTGTTTACGTATTCTAAGATAAAATGCAGTAAGGAAAGATATGTCAACATTAAATGTCAAACATGTAGTTTTGGAGACATAAGCATGAAAGGTGATCTTTTTGATATAAAGTAAATGACAATGCTATACTACGTCTTGTTATAAGGTCAGAATACAATACAACGAATGTGCATTGATATGATAAAGTTAACTTTTGCAGCCCTTAACTGGTCTATGGCTATGATAACACTCAGAATGCGAACTGCATACAGTTATAGAGTTGTCACATACTTTAAAACAAAATGTTATCCTACGTTTTCAGAATATAAAGGTCAGTTGATAACGCGGTTTAGTGGATTTTAATAGTATATTCCATGAAAGCTATACATGTAAAGGACGGATATCGCATAGTCATCCCCATAGAGAGAAATGCACGAGAATATATTACAGGGTTGTTCACAAAGTTTCAAGACTGGTCTGAGAATACAAAATTTATTAAACATTTTTGTACAGCGAACTTAAATTCTTCGAAATATGACACTTGGGCATCAACACTCCGCTACCAGCATTTTTTCCATTATTCATAGGCTCCCTGGAGGTCTTCGCGCGCAAGGCTGTTAAGGGACCTCGTCGAAGCTGCTTCGATCGCTGGAATCGTGTCGAATCTGGACGGGCGCGCCGGACTCTATCCTTCAAATAGTGGTGCATTCCAGCGTAAAACCGACCTGACCTGGCGCGTCCGCCCAGACACCAGAGAGGATTGGATTGTTCACCACGACAATGAGCCCTCTCACACGTCGCTCGCAGCCGCCAAAGTTTTGGCTAAATTTAACGTGGCAATACTGCAACAAGCCTCCCTATAGTCCCGATCTCGCTCACAGCGACATTTTTTATCCCTCCGGATCAAGAAAGACCTGAAAGGGAAGCGATTGGACACGGTTCCAGCGATCCACGATCCCAGCTTCGACGAGGTCACTTAAGAGCCTTGTACGCGAAGACTTCCAGGGAGCCTGTGAACAATGGAAAAAACGCTGGCAGCGGTGTGTTGATGCCCAAGGGTGGTATTTCGAAGAATTTTAGTTCGCTGTACCAGAATGTTTAATAACTTTTGTATTCTAGGACCAGTCTTGAAACTTTGTGTGAACACACCATGTAGTATTAACTATCCTACAAAAATTGGACATTTATGAAGAAAACAGTAACCAATAAATAAATCAATAAAAGAAAAATTTTGGTTCAAAGATTAAATAGAAGCAAGACTATCACGATATTTGTTGCAACATGTAAGTTTCCAAATTCAAAAGCATAAAAAATAAATAAATAAGTAGTACCAAATGAGCCAGATATGATATAAAATAAATCACAGCATATGTTTTGGACCTAGAAAAACTAGTCGGATGTGGCAATTCCAAAAGTTTCTTCTATCTCATACATATCAATACTTCAAATTTTGCTATCACAGTACCGAAATTAAATGACAATCTATGCCCATCGTGAGTATTCTAAAAGTTTGAAATTCCGTACATTAGTTCTTGTAATAGGACTATTTCGGATATCGGGGAGACTTACATCAAAAGATAATAAGCAATAATACAGTAGCGCTCAAAAGTATTTTGACAACCTTATATTCTCTCTTATTTTATTTAATATAAAAATATAAAAGAAAATATATTCCCTATAATTGAGAACACTATGACTGCAGTTATTCAAATGTATCAAGTTTCAACTTGTTTGTTTACATTCGGCGCCACCGAAGAAATATGACTCCTCCTTAGCTCAAAAGTATTTTGACAATTAGTTTGCATTCAATTGTTGAAGGTGTCAGTGGCGCTATAGCTTCGGTTAGTGTTTATATCGACTTATTGTGATTATGTTTAAATGCCGAAATGTAAAAAATATTGAAGTGGTTCAAGAAAAGCCGCTGTAAATGCATTTAAGAAAGGTAGGCTGGAAGCAGAATTAGCTCGTGCTTTTAACGGGTCTAGGCAACTTGTTATTACATGGAATAAAGTTTTTAATAAACAGAAATACATCGAAAATAAGCCTCAAAGTGACCATCCGAAAAAAACAACTTGCAATGTTGACTGTATTATAAAAATGATATCTACAAGTGATTGTCGTAAGTCCGCTGTAATAATAAAAAAATGAATTGAAAGAAAATTACAGCATAGAAATACACGTTTCATCAATCAAACGACGCCTAAACCTCTATGGTTTACATGGCAGAAGACCAGCAAAAACACGTTTGTTATCTACTAAGAATAGGAAGGCTAGAGTTGCATTTACAAAACGGCATAACCCTTTCAGGATCAAAGCAATTCCATTGCTAAAGTGTTGAAATTAATGATTGACACCGAAATTTTGGTTTAAAAAAATTCGGTTTATTATGTGTGTGAAATATAGCTTTTTCTTATTTAGAAATAAATTTGTTTTCAAATTCCGGTGTCAGTCATTAAATTCAACACTTTAGCAATGGAATTGTTTTGCCCCTGAAAGGATTATGCCGTTTTACAAATTCAACTCTAGCCTTCGTATTCTTATAGTAGATAACGTGTTTTTGCTGGTCTTCTGCCATGTAAACCATAGAGGTTTAGGCGTCGTTTGACTGATGAAACGTGTATTTCTATGCCGTAATTTTCTTTCAATTCGTTTTTTATTATTACAGCGGACTTACGACAATCACTTGCAGATATCATTTTTATAATACAGTCAATATTGCAAGTTTTTTTTTTTCAGATGGCCACTTTGAGGCTTATTTTTGATGTATTTCCGTTTATTAAAAACTTTATTCCATGTAATAACAAGTTGACTAGACCGTTAAAAGAACGAGTTAATTCTGCTTGCAGTCTGCCTTTCTTAAGTGCATTTACAGCGGCTTTTCTAGAATCACTTCAATATTTTTTACATTTCGGCATTTAAAAATAATCACAATAAGTCGATATAAACACTAATCAAAGCTATAGCGCTACTGACACCTTCAACAATTAAATGCAAACTAATTGTCAAAATACTTTTGAGCTAATAAGGAGGAGTCATATTTCTTCGGTGGCGCCGAATGTAGTATGTCAAGTTGAAACTTGATACATTTGAATAACTGCAGTCATAGTGTTCTCAATTATAGGGAATATATTTTCTTTTACATTTTTATATTAAATAAAATAAGAGATAATATAAGGTTGTCAAAATACTTTTGAGCGCTACTGTATTTATCAAGGTATACCTGAATCTGAAGTTTGATGAAAATTCGTGCATTAGTTCTGGAGATAGAGCTATTGCGGAAATCGGGAAAAAATCAGAATAGCAGCGACACCTGTTCAGCGATTTGCACCAAAATGTAAAAAATATCAATTCATGTCAAGGATTAACCGAATATGAAGTTTGATGAAAATCCGTGCGTTAGTTCTCGAGATAGAGCTGTTGCGGAAATCGTAAAAAATGCAGCATAGCAGCGCCGCCTGTTGAGCGATTCGCACCAAAAACTAATCAGCATAAATCTATATCAGGGACTACCTGAATATAAATTTTTATTAAATTCCGTGCATTAGTTCTTGAGATAGAGCGCCTACAAAATTTATGTCACATACATACAAACAGACAGACAGAGTCACAGACAGACATTTTGTAAAAACATGTTTTTTTGGAATCTCTGATCCCTAAAACGTGTAAATCCGTCGAAAACCGGAAATCGAAAATTTTCACGAATCCAATACTTTCTTCTTGTAAAGATAGAAGAAAGTAAAAACCTAACCTTCAACAATTATTAGAAAACATGCGGGCAGCACGCGCATCACAACGAATATAAACTAGTCGGGTGTACCAATTCCAAAACTTTCTTCTATCTCATACATATTAATACTTCAAAATTCGCTATCACAGTGCCAAAGTTAAATCTATCACCATTATGGGGATTCTAAAAGTTAGTTGAACTGTGTGCATTTAAGAAGATACAAGCATCGCATCTTTTAAACAAATCATTTAATTTCGGCACCCATCCTCTTAGATGTTTGTAAACAAAATTCAAACCAAAAGAGCACAAAAGCGACAACTTCGCACATCCAAGCCTAATAAGGATCCACTTATGCTAAAGTGTAACAGAATATGAAGTTTGATAAAATTCAGTGTGTTGATTTTAACTTTCTTCTATCTTTACAAGAAGAAAGTATTGGTTTCGTGGAAATTTTCGACTTTCGGTTTCCGACGGATTTACACATTTTAGGGGGTCAGCGATTCCTAAAAACACGTTTTTACAAAATGTCTGTCTGTGAATCTGTGACTCTGTCTGTCTGTCTGTATGTGACACAAATTTTGTGGGCGCTCTATCTCAAGAATTAATGCACGAAATTTAATAAAAATTTATATTCAGTTAGTCCCTGATATAAATTGGCGCTGATTAGTTTTTGGTGTAAATCGCTCAACAGGTGGCGCTGCTATGCAGCATTTTTCACGATTTTCGCAATAGCTCAACCTCCAGAAATAATGCACGGATTTTCATTAAAATTCAGATTCAGTTAATCCTGGACACGAATTGACGTTTTATACATTTTGGTGTAAATCGCTCAACAGGTGGCACTGCTATGCAGCATTTTTCGCGATTTCCGCAATAGCTCAATCTCTAGAACTAATGCATGGATTTTCATCAAGCTTCAAATTCAGTTAGTCCATGACATAAATTGACGTTTTACACATTTTGGTGTAAATAGCTCAAGAGGTGGCGCTGCTATGCTGCATTTTTTGCGATTTTCGCAATAGTTGTATCTCAAGAACTAATGCTTGGATTTTATACAAATTTCAGAGATTCAGTATACCTTGATATGAATTAGTGCTGTTTATGTTTTGGTGCAAATCACTCAACAGGTGACGCTGCTATGCGTCATTTTTCAGAATTTTCACTATAGCTTTATCTCAAGAACTAATGACGAATTTTCATCAAACTTCAGATTCAGGTATACCTTGATAACAATTAGTGCTGTTTGTATGATTTATATAGAAGAAAGTTTTGTGATGACCACGACATACTAGTTTAGATATAGTTATCGTAAAAATCGTAAAAATGGCAGCATAGTAGTGCCACCTGTTAGATGATTTACACGAGAAGATAAACAGCACCAAGCCATGTCAAGGTCTAACAGAATATGAAGTTTGATGAAATTAAGTGTAATAGTTCTTTTGAGATATGACTATCGCTAAAATCGTGTAAATCCCGAAAAATGCAGTATAGCAGCAACACCTGTTGGGCGATTTACATCAAAAACTAATCAGCACCAATTTATATTAATGTATAACTGTACCTGAAGTTTGATGAAAATCCGCGCATTAGTTCTTGAGATAGAGCTATTGCGGAAATCGTGAAATATTCGCTAACCTGCTGGAAAATTTATACCAAATTTTCAACTTATGTTAGTGTCTGACTGAATCTAAAATTTTATTAAATTCCGTGCATGCTACTTCTTCAGAGAGAGCGCCCACAACATTTTTATCACACACAGACAGACATTTTCTCAAACCAGTCAAATCATGTTCAGGACTTTCTGAAATGTATAAATCCGTCGAAAACCGGAAGTAGAAAATTTTCACGAATCCAGTGCTTTCTTCTTGTAAAGAGAGAAGAAAGTAATAAAAATGAAGGATATTGCCCATATCGGGGGATCGATATACTGAAGTTCAAATTGCCATCGCGGTCGATCTTTGAGATAGAGTTATTGCGGATATGGTGAAATATGCAGCCACCTGTTGGGAGATTTATGCCACCTAATCAGCAACAGCGTATGGCAACATCTAAATGAATCTGAAGTTTGATGAAAATCCGTCCATTAGTTCATGAGATAGAACAATTGCAGAAATCGTGAAAAATTCAGCATAGAAGAGCCACCTGTCGGGAAATTTACACCAAAACCTAATCAGCAACAACTTATTCTAACGTCTATCGGAATCTGAAGTTTGATGGAAATCCGTGCATTAGTTCTTGAAATACAGCTATTGTGGAAATCGTGAAAAATGCTGCATAGCATCGCCACCTGTTGGGAGATTTACACCAAAAATGAATCAGCATCAATTTATATCAAGGTCTAACTGAACTACAGTTTTATTAAATTCCGTGCCTTGGTTCTTGAGATAGAGCGCTCACAAAATTTATGTCGCATACAGAAAGACTGACATTTTCTAAAAACAGTCAGATCGTGTTCATTAGATTCTAAAACGTATAAATCCGTCGAAAACCTGAATTTTTCATGAATCCAATACTCTTTTCTTTTAAAGATAGAAAAATATAAAACAAAAGTATGGGAAACTAGGGTCACAATCCAGTTAATCAGTCAAAAATACGAAGTGTCTCACTACAAGCTCAATGCGTATTTTCATTTCTAACTTCACAAATACTGAAACTGTTGTCACGATATTATTTATTCAATTTCTTCTACCCCTGCAGTGAAATGTGATGACATCGGAGGAATAAAGCCATCATTCATGTCCAAATGACACTTAGTTTGAAGCTAGATAATTCATAATGTAACTGGCATTAGATACGGTTGCTCTTGACCAAATTAAAATGGACTTTCGGAGCTGCACGTATGTGATGTGTCATGTAATGTGATCATCATCGAAAACAGTAGCTTGCAGCAATAAAGCTAAATTATGTTCAATATTGTTTAATTTAGGGACAAAAATCTAGGTTTGGCTTGGGGTGCGATATCCTGTGTTTTTGAATGAAAAAATGGATTATGACCCTGGTTTCCTATTCATTTTTTTTTCATCTTGTTGTGGATTAACACCCCTTACACTTTGTTATAACGAACATCTGGAATTACTCTTTATTTTATCAATAAAAATGCATTTAACCCCTTGGGGACGAGTGTCTTTTGCAGAATTTTTAATCTTTAATCACGATTTCTTAAAACAGAAATTTTTGCCTAAGTGAATCGGGAAAATGCTCGGATTAAATAAGGCAAAATTTACAATAAAAAATTACTGGTGAGAATAATCCCCTATTCTGAGCATCTTACGCGGCACGAATACCGGTCGCTCGTCCCCAAGAGGTTACAAATAATTAAGTGTATAAATTCTGTTTCGCAGCTGAAGATATTTATTTGAGAATTGCTATCATTTGAAAAACCAATATTTCACCTTGATAGCAGATTGAAAAAACTGGTTACTCCTCTTTAAAAATCATTTCGTAACGTTTCCAAAAATTACGTGTCGAAAGAGAAATTTGATTAGCTATGCGTTCCTTTTATTTTAAAATGCATCTTTCTTCTCGGGGATCCTTCAGAGATGAATGGAATATTCATAGTACAGTAAACTCTGTCTAAGGCGGAAGCGATCGGGACCAAGAAAATTTTCCGCAGTAGACAATATTCCGCCTTAGACAAATTTTACTCTATGTCTATGGATTCACAGGGACTTTAAAATCTTTCAGAGTTAGACAGATTTCCGTCTTACACACAGTCCGCCTTACAGAGAGTTTACTGTATTGCAAAATACTTATTTCTACAGAAGGAAGAACGGATTTTCGTCTGGATCCCAAAGCAATAAGTTGATTCCGCTTACCTGTTTAAAGGGTGAATAAATGTATATAGATTCTGTTACACAGATGATAATGTTTACTTGCGAATTGATAGCAATCCAAAAACCAATATTTCATGCTGATACTGGATTGAGAAAACTGATTAATACTCCTTAGAAACAATTTCGTAACGTTTGCAAAAAATACGAGGGTGAAATGAAACTTTTGTTTCAGACATGTTGCTTTAGATCTTGAAAATCTATTGGTTTTTGAGGTTTCTGAAGTTTAAAAAACTCTTATCGAAATCGTGGGTAACTCGAAAGAGGTCATATTAGATTTTGTGAACTTTCTTGCTAGATCAGGAAACATTTATGTATTTTTTCACAGTGAATAAGAACCAAATAAGCTACTTTTTTTTTGGGGGGGGGGGACAAATTTTCCCATGGATCCTAAAGAAATGAATTGATTCCTCTACCTGTTTAAAAGGTGAATAAATGTGTGTAAATCCTCTTGCGTGTATAAATTCTGTTACGCAGGATGAAAATGTTTACTTGAGATTTGATCGCACTCAAAAAACCAATATTTCGTATTGATACCGGCTTGAGAAAACTGGTTGGTTGGTTGGTTGTATTTATGACGGCCAATTATCTGCACGAGGGATATAGGCCCAGGGGGAGTGCCCTTCGTGGGGGTCTTTCTAAGGGAACCTAACCCGTATTAACGCTTGGAAATCCAAGGTTCGAAGAAAACCACGAAAACTCCGAACGATTAGGCCGACGGGCGCGATTGGGATCGAACCCAGCACCTCCCGTCTACCAGCTTCGAGAGCAAAACCTCTCAGCCACTGGTGGGGCGCTTGAGAAAACTGATTAATACTACCTAAAAGTTATTTCGTAACGTTTCCAAAAAAATACGAGGGACTAAAGGAAATTTTATTTCAGAAATGTTTCTTTAAATATCAAAAGTCTATTTTTTTCTGTGGTTTCCGAGGATAAAGGAACTGTTTTCGAAATCGTGGGTAACTCGGAAGAGGTATCTTACATTTTCTTAAACCTCCTTGGTAGATCAAGAAACATTTATCTTTTTAAAAGTGCATAAAAATCTGATATCTTGCGTCTATAAATTCTGTTACGCAGATAAAAAGGTTTACTTGAGAATTGATAGCGTTCGGAAAACCAATATTTCGCGTTGATACCAGATCGAAAAAACTGATTACTACTCTTTAAAAACTACTTTGTTATGTTTTAAAAAATTACGGGGAGAAAAATAAATCTGATTATCCATGAGTTCCTTTTATTTTAACACTATAGAACGCCCGAAAATTCTACTCAAGTTTCATAAAAATATTTGACACCAGAATTTTTATTTAAAATTATTTGATTGATTTATTTAACGTAAATGTGGGTGGTTTAAATTTAACTTATTCTATGAAAGAATTTCTGGTTCCAGTTGGCATTTAATCATATGGTCGAAGTCGGATCGACTCCTTCTGGGTGTCAGTGTTAAAAGACCTCACTGTAAAAAGAAAAAAAAATCGTAAAAATACGGAAATTGTACTGGGAATCGAGACGCCAGTACTATTTCCGAATTTTAACGGAAAACTTTCCCCGTCAATTTCAGAAAAACGGAAATTTTTCTGGAATTTACGGGGAAATTTTCCGTTAAAATACGGAAATTGTATACTGGCGTCTCGATTGCCAGCACAATTTCCGTATTTTAGCGCATTTTTTTTACAGCGTTTCTTCTAAGTAGTGTTTTTGCGATGTCTTTCGAAAATGGAGGGAGCTTGGTGGAAGGCTCCGTTTTTCCCCCTTTAGGAGTCGAATTTTGAAAAATTCCGAAACACATGTTTACTAATTTTAGTAATACTGTAGGCATATCAAGTTTCAAGATTTTATTTTCTTTGGTTTGTGAGATATGGCGATTTTTTTTTAAATTTTAAATCCCCCCCCCCCCTCCGTTGCCCTTCCCCCTTAGGGATCCAATTAAAAAAAAATAAATGCTCATTTCATGTATTGCCCTCAGGAATACATATATTTTCAAAATTTCAAAGCTCTATGTCAATAGAAAGTGGCTGAAAGATGAGTAACAAGATTTGACTGCCACATACAAACAGGATTTGTAAGCTAAAAAGAAAGCATGTAAAAAAAGAGAAAGTTTTGTTTCAGAATTGCTTCTTTTAAATCTCGAAATGTTATTGGTATCTAAGGTATCTGTTGATAAAGAAATTCTTTTCGGAATTGTGAATAACTCGGGAGAGGTGATATCATAGTTCTTAAACCTTCTCATTATGTCAAGGAATTTTTCTTTTGTGCAGTACATAAAAACCTGATAAGCTCGAAATGTTTTTGGTATCTAAGGTATCTGTTGATAAAGAAATTCTTTTCGGAATTGTGGATAACTCGGGAGAGGTGATATCATAGTTCTTAAACCTTCTCACTATGTCAAGGAATTTTTCTTTTGTGCAGTATATAAAAACCTGATAAGCTCGAAATGTTTTTGGTATCTAAGGTATCTGTTGATAAAGTAATTCTTTTCGGAATTGTGGATAACTCGGGAGAGGTGATATCATATTTCTTAAACCTTCTCACAGGTCAAGGAATTTTTCTTTTGTGCAGTACATAAAAACCTGATAAGTTAATATTTTCTATTATTTTTAAAAGCATCCTTCCTCTTGAGTGATCCTTCAAAGATGAATGAAATATTTAAATTATTTTTTTTAAAAAAATGACTATTTCTACACAAGGAAGACGGATTTCCCCATGAATCCCAAAAGCAAGGAATTGATTCCGCTACCTGTTTAAAATTTGAATAACAATAATAATAATAGAACGGTTACTTTATCATAGTTTGGTGATATTTCGTGCAATTTTCTGATTTACAGCTTACACCCTTCAGGTTTTTGGTCAATCTAAACAGATATGGGGCATGAGGTCAAATTTCTCTTTTTGCTTATTCTTTCACCTTAAGGTCAACAAGGCGTATTCGCACACAGGCTTGCACTATGGATTCTAAAGATAATTTAAAAGTGAAATAAAAGGAATCCGTGGAGGGTACCATTTAAGAAGAATTTTTACTTTCTAAAAAAAAATCTGAAAGGCGATAAAGCTGCTTCTAGAATTTTCATACTTTCTCATGATGCTTTTTGGAGGTTAAAATTGTAAATAACTATATTTTAAGAAGGAAGTTACTTGATTTTATATAGATAAGTTAACAATAGTTCATTTGTTTAGAACTGCATTTCTAACTAGATTGAAGAGTGAAATAAAATGAAATTGATTACTGCTTTTTAGGATAAGGATGATTACGTTTCGTGACTAGCCAATTTTCTTTGTGTTACAATAGTAGCTATGGTGTTAAAAAAAAAATCCATTTTTCATGCAGTATTTTTGGATTATGCTAAATATCATCGCACAAACGCATTTTGTTCCCTCTTTTGACATCTCTTACTACCTTTATATTGTATATTATACTAAGGGGCTCAGCCCCCTGCGAGCTACACCCGCCAACCACCGTTCAGGCTTCGCTGCTTCTAAAAAACATAGTAATGTGTCCTGTTTAAAAAATACTGCCAGGTTACAGAAGATTGAATGATATTATCACTATAACGGCGGCTATCTTCTGTAATCAGGTTGCCATGCTTTTCCGTTTGAATGGGAAATTTTTCGGTTACCATGGTCTCATCCATCGCTGTCGTAATGACTGACGGCTATTTTTGTGATTGATAAACAAGATCAATTACACATTTGAAAATCAGCTTGTATAAAATGGTTAAGTTAAAAATGCCGGTGCTTCTCGAATTTTATAACGATGCTATGGACAATATTCTTCCTTTAGGTTCGAGGTTAAAAAAAACTCCGTCTGCTTGGCAATAGCTTTCAGAACCACGATATTGAAAGGCATTGTGTTTTGAAATTTTACGCTTATATTTTATGTTTTGATGGAATTACAGATATTTTCAGGAACAGGTATAGTTTATTCATAAATTCTTCTCTCTATTTTAATATACCACCATGCATATTTTCATGGTATATTTACAATGTATATTGTTTATATTAATTAATAAGAACATCCAAATTCTCTAATATGTATTTATCGAATAGAAATTCGGGCAAAATAAATCGAAAGTATTTTGCGCATACATCTACTTGTATTTATGCTGCATCAAGTGATGTAATATATGAACAAAATATAGCCGCACTACTTTTATACCACGTAACGTCACATTTAAATTCTTCGGAATGAAAATCGTTTTAAGTATGTCGTTTTAATACATGACGTAATTTTTACTATCAAATTCAATTTTCATGTAATAATTTATTTATTTTAAAGTTTTTTTTCTCTTTTAAGATTGAAGGGTACATATATTATTTAATTTAAAAGCCTTTGGGAATGTTAATATTTGAGCTTTTTAAATATGACGTAATATTTACCATCAAAAGTTTTCCACGCGTAATAATTTAATTATTTTAAGCACTTTAAATGTGACGAGATTTAATATTTGGGCATTTTGCATATGACGTAATTAATGACGTAACTATCACCTTTAAATGCATTTCGCATGAAGTAATTTTATTATTTTAAAGTTTCCGTATTTTTTTTAATATTTATGTGTAAACGTTATGATGTAATTTTTTCCTATTTTCTGCCTATTCTAATTCTAATTCTTATTTTTAATTTTTCTTTGCTTTTAGTAATTTCACTTTTCAATTTTAATTTGAAAATGACGACAAAAAAGAAATCTAATAATCCCTTTTTCTCTCCCCCCCCCCCCCCCACATTTTTTTTTTTTTTAACTACATGGAATTTATGTCAAAGTTAAAGATGACAGACGTTTTTTGCTTTATAAACAAACTGATTCCTGACGATCGAAATGTGTGAAAAAAAATGTTCTTGGAAAACGTAATTTAATTACAATAGTGTCTTAATTATTTATGGATATAAAAGATAATTTAAATTTAAATTTGAAATGACGAAATCATTTTCCCTTTTCTCCAGAAAAATCGAATAATTTAGTTGCCATCATTACAGAAATGTCATTAAAAATTGGAAAAAATTATTATCTCGAAAACTAATTGAAATTTTTAAATTCTAATACCACTTTTGGCACCTGTGGATCAATCCGGATAATTGGAGTTAATTTCACCACCAAACGTTCCATATTTTAGAAAAAACAGCTGTGACACATAATCATTCGTTTCATAAAATCATTTCATTAGGATTTCATATATTTAGGGTATATATAATTTGAGCATCAAAGTAAATAATTTTTTTAATAATCTGTACACATTAAAATCGTTAAATAAATTATGATTAAAAACCTAATAACGGATCGTCTATTAATTACGTCACACAAATTAAGTGGTTTTTTTTTTTACCACTCCCTCCTTCTTGGTTACAGGCTCACAGGTTGTGACACGCGAGTGGTATCTTACCTCATTGTTATAACGTCACATTTTTGCAACTCTTAGTTAAGCGTTAAATGTATACAAAAAATATGTTATATACGACATATTTTCTACTATTATAAATACTATATAGCTATCAAAATCTTGCGTGTTTTTAATTCTTCAACAATTACAAACAACAGTAAAAGACATATACTTCAATTGGACAAAAGGACATTCAGGTATTGAGGGCAATGAGGCAGCTGACCAACTGGCAAAATCGGCAGTAACGGATGAAACACTAATACATACATTTTTACCATATCCAGCTTCTTCACTAAAATCACAGACAAAGCAGAATCTGTTAAAAAATTGGCAAAAACGCTGGACGGATTCAGACACAGGCCGACATACGAAGGAATTCTTGCCATTGGTTGACCACAAGTATTTCGTAAACAGCAGATACTTACACATATTTTTAACAAATCACGGCCCCTTTCAGGAACACTTATACAAAATTAACAAAAGAGACTCCCCACTATGCATTTGTGGCTTGCCGTCAACATCGTTACACTATGTATTATACTGTACATTAACATCGCATTATCATCTCAAAAAACACACACGTATGAATTTAGCAAGTTGGTGGCGGGATGTAAAAGAGAAACCACAACTACTCAACAAGATCATACAATGCATGAGGTTTATAGAAACAAACGAGTACATCTTTTCAAATCCAGAGCTATTCTAGTCCGACTCCATCACTAGGGTGTAGCATGGAGGGAGAAACGGGTTATTAGCGGGTGCCAGAAACTTCTATCACTTTTGAATTTTTATCTTGTGCATCTCTCCAAACTCTTGTATGCGCAAATTGTAAATAGTAGGTGTGTTGTAATGTGTTTCTAATTGTGATGTTCAATATAGTGTGTTTAATGTACTGTGAAATCCCTGTAAATCCATGAAAAATGTAAATAATTATGCAATCACATTCAAATGATCCTCACTACACACAGTCATGTAAATAGTAGGTGTTTGATATTGTGTTGTAATGTGTTTCTAATTGTCATGTTAAATATTGTGTGTTAAATGTACTGTGACTTATATATATCCAAGAAAATTGTAAACAATTATGCAATCACATTAGGTGAAATGATCCTCATGTAATCACTACATACAGTCATATATCTCGATGTGAAATCTTCGGTTCGCCCAGAAAAATTGGGTAACCAATTGTGATTGTAATTGTAAATCTCACAGTAACCGAAATAAATCTCAGCAGCTTGATCAGGGACCCGACGCTCCCTCTCAGACTCTGGTTGAGAGTCGGGAGGAGTGGATGTGGTCTACCCCTCGGGATTGCACTAACACTCTAAAGCGAAAGCTGAGTTCCCGAGGTGGTCATCGCTGTCATCGCTGTCATCTAAGTAACACATACCTATCTTTATAAATACCTTGCCTGTTTTTTTCATTGTCTTAAAATAAATTAAGTATGCTGTAGACAAAATATTTTTATTATATTTATTTTTTAGAAAATATTTAAGATCAAGAGATACACTGCTCAAAAAAATTAGGGGAGCAAGCAAAAAAGTGAAGAGAACAGTGCAAGACAGCCATGTGTGGGCATAAAATGGATAGCACACGTGTATCAAAGCGCAATACAGAAAAAAAGATGCAAAAAAAAAACTGTAAGGGAGCTTTTGTTCTTTGAAAAAATAAAAAGAACACGAAAAGATGGTTTAGGGCAACAATTTGTTTTCATGTAAATGATAAAAAAAAAGTATTGTTTAGAAATGATGTAAGATTTTTAATATGGCATGTGGTCTCCTCGAACACCTATAAGACTGCTGCACACCTGTTTTACATGGATGAGAGTTTACATGGATGGACCTGTTTTACATGAGATTATCGGTAAGATTTTGGGGGATACTGTTCCACTGCTCAAGAACTGCAATCTCCAAGTCCCGGACAGTAAAAGGAGGTCTCGGTCTCGCAGCCATGCGCCGTCTGAGTTTGTCTCAAACATACTCGATCGGATTTAGGTCAGGACAGCATGCTGGTCATTCCATACGCTCTATTGTTTTAGCTTCAAGGATGTTTTTCACAAGACAAACTGTATGAAGTTTGGCATTATCATGCATGGAAAAAAAGAAATCACTAATTTCTGCAACATAAAATACGACATGAGGTCTCAGTATCTCGTCTGTATAACTTCGGATCGTCAAAGTGTCATTCCGAATGATATGCAGGCCCGTACGTCCACCTATGCTGATTCCAGCCAATAGCATCAAACCACCTCGTCTGTAATGTGATCTTTTACGATCGAATGTGGAATTATTTTGAGTGCCTCTTTTTCTCCATGCCAAAACACATCATGTCACATCCAGACTGAATCGGGACTCGTCTGTAAACAGAATTTGACTCCAACAACGTTGCCTCCAAACTCGATGTTCAGTTCCCCACTTTCTTTAGGCCACATAGTGGCTTGAGGTCAACAGAATACAGACCATTAGCTTACGTGCATGGAGACCACCCTGATGAAGCCTATTTCGGGCTGTTTGGCTGGACACCCTTCGTCCTGTGGCCAAGAACAACTGTGTTTGCAGCTGAATAGCATTGTCCGTTCAGACTCGACGAGCTGTTAACAGGATATATCGGTCATCAGTTTCTGTGTTAGTACATTTTCGACCTTGCATTTGTCTATGACTACCATTCCATGTGTTTTGGAATCGATTCCACAGCTTTTCATGGACACTTCTTGCGAATCCAACAGCGTCCACTACACTTCGTTGCGTTTCCCCAAATTCAACTGTCCCGATAACACGCCAAGTCATGGATTGCGGTAAATCATGTTGTTGTGACATTTTCAAGCCACCTTTTCTCAAAACACAAGCTGAACAATTGAATTTTAGAATTGAGGCAGTGAAACAGACGTTTCTGCAAAATCCCGATTTCTGCACTTATCTCCTTTTTCTAGTTTTTGATGTCATAAACTTTAATTTACATGTAAAGTTTTCTTTATCTGTTTTCTACAACACTTTAAATTATGGATGTTTAATTTTACGTTACTTATCGGTGTAAATATTTGCGTAATTTCGTTAAAACCATGTGCTCCCCTAATTGTTTTGAGCGGTGTATTTAAGGTATTATACGTAGCATCAAACAGCAAAAGGAAATTTAAGTTAATCCGAGGTTCATGAGCATTTTTATAATATGCGGGAAAATTCCAAATACTTGTTAAAAAAAATGTTTAGTTACTACTTTGGTTTGTAAATGTGAGGGTGTGTGTGTGTGTGGGGGGGGGGGGGGGGGTAGTGGGAAAAAAGCTGCTAGGCCTTGGACCACAATTATTCGGGTGCTAACCCAGTCACATTGTGTCACATTTTGTGAACCCTCCTCGTCTTGACGAGTGTGATAGCTAATGGATGATCCCTAAATAGTTTAAAAATATAGTAAATATTCATATATAAATGTTTTCAAATACAACTTCAATAAACACGTATATAATTTCATCTCTGTATTTTTATATATGTTATATAATTTTGATACGAAAATATTTAAATTGACAATATTTCATTTAAAATAAATTTTAAAAAATGCATATAATTGTTTTCTTTTCTTTTTTAAACCCTTTCCAACATAGTTGAAAAGTATTTATGAATTCGGTTTGCCTGCCTGTCTCTCTGTCCACGCTCTAACTCATGTAAATACATTCACAAGTAAGGTCTCCATACGGGCATACTCCGAAAAATCTGAAAAAAATATATATATAATGTTCTACTCATGAGGATAGCCATGTTTATAAAAAAATTTCGGCGGAAACTCGATATAGCATCAGTAAAAAAATAACGAAAATTTCGATATTTGGCGATTTGTCACCGGTTGTCGATGGAATAAAATTTCAAAAAATACTTTTTATGTCAAATACTCTTTAAGATAAAAATTTTTCATATTGAACTTGATTAAAAAAATTTAATGTAAACAACTTTAAGTTTTAGTTTGATTTAACTATAGTTTAAATATTATTATTTTTGTTTTAGATTATTTTTGCATCTTTATTAAGCAAAAACGTTATCTTATGTTTTAGCCCATTTTAATTTTAGAAATGTAAATTCTGCCAAATAACTAAGAATTTCCTTGGAATTTTTTATTTATGATATAACGAATTTAACAATTTGATTTTATTTCTTTACAATTCTTTTGTTGCCACTTTAAAAAAAAAAAATCATAATATAATTCTTTAAAAATGCGTAAGTATCGTCTGCGTAAATGATTTCACATAATAAAAATAAATTGTGTATTTGAATTCTTAACACTGTAAAATATTTTTATAATTGAATGTAAATAACTGAATTTTCACAAATTTTAATTCATTAAAAATATGCTATAATTTTCATAAAAAGGTCTTTTAAAAATTTCATAAAAGAAATCGTGAAACTATTTAATTAACCATGATTCTACCTATAATGACTAACTCCGTGATTTATTTTTTCTTCTGAAAATATACGTGTTTCATTTTTTATTTGCAAAAATGCGCCCGTAATGGAAAAACATGTAAAATAAATTAATTAAAATAATAAATTTTTTAAGGTTATTCTGTAAAAAAAAAATAATATTGTGGAAATCTACAGATCATAATTTATTTTAATTTATTTTTATGTTTAATTTCGTCAAAATACTGAGTAGTTTTTTTTGTAAAGTGTACGACAAAATGTAATTTGAGTAGCCCTAGAGGATTCGCTACGCTCATCCTAAATATGCCTAGTATCAATCGTAAGATTAGTAATAATGTCTACTAATTAATACTATACTTAAATTTTGCTTACAGGAACTTTTAAATATAGAAATTTATTTAAAATTTTTAAATTTTCAAATCATATTAGGATTCTTCGGTATGTTTTACTTTGGATACCATCAAACCGGAAGTCCTTATCCTTCGGATAAGTAGTTTAGTATTTGTGCAGTTCTAAAATTTGGATCTCTTAGTCTAAAATTCATTTTTAATCTTTGCAAAACAGTTTGCAAGGCGAGTAATTTATTAAGCAACACTCAAAAACTACACGGTGGAATGAGCCGTAATTTTAAATTCGCATATTTGCAGTTTCTAGAAATTGATTTCTATTAAATGCAAACTTCTTGGGTTACAATTCGTAGTTTTCTTTAATATTAATTTCAAATAAGAAACCACATAGGTTTTTTTTTTTTTTTTTTTTTTTTTTTTAAGCAGATACTTGCTTTGTTTTTAGAAGAAAATGTATGGGAAAAGTGGGAAAAACAGGTAAAAACCAAAAATGAGTAATTGAGGAAAAATAAAATTTTGTAAATCCAAGTTTATTTACACTATATGGCCATTAATGATCGGACACTTTCAATTTTAGACATTTTGTCGATTATTTAGAAATATACTTGTCAGATTCATCTGGAATTTCAGGATTAAAAAAACAGGTTTGACCTCATATTTATCAACGTCGATTTGATAAGGAGGACATTTAGGGGGCCAACAAAAAATCAAAGAAAAAATAATAATTGGGATCATTCTGTAAAATAGAAAGCACGAAATGATCTATCGCTACAGAATATAAATAGACAGACAATGTACCATATGTGTATTCATTTGTGTAAGAATAGCACGTATACGGATATAGCGATTAAAAAAAAAAAAAAAAAAAAAAAATCTTGCGTGTTTTTTGTTCATAACATGCAGGGTTTTCAGCCAAATTTAACGCCGGTTTCAGAAAATTTGACAAAATATAGTAGAAATAGTAACAACACTTTATTAGTAGCAACTGGAATACAAATATATTAAATATTTTAGGAAATATGAGCAGCTGTATAAATAATTTTTATCTGGGCATGCGCGAACGACAACAAGGGTCTTTTTATATAATTTAATAGTCAACTCTATGAGCAATTTAATAAAATAATCCAGTCAAATATCCTAAAAATTCAGAAAGATATCGGCGTTAGAGTGAGCTAACTTTTAGTTGTTCTCTAAAAGCAGTTGAATGATAAGGGATTTTCGAAATGAAAGTGAAATCCAGCATCGATCAAAGTCAATAAATCTACATATATAATTTTTGGAAATTTTTCATAGAAAATTTAACATGCCTTTAATTTAGTAATTTTCAGCAAAGCATTGGAATGTATAGTCAGTGACCCTGGTTGGATTCCGGGCCTGGACACTTTTTCATCCTGTTGGTTCTAGGTTCTAGGTCACTTAAACAATTAAAATTTGAAAATTACTAAATTCAGGGCATGTAAAATTTTTTACGAAAAATTTCCAAAAACTATATATGTAGAGATATAATTATAGATTAGTTTTAATAAATCATAATTGTTTATTCAGAATGTTGTAATGCTGCTGCATATAACATAGATTAAAATAATCTAAATAGTTCAAATTGACCAAAATATGCAACAGAGAACATCAGATAAATGTAAAATTGTGTATAAAAAGCACGGGAAAGTACAATATTTAAATGGCAAGGGCCTGTTCATTGGAGAATGAGAACAAGATAAATAGAAAGTTTAAAGGCTCATAACTCCCGAACCACTGGGCCGAATTACACGAAATTGATACCAAAATGATCAAAAAGATGAGATAAAAAATAAAATAAATTTAAAAAATCAAAATACCCGACTGCGTAAAAAGCGAACTAATTAATTATTCATCAATGTTAAACTATTTTTACTTACCTATTTTTTTATTTACTTGTATTGATGACTTTTAAGTTGTGTTTAATTGTTAGTTCCTATCTATAAACACTGCTTTGATGAGGCCTATAGATGTCTATGAAGGCTAGAGTTGCAGTAAAGCTAGAGATCCTGCCTACACAACTTCCAGGTTGTGTAATATTTAAACGAAGCTTCTGACTGTAAAATAGTCAATGAAACATAGTCTTCATTATGAAAGACCTATCCAATGATATGCAACTCAATAGAGTGCGTAATTTTTTTTCTCCTCTACCGCCATTTTGTATTTTACGGCCGCCATTTTGAATTTATAAAAACAAAACCTAGCCTATAACCATCGGACGATTAAGTCGAATCGTTAGAGACCTCATTCATTAAAATCCATCCAGCCGTTGCGATGTTTCGAGGGTATAAAGAAATCCACATACCCAGATACGCGTGAAACACATAACCCTTCTTGGCAGTCGGGTAAAAAGAATAAAATCAGAATCGTGGCTCTAGCTTACTTGAAAGTGTAACTTTATGCCTCCATGTCGGGAACTCGGTTTCTGTGCATGCTGCCTTGAAAATGAATACGATGAATCATCTAAATAAACAATTTACAAAATGAGTAACGCATTGGAAAACACAATTTCTACAATTACCAAGAACTGTCCCACAAATACTCGATTTTTTTTGTGCAGACATGCATATGATCCATTGGTTTGTTTGTATATTGCCTAGCATGCTAAAAGTTAGTTTAATTAAACGCATAGCACTGTTGAAATTTTCTATTCGCCAATTTCCGTCAATAAATGGAAATGCACTTGAGATTTTTTGTGTAGTCCTGTATGTGATCTGTAGAACTTATACACACCAAGTACTGTGCAAAAAATGGTAAAATTTTAAAACGCGTATAACAACAGAAAGCGCATTTCCAGCAATTATTCTTCATAGGCATTCTGAGCGTTTTTTACCCGACTGCCAAGATGAGTTATGTGTTTCACGCGTATCTGGGTATGTGGATTTCTTTATACCCTCGAAACATTCCAACGGCTGGATGGATTTCAATGAATGAGGTCTCCATCGATTCATCTTAACCGTCCGATGGTTATAGTCTAGGTTTTGTTTTTATAAATTCAAAATGGCGGTAGAGACGAAAAACACATTTTACGCACCATATTGAGTGGCATATCATTGGATAGGTCTTTCAAAATGAAGACGATGTTTCATTGACTATTTTACAGTCAGTAGCTCCGTTTAAATATTACACAACCTGAAAGTTGTGAAGTTAGGATCTCTAGCTTTACTGCAACTGTAACCTTCATAGACATCTATATGCCTCATCAAAACAGTGTTTATAGATAGAAAGTGACAATTAAACACAACTTAAAACTCATCAATACAAGTAAATAAACTAGTCGGATATGCCAATCCCAAAAGTTTCTTCTATCTCATACATGTTAATACTTCAAAATTCTCTAGTACAGAGCAAAAATTAAATGGCAATCTATACCCATCATGAGGATTCTAAAGACATGAAATTCTGTGCATTAAGTTCTTGAGATAGGACTATCGCTAAAATCGTGTAAATCATGCAAAATGCAGCATATCAGCGCCACCGGATAGGTGGATTTACACCAAAATCTAATAATCATCAACTTATGTTAACGTCTAACTGAATCTGAAGTTTGATGAAAATCCGTTCATTAGTTTTAAAGATAGAGCTATTGCGGAAATCGTAAAAAATTCCACATAGCAGCACCACCAGTTGAGGGATTTACACCAAAAACTAATTAGCACCTGTTGAGAATTTATTGGATCACGTGACCCAGGGCGGGGTTTGACTACGTCATAATCCCGAACTGGTGAGAAAACTATTGTTTTCATTCAGATGGAATAAATTTATCTCGAAAATGGAGCCATGCTTGATATGCTCCCATGGAATTTATTATAAGTTTATTTAAGAGTTAAATAAGAGTTAAATATTTTAATTGTTGTGTTTAAGTTTGCTGTTAATAAAATGAAGAAATGGCATCAGGACTTTAATTTGAATAATCTCAACACGGCACATAAATATAGAAATATTCTTCTATTATGTTCGAATTTCACGATCACCCTTTGTTTTCTTTTTTATACATTCGTTTCACTGGTGCCAAAACCCGGAAATATTTCCCTCAAGGAAATATTTAGTATAATGAATCAAATACTTATGGACGGGCTCACCCTGTAGGATAATTTCGAACAGTAAGTTCGAAATTAAAGGTACTGTACATTTTTTTTTATTATTATTATCATTATTGTAAAAATGGAATCGATTGATAAGTTGAAAGCAAAGAGGAAGCTTGTTCGATCGGCATGTACAAAATTAATCACAACTATTGACACTTTTATATCGACTATTGATACTCAAAGTACAGATGATAAATGTAAACTATCTGAATATTTATTAAATCTGCAAGAAAAACAGGATCATCTTAAAACGCTAAATGAAAAAATTGAGGAACTAATTTCCGATGCAACACAATTCGAAACGGAAATTCAAAAATCACTTGAGTATGACGAATCAATATCGGATTCGAAAGCTACTATCAGAATGAAATTGAAACAATTCAAGGCCGAGCAAGCTGAATCTGTTCCAAGCAATAATGTTTCAGATTTTAATACTGCTTTACAGTCACTGATTTCGGTTAATTTGCCAAAACTTAATATAACCCCATTTAATGGTGATCCAAGTAAATTTTTGGAATTTTTTAACAGTTTTAAAAGCGCGATTGATTCGAATGAATCTTTAAGTACTGTTGATAAATTTTTATATTTGAAGTCTTTCTTAACTCGTGAAGCTTATAAAACAGTTGCTGGGTTTGCTTTGAAAGAAGAAAATTATAAGTCTTGTTTAACCTTATTAAAAGAAAGATACGGAAAACAAGACCAATTAATTAGTTGTTTTGTCAATAAACTCTTAGAACTTGAACCTGTTAATTTTTCTTCCAATATTAAAGGGCTTAGGAATCTTTATGACCAAAGTGAAGTCAGTATTAGAAATTTACAAGCTATGGGTATTGATTCGGAAAAATTTGGGTATTTGTTAATCCCAATATTGTTGAAACAACTACCACATAATTTAGTGGTAGAATTCCACAGGAAAAAGAACCCCAACAAAGCGGGTGATATTAACGAATTAATGAAATTTATCAAATTTGAAATTGAATCTAGGGAAGCTGCAAATTCTATTTCAGGACTTTCTGTCAAAAGTCAGGAAACATTTCGTTCGAAAGTTGAATATCCTAAAAGCAAATTAAAAATAAAAAATAATTTCCCGTCAGCGGCTGCATTGAATACAATTGTTAAAAATGCTTGTATTTTTTGTGGTTCTAATTCGCATACTGGATTAGAATGTAAAACCCTAACGAACGAACAAAAGAGATACAAATTAAAAAAAGAGGGCAGGTGTTATCGGTGTTTTTTAAACACTTACAGTCAGCTTGTAATGTTAAAATTCAAAACTGTACAACATGTGATAGTTCTCAACATAACTACCTGTTTTGCCCCCAAACAAAATCTAAAAAACTAGTCCAAAATCAAGATTCTGAATTAAAAGAAGTTAATAGAGTTCAGGAAAATGACTCCGCTATGTCATCGGTCCACGAGTCAAAAAATTTGAGGAAAAGTTATACCACTTTGCTTCAAACTGCGTGTGTTCAAGTTGAAAGTGGATCTAAAAAACTAACCGCTAGAATATTATATGATTCGGCTTCCACCAAGACATTTATTCGAAGCGATTTAGCAAAAGCATTAAATGCAAAAATCTTAAGAAAGGAAAAACTTTTCATTTACACATTTTCTAATAGAAATCCCACTGAATCTGAATTTGAATGTGTAAAAATAACTTTAAAAAGTAGATTTTTTCCTTATAAGTCTATTAATGTTGAAACTTTAATTACCGATGAAATATGCGGTACTCATCTATGTCAAAATGTAAATCCACAGATAAAAAATATTATCTCTAAAGGATATAAATGGGCTGATACATTTGAAATAGAATATCCAATTCAAATTCTATTAGGCGCCAATTATATTTATCAAACTTTGTCTGGATCACTTACACAAATAAACAAGCAATTATATTTTCAAAGGTCAATTTTCGGCGAAACGCTAGTTGGACAGGTGCCAAATAATCAAATAAGCAATTCTGTTCGGTGTTTAAATGTCTATTGCTCATCTAAAGAAAAAGATTTGACTTGTTTATGGGAAACAGAATCATTTCTGTCTAATAAAAAAAGGGAATTAGCCTATGATAATTTAAATGTTTTCCAAAACAATTTACGATTTGTAAATGGCAGGTATGAGTTACCTCTAATGTGGAAATCGAAAGAAATGCAAAATAATTTAAGGGATAATTTTAATATTGCAAAGACAAGATTTATGTATTTAGAAAAAAGATTTGATAGAGATGAATCATTATTTGAAAGATATAATGAGGTAATGAAAGAGCAATTGAATGAAGGGATAATTCAAATGTGTGACGAGAATTGTGTAAATAAATATACGATGCCCCATAGAGAAGTATTTAGGGAATGTTCTCATAGTTCTAAAACTAGAGTCGTTTTTGATGCAAGTAGTAAACAAGGAACTAATTACAGTTTAAATGAATGTCTTCTTTCGGGGGAAAATTTAAATGCAGAATTAGTGAATGTTATTTTGAAATTTCGAGAATATAAAATAGGTTTTTGTGGTGACATAGCCAGGGCTTTTCTACAAATACAAGTTTCGGAATGTGACAGAAATTATTTGTGTTTTTTATACTATAAAAACTGTGATAAATCTCAACCCGTAGTAATGTATCATTTCAATAGACATTGTTCTGGCGTCACCAGTTCGCCCTATGTTTTGGCAGCGACTATCAAAACCCATCTTAAGGGATATAAAATTACACATCCTCTCGCACATGAAATGTTAAATAAATCGCTGTACGTGGACGACCTTTTTTATGGAAGTTCCACTGTTCAAGAAGCATTTAAATTATCTACTGATGCTGTTTCTATTTTGAAAGATGCGAACATGACTATGAGAAAATTTGACACAAATTCTGAAGAGTTAAAAAATTTGTGGAAAAATTCCAATCCCAAAATTGAAATAAATGAACATTCCGATAAATCTTTGAAAGTGCTAGGTCTTAGTTGGTGTAATGAGGAAGACACATTGTCCCTGAATTTAATATCAGTGTTATCAAATTTAAACGAATTTAAATGTACCAAAAGAAATGTTCTTCATGTAGATGGAAAAATATTTGATCCTTCTGGATTTGTTTCTCCTTTTTTAATTCGAATAAAGTGCCTCCTGCAAGAATTGTGGCAACTTGGTTTGGAATGGGATGAAGAGTTTTCAGGAGAAATTAAGGACAGGTGGCTAATGTGTTGTAGCGAAAATAAGGAACTACAAAAAATAAATATCCCTAGATATTACTTTCCCGATTTTGTGAATGGAAATAATATACAGTTACATGTATTCTCAGACGCTTCATTAAAAGCTTTTGGAGCAGTGGCGTATTTTAGGTATAAAACGTCACATGACACTTTTAGCACTAGTTTTGTAATTTCTAAGGAACGGGTAGCACCGCTTAAAAAGTTAACATTGCCCAGGTTAGAGTTATTGGGTGCTGTAATAGCTGCAAGACTTGTTAAACACTTGAAGGAAATTTTTAAGTGGATTGGAAAGATTATTTTGTGGTGTGATTCTACTATAGTCCTACACTGGATAAGAGGCACACCGTCCAAATGGAAACCGTTTGTCTCCAATCGAGTCACCGAAATACAGGAAATAACAGATCCCAGTTCCTGGAAACATTGCATAGGCAAACACAATCCGGCAGATTTGTTGACCAGGGGGTTATCTAGTAATGATTTAATAAACTCAAAAAAATGGTGGCATGGCCCTGAATGGTTGACGGAACCAGAAAACTTTTGGCCTACGGTAAAAGCGTTTGAATTTGATCCCACTGACAAAGATGTTGAATCCGAGTATAAGTCTAAAGTTATAGTTAGCTCAGCAATAACTTATGAAAAAATTATTGATCCTGGCAGATTTAACAACTTGAGAAAATTATTAAGGGTCACTGCTTGGGTACTACGCTTTGTAGATATACTTAAAAGAAAACAGGATTACAAAGGTACTCTTACGTCTGACGAATTAAATAATGCTGAACAGTTTTGGATAAAAGTTGAGCAAAATGCATTTTATTTTAATGAAATTACATGTTTAAAGAATGTCAAACCTATCCCAAAGGACTCCAATTTGTTGTGTTTAAATCCCTTTCTAGATGACCAAAATATATTGCGAGTTTCAGGAAGATTACAAAAATCCCAATTGACAGCGGATGAAAAGCATCCTGTTATACTCCCTTCTAAATCTGAATTGACTAAATTATTAATCTGGGATTCTCACGAAAAAGTATTTCATTCAAGTGTATCTCACACGTTAGTACAGTTAAGAGAAAAATATTGGATAATAAGAGCCAGACAAACTATAAAATCACTTCTCAAAAATTGCGTTATTTGTAGAAAATTCAATTCTTCTCCAGGAAAACAGATGATTGCTCCACTACCTGCTGATCGAGTGGAACAAGCAGCTCCGTTTTCAGTCATTGGAGCTGATTTTACCGGACCATTATTTGTGAAATATGATGATACCAAACATTATATTCTTCTAATAAAATGTGCAGTGACTAGAGGTATTCATCTTGAACTTGTCAGCAATTTATCTACAGAAACGTTTCTTCTTGCTTTTCGACGCTTCATTGCACAACGTGGCTTGCCTTCTGTGGTGTTTTCAGATAATGCACGTACTTATAAAAGTGCCGATCTGGAATTAAAACAACTGTGGTCTATTGTGAATCATCAAGATGTAAAAAATTACTGTGCTTCAAACTCAATCAAATGGAAGTATATTGTTGAACGAGCCGCCTGGTGGGGCGGATTTTACGAACGTATGGTTCGTACTGTAAAGGTTGCTCTGCGAAAAACTCTCGGAAAGTCCTCTCTGACTGTGGATCAGTTGCATACTGTTCTTCTCGAAATTGAGGGAATGATAAATTCTCGCCCAATTACTTACGTTGGAAGTGATGCTGAAGAACCAACTGCTTTAACTCCTGCACATTTTCTTTTAGGAAAAAGAATATCTTCACTACCTCCAGTAAGACTTCACCTTGATTCAAATTTCTCTTCTAGGAAAATTTTTATAACGGCTTTTAATTATCGAGAAAAGTTAATGAGATCCTTTTGGTCAAGATGGAAAAATGAGTATTTGTTAAATTTGAGATCGGCTCATTCTAGTTCGGTTAATACCAACAACCACTCCTTTAAAGTTAACGATGTAGTTTTTATCAAAGATGATCATTTATCTAGAAATTTTTGGAAATTAGGAAGAATTCTAGAGTTATTTCCTGGAAGAGATGGCAAGGTGAGAGCTTGCAAGTTAAAAACTGAATCATCAATTATTAAACGACCTGTACATGTACAATTATTGTACAATTTGGAGCTCCAGAAGTGAAAGTAAAACATTTTTTTCCAATAACAGAACATTCTAAAACATTATTATGATGTATATTTAATGTTTAAGCAATATGATGTGTATTTTTTATATTATTTACAGGAATATAGCTTGAGTAAGTATTACTGAAATGTATATGTATATTTTATATTTTCATTATTCCTTGAATTTTATATTTGCAATTTTCTTGTCTTTTCGATTTAAATTTGATGGTTAAATATTCTATTAGGTTTGTATTCATTTTCGGACTAAGTATATAGAATATTGTTATCAAAGTAGCATGATTAATCTAGATAGAATATCGGAAAGTATTTGAGTGTTTTAAAATGTTTCCTTTACTCCCTTGGTTTCACTCTTGAATATTTATTATCTTGGATATATTATTGTTTCTTTATAATTTAATTTTAATTTTGTACTTGGAATATACTATATTGATCTTGAATACTATTATATTAAATTGTGTGCTTGAATAACTTAACATTACTTTAATTTAAAAATTATGTAAGAATTTGAATTTTTGAGAAATATGAAGTATTATTGTTAAATGAAAACCAGGTTACTTGCATTGAAGTTATTTATGTATGATATACTTTCTTGAAAAATTTTGATGAACCCCCATGTTGTTCATGGTGGGGCAGGATGTTGAGAATTTATTGGATCACGTGACCCAGGGCGGAGTTTTGACTGCGTCATAATCCCGAACTGGTGAGAAAACTATTGTTTTCATTCAGATGGAATAAATTTATCTCGAAAATGGAGCCATGCTTGATATGCTCCCATGGAATTTATTTTAAGTTTATTTAAGAGTTAAATAAGAGTTAAATATTTTAATTGTTGTGTCTAAGTTTGCTGTTAATAAAATGAAGAAAAGGCATCAGGACTTTAATTTGAATAATCTCAACACGGCACATGAATATAGAAATATTCTTCTATTATGTTCGAATTTCACGATCACCCTTTGTTTTCTTTTTTATACATTCGTTTCAGCACCAGTTTACATTAGGGACTAATTGAATTTGAAGTTTGATGAAAATTCATGCATTTGTTCTTGAGATACAGCTATTGCGGAAATTGTGAAAAATGCTGCACAGCAGCGCCACCTATTGGGCGATTTACGCCAAAAATTAAACAGCATTAATTTATATCAGGGACTACTCAAATCTGAAGTTTGATGAAAATTCGTGCATTTTTTCTTGAGTTAGAGCTATTGCGATAATCATGAATAATGCAGGATAGCAGTGCCACCTGTTGGGAGATTTTCACCGAAAGCTGATCAGCAGCTAACTATATCCTGGACTAACTGTATCTGAAGTTTTATGAAAATCCGTGCAGTAGTTCTTGAGATATAGCTATTTCTGAAATCGGGAAAAATGCAGCATGGAAGCGCCACCTGTTGGACGATTTTCACCAAAAACTAATCAGCAACTAACTATATCTTGGACTAACTGTATCTGAAGTTTTATGAATATCCGTGCAGTAGTTCGTGAGATATAGCTATTGCTGAAATCGGGAAAAATGCCGCATAGCAGCGCCACCTGTTGGGCGATTTTTACCAAAAACTAATCAAGACCAGTTTATATTAAGATCTAACTGAATCTAAAGTTTTGTGAAATACCGTGCATTAGTTTTGAGATAGAGCGCCCACAAAATTTTTGTCACATACAGACTCACAGAGTGACAGAGTGACAGACAGAGTGACGGACAGGGTGACAGACAGACATTTTCTAAAAACCATCAAATCGTATTCAGGACATTCTAAAACGTATAAATCCGTCGAAAACTGGATGTCGAAAATTTTCACGAATCCAATACTTTCTTCTTGTAAAGATAGAAGAAAGTAAAAATATAGGTACGTAATATAAAAAATAGTTTCACATTGATGAGAAATAATTAATTAGTTCGGCAGTCGGGTTTTTTGATTGTTAAAATTTAATTTTATTCATTTACTATTAATATGTTAGACTTCTTTATATCATTATAACTGTTAGAATTGTTCCAAATTTTTCAGAAATTTCATTTTTATCTGTTTAATAAATTCTAATAATACATTTGTCACAAAAATGCAATGAATTTTGAAGTGGGCTTTTTATTGTTTTCTTTGTGAAAAAATGTGTTCTGAGAGAAATGCTATTCGATTTATATTGAATTTAAAATTTAAATTCATTTCTTGAAAAAAAAAAAAAAGTATACTGACGTAAGTAAAAGTAAGCTGAACTAGTCTTGTATGCCTTAATCACATGTATAGGTTATAACTCAAGGGTCGTATATCATATAAAAATGTAAGTCAAATTACTTAATGATTAAGCTACTACCGATAAAATCACAAGGCTGGGAAAATGAAAAATAATTTAAGAAATGTTTTTTTATTAATTAAGTTAAAAGTAAGTTACATTTTAATTTAGAATGCCTACGAAAATTTTAATTAAGTTTTGAAATTACTTTTTCTTATTTGTTAAAATTTTAGAACAAAAATATCCAATGAAATTATTCAGGAAGTTAAAAATATGTAAGTCATAAAAAAAAGAAAAAAATTCAGTGCCTTTTCTTTAAATTAAAATACTTTGATTAGCAAAAGTGTAAATTAACCTAATTTGAAGTGTTACGTTCAACATGCTTAACTTCAGTTAAAAAATTCCAACAGTTTCATGTGTAGAAAGTCTAGTTTCACTAAGTAAGTCTATACGAAACAAAGTAAAAGTAAACTAGTAAATCTGCAGATCAGGAGCCTCAACGTCATCTTTGCAAGTCATTGTTTTTTAACACTCATTACGTAATATTCAACTTCCTACAAATCGCTTTTTAAAGTTTTCAAATTAAATAAATATTTCTAAGCATACAAGATACTTCGTAAAGTTTCAGAAATTAAAAGTGTTAAACAAGTGGTTATACATTGATGTTCTGAAATTCTGATGAGCTACTTATTCTGGTAACTTTTAAAATCAAAAATTGCATTTCTTCAGGGGGGTTCTGCCCCCCTGAACCCCCCGTAATCTATTTAAATTTACATTCGTCATTTTTTATTGATTGTGCGGATGGTTATAATATATCTTAGTTTTTTTTTTTTTTTTTTTTTTTTTTTTTTTTTTACGCTGTGATTTATAAGGATAAGCATAAGTTTTTTTTTTTTATAAATTAATAAAATTTAAATTTAAAATAAAATATTCATGTTAACCGTACACAGATAATAAATCTTGAAGTGACGCCAAAAATGTAACCCTAAAATCCGCTACATTCGGCACAACACAACGACGTGCTTAAAAAAAAAAAGAATAATATTTTTAGTAATACAGTTTTTAATTCATACTACAATGAAATGCTACCTTAGAATGCTTATTGCTTAAATATAAGCAGATCATTTTCATTTTACAGAAAAAATGCACGGATGAAGTCAAAGAATTCGGCCCCTGTTCCACGTGCTTGTTTTGTTTGGGCCGAATGAGGGCATTTTAATCTGAGCGATAACGCACATCGTATTGCAAACTGTTTTTACGGCATACTGCATCTCCATCTATCTCTTTCCTCCGTGAATAATTGCCGAAACGTCAGTGAAGGCTTACTGTGGAGACACGAAAAGTTTTGATTTCCGTTTGTCTGTCTGTTCCGCGATAACTGCCGCAAAAAGCACCCGATCAGCTTGAAATTAATTGGGCACATTAGTGAGATACCCGGACGTAGCTGTATAGTTTTTGGTTAAATTTGGTTCATTCGTTCGGAAAATATGGAAGATTTTATTTTTCTTTATAATGCTTTTCTACGGCAAGTCAGACGATTTTCAAATTTCGATTAGTTGAAAGAAAATGGCACGTTTGATTAATGGATTTAAATGTCAAATTATGGATACTAAAATTCCAAATAAGGGTTTTAAATTATTCCTATTATATTGAAGTTTTATCAATATATCTATCAGATTTTTTTTATTTACGTGTATAATGTTTTGTAATACATATATAAATGTAAATACATTTATATATGTATTCCAATAATATAAAGAATTTTTTAATTAATTTTCTTGTTTTACATGATACATATTTCTTTTTTTTTTCCTTTTCTGCGTTGCCTAGCGACTGTTATTCGTAGCCTATCATTGCGTCAAATATGAATGAAGTTAGTAAATTACGTTAATTTTGTTGCAGGTACTATTAAAAGGCTATCACAAAAAATATTTTATCGCGCCAAATCGATGCAGTTTATGCAATTAACAGTGGGCACGATAATGAATTATTTTCCAGTAGATTTATAGATCTCCAGATATGCATATTTTGGGGGGCTTTTAATATGTTATTGCTATCGCATGGATTAGGATGTTTAAACTAATGTTTAACCATGCTATAAGTGAAAAAAAAAAAGTACAGTTAAAGGCATGTAAATCCTTTTTAACACTTTCCAACATGGATGAAAAGTATTTATGACTTCAGTTTTTCTATCTGTCGCCTGCCGTGTTTCTCTACGTGCTCTAACTCGCGTAAATATAGTCGGGATTACATGTAATTGATATACGTTATTGAGGTTTGCCAAAGTATGTTTGGTATTAAAAATGAAGAGTCTAGCATTCATAGCTTAATTACAGGGGCACTCAAAACTATTCCGTTACATTATAGTCTTTGGGAAAAATCGTCTGCGGTGTATTTTAATAATGTTACACAATTTTAAACGTAATGAAATTTATATACTTTATTAAGGTGCACTAGAACCTGGTTACTATAAAATATGTTATGTGTAGCACTTACAGCATGTGTACAGGGAACTCAAAAGTATTCATAATATTACAATCTTTGAAGAAAATCCTTTTGTGGCGTTTTTTAATGATGTTACTCTGTTACAAAATAATAAAATTGATATGTATTTTTGAAACATTTTTGTAGTATATGGGGTGCAAAGCATATGTTTTTTTCAGGGTCACACAAAAGTGGTCGATTAAAATGTGGTCTACGGGGGAACAAAAACTCTTCACAGCTTATTTTAACACATTAGCGACGGGAAACGAGAATTCTCGTTTTTATTCAGAATACATCATTGGCTAAGGGAGTGACTTATACCTTACAGAAAAGACATTTATATTGTGTTGTCCATATTTTTTATAGATTGTAAGACATTATATATTACATCCGTACATTGAAAGATATTTACTGCTGCATAAACATGAAAAACATATCTCAGAAACCAATTTCCGAGACATTTTCAGAAGAGGGAGGAGCTTCTACTGTTTTTAAACCCAGATTTAATTAAATTGCCTGTCGTCAGTGTGTTAATTGTGTTGCACTAATTCAAACATTATGAAATTAAATTACATTACTGTGGTTGACTACAAGAAGCTTGAATATGATTTGTATCGTATTTATCGTTCATTTATAGGGTCACATAAAAAATTTCGGATACAGTTCTGGTCTATTAGGGATGATTGCTGAAGAGCATTTTCGATTATGGTGTGCTTTTTAACGTTATGTAAATTTGTGCTTAATAAGTAGTGCTTAAATATTGTATAGACCATGTACAGGGATACACAAATGAATTCGTAATTATAAATGAAAATAAGCGCGAATTGCTTCAGTGTTTTTTTTTTTTTTTTTTTTTTTGAGTTATGTATTTCCCAGCCCAATTACAATTAGTATACTAACAAATGTTTGCAGAATTTAAATAGAACCATATACAGGACTCCGCAGAAACTGGATATATGGTGCACACTATGCATACTAATCCCCGGAAATGTGATATGAGCAGTTTTAAGAGGGTTTTTTGTCTGCATTAAATTTAAATGTTATAGACGACGCGTAAAAATCTTCACGTAATATACAGGGCTGTAGAAAAGAATTCATGTACGTTTCCGTCTATTGGTAGAATTTACTAAAGGACATTACACAATTAATTGATAATTACAAATGTAAATTAAATTACACTACGAAGGGGTTCAGGGGGGCTCTGCCCCCCTGAAGAAATCTACTTTATTATCTAAAAATTACCAGAATAAGTAGCTCATGAGATTTTCAGAATACCATTACATAACAAGGGGTTTAATTTAACGCTTCTAATGTCAGAAACCTTCGAAATATTTTTTCGTTTTATAAATGTTTATGTAATTTCAAAACTTTAAATTTCGTTTTTTGTAGAAAGATTAATATTACTCAAAGGGTGCTAAACACAATGAATTGTAGAGCTGACGTTGAGGCTCCTGATCTGCAGATTTACTAGTAGTTAATTGTATTTTACCCAAGATCTTTTTATTCCAGCATCTTTGTTTTCGATAAATGACGTCTAATTCACCTGCTATGCATACTTACTCAAAACTGTTCATCTTGTTATATTAAGAAATACTCGAGAGTTTTCTTTTTATTTCCAATATGCCGCCATATTAATTTTTCTATTCTTAATTTTATTTTTCATTTTCCTGTTTCACGACAAAACATTTCAATTGAAAATTGTTTAAAAGAAAATATTATTCCGGGTTTAATTTTCTTGGCAACAATTAAAGAAATATTGGTAAATGTTATGGGAAAATGTTACGTTATTCTCTATGAAAATAATGAACTTTTGTATTTTTAAGCAAAATATTTGAATAAAATAAATGAAATATTGCCTATTTTTATTTCTGGGCTAAAATCCATCAATATACAAAGATACAAATGCATTAATTCATCTGTTTTGACGTTGGCTTTACTCACATTATACACGCAATTATACTAATATTATTAGGACCAAATACGTTTCTAGGCAACAGATGAAAGAAAAGGAGAAAAATGAAATATGCATTATGTCAACTTGATAAAACATAATCCTTTATGTTATTGGAAAACATGCATAAAATCCCCCACCCCCACCCAATATTATAAACCTAATTTAAAAAAATCTCTCAAATATATTGACAAAATTTCAAACTAATTGGAATAATTTAATAATCTTATTTAAAAATTTCAGCATCAAAAATTTACCATTTAAATCCATTTTTCATATGAGCCATTTCTTTCAACAAATGAAAATCTGAATATCGTCTGACTTGCTATTGAAAAGCATTATAGAGCAAAATAAAATATTCCATATTTCCCGAACGAATAAACCAAATTTAACCAAAAACTATACAGCTAAGTCCGGGTACAACATGCCCAGTGAATTTCAAGCTGATCGGATGCTTTTTGCGGCAGTTATCGCGGAACAGACAGACAGACTAACAGAAACCAAAACTTTTCGTGTCTCCACAGTAAGCCTTCACTGACGTTTCGGCAATAACAAATAAGACAGAAATATAATATCCTCGTTTTTACATAATTCAAAACGAGACAGTAGCCTACAGGATTATCTATGTTGTTTACGTATTCTAATATCAGGATTCAGTAAGGGAAAAATATGTCAACAATAAATGTCAAACATATACTTTAGAAGAAATAAGCATGAAAGGTGATCTTTTTTATATAAGATAAATGACAATGCTACTACTTCTTGTTACAAGGTCGGAATGCAATACAACCAGCGCATTGGTATGATACAATTAACTTTTGCAGCCCTTAACTGGTCTATGGCTATGATAACACTCAGAATGCGAACTGCATACAGTTATAGAGATGTCACATATTTTAAAACAAAATGTTATCCTACGTTTTCAGAATATAAACGGTCAGTTGACAACAGTTTAGTGAATTTTAATAGTATATTCCATGAAAGTTATACAGGTGAAGGATGTGGTAGTCTTCCTCATAAAGAGAAATGCACGAGAATAGAGAATATATTGTCGTATTAAAAATGGGCATGTAAGAAGAAAAATAAATAAATAAATGAAGTAAAATAAAATTTTTGTTCACAAAATAAAATAAAAAAGAAAAGCGCCCAGTAAACCTGATATCTATTCGCACTAATTCTTTATTATACTCTTACTTCAAAGAATAATGCCTTTCGAAAAATAAATTAAGTGGGTATTACCCCCCCCCCCCTGTTTCACATCTTTATACTTAACCAATGAGTCTCCAAATCTCATCAGGGAAGCGCCTTATCATAATAAACCGGTATACCAAATTTGAAGCAAATCGGATAGAAAAACCCATTTATCTAAATTAAGGAGGTATTATCCCCACGTTCCTCCCTTTATACTTAACCAATGAATCTCCAAATCTAATCAGGGAAGCGCCTTATCATAATAAACCGGTATACCAAATTTGAAGCAAATTGGACAAGAAAACCCATTTATCTAAATTAAGAGAATAATACCCCCCCCCCCCCGATCCCCCCTTTATACTTAAACAATGAACCTCCAAATATAATAAGAGAAGCGCCTTATCAGAATTAACCGGTATACCAAAATTGAAGAAAATATGATAATTCTGCATGAAAAACCAATTTATCTAAATTAAGGGGGGATTAGTCTCCATAACCCCCCTTTATGCTTAACCAATGAACCCCCAAAACCAATCAGGGAAGTGTCCTATGAGAATGAACCTTGAAAAAATATATGAAGCAAATCGGATATTTCTATCAAGAGTTATCGCGTTACGTACTTACATCACATTAACTCTCAGGCTTTGATAGCCTGTGAGCTAAAAGGCGATAATACTGTGATTTTCTTTTGGGATGGGGGGGGGGGGGGCAAGGGCCCAAGATGTATTCTATATGCCCAATTCAAAAGGAGAAAGAAAATAAGTAATGCAAAGATAAAAAGACATGATGTAAAATAAACGATAGTACACACTCAAACTAAGATAATAATTGCTAAAAGTGATAAAAAGTACCCTTAAAAGGTATATAAATACCTTTATTCAGATCGACATATGTTTCATCTCTCAGATGGCGACATTCTCAAAATCTTTGTTGATAAAAACATTTTCGCAAAAATTTTTAAAAACAAGAAATTGGTAAACAAAATCACGAGACCACATGTATACTGAAAAACCAGTGCAAACGTAAAATAAAATAAAATAAAAATGCATATTTTTGACCGTGAATTAATTTCTATTACCGTTTCTTATTCTGCAGAGCATCTCTTTCCAAATTTTAGGTAACTCACGAGTGGCTGAATCATTGCAAATATTATCACTGCGTAAAAAGCTCAGTATTGATTCCCGGATAATGGATTGTAAATGAAATCCTTATGGATAAATTATTTAATATGTCCTTATAACTAATTAATTAATAATCTGCACAATTCTAAATGAAGAAATAGCACAAATTAATAATAAACATTTAATTAACACTTAACAAAACAAATCACGTCATTTCACATACGACATCACAGAACAAACTAGAATTGAACATTTACTCTGATACTTATTTATCATGAATTCAGGAGAGAAATTGCATGGTGCTGCCATCTGACATTACAAAATTTAAACTTTAAACACAACATTCCTCCACCGCTTAATATCGAAATCGATCAGGAGCTCTTCTGTGCTTACTGGATCCCCAGTACCTGTGGAGAAGAAGAAGAATTGTAAAAATGTAGTTATCTACATTTGAAATTGTAATCTCTGCTTTTATAATTTACCGTTTATATACCAATTTCAGACATTATTTCATACTAAGCACTAATCACCCACTCGTGGACAGCCAACCTTTCGGTATAGGAGTTGATTAGTCCACGAGGGGAAAACACATATCCCTTTCCCGCGGAGACCCCAGTACCCGCGAACGATCCCGGAAGCCCCAGCAGGCTGGAAGACCCTGTATAATGAAAATCATTAACCCTCCGTCTACCAGACGGGTCCATTGGACCCGACAGGTACATACAAAATATTCATTCAAACCAGAAATTTCTTTAAAATAAACTAAGTATATAAACCAGACAAAAATAAGGTAAATAAATATGTTAAATAGTTTTAAATAAAAATTCTGGTGTAGAACGTTTTATTAAAACTTGAATAAAATTCCCGGTAGATCTAGGGTTAAAATGACAAAACAAACAGAAGGAGTAATAAACAATATGACAAAATGAAATGAAATAAAGTAAAATAAAGTAAAAATATTTAAACTAAGTGACTTGAAATAAAAAGTTCATCATACAGATGAGCGTTAAAAGTCTCTTTTTTATAAATGAAAAATGTTTGTTTAAAATACTTGGCATAATTTGTTGGATCAAATAGGGTCTTTTTAAGGTTGAAACGTACAGTTTTGTTTCTTTTAACACGTTCACGCCGGCGCGGTGGGTCACACTTAACTGTCTCAAAGCTGCCAAGTCTCCGGCTTTTTGGATACCAGTATTTTAATACGGAAAATGTTGTTTTATTTAATTAGAACAATTGGGCAATTTAAAGGAACAATGTTTTCTCTAAAATAATAGTGGTGTGCAAAAAGCCGGAGACTTGACAACTCTGAGACAGTCGAGTGTGACCCACCGCGCCGGCGTGAACGTGTTAAAGTCAAAGGTATGTGCCATTAATGATCATTTTGAGAAAAGGTAATGGATCGGGTCTCCTACCCCCCTTGCCACATGGGCAGGATGGTGAGTCTCGTTTTCCTATTTTATTAACAAAGGCGAGAAAACTGCCGTGGCCACTAACATAATATGGAATAAAAATAAAAAAGCTAAAATCTTTAACAACGGTTTTACGCACAAATAACGTACAGACACGACAAAATAATCCCATACGATCGTTTCGAGGATTCCTAGATCCCCTTCCTCATAAAAAAAAATAAATAAAATAAAATAAATTAAAATGGGTTCAGAGAATTTCTCGGTTATAGCCCCGAGTACTGGCTTATAGCATGGAACTACTAATAAAGATGAACTAACATATCCTTAAAATAGTGAAGCTTCAACTGTAACCGCTATCGCAAGGGTTGTTTACAGCCGGTGGAAACTTCCACCAGTAGATTTATATAGAAATTTTCTCTTTATTTAAACGTCTTATTATTGCAAAATTTCAGTCATTAATAATGGTAGAAACAGATTTTCATTTTTACTGGTAGAAGTTTACTTTGGCGGTAGTCAAGGCCTGCGTTTCCGCCATATTGTGACAACAAGGGAAACAAACTGTCGGTTTTACAAGGCCAACAGGCACTAGTAAAAACAAACAGAAATTTTTAAGACATTTGTGAGAAAAAATTTCCATGAATAAGACATTAAATAAGAAGAAAATTTTTATTCAATTTTACTGGTGGGATGTTTGCCCTGGCGGTAATCAGAAACTAAAGATCCGGTTTAAAAAAAGCAGCCGCCATCTTGTGACAACCTCCTCAGTTACTTCACCCGCAACTGGTAGACTGTACACTATATGTCTCCTCCTCCTTATTCATAGCTCCATTGCTTATAGACTGATTAAAAAGACGAAAACAAGAGTTTATATATCTTAAACGAATGACGTAATGGGCCAGAATCAACGGAAAAAAGGGAGTCACTGCGCAGGATCTCTCCACACTGGCGAAAGAAAAGAGGTGCTGGTTATATCATTCACTAAGGAGAAGTATGTTTATGAAAATAGTGAGCTTCGTAAAAGTCTAGATCAAAAACCGAGTTACATTTTTGAATAATTTTAGCCTCTGGATAATTAAACTGGTGGTTGGAATTCCAATAATGTTTCGCTATTGTAGATTTTTCAAAGTCCTGCTTTCTAACGTAATTCTGGTGTTCTTTCAGCCTAATTCTAAGTGCACTCTTCGTCTGCCCAATGTAAGAGAGGCCTCACTCACAAAAAATTCTGTAAATGCCCCAGGTATTATGGTCGTCAATAGGATCTTTAAGATTAGAGAAAGAAATTTTATTGGTTGGAGAGAAAACAACTTTAAAACTAAACCTATTGAAAATACGAGAAATTTGTATACTGATTTTAGGAAAATAAGGCAAGACAATAACATTTTTAAAATCTTTATTTGCTGGAACAGAATCAGTGATTATCGGAAGTTTAGATAAAATACGTTTAATGATATTCAAACTAAATCCACGATCGATGGCGACTGCTTTTATATAGTTAATTTCACTATTAAATAACTCAGAATTTGAACAAATTTTACGTGCACAGAAAATAAGAGTATTGAAAGCTGCAAGTTTTTGATGTGGGGGATGACTGGACTTATAATGAGGGGGTAAACTTACAGCAAAAGGTTTTCTGTAAACTGTCGTCAAAAACTCACAATCATTACGAATTACCAGGACATACTGAAAAGCTAGACGTTGTTGAGTTTCAATTTCAAAAGTAATTGAATTAAATAAATCAAGAACAGCGTTAATATTATGTTTAGACAAATCAAGTAAAGCAAAGGAATCATCTAACTAACGTGTAACGTGGAAGGGGATACAGGAATCCTTGAAACTATCGTATGGGATTTTTTTGTCGTGTCTGTACGTTATTTGTGCGTAAAATCGTTGTTAAAGATTTTAGCTTTTTTATTAAAATTCGCACAAAGTTTGATCTATGCTTATAATATGGAATAATATGACTTTTGCATATAAAACCAGAATCCACTTTATACAAGATTTTATACGTAAATCGCCCTTTTTCAGATGAAGTCCAATATTGTTGCCAGACTGACAACATTTTATCCTTGAGTGCTTTTTTGATCACAGAGCCTGGAAAAACTAAACTGATGATTGGTGACGTGGTGGATATTGTTGTTGATTTCGCTAAGTTGTCGTCTCTTTTATTACCTCTGGTTCCGGCGTGTGCTTTGATCCATTTGATGTAGACTATCTTATGTGGATAATCTAGTAATTTAACATATATCTGATGAATACGTTTATTACGGGGAAGGCTAGATTAAGGTTATCTTTTGCTGAGTGGCTGTCCGTTAGTAGAAGTAGTGAAGAGTAAGATGATGTTAGAAACCAGTCTATTGCTCGGTATATAGCGTATAATTCTGCTTGGTAATATCGAGTTTAAATTATGTAGTCGAAAAGAGTTATCAAAGATAAAAGAGGTGTCTTTTCGAACCGTGAATACTGCAGCAGTGCCTGAATCTGTGACGGAGCCGTCTGTGTAAATTGTTAAATCTTGATTTAGTTGGTTTTGGTCTGAATAGGTATCTTCTAAAATTTGCAAGTATTTTAATTTGTAATATTCTGGGAAGCTGTCGGAAGAAAAGCTTGGTCATTAAATTATCTATGGTTATCGAGGTATCTTGGATGATGTAATTTCTACATACTTTTAAAGTATTGTAGTAAGAGAGTTCTTTTGCTAAAATTATTTGAATAGGTAAGCAACCCGTTAGGGCACACAGAGCGTCAGTTGAGATACTGCGATAAACTTTGATAATACCGAGCGGTTCCATTCTTTGTATCGATTTTATTTTCCGGATACCATGAAAGTTTAGACGAGGGAACCAGATTGCTGCTCCATATAAAATTTGACGAAGGGTAATCATATTATGCCAAATTTTCAAGATGGAGGGGTTTATTCCCTTATACAAAAAATGTAATTTGACGAACCAGTGCGAAGTTGTTGGATTTTTGTTCGTAGATGGATAATATGATCTTTAAAGTTGAGCTTTGAATCTAAGACGAGACCTAAATAAGTGAGATTTTTCTTTATTGATATGGTTTGCCCCCGCAGATTGAAAATTGGGTGGCGTTTTTCTAGTAAAAAGCGGCCAAACATTATTGCTGTGGTCTTCGCTTGGGAGATTGTTAGGCCAAGTTATTCACAAAGATCTGAAAATTGTTTAATTTTGTTGTTGGTATCTGCTTCAAGTTGTGTCCCGTGTCACCGTATGCAAGAACTGCAAAGTCATCTGCATAAAAAACAACATCACAAAAAGTTCTGGAAAAACAGGGTGCTCATGCAATCGATGATATGGTATGATCTGATAATCAAGTCAAAGATGTGGAGCGCCAATTGCATACTGCGTATAATGGAAACTTCTACCACTTTTTTTGGTGTTATCATATATACAACAAAGGTGAACATTTCTATTAAAAGTTTCATTACAATATACTTTAGTTTTCGGAAAATTTTTACGGCCAACAAAAGTTGTGTTAGAGTAAAACACCCTGTATTTGTGATTAAATGGGTGGTTTGCGACCCAATGTTCTATGGTAATTTTTCATTCTCTTGATGATTTCTATCACTTCTCTGAATTTGTCGGTCAAATTCGGCAACACCCTGCATACCGTATCTTGGTAATACGCTCTTATAACCTATCCTTTTTCTAACATATTACCAGGCCCCCAGATGTCTTTGACATTTGCAATTTTTTTATCAAAATATTTATTAATTTTTTAGATCTCTTTTTCTTCCTTAGTTTATGTTGGAGGCGGGACTTGTTATAAAGTTTGGTGATATATATATATATATATTTTAAGCAATATTTTGCATTTCCTTTAAAAAAATTATTTTTTAAAACTTTTAAAGAAATCTAGACTAAAATTGAAAGCTCATAATTATTATTTACGGCCTACAAAAACAGGCATTCAAAAATAGTTCATTTTTTTTTATTTCTTACTTTTTTTGAATTATTTTAAAAGGCAGAATCGATAAAGCAACACTTAGCTGCTGCACTGGTACACATCTGCAGAAAACTTTTCATCATTCAATCGTTTTTAAAGATAAGGATTATTTGATCAGAATTTTTAGTGTTCTCATTGATTAGAGTAGAAATAAATTTGCGTTATGTAAACGTTTTCTATACAAAAACAGTTGACTAACCGGGTAGTTTGCGTGCAGCTTGTGTGCGTTTTCCTCTGACCAAAATAGATTAATTTTTAACATAAGTTTTTTTCAAGTTTCACTTACCATTATATTTCCACATCTCATCCTTTTATTCGCTCACACCAGAAACAGATGACAAATTCAGTACAGTTATATCTGAAATATACATAAATTTCTTCTCATTTACTGTTTCTGGTAATAAAAAGGTTTTATGATTCAAAATGCTGCAAGTTCAAATATTAAACCGCTGGTAAAACAAGTCAACTTATTTGGAATAAAAATGAACAATTTAACGTAAGTTTATTACTCGCTATCATATATGTATAATAAATTTATCACTGCCTTAGATTTTGGTTAGGTATGTGTTTAAATCGAATGAGTCGTTATTAACATAACAAATAGCACTGTGCAATGCAGAAACACAACTTATTAAAAATGAGTCAATGTTTAAATATAAAACATTTTCGATGTTTTCGGTTTTAAGACAATGGCAAAGTTTATTAATTAAAACACCCTTCTTTGAAAGTTGTAAGAATAGATGATAAAAGAAAAATAATTTTTTGAGAACCATCTTAAATTTTTTTATGGATTTTTTTCCTTTATTTTAAGAAAAAAGAAGAAAAAGATGAAGAATATGGTGTTATGTTACATAACGGAATTAGCTAGCGGATTTCGTATTCCCGCATCAAAGCTAAAAGTGAAGATTTTTACCTTATAAAAATATATATTTGCATCACTGATTTCCGAACAAGTTATACTTTGTTACGAAACCCATTTACCAAAATAGGATGTTTTCCTTAAAGAACTATTGAAACTAGGTCACTTTAAAAAGTAGAATAGTAATAATCAACAGATAATCAGTTTTTGTTTCAAATTGCATACATTATCATTCAGTAGAGCAGCTAACAGAAACCTTTGTTTTACATGAACATCTCGAGAATCTCAATCGTCGATAATAAGGCTTAAACAAAAGAAAGTTTGTGTCTCAGAATTTGGTATAATTGGTTCACTGATACCAGGTTATGAGATGAGCCTAGATTTTTTATTAGCTTTCATGAATCTATAATCTAAACTTTAATTCTAGGACGCTGTATTTGTTTCGAAAGAAAATCCTCTGCAATAACAGAGAGAAAACCATTATGAAAACATCTAAATTATACAAAATATCATAAAAAATACAAACAATCATTTCTGTCTGAGTTTTGACTAAATGTAGGTTATAAAAATACAGCTTCAGACCGGAGAAAAAATAAAAAATACTGGACATGAAATCAATCATATTAAAAACATTCTTGTAAAAAAGGTTGTTCTTTGGGTAATACTCTGTTGGGTAAAAATATATGAAATATAAAATGCAGTGATGTTTTATGTATAATGACCCTCTCGATTACACGCTGATTTCTTCAGGCTTCAACAAAGCCTTATGTGAAATAATTAGAGCCCTGCATCGAATGGGATAATCCGATTTTATCAGAACCCGACTCGACCCACGGTTGAGGTCAAAGCGAGTTTACGTCATTATCATTATTTTTTTTTTTCATTTCGGGTCTGATTGACTTTAAATGTTTTGGGTTGAGTTTTGATTCTTCCGTGTCGAAGTCCTAAATATTTTTCAATAATAACAATAAAAAAAAACTGTATATTTGAGTATTAATAAGTGTATAAATGTTCATTTTTATACAAAAAAAAAAGATAAATTTGATATTAGAAAGGTAACTATAGACTATCTGTCCATAATTGTATTAAAATACGAGGCTTAATTTTCTTACACTTCGAGTTCGTTTTGACACTCGCGTACAAACCCACCTGTGCACAGATAAACATACAATAGGACATTTTCATAGAAAGTAATGGTAATACGATTACGATCGCAGCACCTTTAGTGGCAATGGGGAAGAAACTTCACATCCTTGGAATATTTTTTGTTATTGAGCATCTACCTTATTATGATCTTTCTTTTTCTAATGTTAAAGGTTGATTTACGTTACCGACAGAATCTTACACGGACTTTTTTGAGTGCATGGAGGGGGATAACGATATAAGAGCAACGAAAAACAAACTAAAAAATTCGTCTTGAATGTTACATATCAACGAATGATATAATTGGATTTGAAGCCACATAGCAATGGTATAATATAAATATATGTGAAATATTGTACTCTATAAGTCCCAGAAAATTTCATAAATAAGAAAATTTGTTTGCCTCTGTCTCTACCTTATGGAGTAAAGAATAGATATACAAAACACTGAGCATAAACACATTTCATCGACACAAGTAAACTGTTATTATCATTCGACATAGGTATCTTATTAGTCCCCCCCCCCCCCACTGTCACTAGCGACGCTAGCACTGTTGCCATTACAGATTTTGCCGTAAGTGCAGTAAGTTCTTGTATGTTTATCTATGGACCTGTGCAGTGCAAGTCTCGAGAAATAATGTATAAGGGAACGTCCATTGTTACTCTTGTGACCATTAGAGCAAATTTTCATAAATACTTCCAATTATTTTATTGCAAAATATAATTAATATAAAAATTGATATAACCAGTTAAATACATTTTGCTTGTCTATATAATAAATCAAAATTTTGTAACCCTTGTGACCAGAGTGTCACCAGAGTAACAAAATTTTGATCTAATATATACAAAGTAACACGCTTTTTGTTACAAATTAGATATAATTACGTGAGTGAAAAACAATGGTATTTAGCTAGTTATATCAATTTTTATCATATTACATTTTGTAATAAAATAACTGGAAATATTTATGAAAAATTGATCTAATGGTCACAAGAGTAACGAATGGACGTTCCCATAATCCCTGTCAGTTATGCAGTGCTTCAGCTCACTTATACGACGCTAAATAAAAAATTTTATCAGTCTTTTCAACCTAAATGTATTTCATTTAACATTCTTATTTAATTTTAGTTTTTATTCTACTTTTTCATTTAATTTTAGTTCTTATTCTTAACCCTATTTTATTTTTGTTTGTATCAGTTACAAGGAAATTTTATTATTTAACCCGTCGTCGTAGCTCTCGATATGAACATATCTCTCACGCTAAGCTTAAAAAGCGTGTATTTAATTTAGAAATGACTTTCAAATTATCTTGTTTTTCTTTAAATGTAGATTATATTGGATTTCGCTTAAAGAAAGGTTTTATAATTCTTTTCATTACACGACCTGCTTATATAACGAAAGACGGACGTTAAAGAGAAACATCCATATGCGACCAAATACGCTTCGTTCAAAAAGGCGCGATCTATGACAGTTTAAGGGAAGGTTTAGTATCATTAGCCAAAAGAAAACACAATTTTGTGGATTTTCCCGCCCTTAAAATAGGATAAATTCATGTGTTTTGCACTACTGAAATTCAAACAATCTCTACAAATTTTTGCAATAATATGCTTGCAATTTCTCTACATACGACAGAGAATATGCCAAAGTGGTTTTCAATCCTCTTGATATCGTCTCTAAGGAATTACTGTTTCTTTTTTTTTTTTCTTGAGCTTATACCAACTGTATGCTTCACTTTTAATAATTAGCTATTTTTATAGTTTACTAAATAAAAATAAACCCTAAAAAATACCCACTTTTTTTTTTCAGACGACCATCATTTTGTCAATTATGACCTTTTTAAACTAAATTTCAGTATAAGTCGCAGAGAATATCTTAATCTTTCAGAATCTAACTCAACAATTGATTTCAGAGGTCTGAATCATGAGAAAGATGACCACCCGATTGGAGAACACTTGGCCAAAAACTACGTCATATGAAGTCATGTTTAAAATATTTCTGATTGAAAAATAATTATGGTCATAACGATTTCTATCTAAACTTCTATAACCATGTTTAAAAAGTCCCTTGCATCCTAGTTCAATAAAAGAAGCCAAATAATGCTTTTATTTTGCAAAATATAAACCTCTCTTTAAAATATATATCGTGTCGAAAAACTTATATAATTATTTTTTTTATAACTTTCGTTATTGCAGCGTCCCACAGATGATGCAACCATCTTAGTCAGATACTTAAAGATATTTTGTGTAGCATGCAATATTTTACTTCTCAAAAAAACATAATATTTTCTCAGCTGAAAATCATTGTTGTTTTTGGTAAGTCAAATAATTTTTTTCATATGGTTATAGTTATGCATTTAAACGTTTTTGTTTTATATGTGATCTATCAAGTTTTAAGGATGTAATCTCGGGGAGCACTTAGGCTTCTAAATAACCTAAGATGGTGATGAAATATCTACAGTGTAGAGTCAGGGTGTGTTGTACTCTCCTAGGCGATCGGGAGAGATGGACCATGTGTAAACGGGAGGCTAATATCCGAACCCTCAAGCGTACAACACCTTTGGCGAAAGTCAAAGAGTTCCAAATGATTTGGCGAGAAGAGCGCTATTCCGCGCCTATCTATATTATAAAGGACAAACATATCTGTGCGTAACGCATACGTCATTTTGCGAATGTGAACATTTTGAAATTTGAAATGAAATTTCGGTTTTGCAATTTTCGCTACTGGAAATTTTTAAACTTCTAAACATCGCACAGTTTCAATTTTTACACCGTCGTACAGGGGAAAAAATATGCTTTTAAATGCAATTTGTTTGAAAGCTGTATCTCAATTTATTTTTGAGATATTAATTTTTTTGTAGTTTTTAATACAAATTCTGTATTCGAGGCAACTGAAGTACTCTATATTGAAAGTAAAGGGAAAAAAATAGTAGATTACTGTATCTTTTTGTTGCCATTTTCTCATAAAAACAGATAAAAATGAAATTAAAATGCGTGCTATCTCAAGAAAATTATCTGCTAATTAATCAGGTGAATTTTGGTTTTATTTTGTTTTTATTTATCAATTTAATAAATTGTAGTTTATTGCAAACTTACTTTACAAACGATGCAAAGCTGAATGAATGCAATTTTATTATTCCGTGTGTAATAACATTTTCCGAATTTTGAAAAAATATACATGAATGATTTCTGATGAAACATGGAGCTATTGTTGCTTTTTTTTCTGGGTTTGTATATTATTTTCCGATAATGACGTCATATGCATATTTTTCTACCGATGTTGTTTAAGACTGGATCATAAAAGTGGAATGCTTTATCGGATGCAAATGACGTATTTGATAAAAAGACCATGTATTTAATTTTTTAAAACAGAAATATGTTTTATTGTGCGTCATTTTCACTTGCTGCTTTGAAATTCTTCACAGGTGAAAAGACTCCACTTTTGAAAATAATGTAATCGATATCCCACACTGACAAAATGCAATGTTTAAAAAAAAATTAGAATGGTTTTATAGAAGAGCAGTGACATACGGTGTGCATACTCATATCGGAAGCCTTTGTACAAAAAATAGCAATTTATATTACAAAACTTGATGATTCTCGCCTGGATGAATTCGCTTCGCTGAGTTAGACAAGCAAATAAAAGAGATCTTGGGAATATTTCGAGGTTTAAAATAATATGATGTTCCTAAAGTTTTTGTCCAAAATTCTTTCCACTAATAAAAGGTTATTGCTATTTTTTAAGACTTTCTACTACAATTTTATCAAAATAACATAATTTGCTTAATTTCATTTCTCATAATTTTATATAATCTATATATGTTTAAAACACAAGGCTGCTTTTTAGTCATCTGCCCTGAGCATCCTGCTGAACCAATTTTTCTAATATATATATATATATTAACTGTAAGCTAATTATTTGTAGATGTGCCTGCATTAGCTGTTTTTTTTTTAATATCCCCATTTTTATATTTTAATTTTAATAGTATTTTATGAAATTTCTTCTAAATGGTTGTAATTAGATAGTTTTCATTAATGCAGAGAAGAGAGATATAATGAGGTTTATTCATCTTTATTCATGCCATTTTCTGATAAAAATCCAAAATTGTTGTAGAGGGTTTAGTGGCGTAAAACGGAAAATGACGTACGGCTTTTGAAAACACGCATTTTTTCTCATAAAGTTTCCATATGTTTTTTTCCTTCTGCATGTGTACTGATACCAAGTTTCAGACACTAGGCGAAATGCTTAAGTAAGTGAAAATGACGTCATATTTAAAAGAAATGATCATTTTTTTTTAGATAAAGCTAAACATTTTAACACAAATGTTCCTAAAAAACATAAATCAGGCAATTTTTACTCTCCTCTTTTACGATTAGAATCTCAAGTTAAGGTGCAGCTGTTCACATGCAAAGATGTTGCTGAAAATCGTGACTTCAAGTTTTGAGTTAAAATGATTTTAAAATTATCAAATTAAAATACCATTAAAAAAATGGTGAAAACGGAAATGAGAAGTGCATATTTAAATTTTGAGAAAGTAAAAATGATGTCGGGTAGAGATTTCATGGGGAAAAAATTCTATGATCACTTCAAAGTGGCATAAATTTTGTTGTTTTTCATTCCGGAATACGAAGAATAAGAGCCTCAATTGATAATTTCATCATAATAACTGATCTTTATTATATTTTACTGATTACGTATCTATCTATATTATAAAGGACAAACGTATCTGTGCATAACGCTGACTTCATTTTGCGAATGGCAACATTTCACGATCAAATTTCGGTTTTGAAATTTTCGCTACTGCAATTTTTTAATCTTCTAACCATTTTAATTTTTAGAACGTCGATTAGGGAAAAAAATCTACTTTCAAATTCAATCTGTTAAAAAATCTTAATTGGCTGATTTATTATGTTTTTTTTAAATAATTTTCAAGCATGATTTTTTGTAATTTATCTTATTACGAGCGGGCTTCAATACATAATAATAATAAACATTTTACACATAAAGCAATAAAAGTTGTTCAGTATTTATTTCTGACTAATTTTCCACAACGAAATTAACACTTCCTTTATAAATAATTAAAAATAATAATATTAAAAAAATACATTTGTAATGGAACAATTTAAATTTTTAGACAGCCAAACAGGAAAAAAAAACTTTCAAATGGAATTAGTTTGCAAAGTGCATCTCAGTTTACAGATTGTTTATAGTTTAAAATTTTTTTCAAGCATGAAATATTTTAAAATTTATCTCTATTGCGCGGAGCTCGATAACGAAAGATTAATCCTTTTGCCTTTTAAACATGATAAAGAGTTAGTTCATCATTTTCTTACGACCAATATTCCATAAAAAAATCCCTCTATTGAATAAATAAATAAAATAATATAAACAAAACACAAATTTAACAGACATATAATTGAAGTACGCGCTTAAAGCTCTGAAATTATCAGAATTCAAAAGGATGCCGTAAATAGTAAAATCTTACGTTAATAACTCTTAGCATGCAACTAAATATGTAAATATCGCTTTTAATGAATTTTAAAACTTTATTCGATTGAATAATTCATAATTTTCATATGAAAAATGCATTTTTATTGTAGGTGGGCAATCTAAAAAATATATTGCATGTAAAAATATATATATATATATTAATTTTCAATTAAAATAAATGTTTTCACCATATTCTCCAACCCGGGAAGCTCGGGTACGATTCCCTAGTTTTTATTAAAAGTTAAATATTGATTTAGCATTTTCAGTTTGTCGGTTAATTTATTGACTGATTTAAGATGAATGCAGATAATTTATTAAAGAAATAATTATATCAAACAGATTTTTATTGGCCCTTTCTCAAAAAAAAAAAAAAAAAAAAAAAAAAAAAAAACTAGTATGTTGTGGCCATCAAAAAACTTTCTTCTATATAAATCACATCAATTAAATCATTTAAATAGTACAAGAAATTGCATGAATTTAGCACCAATTCATATCAAAGTATATCTGAATTTGAAGTTGGGATGAAAATTCGTTCATTAGTTCTTGAGATAGAGCTATAGCGGAAATTCTGAAAAATGTAGCATAGTAGCGCCACCTGTTGGGCGATTTACACCAAAAATAAACAGCACTAAATGATATCAAGGTATACCTGAATCTGAAGCTTGTTGAAAATCTAGGCGTTAGTTCTTGAGATAAAGCTATTGCGGAAATCGCCAAAAATACAGCATAGCAGCGCCACCTGCTGAGCGATTTACACCAAAAATTAAACAGCACTAAATTATACGTCAATTCATGTCAAGGACTAACTAAATCTGAAGTTTGATGAAAATCCGTACAATAGTTCTTGAGATACAGCTCTTGCAGAAATCGTGAAAATGCAGCAAAGCAGCGCCACCTGTTGGGTGATTTACACCAAAAATTAAACAGCACTAATTTATATCAGGGACTAACTAAATCTGAAGTTTGATGAAAATTCGTGCATTTTTTCTTGAGTTAGAGCTATTTCGATAATCATGAATAATGCAGTATAGCAGCGCCACCTGTTGGGCGATTTTTACAAAAAAGTAATCAGCACCAAACTATATCCTGGACTAACTGAATCTGAAGTTTTATGAAAATCCGTGCAGTAGTTCTTGAGATATAGCTATTGCAGAAATCGTGAAAAATGCCACATAGCAGCGCCACCTGTTGGGCGATTTTCACCAAAAACTAATCAGGTCCAGTTTATATCAAGGTCTAACTAAATATGAAGTTTTGTGAAATTCCGTGCATTAGTTCTTGAGATAGAGCGCCCACAAAATTTTTGTCACATACAGACTCACAGAGTGACAAAGTGACAGACAGGCTCACAGACAGACATTTTCTAAAAACCATCAAATCGTGTTCTGGGCATTCTAAAACGTATAAATCCGTCGAAAACCGGAAGTCGAAATTTTTCACGAATCCAATACAGTCGAACCCGGTTAAGACGCTCACGGTTAATACGCGATCCCGCTTAATACGCGGATTTTTTCCGATCCCTTGAATATCGCTCATAAGACTAATATAAAAATATCACGTTTAATACGCGAATGGTTATTACGCGATCCCGCTTAATACGCGATAAATTTTTGGTCCTTTGAGGGAAAATAATCACGCTTAAGACGCGGATTCATTGATCAAGATGCGAATTCCGTCTCTCTTCTCAAATGTTGGCAATTTTGCGGATTATTTTTATTCAGATAAAAAAACACTGTTTTCGAATAGTATTATTTACTTTATTTAATAACAGATTAATTAACGCAAAAATTACTAATCAGAAATAGTGGTAGATATTTGAGTAAAACTGCAATTCTTCTTTGATTCCGCCTTCTAACATTCTTTGCCTCTCGCTTCGTGTATGTTTTTACAGCAGTAAGATAGATATAGACGAATTCAGGTTACTCAGATACATCATAAAAATTATTATGATTAGAGATAATCATGCCTGTTGTTAGTGAGCTTTTAAATGTACGTTATATCACTACTATGTTTTATAATGCATGTTATAGGTAACAAAAAATGAAACTCGTAAAGATTAAATAAATACGACTGCGATTGGATAATTCTTTTATGTTTTCTTTACTTTTTGTTATGCTAACAATATTATGTACACGAAGATTAATAAAAATAGTTTCTTCTTATATTAAAAAGAAGGGTCAATTATAATGGTACTTATTAATACAAGTACTAAATTTGATTTTTAAAAATGGGTTGTGCTTCAAAGTTTTATTCTTTTTGTTAAAAAATTTTTAGTATAGTAGGAAAATTATTTTTGTTGTTTTATTTTTGCTTGCAAAGTACAAATCGACAACAAAACCAGGTTGGAATCCACATTTATTTTCCTTTTTTATTCCATTCAGTCATATAAAAAGAATAAAGTTGAATACAATTTAATTTTAAACTAAATATATGTAAAAGACACAATTTTCGACCGTAAACATATAAACGAAAGCTCAAAAGTTCATTTAGACGATTAAATGTGTAAATAAGCCCAGTTCCTGCAACATGATACAAATCACGTTTAATACGCGATCCCGCTTAATACGCGACTTTTGCCCACTCCCTTGAAACGCGTCTTAACCGGGTTCCACTGTACTTTCTTCTTGTAAAGATAGAAGAAAGTAAAAAAAAAGAATTACTTATTTTCAAACTTTACCATTCAGTAAAAAGGTCTTGATTAATTCATTGTTTAGTATTACAGTATATTGTTAACACCGAAGAAATTTTTTTAATTCACTTTTTTCATTGAGCAATAGTATTCAATGATAAAATATTATAATACATTCAGATTTACCAATTTGTATTTGCGTTTTTAAAATACCAATTTCTATTTTACATGTGCGTGAATTATATAAACCATTTAAAAAAAAAAATTATTAGAGGAGAACAAATTGTAAATTTCCATAAATGTGAATGATTCTCTAATTCCTCTTATAAAAAGAATAGTTTTAAAAATGTTATATCTCTATTTGTAAGCTATGTAAAACCATAAGGAAACGTTTTGGAAACAGAATAACATCTGAATCAACGAGAATTCAAATGCACTGACAGTAATGCCAAAGAGCGCATCCGCGGAAAGTGCTCTTCTCGCAAACTTATTTGGCCCTCTCCGAACTTCGCCAAAGTGTTGTACGCTTGAGGGTTTGGATATTAGCAAACGGGAGAGATAGACCATGTTTTCTGTCGGGGGTTATTGAGATTGACCATGCATACAATCTTGAATTTCAAATTTAGCTTTATAAGAGCTGAATTCAAAATACTAGGGGATTGTATATTTCTGTTTTCCGAAAATGCCAACTATCTGTATTAGAAAATGTTCGTCTCTGACATGGATATAAACATTCAAGAAATATATAATGACGAGAATGACTATTTAGATAGAAGAGTGAAACGAAAACTATACGGCGATATGGCGATACTATATGGCGATACTATATGGGATGCGGCGAAAATTACAATGAGACGAAACAATAACAACATTAATTTAATAAAATTAAAAAAATCAAAAAAACTCGACTGCGTAAAACATTTCTCATCAATGTGAAACTATTTTTTATGTTACTTACCTATTTTTTTTATTTACTTGTATTGATGATTTTTAAGTTGTGTTCAATTGTTGGTTCCTATCTATAAACACCGTTTTGATGAGGCCTATAGATGTTTATGAAGGTTAGAGTTGCAGTAAAGCTATAGATCCTACCTACACAACTTCCAGGTTGTGTAATATTTAAAAGGAACTTCTGACTGTAAAATAGTCAATGAAACATCGTCTTCATTATGAAAGATCTATCCAATGATATGCCACTCAATATGGTGCGCAATTTTTTTTTCGTCTCTACCGCCATTTGTATTTTACCGCCGCCATTTTGAATTTATAAAAACAAAACCTATCCCGTAAACATCGGATGGTTAAGACGAATTGATAGAGACATCATTCATTAAAATCATCCAGCCGTTGAGATGTTTCGAGGGTATAAAGAAATCCACATACCCAGATACGCGTGAAACACATAACGCTTCTTGGCAGTCGGGTAAAAAGTAGATTGGATACAGTGTGTTTCTTGTTTGCGTTGGCTTCATGAAGGATTTTCACGGTTTGTAGTTACATGCGATAATTGTGGGAAGAAATTAAATAGCCAGAAAGAAGTAACTGGAAAACAATCTTAACTCATAGCATATAAGACATTTTCATAAATAATGTTTAAGGGGTCTTGTACCATTTAAACGTGACGAAAACCAACAAAAACTTTCAAAGTTTGAATTAGTGAATCTCCAAAATCTTTTTATATATAAATATGAAATTTTGACTATTAATTAAACAGATTACGCTTTTTAATATACTACCATTAGAAACTGACTAGTCTTTTGCAGAATTTGTGTATTGTTGAATTTAAAATAGCCTTTTTTTTTTTTTTTTTACTTCGCCAGTTATTGCACACATGATATCTTGAGAACATATACATGGATTAATTAAAAACTTTTTTTTTGTTTATTCTTTTATATTTCTTTATTTATTATTATTATTTATATTTTTTAATTTACTTCTTATATTTTATTTTAATTTTGTTTATTTCTTTTATTTCCATTTTTTCCCTATCAATTTCTCTTCTATCTTTTTGGCAACACTTTTCTCTTCTGCATGTGCTCCTTTCAGCTAGCGCCATCAGTCGCATTCTTTCCAACATTCTCTACCTTTCAGTTCATTTTTGACCTTGTCCCCTTACGGACACGTGTTTACTGTAGTTGATGACGAGCTGTTATATTTTTAGCTCGAAACGTGTCCTATGTATTGTTTTTTTTTTTTTATGGTGATTTTTTACAAAGTTTTATTATTTTAATTTCTTCATATCGCCAATTTTCGGTGCTGTTTTGATATACATGGATTGTTATGATATTTGATATATATAATAAGGACATATGCATTTTTTAAATGATCTACTCTCTCCGGTCAAAACTGGCCACCATAAACCATGTAAAAAAATATTTTTCTAAAAAAAAAATAAATTTTTACATTTTTTAAGGAATAAAAATAATCATAACTAAAAATCTTATCGCCGTAAATATTTAAAAGTAGATCATTTTAAAAATACTTATGTGTTTATTATATATATCGAATTTCATAGAAATCCCCACATATGTTCTCAAGATATCATGAGCGCAATGACTTAGGGAGTGAAAAAAAAGCTCTTTTAATTTCAGAAGTGCACAAATTCTGTAAAATACTAGTCAGTTTATAATGGTGTTATATTAAAAATCACAATCTGCTTAATTAATAGTCCAAATTTCATGTTTATACATAAAAAAGTTTTTGGAGAGACACTAATTCAAACTTTAAATTTTTTTGATGATTTTTGTCGCGTTTCAAAGGTACAAGACCCCTTAACTCTATTAAGATATTAAAATTTCAAGAAACAAATTTAATTTTCATAGGTATATATTAAAAGGTCAAATAGTAATTCATGTAAACTTAATGTTCAGTAATTTAAATGTAAGTAAGTTCATTTAAATTTCATGTAATGGAAATAAACTTTTTATAAATTTAATATATATGTGCGATTATCTCAATATTTTATTGTCGTCCACCATACCCGGACTGCTCCGGATGAGATGGACCACATAGTAAAAATTAAAAATATATATAATATAGAAATTCCTTTAAAGATATGAACTCTGCATTAGGACTTTTTCAGAAACATCATACACATTTTTTTTTACCTTGTCCGCTTACGAACACGTGTTTACAGTAGCTGATGACGAGCTGTTAGAGGTCTTCACGGGTCGGAATTTCCGGGCCCGATCTGGTGTAAAAATTGAAAGTTCGACCCGAGTCCGGCCCGCTTACATTTTTACAGTTCTCGGCCCGGCCCGTGCAAAAATTAGTGAAAACAGGCCCGGCCCGGCCCGATTCAATTTCTACAAAAAAATCCGTTTTTTCTCGACATACAATTAAGATTCTTTTAATGAATACTACGTACATATTTATGGGAAAATTTTACAGTATATTTTAGATTACTATGTGTTCCCAAAGTAGAAAATACACGATAGTAAACATTAACGATTACACAGTGTTTTAGTCATCGTCTCTACAGACATTTCGAAATTCCAATAAGGATTCATTAAAAAGTTAATGTAGTTCAGAATAAAGGATTAAAAACAAGATACCTTTTAAAGCTGTATGATAAAAAGTAGATTTGCGAAAATATTTCTCTCATTTTTAAGGCTTTTCTCAAATCGAAAGAAGTTACATTTCGACACATTTGAGAATTCATTTCTTTTCGGAAACGCGTAAGATTAGCAGGTATTCTTATTCAGAAGATTTCAGAACACACTATGTAAATGTCGTCTTTTTCATAGATAAAAGCAATATATCTTTCTCTGAAAATACTGCCAAAGTTAGCGTTATGAATCGAATTTCCGGAAGCTATAGCACAGGAAAGGAGAAAAACGTACAGTCACATGACAAGAATCTTTGTTATCTCTGTAAGTAATTTATCAAATATGGAGAAAGCTATTCGTTTCCAAATGCCTTCAATAGTCGGGCCTGTGAATTTTATGCCTTTATAGTTAAAAATGAGTCAGAAAATGTGTTTGAAAGTTTCGCATTGTTGAGCAGTGAATATGAGAATCCCTTAAGGTATATTTCCAAAGATACTGTTAACAGAAGTTCATTATCACTATTAATACTTTTACAAAACATAATGCCTGTCCTACACATCCTGAGATCGATTAACACCAGTTCCGTCCCGGCACGAGTCTGCTGAAAAAAAATTAAACCCGTAATCAGACATCTTGTAACTGTACGATGCCGATCTCTACGATGGACATGTTACATATCTGTATTGATGTTGTTAAACTCGCATCGGCTCGTGACGCACATTTATACTTCTCGAGAAAATCATATTCATTGAAAATGGCTCGTATTTTATCTGCTTCGCTTGAATTCTTATATCGGGCCGATAGGCCCGATTAATTTTTGTTATCGGCCCGGCCCTGCAGGCCCGTTTAATTTTTTTGCCGGCCCGGCCCGGGCCGTTTATTTTGTCTGTCGGCCCGGCCCGTTGGAAAATTCGCCTTCATTCCGCCGGCCCGGGTACGGGCCTCGGGCCAAGCCCGGGCCCGCGCAGACCTCTACGAGCTGTTATATTTTTAGTTCGAAACGCGTCCTATGTATTGTTTTTATTTTATGGTGATTTTTTACAAAGTTTTATTATTTTAATCATGCACTATATATATGAAATGAATTCACTAGTGTGATATAAACATATCTGTCTTAAGCAGCAGCCATACACTGGTTATCTAACTCAACCGAGAAATCACAGTTTTGCAGTCGTGAAATCATGGTCAGAGTGGAAGATCAGGCCTACGTCCATTGGTAGTTTCCCGGAAATAATAACTGAAGCCTTTAGATTCATCAAATATTTATTTGATGATCATAAAATGCACAAACTCCAGTAGATGCTACCCATATTCGGGTCGTTGCTACGTCGTAAAATGTAAACTAATAGATGTTAAATATTAGAACAACATGACGAAAATACACGAAACAAAGCTCTCCAAGTGACATAGGTTTTTGAAGCAAATCAATAATCGTCAAATTCTCTTCTCCCAGCCAATGCAACAGGTTAAATACTTGCGAAAAAGACACGCGTACGGATACATTATCATAACTCTGGGCATTTTTAATGTGTTATCAGCAACGAATCTGGCTGTGCGGAGTTTGGGCGGTCTTGGTGGGACTGCCTGTATGCAGCGTTGCTGTTATTATTATTATTATTATTATTTTAATGCAGGACCGATACGGCCCTGAAAGAATGAGTACCATCCGCGGCCTGAATCTCCAGAAAATCAGTAACCCCGGGTTCGGCTCCGGAGTCTGCAGAAAAAATGAAGCCTGGACCCTCCCCGTGTCTAATGAAAGGGAATTGGCCTGAGCCCATTCAAATCATTAGTATGAGTGCTATATCCGCAACAATGGATTGGACATAATCACTTTTCTACAATATATTTATTCTTTTTTTTAAATGCATAATCAGTGTCTTCACTATATTTCTTTACTTATTTGCTGCTGCTAAAATCATAAGAATAAAATATCTTTTGATAAGCACTTTACTTATAAAAATTTAACTTTCAAATCCATTTTAAAAAATGCCACTTAAATAGTAAAACAATTATTCAAGCATTTTTTATTTGATTAGTTACGTAAGAACTCCAAAAAAGAATTTAAAACAAAGCAACTGCAAGTTCGGGATTGATTCATTTGATCTGCTTTATCGCTTTGTGACCATTTTTGATCACAGTGTCAGATAAGCCACGATTTACTGGTTTCGGACAATTTAAAGCTACCACAATAGAGTATTATCTAAAAATCAACTGCTATTTCAGGTCTTTACTGTCATAGAAAACTTCCAAAAGTGAAAAGTTTATATTTTTCGAAATTTTTGTTTCCAGATTATAAAAATGAAGGGGATAATGAGAAAATGTTAGCAATTTCTGACATTAGAAGTATTTCTACTGATCTTTTACAATTCATTGTCTGAACTTGAAAACAATAACGAAAATATTCTGATAGATTAACAAATATATTTTGCAATTTTGGAACTGGTATGTCTATTTCTGCAAAAGGCTTCTTTCTTTTCTTTTCCTGGTTTGACAGGGTATAAGCAGAGGGTTGACAGTCGTTCAGATTTTCTTCTCTAAATTCAAGCTCTTGCGCGGGACAGTTATTACAAATTTCATTTATTTTTCTTCCAAATACCTTTTTAGCCCCCCGATACGGTATGCTATTTCTTTCTCCCAGCTTATTTTGTGTATTCCAAAAAATAACGTTACCTTACAGAAGCCAGCCGTAAAACAAAGCAGTACGATTAAATACTCTATAGCAATTTTTTAACTTCTAATCATCGCACATTTTCGATTTTTATACCGTCGTATTGGAAAAAAAAAGTTCTTTTAAATGCATTTTGTTTGAAAACTGTATCTCCATTTATTTTTGAAAAATTAATTTTTTTGTAGTTTTTAGAGCCATTTGCTTAATATTGGCAACGGAAGTACTCCATTTCTGTAGAAAGTACAGGAAAAATAATTCTAAAATAATAATTATATATTTTTGTTGCCATTTTCTCATAACAACCGAAAGAAAATGTAATTAAAATACGTGCTATTTTGAAAAAAATATAAACGAATGATTTCTGTTAAAACAATGGAGCTATTATAAATTATATTTAAGTATCTATGAATCATTAGATAGCCTTTTTTTTTTTTTTTGTCGATGTTCTTGAATGACGGCATCTTTTTTTCTGCATTTCTGCATTATTTCGCAATAGTGATGTGCTATGCATGCTTTACTGTAGATGTTTAAGAGTAGATCGTAAATGGGGAATTCTTAAGCGGATGCGAATGACGTCATTTTACATAAAATAAAACGTGTGCTTTAAGTCTTAAAATTGAAATATGTTTTGTACTGCAGTAGAGTCCCGCTTAGCTGAGTTATTTTCTTCTGATGGACTGATCTCTTCTTTTTTTATGAAACAGTCATTATAAATGAAGCGTTAGGTGAAGATGAAAGAGCAGCCGTAAAAAGTTAGAACTCTGATTTTCTGGTCAGAATGAGGGGAAAAAAATGGCAAAAAAAAATTATGGCCATTCCCCCCCCCCCCCCCCCATTCTGACCAGAAAATAAGAGTTCTAACTTTTTACGGCTGCTCTTTCATCCTCACCTAACGCTTCATTTATAATAGCTGTTTCATAATAATAGAACAGATCAGTCCATCAGAAGAAAATCGAGTAATGGAAATGCCGGGGGCGACACTAAATTCTGAAAAAGCAGAATTCCTGTTCTCTAATATTTTATTTCTTTTTTAATTTTCCGAGCCAAAATTCTTGATTTCGTAAAATAAATAATAACAAGAACGTAAAATTATTCGTCAAGCCCAGATTATGAAACTGAACACATTCAGAATACTATAATAAAACTTCACAGTTTAATAAAGTAAGAAAATGTGTCTAAGCTCTCCTCAATACGCAATTTGTAAAAAACATAACACATTTGAAAACACAGCTTTAGCATTTACTAACAATAGTCGGATAAATATCGGAATTATTTTGTGCAACTCTGTAATATTCTAATAGATTCATGATATAGTACATAGTATGCTAAAATTTAGTCCAGTTAGGAAACGCAAGAAATTTCGCTTCAATTTCCATCAATAAACGAAAATGTACTGCATATGATCTATAGAATTTATACGCACTAAGTAATATGCAAAAAAAGTTATTAAATTTAAAAACGCGTATCACAGTTTCAGGCCAGGCGGGGAGGCCTACCACTTTGGTTTTAGCTCAACAAGCCCCGCCCGGCAGAATAACTACCATCATCACGGGCCGCTGCCGGAGGCAGGGCCCGGAATTACCTTCGTTGAATAAGACCCCCATATCTTAAAACTTACAAAATTATACAAAAATGTTACAAGTGGCAGCCGAGTTATATCCCAGGAGTGCTGAACTTATCATTATACAATCTTATGTACATTACAGATTTTGAAGGGAAAAAAAAAAAAAAAAAAAAAAAAAAAACCTCATAATTCAGTATTACACATTGGTGGACAAGTAATAAACAATAAAAATACACTAAACAAAAGAAGTCCAGATGTGAACCAAATGTGGAAAATCCACTTAATAGTACTTACAGATACAACAAAAACAATGGGAGTTAAAAGAAGATTTTCCCATTTTTTCATAACGCGTATCACAATAGAAAACGCATTTTCTGCAATTATTGTTGATTGATAATGCTGTAACTAAATTATTTTGTGTGTCCCTGTATACGAACACGAACGCTGAAGGTTATGCACACCATAATCTATAGTAAGCATCTTGCAGTGTTCCACAGAGATATATATCAATTTCAATATGTTTGAAATAGTGTAACATCGTTAAAATACACCGCAAACGATTTTTCTTCCATAAGACGTAATTTAACGGAATTCTTTTGAGTGTCGGTGTAAATTAACGATGAATTCTATGCACACCATATTCCAGAGTAAGCATCTTGTTGTGTACCTCGGAGGTATATATTAACTTTAGTGTGTTTTGAATTGTGTAACATCATTTAAAAAATCGCAAACGATTTTTTCCCATAGACCGTAATGTAACGAAAATCTTTTGAATGCCCCTATAAATGCTACACATTTAATTCTCAACACTGAGCATTCCATAGTAAATCAGAATAACAAATATCAATTTCATGGCGATCCGAGTATATTTACACGAGTTAGCTCGCGGACAAACAGACAGACAGACATTTACTGATGAACATCCACATAAATGAAGACTTAGCAGAAGAAGATCTCATGTAACAAAAATTAAATTTCGAGAAAATTGAAGTGAAACCTTTTTGTTGTAAATTTTAATAATATATCTATAGCAGTTTTTCAGAAAACAAACTAAAACCAGATGAATAAATCAATCAACCAATTTCCCAATGCACAAAAAATCGGGAACTAACTGATCAATTTTAAGGAATCTTGCGTCGACACAAAAAATCGGGAACTAAATGGTCAATTTTAAGAAATCTTACGGCACTTGCAAGGTCTAATTATAGATTTATAAATTATAATTATGATTGCAATCTGGAGTTTTTTGCATTCCGATATCTAAAATAGATTTTGAGAAAAACGGGCGCAACCGGAAGAATTAATTAATCACCCAATCCTTCAAAACTCTAAAAAGAAAGAACTAATTGATCAAGTTTTAAGGAATCCCACAACAAATGAAAGGTCTAATTAAGATTTATATATGATATTTAAATTTTTAGCTTATAATATACATTTTAATTTAAAAATTGAATTGGTAAGTATTTTTCCGCAAAAACTCGAACGATCTTAAAAGATTTAAATGCAACATAACGAACTGCTACGCAGCTATTTTCAAATAAAAAATAAACGGTCAAGTGCGAATATTACTCGCGTTCAGTGGTTCCGTACAATAAATATATGAATTATTAACTGTATTATTAAAAAAAATCGTTGCTAAAAGAATAATAAGACTTTGTAAAAAACTATACAATGTAGAATTGGGTACAGCTGCATATGCTAGAATTGTATGAACGGGTCTACCATAAAAATTGAAAGAGACATGAAGCCCAAATAATATCATATATTGCTATTCTGTATAACTCTTTTTTTAAGCTAATCTTAATCTGTTTATGATGAACTCAATTCGGTACTGACAACAAAAGTAGTGTATAATTAAATTTCATTTGGTATGTCATAAAATTAAATTCAGTGTTGTAACAATCTTTTCTTTTTACAGTGTAGCTAAAATAAAACCCTTGTTCGAAGTTTAAACTTGGCGTTGTGCTATGCGCGCTTCGAATGGAGGTCGCAAAGTTGCAACGCCACCTTGATCCGTAGCGTGTTTTTCCAGATAGGTCTTTAATTTAAAAACACGGAAATCATATTGAGAGATCCACTCAATGCAAATTAGTCGCGAATCCCATAATATTTATGTGATTAATTCTAATTAAATTAATCTGTTTTTAACAATTTGACGTTTATTGTTTTTATACTGCTACTGGGCATTGCATTACACAAATATATCATTTAAGTTGTTATCTAGACTTTAAAAGCCGATGGTACGTACAGTGCGCCGCCTCTATCATTATGTGTGCGGAAACCATTCGTGCATTTAAGTGTTAGGCAGCCTAAGAGAGACTGCTCAGGGCCGGCTAGGCCTGGCCCTTAGAGCTTAACGTATCTCCCGGTATGTTATCCGACACGTTGGGTCTCGTTAGGTGAGTCCAGCCGAATGCAGACTCACATACACAAGAGGCACACGGGGCGACGCCCATCCGCCAAGGGCGGCCACGCACCTCCGACCACGGAACCCAGAATTTATTTGAAAACACATAGTGAGTTTACAAAAAGAGCGAATGCCTGCCCGCCAGGAAAACTCCTACTTGCGACAGAGGGCGGGGGTATAAGAACATTTTAGATTAAAAAATATATATATTTACACCACTGCTCCTGGCCGCCAGGGGATGAACCCCTTTCGCGACAGGTGGCGGCAGGAACGGGAAAGAATGATTTGCGTGGCACAAGTAAGATGGCTCGAGCAGACACTCAAGCGTCCATTTGGAAAGTAGATAGGATGGCACGAGCAAATACTCAAGCGTCCATCGAAGATGTATCAAAAGATGGAATGGTGAGAAGCACGAGCAGAAGCTCTTGCGTTCGTAGGAGAACACACTCTTGATGGATAGGGGAATTTACTCAAGCCTACAAAGAGGACTGGATGCTGGTGCTGTTTGAAGCTTGATGTCGTGGCAGTGAGACTGGATAAGCAGAACCAGGACTTACGTTAAGTTTGTTAGGTAAGTAAAGGAAATTGTAAATGTGTTTTAATTTGTTGAATAGAAGGGTGCGTCAAAGGACATTTTGGAGCCAATTCACTGGAAGTATGTCAGGACGCCTCAAGTGCAAGCGATGCGTGAGAGTACAACTGTAGTACGTGTGACTTCCAGTGCCGTGTTCACCGCATTCGCAAGTGGCAGTGGATCTTATCTCGAAGCGGCCCAGATATGCCATGAAAGGACCATGCCCTGTTAAGAAGCTGGTGGTGTAGGGTGTTAGGTTATATAGTGTGAGAGAAACTTTAGGAATTAGCTTATGTGTGCCTGCCCTTGACTGAGGTATCCCAATGCTCCTGCCATCGCATCAGTATCCTTGCTCTAAGGACCCTTTTGACATATGACTGGGGCACTGGGAGGTGTGTCTATTGTTTCTTTATGTGCGGCCTTCTTAGCTAGGTCGTCTTCTAGTTCATTGCCAAAGATACCGGATAATTACTGACGATTTGTTTCGAAAATCATTATCAACAATTCTTTTATACTTCTACTATGATAGGTATCTCCTCAACACTTTTTCTGAATGCCCGCAAATCGAAATTTGTGTGTAACGGGAAAATGCACTTTTCTCAGAATATGTGACCTAGGGTAATCGCTATAATTTTCCTGCAAGGTTTAAATTAACTTCTACAACTTCTATTTTTTTTTAAATTTTAGTTTCAGTAGATTCTTTTGCACTACATTTTCGACGATATCTTTTAAAATATAATACCTAAAATTAAAAAAAAAATGTATTTTTGAGTTCAGCGTTAGGAAAGTTTTCACACGATGCCCCACACGATATGCAAAGAAAAGATTTTTTTTTCAACTTAATTAGCCCCTCTACATTTTCCCTAAATATATTAGTGAATGTTTAATAATCTGTAAATATGTGGGTCAATAGTCTTCATTACTTACACCAGTTTAAACTTTCCACGTTCCATAGTTTACGAGTAACATGGCTGTGACAGACAGACACATGAGTGATCTTATAATGGTTCAGTCTTCACTTTTTAAGTACAGAACCCTAATAAATGAACTAGAAAACAGGAATTCTGCTTTTTCAGAATTTAGTATCACCCCCGATGAAATATATATTTATATATAATTATATATATATATATATGTGTGTGTATAGATAGTACAAAATATATTTCAATTTTAAGACTTAAAACACACGCTTTTACTTTATATAAAATAACGTCATTCGCATCTGCTAAACAATTCCAGATTTACGATCCAGTCTTTAAACAACATCTACAGAAAAGTATGTATATGACGTCACTATCGCTGAATAATACACAAATCCTGCAAAAACCGATGGCGTCATACAAGAAACTCGACGCGAAAAAAACGGCTATCTCATGATTCATATGCCTTCATTTGTTTGTAACATTAATATAGTTTATAATAGCTCCATGTTTTAGCAGAAATCATTCATTTATATTTTTTCAAAATAGCATGTACTTTAATTACATTTTTTTCAGTCGTTATGGGAAAATGGGAACATAAAGATATGATTATTATTTTCCAACAGTTTTTCCTTTACTTTCTACAGAAATGGAGGTTGCCAAAATTAAAAAAATGGCTCGAAAAACTACAAAAAAAAAAAAAAAAAAAAAAAAAAAAAAAAAAAAAAAAAAAATTAATGCCTCAAAAATAAATTGAGATGCAATTTTCAAACAACTTGCATTTAAACGTACTTTTCCCCTATACGACGGTATGAAAATTGACAATGTGCGATGCTTATAATTTTCAAAAAATTGCAATAGAGTTTATCAGTATTTAACAGTACAATGATACAACTGCTTTATTTTACGGCTGGCTTCTGTAACGGAACGTTATTTTTTAGAGACTTTCATTGCTGGCCGAAAGAAATAGCATATCGGGGGCTAATAAATAAATATTGAAAGTAATGTCTCATATCTTCAACACTAATTAGAATTTTGTATTTTATCTTTACCACATGATACCTCAATACACCTCTACCTATCTACTTCTACTATATAGGGGAGGGGAGGGTAAAGTAGGCACTTTAAGGTTTGATGAATTTTTATGATGCCTTTTTAATCGGTAAAGTTCTATAGAACCCCATCTTTACCTAAACACTAAATAGGAATATGCTCCAACGTGAGTGACACGCTACGTCACATATATAACCGCTTTGGTAGGAAAGGAGGCAAATGATTGGAAATGGAAGGAAGAGGGAAATATAATTTTGGCTTCGCTTTTTCTGAACAGCTGTTCCGTAGGACTCCGGAGCGCAATATTTATCAGCTCCGGTGAACACCAACAAGCATTTAAGTATCAACTAAAAACAATGAAGTACCGCAGCTGAGCTCCGGCGCAAATTAAGCCCTGAATAATAATAAAACGTAACCTTGTTTCACTAAGCATGAAAACAAATACTTATAAATTATGTAATAAAAAAATATAAATATGTGTTTTATTTACACCATCGTTTTCTACCAACGAGATTTTCTATATGAAGATTGAAAGTTGTTAGTCTATATGTACAGTAGAACCTCTATTATCCGAAGTAGTTGGGATCAACCATCTTTCGGAAAATCGAAATTTTCGGATAATCGAGAATGCTTCAATAAGGAGAAATATATGCAATATTTCTTATTATGGTAACAAGTGCTTAATAAAAATAAAGCAATAGCAAAAAAGAAACAAGAATAAATTATCTGAATTTTAATTTTGAAATTAAGTACCTTTTACATATATCACAAGGGTTTGAAAAAATGTCTTGTTTGTCACACTTTCGATTGCCTTTGCTTTGAGAAGGTCTATCACGGAGTTTTTTAATGTTATTAGTTCACCAGTATCACAGTCTTTCTGCTGATCCAGTCATGCCAAACCTTTTGCAAAACATTCAAAAGTTTCAGAATTTCTAATTTGTTCGTTTTCTTCGGCCCACTCCGTAGCTTATGGGAGCTCAAGTTAAATTCAAAGGAACTCTAAGAAAGGGGACCAAAAATATTTATATGTACTCGTAGTTCGGAAAGGACCACTTGCACACAAATAATAAGATAATAATAATAATAATAATAATAATAATAATAATAAAAGGCTTTAAAAATGGATTTTGCGCAGAAGGAATGCGATGGTAGAAAGAAAAAAAAAAGCTTTAAAAGTGGGTTTCGATTAACAGAGAGTTTCGGTTAAAAGAGTTTCGAATAAAAAAGGTTCTACTGTATTCATAACTTTTTTCTTTAAAGATGTGACATATTGTATTCGCTCTATTTTTTATAGCAAATGAAATTAATAATATAATTTTGAAGAACATGTTTATCATTCCGCGACCCGCCACCTCATCGCACGGGTCGCGACTTATAGTTTTGGAACCGCTGCTATATATTAAAAATTTATTATTTTATAGTTAAAAAAAAATACTAATGCAAATCGAGATAATTCCAACAGTGTGAAAAATAACTGTAAACAAGTGTTTAAGTCCTTAAGGTTGAGTGCCAACCGCATCATATTCACCACCTTCTATTGTGATTCAAATGAACTTTTCATTATCTAATTAATGTGCGTGGTAAAGTTGAGATCATTTTTCCAAAACAAACAAACGAAAAAGATTTGATCGAACCTGCTTCAGATAAAAACTCGCCTCGGTTGAGAGACCTCGTATCCGAACACGTGACCGCGCTCAACCCCCGAAGTGTGTCATGCAGGGATATGTATATAAACTCATATTGATCCATGTGTTCAGTTTGACCGATGTTTTAGGATTTTAACGTAGTGCTCACAAAAACTGGTGCTAACATGCTTAGATTTCTGGTAAGATATGTGACCTACTTTCTAATTTGGCGGTTTATGGGAACATTGATTAATCTTTGTTTAATTATATTAAAAATGAAAAAAGTTGTAAAAATGAAAAAAAAAAAAATCCATATTTTCTTAAAATGAGAGAATCTGGATTTCTTTCAGAAATGATTAGACCATGGTTACCAATCTTCCAAAAAAAATTTCTTTCAAGTCGAATAAAGATATTTTGAACCAGAAAATTTATTTTATAAAATATGTCTTGTTCCTATGTTATACTTATTTAATTTCATTTATTAAATAAAATTTCTAGATTGCTAGTTTTTTTTTAATTTGACTTGAAAAAAAATCTGGTATCATTTATGATTCAGATATATACATAAGTTTATTGTAATTTTTAAATTTCTCTTTTATTTTGATTTAGAATGTACACTGAAAAAATTATTCTTATTCCAACAAAATTTATATCGGCCCATATATATATATATATATATATATATATATATATATATATATATATATATATATATATATAAATATATGAAATTTTTTTGTTTGGTCAATAATATTTTTTGCTTTTTTTTTAAACAAAATTTTCTATTTAAATATGGTCCGATGGGAATTTTTTTAGATCAATATTTTTCCGCTTTATGATTTCTTTATATATATATATATGTGTGTGTGTGTGTGTGTGTGTGTGTGTGTGTAATTTAGAAAACGTATTTCCAGCATACACCAAGAAACTACAAGGAAATTAATGATTTTTTTTTTCTTTATGGAGTTATGTATATGAGTACATACGTAGTTTATTATGTATGCAAAGCACTGTCGGTTCATAGATACAATTTACTTTTCGATAATTAATATTATAAAATCGCTATAAATAAATTGAAAATTATGTTTACTAATCCATTTTTTTTGGAAGTAATAATATTATTTATTTTCCATTTTGCTGTATCATATTTGTTATACTCATATATCTACAGTCATTTATTTTTTATTAAACTTTTTTAAATATTTTAGAAATTTTTTTAGCTTTTATAAATGTCTAATTAAGTACATAATGTGAGAAAAAATTTCATATATGTAAAATATTAATTTTAAATTTAAATAAATTTACGTTTCTCAGAATATATGTAGAGGCAGAAACTACATATTTAGAGGACATTAATAGTTAATTCCTATCTTTACTTGATATTCGCTATAGCAAAGTCTGGTTGAATAAATTAAGTACTTAAAATTAAATTTCTCAGTCCTTGTGAAATTGTTCGTCAAATGTTTGATTGCGGATGCAATAAAGACGGATTCCGAATAGGATTTTCTGCTACTTATGGTGGTTTAAATAATTTTGCTGTAAGTTATATTTTTTAAAGAAATTTTCGAATTGAAAAACATATAATAGAAAATTTTCAATATTTCAAGCGTTTTGTTGTACCTGTAGCAAATTATTATTTTCTTATTGTTCGTTAAGCAGGAAGTAACATTATATTTCTTTCTATTATTAAATTTGAATGCATATTTTAGAAATGAAGTAAAAAATTCAGGAAGGGTTTTTAGGTACGTTCGTAATTACATATATTGTAGCTCCTACAGTCGTCGCCTGGTCCGTCCGTCTGTCTGTCCACCTGTCCGCATATAACAGCGTAAAAACTACCCAACCGAATGGTTTGAAATTTAATATATATAATCATTGCATAATTTTGTCGAGTCCTTTCAAATTTTATGAAAATCGAATCAAAACTTAAAAAGAGATTAATAAAAGTTTTCACCATTCTATTAAATCCTATCTTGAGTAATTAATTCAATGAATCCCATAATAGGTAATAATTCTAGGTTTCCATGACGATTACGTCCTATTTAAGATGGAGTGCTATTATTTCCGCATGACTGAATTCAATATGTATAATCGTAATAAATTTTGTATTAATGCATATTTGCATAGGAGTGCAACAGCTATTGCACCAAGATCTGGATATTTATAAAACTAGTTATAGTACGAACGCACCTCATTTGATACGTTTGAAGTACAATTTCCGACTTGTTGTTATAGAAATCTTTATTTTCTCTTTTTTATTAAGTGCAAATTTTACCAATATTAACCAGAGCCGTTGTTAGGGGTGTATGTGCAGCTTGTGCCGCCGTACAAGGCCTCACGGCTAAGCAGGCTTATTTGCTAAATTTAACACTGAAAAAGAAAGTTTGTTCTGCCATTTTCTCAATAATTTAAATGCTTGTGTTACAACGTGTGGCAATTTTCAGGCGTGAAATCGAGCTGCTACATTTCGTGTAAAAACTTTAAGGACAGCAGAAAATATTATTTTTTTTTGATAAATTTCAAATCAGATAAAAAAAATGTTTCCTATAATATGTATCATAAAGATGAAAAGCTAATAAAAAAGTCAACAAAATTCATCTGTGAACATTTTATTGAGAAAATAAAGTAATTGTACAAAAGAAAACAAAAAAAAAAAAAAACAGTATTTCTTCTGTGTAAAGACTTTGAGGACAGCAAAATAGAAAACAATACAGTAACGAAGAAAAAATACTTAATACAGTGAATTCTGTCTAAGGCGGACTCTGTGCAAGCCGGAAATTTGTTTACCGCGGAAATTTTTTCAAGTCCCGGCGAACCCATAGAAAATAACATCAATTCTTGTTGCATAAGCCGGAATCTGTCTAACGCGGAAACGGAAATGCTTTTAAAGTCCCACCGAAACCAAAATTTTGCATAAGGCGGAAAAAAAGTTATTTAAAAAAAATTTAAAAGCAATGCCTTTATGAAACTTTAATACATACGTCATATGTTCAATGCCGAGAAATTTAATTAAATTCCGTAATAGTTTACAAAAGTTAATTTAAGGAACTAGAAACTGTTTAAATTTTAAGGAATTCTTGCATTTAAAAAATGAAATAATCATTATTTCCTACGTAAATTTGCATGTAAAAATTATTATCACTAGAAGAAAACTACATTTATGAAAATATGTATTTCCTAAAGTACAATATATGCTTGAATGTTGTACTCAAATTCAAAGTGATAGCTTACGGTCTCATTCCCGAAGTTATTTTTTTTTTTTGTGTGTATGCGCGTTTGAGTGTAAACTTATGTGCAGGTATTACAGCAGTACTAAGAAATTGGACAGCATTTCTCATTTATCTGTAAAAACTTTCAGAATTTCAGTTTTCAACCGATTTTCGAGTCAGAACAATTAATGAAAGATCGTCATCGACAAGCAGTTTATTACAACTCAAGATACAAGCTTTTTATCAAAAACATAAAACGCTATTCGATTGACGTATACTTCATTTCAATGAATCACGTGTTTAGAAAATTCATTGAACCGGGTTATTTGTTCTTCGTTTGTTTTATCTTGTCTAAGGATATTAGTAAGTGCATCGTAAAAATTGCTTCAAAATCTAAACACAATACTCCATCCCTGCAGGATAAAGTCGATGTTAACATATTTAAAGAAAAATAGTTATTCTGTAGAACTTCTTTGTATTAAGTTTAATTATGGTAAAACTCAAATTTATGACGCTATAAAAAGAAAGAGTTGAAAACATCCAATAGAAAGAGGAAATGAGCTAAGAAAAATGAAGACATTCGTGCATTAACGTTTGAATGCTTTTCAATTGCTAGAGCGAAAATTTTGCTCACACGTGAACTTTATTGCGAAAAAAATAGGTAAAATACATTTTAAAGCTTTCAGTGAATGGATAATGAATTTCCATAATCTACACAACATTGACATGAAGCATGCTTGCTGGCACCTCAAAAATATCCAATAGCATGAAATTCGGGAATGGAAAAGAAAATTTCATCTACCGATTGAAAGATATCAAGGAAAGGACCTACATAAGTGCAATGCAGGGCCGCCACAGCCGACTATTTTTATATTCTGTTCGCACCACTATTTAAAAAAAAAATACATTTTGTAGTATATTTCTCTTGCAGAAGTTGTCAAAGCGCATGTTAAAGTTTTTTGTTTTGAAAAAGTGGTGCGAAAGATAATTAAAAAATAGTCGCCTGTCACAGCCCTGCAATGAGACTGGACTATTTTATCGTGTGTGCCAAGTAAGTCACTTGTAAAAAGATGAAGCTAATGCCACTGATGTGAAACCTTCAACGAGTGTGTCACTGTTTTGCTTTTTGCGAATTGGAAGGGCAGTTTATAAAAAACTAGTTGGATGTGCCAATCCCAAAACTTTCTTCTATCTTATACATCTTAATATTTCAAAAACTAGTTACACATGATAATATTTCAATATTATTAGTTCAATACTATACCAACTTTGATTTTCATCCTAAATTTCTGCTTCAGTTAATTAAACGAACTAAAAACGAGTTAATCTATATCATGATATTTGCTAAAATTAATAGTTCTTGCTTATTCTGTTGTTATCAGATGTTTGCGAATAGCCGGCTTAGCCGGAAGCGAGTTCCCGCCTTTGCACGAGCCGCTAATGGACAACAGAACTACAAAAAATCAAGAAAAGTATACAAAAATTGCTATCACAGAACCCCTTTACTGTGCAATATTTCCAAATTCAAGGAGAACCTGTTGCCCAAAGCCAAAAACATGCACAAAAATTAGGTTCAATTGTATGCATAACTTCATACACTTTTCGATTGTACAATAATAAAAATGCACAGAGATCGCAATTATAGCGCCCCCTTCTGGGGGAATTTTTTTAAGTGCAGGGATGACTTGCTTGCCATAGCCAGAAACATACACAAAAAATTTGGTTCAATTATATACATAACTCCATACACTTTTCGTTGGTACAATAATGAAAATGGTACAGACATCGCAATTATAGCGCCCTCTTCAGGCGGAATTTTTCCAAATTAAGGGAGGACCTTCGTGCCATGACCAAGAACAAACACAAAAAATTTGGCTCAATTCTATGCATAACTTCATACACTTTTCGATGATACAATATTCAAAATGACACAAAAATCGCTATTACAGCGCCCACTACCGGCGATTTTTTTCCAAATTAAGGAAGGACCTACTTGCCATAGCCAAGAACTTAGAGTAAAAATTTGGTTCAATTCTATGCATAACTTCATACACTTTTGGATGGTACAATATTCAAAATCGCACAAAAATCACTATTACAGCGCCCCCTACCGGCGAATTTTTCCCAAATGCAGGGAGGACCTACTTGCCATATCCGAAAACTTAATATAAAAATTTGGTTCAATTCGATGCATAACTTCATACACTTTTGGATGGTACAATATTCAAAATCGCACAAAAATTGATATTATAGCGCCCCCTACCGGCGAATTTTTTCCAAATGCAGGGAGGACCTACTTGCCATATCCGAAAACTTAATATAAAAATTTGGTTCAATTCGATGCATAACTTCATACACTTTTGGATGGTACAATATTCAAAATCGCACAAAAATTTATATTATAGCGCCCCCTACCGGCGAATTTTTCCCAAATGCAGGGAGGACCTACTTGCCATATCCGAAAACTTAATATAAAAATTTGGTTCAATTCGATGCATAACTTCATACACTTTTGGATGGTACAATATTCAAAATCGCACAAAAATTGATATTATAGCGCCCCCTACCGGCGAATTTTTTCCAAATTCAGGGAGGATCTGCTTGCCATAGCCAAAAACTTAACATAAAAATTTGGTTCAATTCTATGCATAACTTCATACACTTTTTGAGGGTACAATGGCGACAGACAGACGGACAGACGGACAGACGGACGGACGGACAGACGGACGGACGGACAGACGGACAGACGGACACACAGACAGACAGACATTTTCTATAAACATGTTTTTTGGGATCTCTGACCCATAAAACGTGTAAATCCGTCGAAAACCGGAAGTCGAAAAAAATTTCGATTACAATACTTTCTTCTATTGAAGATAGAAGAAAGTAAAAAGTTAGTGATTGGGAAATCGAAAACGACGTTATGTTTTGAAGAATGTAGATATTGTTAAACTGCCTGTGACTTGGAGGTCTCAGAAAGGATGTCGATTGTCTTAATGGAGGGGTGGCTGAAGGAGTTCAATAGACGAACGATTGAAGAAAAAAAAATTTCTTTGATAATGCACAATGTTATGAAGACGGCAAACAGTTGAATATAAATTTACAATTTCTTCCGGCGATACTACCGCAGCGACACAACCAATGGATCAATGAGTTATTAAAATGCTGAAACCGACTACAAAAGGTATCTGTTGTGGTCGATTATTGCGTCTTTTGATGATTGTTCATCAGCCACCGATCTGACAAAAAACATCAGTGTTTTCGACGCTGTTAAATGGATTGCCAAACTTTGCACATAAATGTCGCCTAAAAAAGCTGATCGTTGTCTTAGGAAAGCAAATGCAGATGACCACGCTTTTGAAGACGTTGAAGACAGCAGTGGAATTCAAACATATCACGACGGATTGAAAAGAATTAGGTGCCTTGAAATTATTTTTCTTGTTCAGAGAAATAAAAAAAATAATACCTTGAATAACAGAATTATGCGTTAGTACAGAATGCATGGTAAACCGAAAGAAAAAACAAGAATCGATAAAAGATTATTTTTTTAATTACTATGCGAAATATGATGTAATATGGGTTAAATTAAATGATTTTCATTAAATTTCAGAACTGGAGCAATTTTGTATTGGTAATATTTATTTTTGTGTTCAAAAAAGTCTTTAAAAATTATTGAGAACAATAAATTTATAACAATCAAATTTCATTTTAAAGAACAGTACTAAAAGTTACGAACGTAAAAAAATATAAGATTTGCGCATTTTGGAGGGGTTCGGGGGAGCTCTTTTGCATAAGCCGGAATATTGTCTACCGCGGAAAATTTTCTCAGTCCCGATCGATTCCGGCTTAGACAGAGTTTACTGTATATTATAGCACCCAGCATTACGTTTAATGACTACAAATATTCTATCATCATGGACATTATTAATTTTTGACGCAGTTCGGGTCTGGTATTGTACCATTCATATTCAATCGTAGAACTGAGTTTTGAAGACGTAGAAAAATGTCTTCCATTTTTATAAATTCGTCTTGCTAGATCTCCCCATAAGTTCTCGATAAGGTTTAGATCAGGACTTTTGGGTGACCATTGCAAAACTTCAGTATTTTTCATCTGGAACCAGAGTTTTATCTTCACGGCTTGTGTGGATAAGCGCGTTATGTTTCTGATAAATCCAACTTTTCCCCTTCCAGAAATGTTGCAACCGGTGAAGAATGATCAGAAAGAGTTTTTAGATATGCCTTTGAATTAACTTTTCCTGAAAGAAATGCAAGTGACCCCAAGACGTTAAACAAAAAGCAACCGCATGACCAGCTAATGCATCTGACCCCTAACTGACAATTTGAAAAAAATTCTTTTTCTTTTCTCAAATCATACCCATGATAATTCCAGCCATCAAAACCATCTACTAAGTTCCGTTTTTTTTTTCCGACGGAGAATATAGCCGGCAGCCATTTGTCGTCCCACGTCATCACCTGTCTTGCAAAGTGTAAATGCTAGGTTTTGTGGCTTGTCAGTAAAGTGGATTTACATAATTTTGCTGTGTATTGGAAATTCCCAGATCGATTAATAGTATTGCAGATTGGTTATTTTTTAACACTTTGGGTCCAATCGTTTGTAAAATTTTCCAGTGATGCTAACTTTAAAACACCCTTTTATCTGTGGGTGACAAGGATTTCGGTCTGCCTCCAGCGGGTTTTTTTTTTTTTTTTTTTTTCCCATACTCCTCTTTTAACCTTAAAAAATTGTTGATGACGGTTTTAGATCTTCCTATCTTTTTGCAATAGACCTACAACTCATTCCTGATAATGCAAAAGATTCAACAGCACCTTTTTTGTATTCAGCGAGTTCACTTGCTTTTGGCATCAATATAAAATTAATAAAACGCTTTACCCATTAACCGGCAAAACTATAAAGTAAAAAATTTTAAATTTATTGTTGAAAGACGTTTACCACCACAAATTTAGAAAGGTAATTTTCGCTTTATTAAAACAGAAAAATCTCTGCCAATAAATAAGGCAATAATTTAAATACTAAAATAGTGGTGGCAAAGTAGTTAATTTAAGCATGAGCTATTATTTTGACTGTTGCGTCAAGGCAACACCAGCGGGTAATATGTTAATATAAAACGTCAGAAAAATCACTATTCAGAAGAGTTTTTAACGTGCAAATGAATAATAACTATACTTAACATTTCTATAAAAAAAAAAAAAATAGCGGTGTCCTGAAAGTTTTTACACAAGCTAAAATAGTGTGTGTTTCTATAATAATTATTTTTTCGCAATAAAAAGCTCACAGACACATTTTGTGGACTTTTATATCAGTATTTCCACTTTATGATCAACATTAAATTGCCATGTCAATTATAGCCTTTTAAATTTATCAAATTTTTACAATTCTTTGCTGTCCTTAAAGTTTTTACACGCACTGTATTTAATGCCACTGTGCTCATTGATAAGACTGTGGCAGCCACAATAAATTCCTGTTACAGCATTAATTGAACATTCCAAAACTATGCTTTTGTGATTAATTTTGGATTTTTAACTCAAATAAGAACTGTTAAGAGATCAGAGTGGCTGGACATTTCAGTTATTCCTTGAATGACTACAGTCATTCAGGGTAACTTTGATCCGCATGTTCTCTATTTTCATATGCCGCACTCTTATTTTAAGAATATTGTTGCAATTAGGAGCATAAAATAGAAGAAATGATCCTAAATTATTGTATGACTATCAAAAATTAAGGAATAATAATGATAAAAGCAATAAAAAATGAATTTTTAACCTGGATCAAAGCTACTCAGCCATTTAGGGTAACTTTGCACCATATGATAAATATTATCGAAAATAATTCATTATAAAAAAAAAAAAGTATTATAGGTAAGACAACTTTGAACTCCAAAAAATGTTTTCAGATATGTAAAGACTTCGAATTTACATTTCCCAACATCACAAGATTTGTATAATTTACGATATTGCAACAAATATTATGCATAAGAAAAGTGGAAGAAGAGGACTATGAATATTTAGGAAAAAAACTGTTTATTGTTCATATAAAGCATAAAAATACAGTGAAAAACAATTTTCAATGTTTTAACTCAATCATACATCCATAGTTGCAGTAATAGATACTAGTACTTTCAAACAAGAATAAAAAATGTCGAAGTGTGAAATGTCAAATTTGAGTAGCTCCGTCCCGAATAACGCCTTTAAACGAATTTTATGTATTTTACACATATTTGTGAAAATATTTACATGTTATATCTAATGCTCACTTTCGGCATTTATATAAAATATACGTGCAAATATGGGAAATTTTTGGCAGTAGTACCTATAATCAGTAAATTATAAACATCAGTATAACTTTGAGCCGGCTCAAAGTTATCCTGAAAATGTGGTAAAATGTTAGTGCCTTCTTATTTTACATTTTATTAACTATGAATAAAAAAATAATCAGAAAAATATTACCATATTTACAACATTTAGATAATAATATGTCTGATAAATGAGTATATTGTTACTTACTATGAAAATTTAATTGGATTACAACAACTTCAAAACAGCATTCAAAATTTACTTGAAAATAGTATTTCACAAAAATAGTTAGATGATGCAATTAATTGCGCATAATGTTGCTAATTTATTTTCTAAAATAAAGAGTAGAAATCCCAGTTTAGAACCTTGCTAATAGAGCACAGTTCTGGAGTTTATTTAGTCTTTTGAAGTCAAAAATATTGAAAATTAAGAGGTGGTGCAAAGTTACACTCCATGGTTTAAGGTTACCCTGGATGACTATTTGTAATCCGAGTTTTCAGTAATCCGAGGTGGTGTCAGCCCCAATTACCTCGGATTTTCGAGACTCTAATGTCTAATGTATACATATTTTTTTTTGGATCCGCCTTAAAATTAAAAAGCTTGTTCCCCTTATTTGTAAGAATCCTTCTTAGTAATATATGCATAATAATATGAACTTTCTCTTTAATACTAAAGTAGGTTTTTGCATGACCATGTTATGTTACCAAATGACTAATTATTTAGTCGCAATACATCCTTTGTTTCAGAATTTTATTTTAAATATTCTGCTTTTTTCCGTAAAATTTCATGCTCTGAATTGCGGCAAAGTATATAATTCGTAGAAAATAGTGTTTTTTGTTTTGTAAAAGTCATTTTGTAATAGTTTGATGGCGATGTAAGTAAGGGTTTAATGACTTCATAAAAATGATGTATAAAATAAATGAAACTTCATTACAGTAGCTATGAATCATAAGGAAAAAAAGTATTTAATCTTCACTGTTTTCAAATAAAAACTGCATTTTCTTGTTTTCCCGCATGTAATGACCTTTTCAAATGACGGCTTAATTATAAAACATTGTTTCTAGGTTAAGTTTTGCTATTTATTTTATTTTTCAGATTCAGTTTTTTGACTTGAAACTTTCACTATCTTTCCTCGTAGAGTAATCTTTTTTTTTTTTTTTTTTTTTTTTTTTTTTTTTTTTTTTTTTTTCCCTGCCTATTTCTTAAATATCTCTTTCTATATTTTTGACTTTCTCACAAAAATTAGTTATCAACCTGTAAGAAATTCATTTAAGTGGGGAGGATTTGTCTCTAGAAAGCTGAAAAAAAGTGATTTTTAGCATTTTTTTTTTTTTTTTTTTTCTGGAATAAGAAGAAAGATTTTAGCTCCGGGTTGTTTGCATGTTATTTATTATCATCAAAATTTATTTAACACGTTCACTGCCATGAGCATTACCGGTGGGCCACAGGTAGCTTTCCCCATAAGATAAAAAAAAAAAAAAAAAAAAAAAAAAAAAAAAAAAAAAAGTCGTGGGCAGGTCAGCAATGACTTTATATTTGTAAGTGGCACTCTGGAATAACTGTAACTCACTATATTTTTGTAAACTTAATCCAAATTATGTATACTGTATTTACTATTTTACAACAAAATAAACCCTTTAATCCCTTGAGGGCGAGCGACCGGTATACGTGCCGTGTAAGGTGCTCAGAATCCGTGATTATTCCCACCAGTAAATTTATATTGTAAATTTTGCCTTATTTAATCCGAGCATCTTCCTCATTCAATTAGGCAAAAAGCGCAAAAGTTTCTGTTTTGAAAAACCGGTGATAAAAATTCTGTAAAAAACGCTTTAAAAACACTTTAATTAGTCTTTTTAAGTTTGACACCCTGGTGATCACTTTAAATTTCTATGGGGGCAGTGAACGTGTTAATAAAAGTTGATGATTTGGCTCGAGTTGCGATTGTGGAAGTCCTAGTTGCGCTCCGTGCACTTCCGGTCGGGCGAGATCCGATAGATCACCGGCTCGTTTACAAACAATTTTCATTAAGGATTATGAAAAAAGATAATACATTAGACTCCCTCAAATCCGCACAGCTTGGGACCAGAGGTTATGCGGATTTTAGAATTTTGCGGATTTTTGGTCATTGCTTTGTTTACACGTTTTAAACAGTAATTTGAATGTAATGATGCAATCAAAATTATAAAGAATCAATGCAATGTAGTAAAATATTAAAATAATTAAATAAAGTAAAAAAAAAAAAAAAAAAAAAAAACTAAATTGATAAGAATTAAAATAATTTAAAAAATGACTGAATTATTAAAAGTAAAGGTCAAGTAAATAATTAACAATTTATAATTAAATCTGTATAATAAAGATAAGATGCATTTCCCTTGGATTATTGAATGAAACTTGCCTCATAATGGTACCCTATTAATTCATATCAAAATCATAAAGTAAGGAAGTTTTATTTCAGGTGTAGCCAGGCTTAATAATAAAAAAATCTCGATTAATACATAAAAAAATTTGGTAAAAAGATTGTGATTACCAAAGACATCAGCAATATCGTTATTTATTTTCTCAGAAATAAATTGTACTTCGTTCAGGAAAAACTAGGAGTTCAGTCATATTATAGAGAATTAATTACATATTAAAATACAAACAAAATGATATAAAATTAAAAAAATTCTTTAATTTTGCCCCTGCATCTGAACTGAAAGTTTCATTATTTACATCTGCGATGATGTACGGATTTCAGGCGTTTTCGGATTTTAGAGTTCCGGATTTGAGGGAGTCTACTGTATTGTATGAAGCGTCAAGCACTTTGAGGTCTAAAAGTCGAAAATCAACAAAGTAGCACCCATTGGAAAAAAAAAAGATTACTATTATACCGTGAAATGCTTTTCAGTGATATAATATGTTGCTAAGTTGAATGTATTTTTATTTTTGGTAGAAAAATGCTAAAAGGGCACATACTTTTTGTTGTTGTGAGTGAATGTAGTTTTACAGGCATGCCCAAACATTTCATTGGCCAAAAAATGCTTGGTGACTTTAGGGAAATATATGGAGTCAAGGTCAACTTTTTTTAAGAATTTCAACTTAACTGGAAAGTTTTAAAAAAATCAAGCTGTGACTTATACAAGTCGAAAATTATACGTCAAACGTGGCAAATGAGGTGCGTTTGCAGTTTTATAAATATACAGATCTTGGTGCAATAGCTGTCGCACTCTTATACAAAGATGAATCATTACCTATCATGGGATATAATTGAATTAATCACGCATGATAGGATTTAATAGAATGAAGAAAACCTTTATTAATATCTTTTTTAAGTTTTGATTCGATTTTCATAAATTTTGAAATGACACGACAAAATACTTCAACAATTCTATATATTATCCTCAGGTATGCCAAAAAAAATTGTTTACCAGAATTTCACGAACCAGAACAATATTTGTCATAATTTCACGAACCGGAGTATCGTTCCGCGAATTGCTCCCATGCATTTCGAGCCCTGGTACTAAATGAAATTTAAAAGAATTCTTGCCTCATGAAAAATCAGTGTTTGATTTCTTGCCCAGTGATTCCACCAGACGGGTCTTAGAACCTCTGTAAATCACCTGACAACACTAATTGTGCCTAATGTCGATCCATCTCTCTATACTTGGTTTTGAACCAGAGGAGATATTTTTATATGAAGTACTGTATACTAGATATATTGTTGATTTTTAATAAGAAAAACTTGGACTTACGCTGTTAAAATTTAATAATTAAAAATCTTACGATACTCATCAGCGTACATGTAAATAAAAACTACATTAAAAATACATTACAAATTATTCCCAACGTTTCGTGCTCTTTCTAACGAGCCATCTTCAGGGGAGAGAGTCCTTGACCTCCTCTGAGCGAAGTTTCCAACTGCACTTTCACGGCATCACAATGTCACTGTCACGGCATCATCATGTTTTTAGTTGTGATGCCGTGAAAGTGCAGTTGGAAACTTCGCTCCGAGGAGGTCAAGGACTCTCTCCCCTGAAGATGGCTCGTTAGAAAGAGCACGAAACGTTGGGAATAATTTGTAATGTATTTTTAATATAGTTTTTATTGACATGTACGCTGATGAGTATCGTAAGATTTTTAATTGTTGATTTTTAATTTTTCTTTTAATGCCACGTTTTCCTACAAACATGTTTTTTCCCATTTATTTTAGGACACCTTCTAGTGCAAAATTTTTATGTAGAGACTGTATGTAGAGATAATTATCGAAGAGTAATTTATGCATATCATAGTAGTAGCCATTTTTCGCAGACGATTGCTATGGTATAACTTTTCATAAAACTATTTGATTATTTGACACCGAATCAGTAAAGGATTGTCAATTTTTTATCCCATGAATCTAAATATTTAAGTTTTTAACGACATGTTGCAATAAGCATTTTTTATCACACTAGGGGCTCTTCCCCCTACGAATTACGCTCGCCAACCCCCCGTTCAGGTACCGCAAACTCTAAAAGCACGCTAATTTGATCGGCTTTAAAAATTTTTCGAAAGACTGAGTTATAATAATAATAATAATAATAATAATAATAATAATAATAATAATAAACAGTGGCGATCTCCCTGTTAACAGGTTGTTTTCGCCCTTGATTAAATCAGATCAGTAAAACATTTCAAAATAAGCTAATATAAAATTAATTAAGTAAACAGAGTCTTTGTCTCCCAGTATTTTTTAACAACGCTATTAAAATGTTGTTTTAAATGAGATATTTTAAATGTATCGTTTTAAATCTGACGTAATTTCCACCAAACCTTTCTTCCTCATTTTAATATTCACATGAAAAACTTTTGTTGTTAGAAAGGAAATAATATTTGCGCTTTCTTAGAATTCACAACAATAGTTTAAAAGATTAGCTCAAAATATGAAATAAATGTCTCGCGCAAATATATTTTTAAATTTAGACTCTTTGGCAATATTGTTGTTTGGCCATTTAAAATATGACGTAATTTCCTCCATTTACGAATTTCAACGCATATTAATGACATTATTATTTTACAATTTTCTTTCTCTTTTAAAATTCACATGTAAATATAGTTTTTTATGGCGTAATTTTCAATATTTTCCTGTTTTTAATATATAATCATTTAATTCTAATTTGAAAGTTTTTTTCGTTTGTAATAGTCACGTGTAAATAAATTTTTAATTTGAAGGAAATATTATTGTTTTCGCTGTTTTAAAAATTAGGAACAATTTAAAATAACACCCTTTACTAAAAGATGTAAAAAATATGTCTCAAAATGCTGAAAATTTTAATTTAAAATGGAAATAAGTCCTCAAAAAATTATTCAAATAAAAAAAAATAAGTGCAGTCTGCACACCGGGAACTTCTAATGTATAAAATGATCTAAAAGTAATTAAATTCCCATGTATAGTTTTTGCTCCTATAAAACTTTTTAATGGAATGATTTTGACCCACTTTAACATTAAATATCTTAACATATTATATTTAACATTATATATTTTACTTAATCTGTTTATAAGTGATTTTTATACATGTTTTTACTAGGACTTCCCTCAGAGGGATTAGTCTGAGCGATATTACTGAGAACATAGATTTAATAATAACATGTGGAAGCAAAGAAAATGAGATGTTATCTTTAATTGTCCATATAATGCGAAAAATTGAAATGATGAAAATAAACGAATTGTAGAATTACAAAATCTTATATATAAATTCGTATACACTGTTTAAAAAAATGGGAAATCAAACCATTCAAGACAGCCATGCGTGGATATAAAATTGAAAGTACGCAATATATTAAAAGTAAAATAGAAAATGAAACGCTAATTTACTTATATCGGAATTTTAACTGTATAAAATGATGTCAAGAGCATAATCAGACGCTCCGCACCAATTTGAGTAACTTTAAATGACAAATATATGATGTTTAAAAAGAGTGGACTATACTTTATATGGTGTGTGCTCCCCCGGAATAGTTAATATTGTACAATATCTGTTTTCCACGGATGCAATGAGGTTGTCGATAACATTTAAGGAATTCTCTTCTCAAAATCTAATATAGTATCAAAGTACCGAATACATCAAAAGTGGCATGCAATGCTTCGTTAGAGTGTGTTTTAGATATGCTCGATCGGATTTAAATGATGAGTGTATGCTGGCCACTACATACGCTGTATTGTTTTGTTTTCAAACATATTCTGCACAAGTTGAGCTGTATTTAGCATGTATTAAATAAAAGAAATCGGCAATGATTACAACATAAAGTATGACACAAGATCTCAATATATCGTCTGCATAACTTTTGAGCTGTCAAAGTGACATTTGAAGTAATTTACAAATCCATACATATTTATTCAGCAAATCCTGCAAGCTAACATACGCCAATATGAACCCGATTACAAATTTTCACCAGAATAAGTTAATATATAAAAAATCTACTAATGATAATTGAGAATATGACCTTATGATAAAATGTCTAGAAAAATGAATCGGATAAAAAAATCATATCACATTTTAAACGGCACTTCCCTCTATTAGTGGCCTTGGCGAGAGAGAGAAAAGCCTAGAGAAGGAACACTTTAACAAGTACTTTCGGGCAACCTACTCACTGTTTCATACAGGTCTTTATTCAATATTTACACAATTTATTTAATGCTAGGTGGGTATCTATCAGTTTTGTTGCATTTAAATCGCATGTTTTGCGGAGGAAATGCATCATTATGAAATATTTAAAGTTGCTGTACCTAATAATTCCAAATTAATGGTAATTGATATCGCTTTCCGTTAATTTCATCTTTTTAAATTTTAAATTTTTTAGAAACCATTCATAGAGACAATTGTATATTTTAAAACTAACCCGAAGCAAAATTTCAAGATTTTGGGCTCAGCAGTAACAGAGAAATAGACAATTTTTGAAAGTTTTTTGTTTCTGCACTGTTTTTTATATCGCAATTTTTAGAAATTGTTCTATTGCGAGAATTTACGTCATGATAAATACAGCCATGTCAATTTTCATGTTTATATTCCTAACAGTTCCATGTTCTTCGTTACTTAGATCATCTTTAGATCTTTTTCCGCTTTGTTTAGTTTTTCTATTTTTTAGAATTCGTTCTACAACGAGCATTTACATCTTATTAATTACTACCATGCCAAAGTTCTAGTTTCTAACCCCAACAGTATCCCAAAAATTTCAGTATTCCAAATAAATCATAGTTTAGAACCTTTCTAGAAATTTTTACGTTTATCCGTCAAACTGAACCTTTTAGAGAGCGTTCATTACGAGTATTTACATCTTAAAAGTAACTACCGCACCAAATTTAAAGTTTCTAACCCAATCGATATCGCAGAAATCACAATTTTAGAACTTTTTTGCTCCTGCAGCGATGTAGGTTCTTGCCCTGACATAAAATAGTCTTTTTTTCGGAGCAGAGATGGCCACCAACATTTTTTTAAGTTGGCTATGTAGTTTCAGAGATAACACCTCACAAACGTACAAGCATTAATAATATTATATACTTTATAATATTATAACGCTTTATAATATTAGCATTAGATGTACAGATACAAAAGCCATTTATCTGTTACAAGCTAAAGTGCCGGCGTTGCCCAGAATTTGAAGGATGTTTGTTCTGAAAAATCAATTTCAAAGTGTAACATACAACACAAAACAGACATTAAAAAAAGCAGTCGAAATGTTGTTGAATGAATCATATGAAAACACTATATAAAAATGTATAAATGTATATAACAGAAGCAAAAGAATACAGCTATAAATGAACTTATTTCAATTTATAATTGGAGCAATAATGTTAAAATACGCCAATATTTCCCTAATCGGGTTTTTATTATGCTACAATACATTTTTCACACTCATATGACGTTATACTATATCCACCATGCCCTTTATATTTCCAATATGACGTAATATTTTCCTCTTTCACGTGGAAACCTTGAAATAGAAAATTTATGAAGTTATATTCACTTTCATTTAAATTCGTCAAACCATTTATTTCATTTTCATATTTCACGTGAATATCTTGCAATAGAAAAGTTATGACGTAATATTCACCTTTTTTTTAAAATTCGGCAAACTATTTATTTCATTTTCATTTTTCACGTGGAAATCTTGCAGTAGAAAATTAATTGTTGTAGTAATAATTTTATTGTGTTTTTAATTGTTGGCAACTGCTATAACGAAAAATGTTTAAATTTGATAAGAAATTGCTGTTAAATTGGTGTTGTTTTATTAATTAAAAATTAACTATAAGTTATTTCGATTCCGGATTACTTTAGTTGTCTCGGCCATGTTTTAATACACATGTACGTATCTCTTCACAATTTTGGCTTCCAAATTGTGGATTTTTTATAGAATTACAAACAGACAGATAGACAAGTTTTCATTTTTATATATCTCTCTATTCTATGAAAAGTAACTAACGCTGTCACCGCCGCCGCCGCCGCCGCCGGTTTTGAATTTTTTGTGACCGGAGGTCTTTCTTCGTTAATATTAAGAAAACTATTGCATACAAATATATGAAAATCGGTAGTATTATAGCGAAATGTTTGATCAACACACTAATGCATACAGTTTTCAAATCGAAGAATTATTTTAAGAGATATTTAATGCTAAAGTTGGACAAAATCGTTCCATAAAAAAAAAAACTTATAAGAACAAAAGCTATACATGGGAATTTAATCATTTTTAGATCATTTTATTCAATAGAAGATCCCGGTCTGCAGATTTCATTAATTTTTTTTTAATTTGACTCATTTTTTGAGGTTTTATTTCTATTTTAAATTCAAATATTCAGCATTTTGACAGATATTTTTTACATATTTTAGAAAATGGTATTAATTTAAACTGTTGCCAACTGTATAAACAGCGCAAACAATAATGTTTGCTTCAAATAAAAAAATTATTTACACGTTACTATTATAAACAGAAAAAAACCTTCAAATTACAATTAAATAATTAGGTATAAAAAGCAGGCACTTATTGGAAATTACACCATAAAAACTATATTTACATGTGAATTTTAAAAGAGAAAGGATATTGTAAAATAAATTCATTAACATGCCTTAGAAATCTGAAATAGAACAAATTACGTCACATTACACTTATTATGCAAAATGAACAAAAAATAGTATTGCAAAACAGTTTAAATTTAAAAATCGCGCGAGACAAAATATTAGAGGTTAAATATTAGATTTTTTCAAAATTTTATTATTTGTCGTTTGATGTGAGGTGTTCAGCTATAAGTAGGCAAATTTTTATGTTTCAACATAATTAGGGGCTGAGTTAGAAAAATTGCTTAAAATACACAAGTTAGAGCCCAGAGGGTTAAATATTAGACCTTTTTCAAAATTTTATTATTTGTCGTTTGATGTGAGTTGTTCAGCTATAAGTATGCAAAATTTCATGTCTCCAACTTAATTAGGGTCTGAGTTAGAAAAATTGCTTAAAATACAGAAGTTAGAGACTGGAGAGTTAAATATGACTTTTTCAAAATTTTATGATTTATCGTGTTATCGCAAGTTTTCAGCTATAAGTATGCAAACTTTCAATTCTCCAACTTAGTTAGGGGATGAGTTAGAAAAATTGCTTAAAATACATAAGTTACAGCCCAGAGGGATAAATATCAGACATTTTTCAAAATTTTATTATTTGTCGTTTGATGTGAGGATTTCAGCTATAAGTATGCGAAATTTCATGACTCCAACTTAATTAGGGGCTGAGTTAGAGAAATTGTTTAAAATACATAAGTTAGAGCCCAGAGGGTTAAATATTAGACTTTTTAAAAATTTTATTATTTGTCGTTTGATGTGAGGTGTTCAGCTATAAGTATGCAAAATGTCATGTCTCCAACTTAATTAGGGGCTGAGTTAGAAAAATTGCTTAAAATACAGAAGTTGGAGACCGGAGGGTTAAATATCACTTTTTCAAAATTTTATGATTTATCGTGTTATCGCAAGTGTTCAGCTATAAGTATGCAAACTTTCATGTATCCAACTTAATTAGGGGCTGAGTTAGAAAAATTGCTTTAAATACACAAGTTAGAGCCCAGAGGGTTAAATATTAGACTTTTTCAAAATTTTATTATTTGCCGTTTGATGTGTGGTGTTCAAATTTTCAAGTCTCCGACATATATAGTTTCTGAGAACGGGCTCTGTGACAGACGGACAAACAGACAGACAAAGGAGTGAGACAGGTAGGGTTTCGTTAGATGGACGAAACTCTAAAAACATGCTGCGGATGACTGTAACAACATCCTAAAATTACATTACCATCAGCGATCTACCAATCCCGAATTTTTTTTATATTCGTTTCATATATTCTTATTCTTTTGTGCGGCCCTGTAAAATAATTATCAATATTATATACAGTAAAACCTCTGAATAGCGGACACCCCGAGAATGCAGAATTTGTCCTCTATTTAGAGGTGACCGCTACTGAGAGTAAAACATGTACAGTTATTTAAGAGTTGGTAATCGAAAAAATGTCCGCTAAATAGCGGTATCCGCTAATCGGGTGTGTCCGCTATGGAGGTTTTACCAGTAAAACTTCTGAATAGCGAACACCTCGGGAGGGCAGAATTTGTCCTCTATTTGGAGGTGTTCGCTACTGAGAGTAAAAAATGTACAGTTATTTAAGGGTTGGTAATCGAAAAAATGCCCGCTAAATAGAGGTGTCCACTAATCGGGTGTGTCCGTTATGGAGGTTTTACTGTATAATAATATCATCCTTTACAAGAAAATAGCATGCTGTATGATAGACAGACAGACATCCAGAGAAAGATAACCTCCGGATCAATAAACACTCATGTCTTTTGTTTTAATCATCCACAATTGTATGTCATACAACTTGCCAGATTTTATACAACAGGCTAAAAACGGTCACCGTGGTACGGAATACTGTATTATTATTTGTTTGCCCACCAAAACTGGTTGCCACGGGTTGTTGCAAGGTTTGTGATCACGTGGTTGAAACTGATCTATTCAATATTACTGCGTGCGTATTTTTTTTTTTATTTGCTCCATGTGATCAAACCAGTTGTCTACGAAAACATCAACCGGTGAAAGTGACGCACACCAAATTTCTGTGACGTATGCAGATAAATTGTGCTTTTTTAAGAGTTTTTTCTATATAATTTTTAAACGGTTTGGAACTTATTTTTCATAGTAGGTGCATTCAGTAGGCGACCCTCATAGGTACCTTCTGGTGCAATCAGAAACGAAATCCGACAAATATTTTTTGAGTTATGCTTGACGAAAGGTTTTTATTAGGCTTTTTTTTTAGTAGGACATGGCGTTAATATCCATCGTAGTAGTAAAGTGTCCGGACAGTAATATTTCGCTGAGTATTAGCCTTCGCTTCGCTCAGACAATTAAATATCTCTTAAAATAATTATTCGATTTTAAAACTATCTGCATCAGCGTGTTTACCAAACATTTCTCTTATCACCGATTTTCATATTTTTGTATGCAATACTTTTCTTAGTATTAACGAAGAAACACCTCCGGTCACAAAAAATTCAAAACCGGCGGCGGTGACAGCATTAGTTACTTATTTTTAGAATAGAGAGATAATTTTTAAGCATTGGTTACCGGAAAAACGTCGTATTATTTGTGATAAATGTACCCTGATGAAAAACCCATTGTTGTAGAGATGGATGTGCTGTGGATTACAATTAGCAAAGTTCCTCATTAATCACTATTATTTCCATTCGTAAAATTGCATTAATATAACTATTGCATGCAATGAAAGCTGCTGTATGTAAGTGTGCCTTTATGTTGTAAGATAATCAAAAGTATGTACGATATGCGTATAATACGTATTATAAGTAACGTATATTGCGGCGTATAACGCGGCACTTTGAAACAACAAAATTGATTAAAAATTAAAGGTGCTTATTATACGTCAAGTATAAAAATAATGTACTAATAGATAGGAAAAGATAAGGATAGGAATTTAGGATTCGACACTAACGAACGAGAAAAAAATAAATGATTAATTGAATTTTTCAATGAACGATTCCAAATGCTTTGCGGGGATTTCAGTATAGTCAAATCTCTTATTTTCGGTTCGAATTTGTTATAATTTTCCTCATTTTCGTTCTAATTATTATGTTTTTTAATGATCTTTATTATATTTTCATGCTAAGTGACTCATGAAAATTTCTTTGATAAGAAGGGATTTCATTATTACGGCGATTCTAGCTAAAATTCGAAAGATACAGTCTCAAATCAAGGGTGCGAGTTAAATGCGGAATATATGTAAGTAAGAAAAAATATATGTAAATATGGAGATAATACAATAAATAGGGAGTAATCAAGTAGTAATTCAGGGATATAATTTAAAAATTAAAAACTTTTCATTTGTTTTAACCATCCTGCCGAATAAATAAAATCTTCCAATTAGGCAGTTATTAATAAAATCTTTGTCATAGATTTGTATCTATTTCGAAAACTCTAGAAAAAGGTTAAGCCTTCTCAAATGTGAATGATAATTACCGTTAGAAGAGTGTTGTCTATAATTAAAATATCCATTTGAGCATTACGGGAATACTCGAGACGTTCTTGGTGAATGCTCAGTCTAACCATGTTTTCCGAAGCGTTAAATATGCTTTGCCTGACGATGCGATATTAGCAAATTCTGTCATTACACTTACACAATTTTAGCTGTCTCTAACATGAAAACCAGTGCTGCATGACATAACTTATTTTCCATTGCAGACGTAGCTTACCTGAAAATGTTTTGTTCATAAAAAATGTGAGAAAATCGGCATGTGATTGCAGTGAAATTACGCTTAATGAAGAATCATAATAATTCCGATTTTCGACTGTTTCCTTGTTTATGTTTCGTATTTGGTATTCTTGAAGCGTAAGTTTACACTCGTTTGAAATATACTCACAAAATATCTAATAGTTTAATCAACCGTGGATAATTCAAAACTGTATGCTTAAATACTGTTATGTGAATTTCAATTGACTATTTTGCATTTAATTTTCTATGAATGGATGGCAGATAGTGACAAAATAAACATTGTACGGATATCACATTATGAGTAAATGGTAATCGTGCGCATAATTTTGCACTATTAGCATCTGAATATATTTTGAAAAATAAAAATAAAATGCCCAGCACTATTTTCAGATTTCATTAACTTACATCTTTCGAAAGACAGGTTTTGGATCCTTATCATAAGCTGCTTACAGCATTTTTATGTCTTAGAAAAATAAATCACTTTTTGATAATTTTCAGGTTTGTTTTTAAATTTAATTTAATTTGTTTTTGAGATTTTTTATTTACATTTTTCTTTATGCATGTGATGCAAATACTAATTTGAAAAGATTTTTCAAAATAGAAAAGTGTTATGGTTTTTTATTCTATTTTTTTAATGAGTATTTTCCTACCTTATATGAGAGTGGAAAAAATTCTGTATGTTTGGTAACATTCAAAATTAGTACAGTATAAATATTCGGAAATGTTTCCGAAAATCGGTGGCAGCAAAATAAACTTTGTTTTTATAAATGTTGCTTCAAACCCTGAATATATATATATATATATATAGGTTTCTATCGGAATCGTGGGTAACTCGAAAAAGCTTATTGTATATTTTCGTTCCTATTTATAGTATATTTTTGTAGATTAACTCTCCATTACTCCCTCTAGTTTTGTTACGCGATCACTCGCTGGGGTGTTGCAAACACCCTGAAACTTTTATCAGAACTATACCGTTGTAGTGAATTATAATAATGTTGTAATTCACTAGTGGTTACAGCAGCTCACTTTAAATTATTCTAAATAAATAAAATTTCGAATTACGATAAGCATAATATAATATAAAAATTATATAAAAAATATTTACATTTACTAACACATTACTATTAAAATTATGTTAAAGATATTTACTACTTACATTGATTGTACTCTAAAAATTTTGTATAATGACATTTTTTTTTGTATATTACAACAGAATGCTTATGCAGTTTGATGGAATGCATTAAAATTTGAGTTACAATGTCCTAAAATTTTTAGAACACTTACCGGCCGATTCTCCACCAACCTTCAACTCGCGGTTCAACCGGGGCCGTCGCGAAACAACTTCCTTCTCATGCTCATATTTTTCATGCTCATATTTTTCACATTTATAATAAAGAACATGTACAAAAAAGTTTAAATCTATATTTGAAAAATGAGGTGTGACAATATTCATAATTAAATAAGCTTCCATTTAATATTTTTTTTAAATATAAAAAATCGATTTTTGGGGTTAATTTTCAGGTGAACTGTCCCCTTAAGTTATGTGTTTGTCAGGAATTGCGAATATAATAATAAAATAAATAACTATGCAAAAGTCAAGAATGACAACAGAAAACTCACTTCTAATAAAATAAAATCACATGTATTAACAAACATGTAACAGTCGTTGATAAGTTTTCAGATATTTCAACTTCCTTAATACTTGTTTGTTTAACCCCTTCGGGACGGGAGTCTTTTACGGAATTTTTAATCTTTTGTCACCGTTTTTTAAAAACAGAAATTTGTGTCTTCTTGAATCGAGAAAATGCGCTGATTAAATAAGGCAAATTTTACAGTAAAATTTTACTGGTGATAAAAAAAAATATTCTGAGCGCTTCATGCGGCACGTATACGTTTCGCTCGTCCCCAAGGGGTTAAGTGAGATTATTTTTTTTATGCAATATTAAATACCATATATTTTTCAAATTACTCTAAGTATGTGCTTACTGTTAGTGAAAAATGCTATTTTAGTTGTAACACCTACCAACGGAATGTGTATTTTAAGTTATGCATACATTATGAAAATTAAATTTTTTATTGATAAATAGAATTTTTGTTTTAATTAATAAAAAAAATATAACATTTTTATTTATGAGTTTATGTAATATCAATCCTGATATTTATAATTTTAAATTAAGGCATTTTAATGTAAAAAAATTTTAAAGGGAACTTTGTCATAAATGTATATTTCAAGTTAAAATCAGAGATAAAAACCTCGAATCAAATGTTTTCGAATATATTTTAAATCAAAGGGCAAAACGAAGCAAAAGAAGAAAGAAAGTAGCTGTTTAGTGGCCCTTCGATGTTTAATTATTGAATGTTTAATTCAAACAGCCATAACAAAATATTACAAAACGGAAATTTATAGCACTTTTTCTGATGCATACATACAACTATTCGACTTGGTTCGTTTGCTAACTCAGATCTCTTGCGTGACTCATCTTAATCTTGAAGCAGGCCCGTAGAGGAGAAAGTTGTTTCGCGACGGCCCCGGTTCAACTCCCAGTTCAGAAACCTTAGGTTAGCAAATCTAATCGCCGGTTAATATTTGGAATTCATCGTTAACTTCAGAAGCGAGATTATTCGACTGTGGGTTATTGAACCATGAGTTGAAAAGTATACAGCTGATTGGTTAAAGGAATCACATGACACACTAATAAAGGTCGATGAGTTCTATCCTCACTTAAGACAAATTTTCAAAAATGAGTACTGAAAGTGCATACTTGTGTTTATTTTTTTATAAAAAATAATGTTACAAATAAATTTAGAATTATTTTTTTGATTTTATGGTTTTATTCTTTCACAAAATTAAGCTCAAAAGTTAGAAATACTAATACAGTTATAAGATGTTCTATTTTACAAAATTTTGTGTTGCAGTAAAACAAAAATAAAAATAAAAGTTACTTGATAAAAAAATACATACTTTTTTCTACAAAAGTAATCAATGGCTAGGTTTATTTACTTATTTATTTTGCAGCGAGTATTAAATATAAAGACATTTTCATATATTTATCCTAATGTGTATATTTTATTTAACAAAAATAATTGATTACATCTTCAATTAAAATATCTTGGTTAAAATTAGCCTTTATCCCTTATAGGAGACTTAAAAAGGGATTTTTTTTATTATTATTTCATGTGAAGATTATTATAATAGATATTTATTATTATTATTATTTCTTGTATAATAATTTTAGTACATGTTCTAAAAATGTCTAGCAAAATGCGAAAATTTTCGAGAAATCCACTGAAAAATGTTTCTTTCAAACAAAAATAGTTATTTTAAACTTATCAAGAATATGGTACAAAATAATTATATGGTATATTATAATTCAACGGATCATTATTTAGCTATTATAAACCAATGGCCATATATATGTAATACTTAACAGAAAATTCCTGCTTCTATGATTCCATGCTTTAAACAAATATGAAGAGGCTGAAACTGAAATGTAAGAAAAACTGCTTTTCTTTATTATTATTATATTAAAAATAAATAAAAAGATTTGAATCATGTAATTCGAAATTTTTGTTCTAAGAATTTTGTCTTTCTATTCGCATTCGGTAGATGGCGCCACCAAATACCAAAATTACTCCATAGAAATTAAGCTTTGAAAGATGGAGGCTTAGTCACAAGTTAATATAATATTGAGTTTATTCAATTACAATATTAAAAAAAAAATTAAAAGCTATACATTCTTTCATATTAACCTCCTTTACAATTGGCATTTCGTTTAATTACTGAATTACAAACAGATTTGTCTAAAAAAAAAAAAAAGCATCAGCGTTCAATTGGAAACAGACCGCCATCTTTGCTTTCAGTGCACATGCGCGATTGAACAACCTATATGTACTGTAGGTAGGTTGAGTTACTGAACTCCAGTTTTGATTTATTCTCGTATTTCGGAAGGTTGAGTTAACAGAGAATTGGATTTCAGCTTCAACAGAGAGTTAAGCGCTTAACTCGCGGTTCAGGTTGACGGACAATTACCGGGTTAGACAGATAGACAGACGCTGAGGAAAGATAAATTCACCGATCGAAAGTATGCTCAAGTAAATTGTCGCTTTTCTCCATATAAGGTTTATACACTACGATTGTAGTTTCAAGAGTAACTTATTATACGCTTTCATCATCAGGTTATGTTAGCAGAGAGTAGTTATATGGGCAAGGATAACAAGAAAGAAAAAAATCATGCGTCAATCATAGATTATGAAACACTTTTCAACTGATTCAGCATTATGTAACAGAACTTCACCTTTTAATAAGTTGAAATAGGATGTCTAATTGAACTATTTGGAAGCGTATAACACATTTGAATACCCAATTTCAGCAATTCTCATCAACAATCGGAAAATTATCCAAATTCTTTGAGCAACCCTGTGTAGGATATATAGATTTGTATCTGTAAACTACACAAATGCAAAAATTTAGTTCAGTTAGGAAATACGTACCACAGTTGAAAAATTCCCTTCAGCAATTTCCGCGAATAAGGAGAATATGGTACATTAATTCTTCTGAGAAGCTCTGTAAACGAGGTATAGAATTTATATACACAACGAGTAACATGCAAAAAATTAGTTAACACGTTCGCTACCAAAGCTGAGATGGTGCATCTGTTCATACACGCTAAGATCATTACTGCAATTTAGTACTTTTAAATTATTTTCTGTTTTATTATTTAAATATTATATAAATGACGAATTACTTTTAGCAACAAATAAATTCACACGAGTATGCTCGTTGTTGGCATATGAAATATTGCTGATATTTTCTATGGCACTGCTCGTAATCGGTGATTTAGATAAGAAGATCACTAACGAGTTATCTCACAGCTGGCAAGGAAACCCAGTTTGCCAATTACGAGTATTCTCGTAGATGGCAGCGAACGTGTTAAAGTTAAAAGCGCATATCGAAATTAACAACGAATTTACAGCAATTATTGCTCAAATACAGTACTGTAACCGATTTATTTTGTGTGTCCCTGTGAATGAACGATAAATGCTAGAGTAATTATCCTGTAGTGAAATTCAGTCATTTATATCAATTTAAATGCATTTGAAATAGCGCAATGTCAATGTCATTAAAATACGCTGCAAACGATTTTTCCCCCATTGACCATAATATAACGGAATTCTTTCGAATGTCCTGTAAATGAACTATTAATGTTACAAACTTCATATTCAATACCAAACATGCTATTCTAAATACCATTAACCTATATCAGTTGCATAAAAATCCGAGTATATTTATGAGAGTTAAGGCGTGGACAGACAGATGGCCAGACAAACCGAATTCATAAACTCTTTTCAACTATGCTGGAAAGTGTTAAAAACAGTTTTTTATGTTAACGCTTTGATGTATATAGAAAAAGGAAAAGTGAATGAAAACACAAAGAATCAATAAAATATTTTCAATAACGGGGGGTTGAAAGGAATGTGCAAAAGGGGCAGGCATAAATCCTACACACTTTACAAAATGGAAAATTAAATAAATAAATAAATAAAACCCATTAGAATGCTGACCAAGATCCAAATATGTAGAGACAAAGGAGTCGAATTGTTATTTAAGGAACAGTAAGTTTAATTATTAACATGATAACAATGTTTAAATCAAGAACGGAAAATCATTAATTATAAATAAGAGAAAAATATAGGAACTATGGCGACAAAATGGGAGGATGAGTGAGGGAGGGGGGTGTTAACTATATTATCAGAGTGTAAGTAATTGTATAATCATAATTGTTTTTATCCTTGCCTCTATAACTTCTCTCTGCTAATCATCTGATGATGAGAGCAAATAATTGCTCTCGAAACTATAGTCATGTGAGAGTGAGATGCAAATTTCCAACTGGGCGAAAAATGTTCGGACCATGGATTCGAACCTGGGATCTCTTGGCTGAAGCCGCTAATTCTGTACCATCTGGGCTATCCCGGACGAATCTGGTGGATCTAATTCACCCAGCTAACCTTATTGATTATAGCATCTGGTCTGCTATCTGAATCAGCTAAATAGAATAAATCGCAGGTAATGGAACTTCATAAAGCGCTGGATACATAATTACACTAGATTAATTTTAACATATTTATTCTAATTGGTAAATAAATCATATGATATGTAAATTTCTAACTGGGCGAGAAATGTCCATGGTCTATAATCATTATGGAGGGGGGGAAAAGATCTATTTCAGTACAGACGGAAGTTGGTTCGCAAATAGTCAAATCTTAATCAACATATCCCAAAACATGTAAATCCACGAATATTTTACGAAAAATTTCGAGAATCCAGTACTTTCTTTTTATGAACTAGGGGCTTTGGTCCTGTACGAGCTACGCTCGACAACCCCCGTACAGACACCGTAGACTCCGAAAACACTTTCATTTGATCTACGATTACTGGTGATTGAATTATAATTAAACGACCAATGGCGATCGCCTGTAATCGGGTTTCCATACATTTTCATTTTACTTAAGTATTTTAAGGCCGAATCAACTGCTGTCGAGACAGCTAATGACTGTTTCCTTGGTTGATTAAATAAGATTAATTAAACATCTTGTATAAAATGGCTAAGTAAACAATACGACGCGTCATTATAATATGTTGAAAATTGTTTTTAAAACAACATTTTAAATGTTTCGTTTTAAATATGACGTAATTTTCAACAAAGTTGTGTTTCCCTTTTTAGTATTCTCGGCAAAATACATTTCTTAATAGTTAGAAAGTTCATCTCGAAATATTAAATCAATCTCTCGTTAAAATATATTTTTAACTTGAAACTGCTTGCCAATATTACTATTTGGGCATTTTAAATATAATATAATTTTTCCCCATTTACTGCTTTTATAGCGGGAAATAATTTAATTATTATTTAAAAAAAAAACTTTTTCTTTTTTAAATATTAATGTGTAAATATATTTTTTATCACGTAATTTTTTTCCATTTACTCTTTTTAACGAGTGATCACTTAATTATTATTTTAAAGTTTTCTTTCTGTTTTTAACTGTCACCTGTGAATAAATGTTTTAATTGAAACGAAAAGTTATTTGCGCTGTTTTACCATTTGGCAAAAGTATAAAAAATAATCGAAAAATCAAATAAATCGCTATTCAAATAAGGAAATTTTGAATAACAAATTGGAAAAAAAAAAAAAAAAAAAAAAAAAAAACCGTACAAAAACAGGTCAAATTAAAAAATAATAATAATTCCACACTGCACATCGTTTATTTGTCAATTATGCCCCATAAAAATATGATTAAATTAATATACATAGTTTTCATTTCTATAAAACTTTGTTAATGGAACTAATTTGGCCGACTTCAACATTAAACAGCTCTTAAAATAATTCTTCGATTTATAAACCGCCCATGCATGTGTCGAACATTTCTCTATAAAACTACCAATTTTCATATTTTTATATTCTAAAATTTTCTAAATATTATCCTAAAAAGACCTCCGGTCGCAAAAAATTCATTTACGCCGGTGACAGCGTTAGGTTTTTTTTTTTTTTTTTTAACACGTTCCAACATAGTTTAAACGTATTTATGGCTTTGGTTTGCCCGTCCGAGCTCTAATTCTTGTAAGTATACTCAGTTTGCTCTGAAAGTTTAATATGTTATTGAGATTTACTTTGCCATGATCCCCATTGAATGAAGACTGTAGCATTTATAGTTCATTTACAGACACAGTCAAAAATATTCCGTTACATTACGGTCAATGAGAAAATATCGTTTCAAGTGCATTTTGATGGTGTTGTACATTACAGACATAATGAAATTGATATGCATTTATGAAATGCACTAACACATGCATTCTGCGGAATATGAGGTGCAAAGCATTTATTATTAATTTACGGGGCCATACAAATGAATTATATTACATAATGGTCTACGGAGTTAAACTTTTTGCAGCATGTTTTAATTATGTTACACTATTTCAAATACACTGAAATTTATATACAAATTACTGAGGTTTATTAAAGCAAGATACTTGAGGTAGAATATGATTTGCATATCATTTATCGTTTATTTACTGGGACACACAAAAGTTTTCGGATTCAGTACTGTATCCGAAGTAGCGTCTATTAGCGATAATTGCTGGAAATGCGTTTTCAGTTATGATATGCGTTTTTAAATTTTACTAAATTTTGAATATTACGGTGTATGCATAAATGGGATAGATCATATACAGAGCTACACAAAAGAATTCGTAAGTATTACTGAATATGAGCGTGAATTGCTTAAAGATGGCTTTTAATTGAGTTATATATTTTCAAGATGAACTATACTTAGCATATTAAAAGATTGAATATTAAATACGTGAAATTTTTTACAATGCTAACTAAATGTAAACCAACAGAGTGAAAAATGTCCAAGCCCGGAATCGAACCCGGATCCCTGGAATAGAACTCCAATGTTTGACCATTTAATTACGAGGACGATACCCAGGTTGGTTGTGTTTATGACGGCCAATTATCAGCACGAGGGATATAGGCCCTAAAGTGGGGGGGTGCCCTCCGTGGGGGTCTTTCTAAGGTAACCTAACCCGTATTTACGCTTGGAAAACCAAGGTTCGAAGAAAACAACGAAAACACCGAACGATTAGGCCAACGGGCGCGATTGGGATCGAATCCAGCACCTCCCGTCTACCAGCTTCGAGAGCAGAACCTCTCGGCCACTGGTGGGGCGACAATACCCAGTCTGGTATCTCTCACTCTTAAATGTCTCTAAGGCTGCAACCGCAGCACTAAATGGAACAGTTTTATTGAGAACACAACCCTGCGGCAAACGTGAGAAGAAACAAAGCCCAGCATAGGTGAACGCATATAAGTATAAATTCAATTAATTTTTCAATTAATTTTTCAGCAGTGAAAGATGCCAGACTGGGTATCGCCCTTGTAGCTTAATGGTACAGCGTTGGAGCTCTATTCCAGAGTTCCGGGTTCGATTCCCGGCTTGGACATTTTCTACTCTGTTGATTTACGCTTAGTTAACAATGTGAAAAATTTTACGTATCTAATATTCAATAATTTCGGGCGTAATTTCACTGCTGAAAATTAATTAAAAAATCAATTATACTTATACTAGCATTATACTTTGCCTGCGTAATATTTGAAATATGCCAAGTGATATTTGTATGTCTAATTTTTATTAAAAGGTACTAACTAAATTTTTATTTTATTAAAAGGTAATATTTTATTTTATTAAAAGGTAATATTTAATTTTATTAAAAGGTTTTTTTTTATTAAAAGCTACTTATTACTTTTAGGAGTAATTCAAAAATTACTATTTAAAACACACTTTGATTAAACATCATTATTACACTGCATTAGGCAGAAATGAGACTTAAATTAATAAAACGAAATAAAACTAAATAAATTATAATTTAGAAAATATTTTGAAACTTTTATGCTCAATTAATACGCTCATTTCAGTATTCATTTGAAGTTTTGAATTTTTTAGAAACCATCTTCTTACATCTTAAAATTAACTATCATGTCAATTTCCAAGTCCTACCACCTCTCTCAACATAAAGAAAGGGCTATGCTGAAATAGGAACTGTCACCATTAATTTGCCAAAATTAATTTTGAAATTGGTTTGTTATTTCCTAATATTCCACAGAAACGTAATTTAGAAAGCTTTTAAAGGTCTTTTTTAGAACGTTTGTTGTTCATGTGAACCCCAGGTGGTAAAATCCTCGGCATAAAATATAGCCTGTGTAGGATCAAAGACTGTTACCATTGATTCGCAACTATTACTTTTATAATCGGTTTATATATTAAGAAATTGCATAGAAATCGTAATTTAGGACTTTTTTAGAATGTTTTTCGCACCTCCCCTTCGCTTCACCCCTTTTTAATTCGAATTTATTTTCGACAGTCCTTCGAAGGTATTTATTATTATAACTACCATGCCATATTTAAAGTTTCTAACCTTTTCAGTATCACAGAAATCGCAATTTAGGAATTTTTTAGCTCCTGCAACCCTCTGGTGGTAGCAGCACAGACATAAAACATAGCTTATGTTTGAGCAGGTTCTATCACCGACAATTTGTCATCATTATTTTTTTAATCAGTTTGATATTTAATAAGATTGTATAAAAATCGTAATTTATAACGCTTTTCATTCACTTCAACTTTTTAAATTTGGAACTTTCTTTCGACTGTTCTTACAAAGCAGTCGCATCTTGTAAGTAAATACCATGCCTTACTTCACAGTGTTACACCCCTCAGTTGTGCAAAAAACGCAAATTAGAACATGTTTTGCTTTTGCAACACTCAGATGGTAGTGACAGCAACATAAAATATAACCTATGTTATAGCAGGGACTGTCACTAGTGATTTGCAACCATTACTTTTGAAATAGCTTTGGTATTTCCTGAGATTGAGTAGAAATCGCAATTTAGAACGTTTTTAGAACGTTTTTCGCGCATTTTCACCCCTTTTTAAATTTCCATTTTTTTTCGAAACTGTTCTTAAAGATTATTTATATATAATAAATATTTTTTGCCTAATTTTAAGTTGCTAGCCCCTACCGATCACAAAAATCGAAATTTAGAACGCTTTTTTGCTCCTGCAACGGCTAGGTGATAGTGATGCCGACATAAAATAGTGTCTATGTTAGAGCAGAGGCTGTCAGCATCAATTTCCTGCCATTACTTTTGAAATCAGTTTGATTCTTCCAGAGATATTGCTGTCAAATCGGCATTTAGAACGTTTTTAGAACGCTTTTCGCGCATTTTGCTCCTGCATCTCCTCTGGGGGTACTGGAAACAGATATAAAATATAGCCTATCTTGGAGCAAGATCTGTCACTATCATTTTTACGCCATTATATTTGAAATCGGTTCAGTACTTCCTGAGATTGCATAGAAATAGCAAATTAGAACGTTTTTTACAACGCTTTTTGCTCATTTTGACCCCTTTTTAAATTTCGATTTTTTTAGGAAATGTCCTTAGAGATCATTGATATCTTATAACTAATTATCATCCAAATTTCACGATTCTGGGCCCTGCCGTAACGCAAAAACCGCAATATAGAACGTTTTTCTCCTGCACCCCCTTTGGGGTAGTGGCACTCACATAAAACATAGCCTAAGCTGGAGCAAGGGTTGTCACCATAATTTGGACGCCATTATTTTTTTTAATCTGTTTGGTATTTCCTGAGATTGTGTAGAAACCACCATGTAGAACGTTTTTTTGAATGCTTTTCGCGCATTTTCACCCCTTTTAAATTTCGAATTGTTTAGGAACTGTTCTTAGAATCCTTTATATCTAATAAGTAACTAATATTTCAAATTTCATATTTCTAGGCCCTTCAGTAACACATAAATCACATTTTTAGAACGTTTTTTGCTCCTGCACCCCTTTTCGGGTAGTGGCACCGATATGAAACATAGCCTATATTGGAGCAAGGATTGTCACCGTCATTTTGACACCATTATTTTTTAAATCGGTTTGGTATTTCCTGAGATTGTGTAGAAACTACCATTTAGAATGTTTTTTAGAACACTTTTCGCGCATTTTCAGCCCTTTTAAATTTCGAATTGTTTAAGAACTGTTCTTAGAAATCCTTTATATCTAATAGGTAGCTAATATTTCAAATTTTATATTTTTAGGCCCTTCAGTAACACATAAATCGCCTTTTTAGAACGTTTTTTGCTCCTGCACCCCCTTTGTGGTAGTGGCACCAACATAAAATATAGCTTATGTTGCGGAGCAAGGGCTGTCACCATCATTTTGACACCATTATTTATTAAATTGTTTCGTTACTTCCTGAGAATGCGTAGAAATCGCCATTTAGAACGTTTTTTAGAACGCTTTTCACGCATTTTCATCCCTTTTAAATTTCGAATTGTTTAATAAATGTTCTTTGAGATCATTTATATCTTATAAGTAACTACCATGCCAAATTCCATGTATCTGGGCACTTCAGTATCTCAAAAATCGCATTTTTAGAACGTTTTTTGCTCCTGCACCCCCTTTGGGATAGTGGCACCGACATAAAATATAGCCTATGTTCTAAGTTGGATTAACACCATCATTTTGATACCATTACTTTTGAAATCGGTTCGGTAGCTCCAGAGATTACTTCTAACAAACAAACAATTTTTACTTCTTTATAATATTGGTATAAAAGATTAAAAGATATTTGTAGAATATAAATAAAATCATATACAGGGCCACACAAAGACCTAGATGAATGACCACTTATGAATGATGATTTCTAAGTGATTTCAGTAATTTTAAGCGCGTTTTTTGCCTAAACTAAATGTTAGCTTAAAACGAGGCGTGTATAAAAATCTGTAGAAAGCTGTACAAAAGAATTCAAGTATTTTTCCATAAAAGAATTGAAGCACTTTTCCGGATATAGCCGATAAATGGTAAATCTATTTTTCAGAATATGTTATGCGTTTTCTAAAACGATTACATAAGTATCTTATTTACCTTATTAAACAGCGAAGTATTGTTAAAATATGCTGGAAGTGTTGGGAAGTGTTTCATTATCTATGCTTGACGCATGATTTGTCTTACTTGTTTAGAATAGCGAGAGAGAGAGAGATGGTACAGAAGAAAGTTGCTACGAAATGTCAGAAGTTTTAGACAAGCGCTTAAAATTAAATAAATAAGTTTTAATTATGACATACATAGATAACTTTTCCTTTCTTAAATGGCTAAAACAGTTGTTTTGAAAAATCATGACATTTGTTTGCGGGCAACGTGACAAGTTTGGTGATTTAATTAACTGTAAAATGGGGACAAGATATACAAAACCAAGCGGCGACAAACCGAGGCTTAAACGAAGGTTGGTGGAAAGAGGATAATGAATATTCCACTTTCTCTAATTTTTTCCTTTCAATGCTTTACTGAAAGGAATAAATGAATTCTTAATAGATTAAGATGCTTAGTACCAAGATTTTATGTTTATAAGTATTATTGTGTTTATAACATTAAAAGAATTTTATATGGATAAGTGTTAAGAAGAGGTAAATTTAATTAAAGGTGCGTTTTCGAATCAGCATAGAAAATTGGTGAGCATTTGTTCCTTGATTTCCGCAGACGATAAAAGATTATTCTCCCGAGTTAATAAAAAATACATTTTATGTAATAAGTTTATGTTTATAAATAAATATAATAAAATCCATTTTAAATGGTTTAATGTTAAGTAGGATTACACGTATTTTAAGGACAAGATATGCAAAACCAAGCAGCGACAAACCGAGGCTTAAATGAAGGTTGGTGGAAAGAGGATAATGAATATTCCACTTTCTCTATTTTTTTCCTTTCAATGCTTTACTCAAAGGCATAAATGAATTTTTAATAGATTAAGATGCTTAATATAAAGATTTTATGCTTATAAGTACATTAAAAGGAGTTTTATATGGATAAGTGTTAGGGAGAAGTAGTTAAAAGCAACGTTTTCTAATCAGCATAAAAAATTGATGAGCATTTGTTCTTTGATTTCCGCAGACGATAAAGTATTACCCCCCTCCCCCCCCCGAGTTAATAAAAAATACATACAGAAAAAACATTTTATGTAATAATTTTATGTTTATAAATAAGTACAATAAAATCTATTTTAAATGATTAAGTGTTATGTAAGATTACACATATTTTAGGGTAGATTTCCAAAATTTTCTTAATACTTTGCACAAAACAAATGTAAATAGGAAAAAAGAATGTACTTTATGTATTTACTTTCGTGTTCTGTAGTTTATGCCACATTTTCAGACGCGTTGTTAAAAATATTTTACATTTTAAATTAATACGACATATATAGATAGCATTTTTTTGTGTTCTTTAATGTATAGACGCATTATTAAAAATATAGATTTAAAATTAATATGAGAAATATAGACAATTTTTTTTCTTAAATCTCTAAAACAGTTGTTTTGAAAATTCTTGGTATTTGCTTGTGGGTTACCTGACAATTTTGGTGATTTATTTAATTGTAAAATGGGGATAAGATAAGGAAAACCATGCGGCGACAAACCATGCGCTTTAAATGAAGGTTGTTGGAAAAAGGATAAATGAATAACTTTCTCTATTTTTTCCCCTCCACATTTTACTGAAATTAATAAATGAATTTTAAAGAAATTAAGGCTCCTTGTATAAAGATTTCAGATTTATAAACACATTAAAAGACGTTTTGAACGAATTAATGTTAAGGATTTATTTTAAGGTAATTTTCTCAATTAACATAAAAAATTAATAATTATTTCTTTCTTAGTTACCACTCCACAAACGATAAAAGATTATTTACTCGAGTTAATATATATATATATATATATGTTGGAGAATTATTTTAGAACTGAAAAGAACACCAATTTGAAGAATTTTTCTTTTTCTGTTTTAAACCAATTCAGACCAAACTAAGGATTTGAGGGAAAAGTTCAAATTTAAACTGTAGTATAACATAATTGCTTTCATTAAACTAAGGTTATACGTGCTAGAAGTGAAAACAGTACATTTAAAGGCTTACAAATGCCTTTTAACAAACAGATGAACATGTTTCATACACACAGTCAGTGTCATTATCAAGATCAATACTAATAAATAAAATATCTTTGCAAAAATATGAAAAATGCACTTGATAAACCAAACCATGAAATCACATGTATAATAAAAGCAGATGTTTTAATAAAACTGGTTACTTGTGAACGTGAATTATTTTATCCTATTGTTTTTTTTAAGTTCAAAAATGATACAATATATCAATTTCTTGAAATCGTTAAATTCACCTTGCAATAACAATTTAAAAATTTTGTAAACACAAACAATATTCAAATTACTTAAAGGTGTTTTTTATTTACAAAACGATACATTTAAAAAAACTAGTACTTTCAAGCATATCATGCTCATCATCATGTTTTAAAGAAGCTAAAATAATATAGAAATTGTCAAATTAACAAAAATTAGTAATTATGGAGCAATCGAAATCCAACGTCCTGCTAATTACGCTTGTAACGATACGTTATCTTACATCATTCCAAAGATTTGGTACATCATACTGAGAATAACCTGAGCACCCCCCACTTCTGTAGAACTTTGGAACAGTCCGACAGCATAGCCTCACTCCCTTTTCACTTTGAAGTTTGGAACAGCCCATCTGTAAAAAGGTCTCAGCCTCTAACTTTTTTATTGTTTTTAACCCTGATGATGAGAATGATATGCTCGAAAGTACTAGGTTTTTAAATGTATCACATTGTAAATAAAAAACACTTTTAAGTAATTTGAATACTGTTTATGTTTACAAATTTTTAAACTTGTTTTTTTAATTTATAAAACATCTCGTTCCAAATCCTAGGTAACTCAAATGAGGCTGAAATATTGCATATATTATCACTGCGCGTATAGATTTCTATTGATTCCGGATGGTAAATAAAATCTTGATGGATAAATTATTCTACTATTTAAAAAATTAATCTGAAAAGGCTCTTTGTTATGTAGTCTGGCTAAAGCTGTAGTTCTCTTGCTGTATTTGATATCTGCTATATGATCTTTGATCCTCGTTTCAAACTTTCTGTTTATAATTCCTATATAATATTGCAATGTTTTTCCTGCTTTTACGAAATGTACTTCATATACACCTGATAGTTGATCAGGTTCTGTTAAATCTATTTTTCTATGGATTATGTTTTTTTTTTTTTTTTTTTTTTTTTGCAATAAGAGAGACATTGAATTTATTAAGTTTATGAATACAAGAAAATATTGTAAAGTATATAACTTTGAATTTTTCTCAGTGAAGCTTCGTCTTATTATTCATGCTCATGATTAGTCTATTTATAGTGCTTTCTTTAGGGATGAGTTCCATATCCTGTGCCGCTTGGCGAACTTGGCGCAAAAAATCTCGCCAATTTTTTAAGATGGCGGAAAAACACCATTTCTAAATCTTTATGTTATTTATAAATCAATGATTTTGCACCCTTTTTAAAAATAAAAAAATGATGTAAAAACATGGATTTATAAATAGCATAAAGATTTAAAAACGAAGTTTCTGCGCCATCTTGGAAAATTTCTTCCGATACAATTACACAAATTTTAGCAGTATTCTAAATAAATATAAACAAATGTGCTTTTTGAGATGAATACTTGATATTGTCAGGGGAGCTCTGCCCCCCTGAACCCCCCGTTCTTAAAACATTTTTGACAATAAAAAAGAGAAAAAAACAGGCCAGAAACTTTTTATAAATTTCAACAATATTTCAAAAACTATTATTTTTAATGCAGGTAAAATCTCGCTCACAACTGCCAAAAAAATTTTATTAAATCATACTAAAAATATATATATATAAATAATTTTAAAACGTTACACGCACACACACACACACACACAAAAAAAAAAAAAAAAAAAAAAAAAAAAAAAAAAATCAGCAAGAATTTAATGTTTACATAAAGGATCCCAGTTAGGGTCTGAAAGGGGGTGGGTAAATATACACAATAAAACAATAACTTCTGAAAAAGCTCATTTGTATAGATTTATTTAGAATGCTACTAAAATTTGTTCCATTATTTTTTGCGATATCATATATTTTATTTATTTCGTTAGTTAACTGTTCAACCATTTTTTGTGATTTGAAAAATAGCAAATTAAGTTGTTTTGTATGGTTATTATTAAATGACAGTAAAACTGATTCACGTTCATTAAATAGCGAGTCACGATGTTTGATACAAGTTTGCAATAAAAATGCTTTGTACTGCCAGAGTTAAAATAAATGGCGCATTGGCATATATTTTGTCATGGTGCTGGTACAACGAAAAAGTACCAAGCGGTCATGTTTTTAATTTGAATCATGTGTGTATTTTTTAAATAAAATATTTTTTCTATTTTTTTTCAGGAGGCTTTTCGATCCTTCTGTATTTGTTTAAATGAATTTTAATCATTTTAAAAAAATGTCTATAACTCTTTTTAAATATATGATAGTCCAAGAGCAGAAAGCACAAAAACCTATGTTATCAAGCACAAGAAAAAAACCTTTATTTTATGGGAGAGTAGAAGTAGGGGAATCTAATGATACCTGTCTGCCGGAAGTGAAGTGGTGCATAAGCCAGAAATGAATACCACTAATGGTTGACTCGTAGATTTATCTTTATGTTTGTCCCATAAACAAAGATATGAAAACATGAATGATTGGGAGCAGGAAAACACAATGATAAACCTACGAGTCAACCACTGGTGGTATTAATATTTGGCTTATGCACCACTTCACTTCCGGCAGACAAGGATCATTAGATTGCCCTACTTCTACTCTTACATAAAATAAAGGTTTTTTTTCTCATGCTTGATAACATAGGTTTTTGTGCTGCCGGCTCTTGGACTATGATGTCAATCATAACTTGTACTTGATCTTTTACTTGTAGGTACTAGTAGTTATTCTGACAGTTGCTCTGGCATGGGATCCGTCTCTTAAAATCGCCGAAAAAATTGCCATTCCTCACCACATCCGACATGGTTATGACTATCCATACATTAACATAGCACAAATGATGAACAGGCGAGGTTTAAGTGTCAGGCCAGCTCTTGGTCAACAGCCTTCAGCCTTTGGAATTGCTCCACAGCAGAATTCGGGTTTCAGACAACCTGCACCAGCCCTGCCACCTCCAAGCAGGGGATTTCAGAGCCAGCCATTTGACCAGACCCGAGGATTTAGCAATAATCCTCGTCAGACGAGGTTCTTTAACTTAGGAGTACCTCGATCCAGTCCTTTCGGCTTCGAGAGAAGAAGTTCATAGTCATATCTGCATCAAATTTCGTAAGTTTTAAAATTCATTAATTTTCTTAACTTTCATGAATCTTAAATTTTCTGAAGATAAGCATTATGTATGTACAGTGCCTCAAAATTATGTCCGAATGTACTGACCTGTTTTTAAACCTTCCACTTTAAATTTTAAATGTATTAAAAAGACAGTAAATGCAATTTTTTGTCTATTCGCATATAATAAATTAAGTTGGAAGGTTTTAAAAACAGGTCAGTACATTCGGACGTAAGTTTGAGGCGCTGTAGCCAAATAAGGAGACAAGCCGCAATACACCAGCGAACTCGGCTGCTTTTCCGCCTAACTTGATAACATAGCAGTTGGACAGTTGGTGGAAACCATCCTATCTTGATCACATGACAGCTAAGAGAAGTATTGCTGTCAGTCTCTTTCGTTGGCAGGGATTATACAAATTCAATAAAATCTGCTAAGACGGAATCGGAAGGATGGAGAGCCATTCTATTTTAGACTTGCTTCCATCTTAGCGCGTATATACACTATATTGCCAAAGATGACCGGTCACTTGTAATTTTACACGTTTTCTTAAATATCTAGAAAAATACATGAGGAATTATCCTGAAACTCCAGGTGTGTAAACAAAATAGCACAGGGCATATATTTCCGTGAAGATTTTTTCCCGAAACCCCATAGGGGACCGCCAACAAATTAAAAAAGAACGATTAACTTTTGGATAACCCTGTAAAACTAATGTAGCAAAAGCGTTCAAACTGTAGATTATGATTAAGTGGTTTATTGTAATAAACTGTGTTCATTTTTATGAGAACAGCATGCATATTCGTAGAGAAATTAAAGTTTTTATAAAAAGAGTCCCAAATTTTGCCAAGTTTTTTGCTTATAATTTGTAGAGTTCTTAATATAAAAAAAAGTTCTTTCAGAAAATATGACAAACAACATCGTACACAATACCCTGTAATCAGAATTAAAAAATAATAAAAAATTGTATGAAAAATGAGCAGGTTTACTAAATAATGATTCACTGCGCATGCCCGAATGTAATCAAAATATAATTTGCATAATGTGTTAGCTAAATGTATAGAGCAACTTTTGTGAAAGTCTCAAAAACATAGTTTGAAAAGTTTGAAAATTATCGTTGATAGAATAAGCTCAAAATCCGTTATTCTCAAAAGGAAGCAAAAAGATGAGGGGCTATATCCAAATACAGTAGTACGTGTAATATTGTGTATGTTATATTGGCACTAATCAATCGATATTTGGATAAAGCCCCCCATCGTTTTGCTTCATTTGACAAAAAAAGGCGTCTACACATTAAAAATTGTACCAACTCTGAATTTTCAAAAATTGTTTGAAAATTCAGAGTGGATTCAAATGGATCTTATTGATAAGATCCATTTTTGACACCTTATTTTAGTTTCCTTAATTTATTAATTTTTGCATACAACAAACCACAATCGTTAAAAATACCGATGTGTAATTTTAAAGCTAATTTGAGTAATTAGTTTTCGAGATACGGGGAAATTGTTCCTTTCTATAATTTTAGGGGACGTCTTCTTTTATCAATAGAACCACAGAAACAACTCGTAGAAATTTACCAAAAGCACTTTATAGGATTTTCCTTAATGTAAAGTAAGCGTATTTTAAATTCAAAATTCCTATATAATTTTATTGGAGGCTAGTTGAGTGTTTTCGGTACTTTTTCTTGTTAGAAAATTATCGATGAACGCCTAACACTTTTTGTATTATAAGTGCATTAAGATTTAGAGAAATTATATAAGCTCTATCTCTTTCCTGGCTGTCAAGGAATTCAAATAGGGTGTCAAAAGTGATTGTTACCATTTAAAAAATGTACGTTCGTGCATTTTTTAATCTGTAGACAATTTCCAAGGCAATTTCCATTTCGGCTTCGAGCGAAGAAATTCATAATCATATCTCCACAAACGAAAAATCTTAGTAGCTAATCAATTTTATTTTTCTTCTCTGGATATATATATATATTTTATATAATTTTAATTTATTTTATACTTAGATATTTTGAATAATTTTTCCTTTTCGAATTGAATGAACCTGGTATTTTTTCATCTAAGATCTTAATTTTATTTTTCTAACGGATAAACTTCTAACACTTTTTTTTATGATTCTATGAAGATTTGAGATAAACTATGGCGCGCACTTTTCCGGATTGTTTTGATCCAAGAAACTCAAATTAAAATGTCGAACTTGGATGTTACCATTAGAAAAATAAAACTGATACAAGTTCTAATATTAAGACAACCTTCGGAGCATTATTTATACGCATATAATTTAACAGTAGATATTATTTCCTGTCTTATGATATCTATACCATTTTTTATATGATTATTTACAGCGGAAGTAATAGGAGATGATGATCCGATCGATTCCGATAACTCTTCCCCAGGACTATACATCGGTTCAACGGAAATGCCGAATAAATTGAAATTGTTCATCGGATCTCTAAGTAATGATCAAATTCGGTATCCAATATATAAGAAGTTATTCATATACCTTGATTTACACGATACATAGAAACATAGAAGTATATTTTAATCACGTTATTTGTCAATAATGATCGAATATCTGAATCAGAATTTTTTTGTGTTACAACTTCTATCAAACTATTATTTACATTATAAATCAGCTCATTAAAATCGACTAAAAAATTGAAATGATATTTTTAAAATCCTCAATAATTGTCTAATATCTAAAACGTTATTTCCGGAATATTAAAACTAATATCAGTATTTGATTTACATTGTAAAACGGTTCATTGAAATTACTTCTATCTTCTTTAATTTATCTCCTTGCAAATACACAGCCACTCTGAAATTATCCTGTGCCATTGTTGGGGATAGATTGCCGTTGCATACTTTATTAACGTTTAACTGATGTTACCGGTCTCTCAGACCGCGGCTTTTTTCGATTTTTATAGTTTAACTTGCAATTTTCAGTTTAACTACAAACGCTACCGATATTTTGTTCTGTTTGAAGCTTTAGTACTATCACTAGAGACTATTGGATAGGTGAATCTTAATCATAACGGTCCTGGGCAAAAAGTTTAGTACAAAAGCACCATCCTATGAGTTAATCGTGCCTTTTATTCATCTTTCGTTGCAGCGGTCTCACAGACCGCTTCCCTCTAGTTATGTGACAATTTCTGTGACATCAGTTAAAGGTTAATTAAAGAAAAATAGTTTTTTGAAATTCTGACTGTTTCATTCTTCCATAAAGATCACAGCAGATTGTTTTGTTTGGGGCAGTACGGTTACGGTTTTCACTGCCGATCGTCGTTGTGCCAAATTACGACAAAATGTTTCATTTGGCGAGGAAAGGAACAATCGAAATCCCCAAATTGCGAAAACCTTTTTCTTGTGTACGGGCGGCACACTCATTCATATTGCTATGCGACTGTTGTGGCTTACAGGGTCCAATTAATCCTACATAGGATCCTCGGGAAAAGATCTAATAGTAGACAACTGTAGTATTTTTGTGGCCACAATTTGCACTCAGTTTAAGTTTAAGAGAATATATCAAAATTCTGGTAGTGAGGACCTATCGCCACCCCCCCCTATTTCGGCTGATTTCCGCTCCTTAAAAATAACTCATCTACACCCCCCCCCCCCCTCCACTCCCATCAATAAATAAATTTCCCTTTGCCCAATCGCAGCACACAATTAAAATCCTTTAAAACTTTTGAGATATTTAAACTTTGCTGACGCTATTTTTTTTTACTTGATTGTACCAATTCATCATCTAAGTCTCCCACCATTCCCCTTAAATTATCACTTCTTGTTTTACTACTTTATACCGAGCACTGAGCACACAAAGTTTAAAATCTTTAAAGCACTTTAATTTTAATTTCTTTTCTGCTTTGTTACTCCGGCTTGCAACATAGAATGGGGTGTTCCAGATCTAGTGAACACTTGTTTGAATATATCGTAATTGGATAGATATAACTGTACTTTTTCTTATGTAAAAGTGTTTGGAAAGAGAAACATACATCTATTACAGAATTTCAATTACGCGAAACGGGAAACTTTACTTTCAAATAGATAATAATAAACCTAAATACAATATCCCTTCCGCTTGTTAGCGTCGTAAGGGTAATTTAAGACGGCTTGTTTCTTTTTATTCTGAAATCTAATTCCAGTAAAATTTAGCAGGCTGATCTGTTCTAATTCGAATAAATTGGTATCATTCAACTTATATTCTTTACCGCTAAGTTTATAGCGTTTATTGTTTTGCTGCGAAATAACACTGATATATTAAGGAAGCTTTCTCAAATCAAAGCGAATTTGAACGAATAACTTGTAGGGTGTCAGGTCAGGAAGTATTTTACATAATGATGTAGAATTTCCAGTTGATAGTAATAATAGAATTTGTCAAGAGAGGAAGTTGTAAATCTGAATTTATCAACCATTAGGGAAGGAAAGGATAAAGTGGCCACTAAGTGGTTTGATGAATTTTTATTACACCTTTTTAATCAGTAAAGTTCTAGAAACAAGCACCAATTGTAACCGTGATAACTTTATTTTCAAACAAAAATATAGAATGCATTACTTTGGATGAAAAAAGGCACTACATATTTATTCTGTAAAATTCAAAATTTGGTTCATAAATTAATTTCTTATTATTAATTATGCGTTTTATTAAAGAAAGTACACAACAAATAAAACAAACAAACAAAGAAAAAGAAAAGTGCCCAGTTAAACTGGTGGCATTGAGCTCACAGGCTAGGCTATTCGCACTAATTGTATATTATACTCTTATTTCAAAAAGAATGTCCCTCGAAAAATAAAGTAAGGGGGGCGGGGATTAGCGCCTCCAACCCGTTTCCCCTCTTTATTCTTAACCAATTAGCCTCCAAATATTACCAGGGAAGCGCCTTATCGAAATAAACCGGTATACCAAATTTTAAGCAAATCGGATAGAGAAACCCATTTATCTAAATTAAGGAGGATTAGCCCCACGTTCCCCCTTTATACTTAACCAATGAACCACCAAAACTAATCAGGGAAGCGCTTTAGTAGAATGAACATAGAAAAAAAATTTGGAGCAAATCGGATATTTCTATCAAGAGTTATCGAGTTACGTACATACATACATACAGAACCGGTGACCACATTAGCTCTCAGGCTTTGATAGCCTGTGAGCTAAAAACATTTAAATATTCTTGTTTATAAACTGACAAATATAAATGTAATTTTAGTTACGGTCTTGTACTATCTTTACTGCCATACCGTCTGTCCTGTGAGAGACGCATAACAGGAAGTTTACGGTGAATGTTCTATAAGTTAGTGCAAAATGAGCCACCAACAAGTGAAACTTCTGCTGTGTCAATATAGTTAGTACAAATGAGCAACGCACCACAGTTATTTTTTAAAAGGTTATGAAGATATTGCAAGGATTTTATGTTTCTTCCCATTTCTGAATTACAATTGAACTAAAATATGTGTATTTGTTAAATATTGTATTCTTTTTTAAAAAAGCGCTCCAAACGTAGACCTTAACCCCTTGGGGACGAGCGGCACGTATACGTGCCGCACGAAGCGCTCAGAATCCTTGATTTTCCTCATCAGTAAAATTTTACTGTAAAACTTGCCTTATTTAATCAGCGCATTTTCTCGATTCATCAAAACACAAATTTCTGTTTTTAAAAAACGGTGACAAAAGATTAAAAATTTCGTAAAAGGCTCCCGTCGCGAAGAGGTTAAAGAAGCCGTGGGACATCTCTTGTCTAATACCCTTTTCTTTTGGAAGTCCTTTTTAAAGATTACTGGAAAACAGAACTAATGTCTTTCTGCCATTGCCCATTGATATTTTAAAAGAATAAGAATTGTGACTTTTGCTAATTTCTGCCAGTCGCTGAATATAAATAGCAAAATTGCCCATTTTAAACAGATTTTCAGACACATGACCCATTTCTGCCAGTCGCTGAATATAAATAGCAAAATTGCCCATTTTAAACAGATTTTCAGACACATGACCCATTTCTGCCAGTCGCTGAATATAAATAGCAAAATTGCCCATTTTAAACAGATTTTCAGACACATGACCCATTTCTGCCAGCCGCTGAATATAAATAGCAAAATTGCCCATTTTAAACAGATTTTCAGACACATGAAAATCACGAAACATTGTCATGCGAGAGTATTCAGGACTAATACACACTTCCATGTAAGAAAAGATTTTAAAAGCGTAAAAATATTTTTGATATTGATTGATATTTTAAAAGAATAAGAATTGGGACTATTGCTAATTTCTGCCAGTCGCTGAGTATAAATAACAAAATTGCCTATTTTAAACAGATTTTCAGACACATGAAAATCAGGAAACATTATTATGCGGGAGTATTCAGGGCTAATACACACTTCCAAGTAAGAAAAGATTTTTAAATCGAAAAATAATTCTAGAATCAGTTTTAAAAAGTTGTTACAATTTTCTACTGTGTATTTTCGGTGCCGGGCTGAGGGTCTGATGACACAAAAGTTTTGAGACGATGGCGGACTCGGATTTCAAATCGTCGGGCTTGGGGCTCTGAATACAGGTTCAACTAGTCTACATTCCTATAATTTGTGTAGTTTCATTTTAAACCTCAATAAATGCAATGCCGAAAATATAGCCGCTTTGCAGGTCTTTAACACTTTGCAGTCCAAGCACTTGTCTGAATCGGGATCATTTTTCTTTCCAAAATTTGCTTTGGCACCAGTAATAAAGGAAAATACAATTTACCTTATTTAATTAGAGCATTTTCGAAATTGTGTAATTGGAGGTAATTTGTTTTAAAAGGGTGCCAACCTAATAAAATTTGTGTAAGAGTCACCAGACCGCAAAGGGTTAAACAGTTATTCGTGTCTGGAATTGAATTCCAAATTCATAACTTTACCATGGATATTTTTGCTTATAATTTTTATTTTCTCTAATCTGAAGCATTTTTTAGCCTATATATTGAATTACACAGTAAAATAATAATAATAATAATGATAATAATAATAATAATAAAATATTTTTAAAAGGATAATTTCTTTTTGCCTTTGCATCTTTTCAGCTTTTTTGGCGTTGAGGCTGGGGGGGGGGGGATTTTTCAATTTGGAAATATTTCTATATTCATATTGTAAGAAAATTATCTTTGTACATTCCCCAATTCTACAAAATACTAAGAAAAATATTTAAAATAAAAGATTTGAGTGGGGTTGTAAATATTGCACAAAATCTCTATAAATTCAAATTTAATTAATCCTTCTAAAATTTATTAAAGAATTATATAAATATTCCAATGTATTTTCAAAAATTCACGAAAAATGTTTTAGAAGATAAAATTTTCATGAATTCATAATTCAGTACATAAAGGGTTAAACGTAAAGATATAAACTTCTGACTATGGAAGCTATTTGAAATAGAAATGAGTTTTACATTTTTTTTTATAAATAAATTATTTATAGAGTCATAAGCGATTTTGATCACGTGACTAGATTTTTTTTTCTTTTTTTGCTGACTGTTTTTTCAGCTTTCGTCCGAAAATTCGGTTCAAAACGTTAACTTTGACAGTATTTTATGAAAGATCTATTGCGATTACAAAAAAGAGGAAAACGTCTTTTAAATAATTTCTGATTAACAACACCTACCAGTTTCATACGTTTCCGAACAAAAATGAATTAAAACTTATGTCATAAAGTTTCCCCCATTGGATTTGAGAACAGCCTTAAAGTGTATTTTTCATGGACTACATAAAATGCATTTTGGGACCCCTTATAACTGGGGGACCGGAGCGCGTGCCCCATGTTTCTCTGTGATAAGTAGACCTTAATCTAGGCAGCTCTTCCCCTACTCTATGTCTCACATATTTTCGCCTATCACTACCAAAGAGGGATATTTTACTCTCATCGCTCTAGATTATTTGCTTCCACTGATTTTCTGACCAATTAATGTTTTCTTTTGCCCACTGAACTCGTTGCTGAAGATTTAAAAATGGTTTTTTCCTCGAAATTCTACATTTTCAGTTCAAAACCTGCTAATCTTCTCCTTATTGTTCTTGAACTAACTGAAATACCCATTGCATTCATTTCACATCTAGCAGCATCTGATGAAATTCTTCTACCTTTGAGACATATCTTTTTTATCGTTCTATCGTCAGAAGCACTTGTGCATTTTTTTTTTCGGCCTGATCTTGCCTTATTTATCACTGATTTAGTTTCTTCATAACGTAAGCACAACTTTCGTACGCCAGATAAACTGACTGATCCACCAACTTGTCTTGCAATTTCAGCATAAGAGAGATCATTTTCTCTCAATATGACAATTCTGCTTCTTTTTGTAGGTGTCCAATATTGTGTTTAAAATTAATACAAGAACAAATGATTTTAAAATCCATTCTCATCAATGGTTTTGTGTCTCATTTCAGATTTCCTCGAACAAACCCCTGTCATTACGCACTCTCATCCAGCTTCTTATAACTGATGTCTGAATGTGTAAAAGAGCTTCAGTTCAACATTCAAGCAAGAGTAAACGAACAATTGAAACAACGATGAACTGACTGATTGCGTCATTTAAACATTATCTATATTTCTGCATAAGAATAAACGAATATAAATCTCTATGAGATGCATGATTCATACATTCTGTAAATTATTTTCTGGGAATATGTTTTATTTTGTACCATCGGTACATCGTGTAGAGTTACATTCCATCAGTGTATGTAAATTGCTAAAGAAAAAGCACAAAAAAAAAAATATTTTTATTGACAGCTATTTTCATATAAAAACTATTTATTATATTTCTTTTTTTATTATTGTAGAGATATATTTAAATGTGAAAAACTTGTATGGTACAATCTCTGTAATAATAAAAGAGTTGATTATTTAAGATGACATATTTTTTCTTTTTGTCTGTTTTGTGTAATAGAAACATTGCTTATGTCGGAACGGTGACTAAAATAGTTCTAGAAGCGGAAAGGAAAAAAAAACAAGATGTTTCGTCATTTCCGCCCGCTTCTTTTCTTCGTTAATACTAGACAAGGGGATCGAAGGACGTGATTAAGACTCCTCAATATATTAGTATACAGGGTGCCCAGTCTCACCGGTGTCCAATGGCTAATTTCTAAGCCGTTAGCCATAGACGTATAGTTACACTTATAATAATGTTTTAAATGAGGTAAAAAATTATTTTAAAAATCGTTTTGATCAAAAAAAACATTTCTTAAAAAGTTACGAAATTTAAATATTTATATGGTTCTCCGGTCTTATAAGTGATATTTAGTAAAAATTGCCTATTGCACTAGCAAGTAAGAAAAAAAAAACACATTCAAAAAAAGCTATTTGATTCCAACATGTTTCTGAAGTCATGCCTACAAGTCTCAAGTTTTTTTACTTATATAAGCGACTCTGTGGAGTGTGTCAGAAAGTTCACGTTGTTGAGCGGAATAAACTATTTCTTTTTAGGATAACTTTAAGTTTACAATTAGAACAATTCACATAAGTACACATACACATATAAAATTTTATTAAAAACAATTAAAATATAATTAAAATATATATAAACGTTTCGGCTATTTTCATAGCCCTCATCAGTAAACGAACAGAGTCACAAAACAGCAAGAGCCACAGTAAACTAAAACAGTTAAAATCATGGTTCAACTAGGATAGAATAATCAGCAGGAACTTGTGTCGCTTCGTTAATTGGCCATTCAGCTAAAACAGTCATCCAACCCTCAAGGAAGACACGACTAATATATACGGGCAATTGGCTTCCGCAATTCGCGCATTCTCAAAATCGGGAACATAATCAAACTCAAGTGCATGAGCAACCAATCTTGAATTTAGAGTACCTTTATTAAAAGAGTTTTTAAGTTCCTTAAGTCTAGCATTCAGAGAGCATCAAGTCTCACCAATGTAAATCGAGCTGCAACCTTTACAAGAAATTTTATAAACGACACCATTCTGGTCAAATTTCGAATATTTATGTTTAAAACTACTGTAAAAATTACCAATGCGATTTAAAGGAACATGAGCTGTCCTAACATTAACATTCTTGAGTACGGCTGAAATTTTCTCCGAAATATTACTGTAATAAGGCAACGATATAATAGTTCCTATAGGATTGACACGCTGTTAAGGAGTGGGATACTGATCGGATTTGCTCGTAAGTTCCGAAATAACTCTAAGGCGCGCCACACACCAGAGAGACATGCGACAATAATCGTGAGACATGAGGCAAATTCTGCTGTTCAAACCGGTTTTTTCTTTGTTAACATGGTGAAATTGTCGCATGCCTCACGCTTTTCTGCCGCATGTCTCCCTGGTGTGTGGTGCGCCTAAGACACCAACGACGTGGATAGTCATTTAGACGTAGATCATTCATTATCTTACTAATTTCACTATCAAAACTAACTCTGTCACTGCAAAATCTCAAGGCTCTGTTGTACAAAGATCTGACTACTGCAATTTTATATGAAAGCGGGCTATTGTATTTAAAATTTAAAAATTGCCCGGAGGAAGCACTTTTTCTGTAAATAGAATTTTCAAAATAGGAATACTATTAACAATTTTTCACTTCAGCAAAACATCAAGAAAGGGAGTGACTTGTTATTTTCAAACTCTATCGTGAACTGGATTTAAGAGGAAAAGGAATTCGCTTTGTTGAAAATCTCTACAAGTTTATCTTCTTCAGCAATTATAAAAATATCATCTACATACCGCCTCCAAAACTTAATCTTATTACCCAAACCGAAAATAATATCTTACTCCAAATACTGCATAACAATCTCTGCTACTCTCACAGACAGGGGGGAGCCAATTGCTATTCCTTTTAACTGTTTATAAAATGTAGCCTAAAAAACGAAACAATTTGATGTCAGACAAAATTCAATGAGTTTAATTGAATTTTGTCTGACATCAAATTGTTTCGTTTTTGCAACGAATTGCAACGTCCATATCTAAATTAATAGCACTATCAAAATCGTACCACATGCTCTGAACAGCGAGGCAGACTAGATTTATTGGTATAGACGTGAACAAAGATACCACATCCAAAGAAGCCAACACACAGTTGTGAGGCATAACGAAATTCTTCAAATCATCATGAAATTTAAATGAGGAATTAATACTGTAAGACGAGGAGACTGTCATCAGCTTGAGAATAACTGACAAAAATCTAGATAATTTATACAAGGGGGAGGGGCTGTAATCAATAATAGGTCTAAGAAGAATATTAGGTTTGTGAGTCTTCGGTAACCCATAAATTCTTGGAACGAGAACTGTATAACATTTAAGACTTTTGGCAAGAGTAGGATCCGAAAACCGTTAACGAAGTTCTGTAAATTTTGTTTTGTAAATTTGGATTCTTTCTTATCAATTTGGAGAATTTTCATCAAAAATTATGACGCCTAGAGCATTTCAAATATCTAAAAACGTTGAAAAGTCAGTTTTGTGAAAAAGAGATTTAAAGTATATTAAAGGACCGAGAAATTGTTTGAATACAAAGTTCAAATGCTTGTAACTTTGTGAAAAATAATTGTATATGCATGCGGTTTTTCGCAAATGGCTCAGAACAAACTGGAGAATAATAACATACACAAAAATAATTTTCGATTTTTGGGTCCATTTCTGCTCAAATAAAGGTCCACGGTTCCCCTTTAACCCCCTTGGGGGATGAATTTTCAAGAATCCTTTCTTTTTGCTTGCCTAAGTCATAACAGCAACCTACTGTCCAAATTTCGCGATCTTGACTTTAGTCGTTTCAGCTGCGTTATTGAGTCAGTGAATCTGTCAGGAGTTCTCTGTTCTGTGCATGCATCCTCTTATTAAACAAATGCTATGTCAGAAAGGTGCCTACTTGATTTGCATACTTTTTGAATTGGACCTATCTTTCTATTATTACCAGCGGTTCAGGGAATTCTATCTATTTTGAATCATACGGTATAGAAGTAAATAGTACTATTAAAACAAGCACTTCTGTGTATTTGCATTAAATGCTCATTTTAATATATACGTTTTAATTTGTCGTCAAATCCATAGCATAATAGTAAATAATATAGTCTATACAATGAAGAACCCGTGAGAATATAATTGAATGAAATTGAACTTTCTATTCTACTCTAAAAAATTCTAACTTGGCTTATTCTAACTTGAAATATTTTTTCCCCCAAACTTTCAAAGAAAACAAAATGGTAGTGTCAATTTAACCTAAAATGGTTTTGGGCCCACCCAATATTTTTCAAAAGTTGGCGCCACTGCTTAAAGTATCAGAAGAGTTTATTTCCCGTGTACATTTCTTCATTACAGCCGAAGGGAGTCACTTCCAGCAAATTTTAAGATAGCTTTATTTTTCATTAATTAAGTTTTAGGTTAGATATTATAATAACATTTCAAAATATGTTTCATTTTATAAAGAATTGCGACTTTTGCTTTTCATCATTTCATTTAACAAAATATCTGTTATTTTAAGTTATATTTTTAGTGCAAGCTCTATATTTTTCTTTAATATGTCAGACTGAAAACAGATTTCAAATTTATACTGTAATGTGAATTTTACTCCTGACTATCATTTTTATATATATATATCTGACGATTATTCATATTTCTAGTAAATATGCGACTGACCCCTATTTCACAGAAAAAAAGATGCTTCAAATTTAAACAGCTATTACTCGGTCAGTTTTAATTGTAGAAGAATGGGCTTTTTTTTTTTTTTTTTTTCCCTTTGCTTCTTAGTGTAATAGGATATTTTTGCTAAATATAACTCATAGGACCGGCGGACCGTATAAAAGTTTAAAAACCGTAATTTTTTAAGAAATGTTTTTATTGACCCAAATCACTTTTAAAATACTTCTTTACCTCGTTTAAAATATTTTTTTTAATTAGAACTATATATCTATGCCTAACGGTTTTGAAATTAGCCATTGCACACCATTGAAAGTGGACACCCTGTATACTACAGTAGCCCTCGACGGAACAAGATGTGCTGTAGGGGATTAATTTGTCTGACTTCTCTGAGCTAGTTTTATACAATTACAGCGTAGAGAATCAGGCTCCACCATTTTCTGCACAAAATTTTCTTCCTTCTGCTAAAATGGTTGGGTTTTTGGCTGACTAGTTGCAGACTCCATAGTTATCTTTTGCACAGAAGGTTAAGCAGACTAGCATCTCTGTTAAAGTTGAATCCGACCTATTACAAACACTCATGTCTGAGTCGGTATTCAAAACCGGTACCTTTTATCAGGTAGCCAGAGCCCTAAACACTAAACAAAATAAAAAATGGAATCTATCCTAACTGAACAACTGATATAAGTAAGATACAAAATGTTAAAAAAAAGAAAATACTTCAGTTGAGTGAACCAAAAATTTTTATTTTTAATAATAACTATTTTAGATTGATTTACCATTTTAAGATTTTAAAGCAAACGAAATGGCTTCATACATAGTGCTTGCTTTTACAAACACGTTCAAAACTGAAAAAATATCATTGGATAAATGTTTTTATTACTATTAGAAATACTAATATCTTCAGAAATATATAAAACTTATCATTTATCAAGTTAATTGCTTTTCAAAAACACTTTATGTTTGCAATAAATGAAACAGTTTACTTCTTCTACCCATCATGTTACAAAAATAGAACATTACTTCCTGTTTCATCTTTTGAACTGTCAATCAAATGTTAATAAACACTTAAAGCTGCAATATTGACAGCATAAAGAACTATATCAATAATTTAGTGACTTTAAATGACAATAAGTATTTTATTAATATACATAATCTTGATTTTATTTATGTCATTAATCAAGTCTAAATAATGTTTTGTATTATTATTCTTCAGTATCTGTAAATATTTAGCCGAGTAAGGAGCAAAAATAAATGCTCCAGTATGTATCTTTAGAAATATAAATATTTTAGTTTAAAAGCATAAGTGCTGTTATATCACATTAGTCTCAATTTTAATAATCTAACAATGATTATGATACTGATGTGCTGCCTTCCTTAAATATTAAATACAAGTATATGATAATTTAATAAAAGGGATTATTTGAAAATTAAAAGGTGCTAATAGAATCAAAAATGGCTTCAGTAAAAGATGCACAGATTATAGAGAAGCTCAACTCGAAAAATTATAGTATTTGGAAATTTAAAATTGAGATGCTTCTCATAAAAGAAAATCTTTTTGAGATCATTACTGAAGAGCCACCAAACCCAATTACAACAGATTGATCCAAAGAGGACCGGTAGGCAAGAACTATTATTAACATTAGTATTGAGGATAGCCAGATCGGCCACGTAAAAAATATTCAAAATGCTCGAGATACATGGAACATTTTAAAATCAATTCATGAAAGAAGTAATTTATCGAGTAAGTTATACCTTTTACGCAAGTTGTATAGCTCGAAATTAACTGAAGGTGGTGATATGGTTAAACATATCACAAACATACTTGAAATAGTTGACAAATTATCAGCTATAGATGAAAATGTAAAAGATAATCATATCTCAGCACTTTTGCTGTGTAACTTGCCAGCTTCTTATGACACACTCATAACGGCACTTGAATCCCGAAATGAAGAAGAATTGACACCTACTTTTATAACAAGTATATTAATCGACGAATTTAATCGCAGAAGCTATAGTTCGGGATTATCTGAAGATACCGCTAGAGCATTCAAAACTACGAAGAAATTTAACAATGTGGGTTACAAATTCAACAATGCGGGATATAAAAAGGAACAAAAATACCGTTCAAATTGCAAATTGAAAAACCATTCCACTAAGGAATGCTGGCATAATAAAAATAAACAATAAACAATCCACATAATACATATATTATAACCAAAACTACAAGAAAAATTTTACTTCTTCTCTTGTTTTCCAAAAGGATGATAAAAACGTTAGAAATGATTATGTATTAAATTCGGATAAAAATGTCGATTGTAATGAGTATGAAAGTGAGCAAGTTAATAAACACTGTGCGTTTATAATAAAACCGCTCAATAACAAACGTGGATAGTTGACAGTGGCAGTTCTAGTCACATAACAAATGATGAACATTTATTTACAGAAATTAAATAAAATGAAAAAACTAATGTTGTTATTGCAAATGGAAGCAAATTAGTTTCTTATGGATCGGGAAACACACTAATAAATACAATAACTTCAGACGGTGAAACGCACAACATAACACTTAAATATGTTTTATTTGTCCCAGAAATAGAGTCAAATCTTTTTTCCGTTAATAAAGCTACAGAAAACGGTTGCGAGATTTTATTCAAAAATTATAAATGTAACTTAACGTTTAACGGAATAACCCGCCTGGAAGCTGTAAAGAAAAATAATTTATATGAAATTCAATTAGAAAATGAAACCAGAAACAAACTATGTAAATAAAACTTACACTTGTAACAACAATAATTGCATAGAACTATGGCACAGAAGGTTTGGCCATAAAAATTTTGCATCTATCAAACAAATCGAAGAAAAACACCTAGCGAAGGGAATAGAAATAGATAAATGTAAGCATGACACAACTTGTGAAACTTGCATGAAAACAAAGCTTACAGATGCACCTTACCCAAAATTAGCAGATTATAGAGCCACTAAACGATTGGCGTTGATATACTCTGACGTATGTGGGCCTTTCCAAATACCAACCATAGGGGGAAAACATACTTCTTAACATTTGTAGATGATTATTCTAGATTTACCATTCTGTATTTATTATCAAAGAAATCAGAAGTTTATGAAAAACTTAAGGAATTTGTTGCCTTAGTTAGTAACAAATTTGGCGAAAAACCGAAAAATGTAAGAACGGACAATGGAGGGGAATTTAACAATGATTTAGTTGACAACTATCTTAGAAAAAATGGCATAAAGCACCAACACACTGTTCCGTACTCTCCGAGCCAAAATGGTGTTGCTGAATGCAAAAAACAGAACTCTAATTGAAATGACTAGAGCTTTGCTTAGCGAAGCAAACTTGCCTCAAAAATTCTGGGGTGAGGCTATCTGTGCGGCGAATCACCTTCAAAACCGATTACCTACAAAAGCTAATGATAAGACCCCGTTTGAGCTTTGGAATGAACGATCACTAAATTTACATTACCTTAGAGTGTTTGGCTGTAAAGACTTTGCTTATGTCAACAAAAATAAATGACAAAAATTAGGTGATAAGGCGGTTGAAGGTATTTTTGTCGGCTGCGACAATTACTCCAAAGGGTACCGTATTTACACAAGTGGTAAAGAAATAATAATCGCCAGAACAGTAAAGTTTCTAGAAAATAAAAATATACACTAGAAAGTAGAAACACAATTAAATTTGAGAGAAAAACCATCTGATGAAAATAAAAAATCACAGAATAAAAACATTGTAGAAATTGAAGTCACGAACACTGAAGACACACCAAGTGAGTCTAAACAATTAACACCAGAACCAAGGCGTCAAGGTCAAATAAAGGAGTCCCTCCAGACAGATTCATTTACATGATAAATCACGAACATATTAAAAAACCAGAAAATTTTCATGACATAATGAATATTGAAAATCCAGAAGTAAAACAAAACTGGTTAAATGCGACACAAGAAGAGATAAATTCTCTTAACAAAAACAAAACATGGACAATAGTTGATCCCCCGCAAGGTAAAAAAATAATTGATTTTTAAAACTAAATATGACGATCAAGGAAGAATACAGAAATATAAAGCGAGATAGTGGCGAAAGGATATTATCAAAAATATGGCATAGATTATGAAGAAACTTTTGCCCCTGCTGTTTCATACACGACACTTAGATGTTTTATAGCAGCAGCAGCTTATCACAAATTAAAAATTAACCACGTTGATATAAAAACGGCTTTCCTGTATGGCAATTTAGATGAAGAAATTTACATAACTCAGCCAGGATGCTATATTATTCCAAATCAGGAAAACAAAGTATGCCGATTGAATAATAGTCTGGGTGCTACGGTTGAGAAAACTGAAAATCGTGATAAGAATATACCAATTGGTGAGTATCTACTTTATATTAAAACAATGCATTTCAGAGGGGGAGGCATCGCGTAAAGTCGTGGGAATTCAAGATGGCGGCTGTTATTCAAAATGGCGTCATTTTCTGAATTTTCTTACTATCCATCATATAAATGTGTATTTCAGGTCGATTTCGATGTTTTTAACGTCAAAAATTCCGTTTTTAATACTTTCCGTCATAGTTGAATCAGTTTATTAATTCAGTTTGCCTGTTTGTTTGTCAGTCTGTCTGCTTGACATTCCATGCATTAACTCGCTTAAATATCGTTACTCCTATTAAATTCACTCAGATTTTCATGTAATTTATATATGTTATTGAAGTTTACAATAAAATGTCCCGAATAAAAGTTCAACTGTATAGGTTTTTATAATCCGTTTACAGGGCCCTCAAAAAAATTCCATTACATTATTGTCATATAGGGGAAATCGTTTGCAATGTGTTTTAGTCATGTCTCTGAAACAAATTCATATTGATATACATGACTGAGATGCACTACAAGATACTTACTATAGAATAAGGTGTGCATAGTATTTATCGTTTATTTATAGCGACACACCAAAAACACAATACGTGCGTATGTAAATCGTGTATAAATTCTATAAAGGTCATCAGTTAAATCAACTGTTATTAGTGGAGCTGATAGGTATGAAGAACCTGCATTTTGTGATAAAGATATCCCGAATGGTCAGTATCTACTTCATATTAATACAATGCATATAAGAAGTTGCAGCATCGTGGAAATTCATAGGAATTCAAGATGGCTGTTATTTATTCAGAATTCTTTGCATTTTTATTTCTATACATCTTATAAAAGTGCCTATGATGTCAATTTCGATATTTTTAAACTGAAAAGTTCCTTTTTAATATAAAAAATACGCTTAAAACGAAAATAGGACAATTATTAAAGTATTTTTGTATTTTATAGTGAGGAAAATGAAAGGAATAAATAAATAACAAAAATGCATTTTTATCAATACCTTAATTATACAAGATATTAAAAAAATTGCATGTTACATTTAAAGTTAGAGAATATAAAAACTTCACTTTGTATCATCAAATTTCTCACATTCGTTTTTGCAGTTGCACAATGATGTGCAAGAAAGTCCAACCTTTCTACAGCCACACTTATTTTTACAGATTTTGCACATACATTTTATATCAAAGACGCTTTTATACGATGAATAGTATAAAAATTGCAAGAATTTCAGAAAATGACGCCATTTTGAATAACAACCGCCATCTTGAATTCCTACGACTTGACGCGATACCTACCCCTTTTATATGGATTGTATTAATATAAAGTAGATCTCACGATTTGTAGTTTTCTCAACCGTAGTACCCGCATTAATAGACACTAACGTAATGGAATTCTTTTGAGAGCCCTGTAAACGGCTATAAAAGCTGTACACTTTAATTCTTATTCGAAACATGTTATTCTAAACTTCAGTAACATATATAAATTACATGGCAATTTGAGTGAATTTAAGCGAGTAGCGATATTTAATCGAGTTAGAGCATGGGATGGAAAGCAAACAGACAGACAAACAAACAGACAAACCGAATTCAGAAACCCTTTCAACTATGACGGAAAGTATTAAAAACGGATTTTTTGACGTTAAAAACATCGAAATCGACCTGAAACACGCATTTATATTATGGATGGTAAGAAAATTCAGAAAATGACGCCATTTTGAACAACAACCGCCATCTTGAATTTCTACGACTTTACGCGATGCTTTTACCTCGTATATGGATTGTATTAATATAAAGTAGATACCAATCGGTATATTCTTCTCACGATTTAAAGCTTTCTCAACCGTAGCACCCGCAGTAATTGACAATGACATAATGGAATTCTTTTGAGGGCCCTGTAAACGAACTATAAAACCTATACACTTCATTTTTATTCGGAACATGTTATTGTAAACTTCAATAACATATATAAATTACATGACAATCTGAGTGAATTTAAGCGAGTATCGATATTTAATCGAGTTAGAGCATGGAATGGAAAGCAGGCAGACAGACTAACAAACAGACAAACTGAATTCAGAAACTCATCCAACTATGACGGAAAGTATTAAAAACGAAATTCTTGACGTTAAAAACATCGAAATTGACCTGAAACATTCATTTACATGATGGATAGTAAGAAAATTCAGAAAATGACGCTATTTTGAATAACAGCCGCCATCTTGAATTCCCACGACTTTACGCGATGCTTCCCCCTCTGAAATGGATTGTATTAATATAAAGTAGGTACTGACCAATAGGTATATTCTTATCACGATTTGCAGTTTTCACCTTATTTTGGTCGCGTAGCACTTGGACTATAAATCCATTTATGGATTGGAACAAGCAGCCAGGGCCATGACACACTAAGATAAAAAAAATCATTAAATGACTTAAAATTTAAACAGTCTAATTCGGATACATGATTATACGTTCTAAATAAAGGAGAAAACAAAACGTATATAATCGTTTATGTTGATGATATCCTCATAGCTGGAAAAGATGACGAAATTAAAGATATAATAGAAAAACTTATGAGTGAATATGAATTAAAAAATCTAAGAGAACTAAGTTTTTATTTAGGAATAAAAATCGAGAAAACAGCAGAAGGTTACCAATTAAATCAAAAACTAAAATAGAAGAGCTAGTAAAAAAGTTTAAATTAGAGGAAGCTAAACCAGTAGGTACTCCGATGGAACCTAATTTTAATAGATTAGAAGATAATGACAATCTATTGCCAAATAATGTTAAATACAGACAGGCGATAGGTTCATTACTTTATATCACATCTGTCAGTAGACCTGACATTTCTGCTGCTGTCAATATTTTAAGTAGAAGAAACGAATCTCTACGTGAAAAAGATTGGATGGCAGTTAAAAGACTAATACGATATTTAAACTGCGCCGACTGGGCAGGTGATACTAGACAAGAAAAGCAACTAGTGGCAATCTTTTTACTTTACGTAATAATGCAATGGATTACAAACAGGCAATCATGTATTGCTCTTTCATCAGCAGAGGCTGAATATGTCTAGCCGAAAGTGCAGGGCAAGAAATCTTGTATTTAGTGAAACTCCTGGAAGATTTAGATTTACCACAGACAAAGCCTATCCTTTTATATGAAGATAACCAAAGTTGCATCAAAATGGTAGAAATGGAGATGTTTTCAAAATAGAGTAAGCATATAGATATCCGTTTCCATGCAATCAAACAACTAAAAGAAGATGGAATAATTGAATTAAAGTACTGTCCATCGAAATATATGATTGCTGATGCCTTGACTAAACCTGTCCCCAAACCTGAATTACAAATTCACCGAAAATCAATGAACCTGTTTGCTTATCAATCTGAAGAGATTAAGGGGGCATGTTAGAAATACTAATCTTTTCAGAAATAGATAAAACTTATCATTTATCAAGTTAATTGCTTTTCAAAAACACTTTATGTCTGCAATAAATAAAACTGTTTACTTCTTCCACCCAACACGTTACAAAATAGAACATTACTTCCTGTTTCATCTTTTGAACTGTCAATCAAATACAGTCGGACCTCGATATCTCGAACCTCCTTATCTCGAAACCCTCGATATCTTGAAAAAAAGAAATTTCTCCTGCATTTTCATCAAAATTCTTATGTATTTCCCATATTTATCTCGAAAAATATTTTTCAAAACCCTTGATATGTAGAAATTTTTTCCACAGAAATTAGTTCGACTTTTTACTTTTGGCTATTGTCAGCTGTAGAATTTGATCTGGATGCTGGTTTCACATTCTTTTATCGCTTTGTTGATACAAAGAACTTAAAGTGTAAGAATGGAAGGCTTTTGAAACTGAAAAAAGGGACAACACAGGGCTCCCACTCAGTCCGTTTTTTGAACGCTACTTTTATTTAAAGAAAAATCTTCTTTATAAATTTCGCAGCAACCTACCGGGAATCGCGTTTTTCTTGCAATTGTTTCAGACCCCCCCCCCCCACACACACACACACGAATTTCTTTCTAAAAAATTATTAGTTTTCAAAAAACGGACCAGTGGGAGGCCTGGACGAAATGGTTTTTTGGAAACTTTGCTGTGAAAGTGCATCAGGTTTTTTAGCTACCTGTGAAGAGTGGCTTTCAGAACTTCCTTCTCTTTTAAAAGACTATAAAGCAGATGAAGTGTTTTTAACGCAGATGAAACTGTATTATTGTACCAATGTTTTCCCAACAAAACGGCTGCATTTAAAGGTGAAGAAATCCGACATGGAAAACAGTAAACTTCGTGTAGCTGTGCTTTTGGCAGCAAATCAAAGTGGTAAAGGAAAGCTTCCTTCTCTTATGATAGGACGATCTAAAATCCGAGGTGCTTTGCTAAAATTAAGTAATTTCTAATGCTGTACAGGTCAAATATAAAATCTTGTATGGCAAACGCAATTTTTGCTGATTGGCTGATAGGAATCCGTAAAACAATGGCTAAAAGTAAAATACGCATTCTCCTGTTCATAGGTAATTGTAAAGCCCACTCTAATCTTCCAACGCTAAAAAATATCACTTAAATTTTTGCTGCCAAACAAGATTTCGAAGCTTCGTCCAGGACAACCATTCAACCAGGAAATAATCCTTAGCTTCAAAGTTGATTATCGAGCTCAAATTGTGAGAAACTTCTGAATAATATCGGTGAAGGTAAACCTTCTATCACCATCTTACAGTCAATGCGAATGGCTGACTATGCATGGGAAAATGTTACAGAAACAACAATAAGAAATTGTTTCATAATAGCAGAATTTTTAGAATATGTAACTTCCAGTGAAACTGAGGAAGTTGATTCCATTAAGCAAGCAACTGAAGAAGGAGAACTGAATCCAGAACAGTGGGAATCGATAAAAAAAGAGTGTCACACTGAGATTTCATTCGAAGAATTCTTGAATGTAGACAATGAGCTTGAAACATGCGACACTATGACGGATGAGGAGATTGTTTCGAGTATTAATGCAGAAATTTCTGATGAAGAAATTAATGACCTACATGATCAACAACAGCATGAAAAAATTACAGTGAAAGAAGCTGAGACGGAAGTTGAATTGCTGCGGAGATTTCTTGAATCAAATGAAAATATCAGAACATCAGCATTTGGTACCATTGCTATGTGAGAGGAGACGGTGCGATTGCAAAAAGATTCTGCGAGACGGCAGACTTCAATTAAGAACTTTTTCTTCCGAAACAACTGCTTGCATTTCTTAATGACAAATTGGATATTATTTAATCGAAACAAGTTTGTGTGTAACACAATTTTGAAATTATGAAGGCTTTGAGAAGTGTAATTTGTTAATTATTAATAGATTATGTGTAGTTTTAATAAATCCTGTTTTTTACAGCAAAAAGCAGTTTGTGAGATTAAATTTTGTTAAAGCCTTGATAACTCGAAACCTCTATATCTCGAATTATTTTCAGTTCCCCACAGATTCGAGATATCGAGGTTGTACTGTAATAAACACTTACATTTTAAAGCTGCAATATTGACAGTATAAAGAACTATATCAATAATTTGCTCACTTTAAATGACAATAAGTATTTTGTTAATATACATAATCTTGATTTTATTTATTTCATTAATCAAGTCTAAATAATGTTTTGTATTATTATTATTCAGTATCTGTAAATATTTAACAGAGTAAGAAGCAAAAAATAAATGCTCCAATATGTATCTTTAAAAATATAAATATTTTAGTTTAAAACCATAAGTGCTGCAAAATTCCTGGGATATAAATAAGGAAAAATATACACATTTTTAATAAATAAATTTACAAGCTCTTTACAGGTAAAACCATTATGCATAATTCAAATAACAAATGGATTAATCTAATTTTTCCTGGATAAAAAGAAAATTGCCATGGACGATCATGAAGAAGAAGATAAGCAGATTTCCCTTACCTTAATTATATGATTTAAATGTGATTATTGTTATATCACATTAGTCTCAATTTTAATAATCTAACAATTACCGTCGTGCGTCCCGCAATATACAGCTTTTTTTTATAACCAGTCGTGCGTCTCGCAATATACAACTTTTTTTATTGCCAGTCGTGCATCCCACAACATACATCTTTTTTTTTTTTTTTTTTTTTTTTTTTTGGTGCAGTCTGTTGAAAATTAAAATGCTCACCTACATTATTTGCTTAATACATATTTTATTTAAACTATTCAAATAAATTCAATAGCGTATCAAATTTAAAAATAAAATTGTGTGTTAAAAATAAAAATAAGTTGATAAAAAGTAAGAGAAACCCCCTACTTTATTGGCAAATTTTATTTACATACTAGACTGACTGAGGCTCATATTAGCTTTTATATTTTTAAATTACCTCCTTTTTAACACTTTAAATGTGTGATCCATGTCTACATGCATATACATTACAATGCATGCAACATACACACATCCTTACTTACAACAACTTACTAGTACGATTTACTACAATACATTGCAATGCATACCATAATGTTTTTTTCAGCAAATAAAAGTAATAGTGATCATTCTGTCACTAATGTGAAATCATCTTCTAATTTTTAAAGAATCTTTCATGATCGTTATTTAACTAAAACTTAATAAATATACATTTAAATTGAAGAGTATTCCATTCAAGGTATTCTATAATTTCTGATCATAGCTTTTTTTTTCAACAAACGATCATAGGTTCTTTCGTTAATAAATAATGCGAAATCTTCTAATTTCTGAAGGATCTTCCATAATCCTGATTCAATAAATATTTAATAAATATACATTTAAATTGAATAATGTTCCATAATCGGAGTAGGGGAGACCGGGGCTAGTAGGCGCAGTTTTTAGTTATCAATTTTTATAAATTTTTTATTTAAGTTCAAAAAAAAACTTTAACTGCACTTTTAAAGAACAGACATTTGGCTATAAATACCCGGAGTTTCGAGTTTGTAGCTCTTGTAGTTTATGTTTAGCGGAAGCCTAAAGTAAAAGGAAAATTGTGCGCCAACCTACCCCGTCATGGGACAAGTTGCTTATACCTATGGGGTAAGTTGGCACACGCTGTATAAAAATTTAAATGAAACAAATAAGACTCGCAGTTAAGAGAAATCAATTTATTTATTATCAGTAAGTTTAAACAAAGGCGTTATCGCCGTAAATGTAAATTCTAAATTAACAGACTAAAACACTAACTAAATTACAGACTTAAACTTAACTAAAATACAGACATAAAAATAATGAATAAAACATTAACACTGAGTAACTTCTACCTTACTCGATATCATCATCAGAGTTACAGTTGTCACAAATAAAAAATCAAGTGTCTCCGTTTGGGCAAGCCCCATGTGCCCAAAATCTTACATTACAACCTCTTTTCACTGTGTTTATTGTATTTCAACCTACCAGCACTAGAGATGGGCAACATCGTTCCTTTTAAGGAATCGTTCCAGCCGGAATCGTTCACCGAAAGGAACGAGTTCTATGGAGTCGTTCCTATTGGAATCGTTCCGAAAAAAGGAACGATTCCGAGAAAAAGGAATGATTCCGAAAAAAAGGAACGATTCCGAGAAAAAAGGAACGATTCCGAGGGAAAAGGAATGATTTTGAAAAATAATGGATTCCAAGGGAAAAAATACTTCCAAGATAAAGAGAACCACATGCAATCCATAATATTTATTACTAATTTATTTTCTTATGCATCCATTTTCTTACGCATCCAGTCGCCTTAATTTTGTAATGTTTTGGGCAGATGATTTTGTTTTTAAGAGTTCATTTCATTGATCAGTGTGCGCAATTAATTTGCAGTTATTTCTAACTTTATGATTTATGGCATTAAGCATAATTCCTCTTGAAAATTTACTCCTGGTTCCTGGTTGACCTTTCATTTACCGCTGTACTTTATCAAGGAAATTTTACTGTAGCTTCGGTAAGACAAAAAAAAGTCCTATTATTCTACGATTAAAACTGACAGAAGTAATGGCTGTTTAAAGTTGGAGCATATTTTTTGCTGCGAAATAGGGGTCATTTACAAATTTACTAGAAATATAAATAATCATCAGATATATAAAAAAATAGTTGATAGTAAAATTAACATTGCATTATAAATTTGAAATCTATAATCATTCTGAAATTAAACATATAACAGGAAAAAAATAATAGAATTTTCGTTAAATAAAATGCTGAAAAGCAACAGCCTCGATTCTTTACAAAATGACACATATTTTGAAATGTTATTAGATTACACTATGATGCAAATTTGTATTGTGTCATGTGTTTTAGCTTTTGATAATTAGATCTTATAAATTTTGTAGCACTGAATCCAAAACTGACCTTCATTTTTTTATCACAAAGTACAGAGTTTTTGCAAATCGTAAATTTGAAAGCTAAAAAGTGAAAAATTAACGAAAATCTGATAGTATAAAATAGATGTGATTGTTATTTCTTTAACTTTCGATAATTGATTTTTATGTGTTTTTTACTATTGAATCCGAAAATGACCTACATTTTTAACCATCACGTCAGGATTTTTCGCAAATTGTAAATTTCAAAATCTTAATTGATTTTCTTCCCCTCCCACATCATCGGATCCCTGAGCTGTTTAGCTGTAAGAATCCCAGTATAAGCCAAAATTGAATAAATTGTTGAATTAAATAGAATTAAATTGAATATAAGAAGTTTTACATCCATTTTATAGTATCAGATTTTCGCTATTTTTTAACTTTGAAATTTACAATTTGCAAAAAGTCTAACATGATGGTTAAATATGAAGGTAATTTTCACATTCAGTGCTAAAAAGAACACACAAATCAATCGTAAAAGTTAAAAAATACAACCATTATTTTACAGAATCAGCTATTGTTTTAATTTTGAAATTTACTATTTGCGAAAAGTCCTGACATGATGGTTAAAAATGAAGATAATCTTCAGATTCAGGGCTAAAAAATACATAAAAATCAATTTTAAAAATAAAAAAACACAACCATCACAGTCTTGTGTTATCTAATCAAAAACTTTTTCGTAAACTTGTTGGCAGTAATCTATCCGAATTTTTTGTGTTACCCTGTAAAATAAGTACAAATGGTAAGCACTTAAAATCATAATAATAAAAAATGTCATCGGATTTACGTCAGTATGTAAAATTTAACCTCGATCGGATATTTTAAAGTGAGTTGAATTTCGAGTATAAATTTTGAACTGGAAAGACCTACATACGATCGTTTAAAGTTAAATAAAAGCTTATAAAAATAGAATAATTTTTGTTAAAAAAGTCATGAAAAGAAACAGCTTCAAATCCTTACAAAAATCTGTCGTAATACGATTTCTTTCAAAGCGCAGATGCACATGAAATAAATCCTTCAAATACTTTAAGCACTTTGCTTACGACCCCTAGAAACATGGCTAAACTTATGTGTATTCAGATGCAGAAAAATGGCATAAGTCTTGCATTTCAAAGTTTCGTATAACTTCGTCAATTTTAGTATTAGATGAATGGGACTTTTTTTGTCTTTTCTTTTAAGGGAACAGGAAATTTTTACTAAATATCACCTATAGGGCCGGGGGACCGTATAAAAAATTAAATTTCGTAACTTTTATAGAAGTATTTTTATTGATCCAAACGACTTTCAGAATAATTTTTTACCTTATTTAAAACATTTTTGTAAGCGGAACTATAGGCCTATGACTAACGGTTTAGGAATTAGCCATTGGGCACCGTTGAGAGTAAAAAATTTCGTAATTTTTCAAGAAATGATTTTATTGACCCATTTCACTTTTAAAATACTTCTTTACCCCATTTAAAACATTTTTTGTAATTGGAACTATATGGCTATGACTAACGGTTTAGGAATTAGCCATTGGACATCGTTGAGAGTGGACATCCTGTATAGGAAATTTTATTATTGTTCTGATATTTGTCACCAGGGTCCAGGAATTTTTAGTCTCATAGATTCCTCTTCAAAATCTACCTCTAGGTAATCTTAATTTCATTTTTCATTCTGAATCTCATTTTTCATTCTGAATCTCATTTTTCATTTGGAAATGATTTGGTTGATGATGATTTGATACCCTACTGATTTGGATATGTAACTTGTTAAAGTAGATTGCATTTTTGTTCGTTTTGTTCCAGTGTCCGTACCTTCAATAACTTTATCCCCATTATCGTCTTTCTCCTCAGTCCCCTAACTTTACGCACAGGGGATATTTCGCATAATTCATCAACATTATTATCACTGCCTTCAGGATCTGGTTCAGAAGTGGAACACCCTATTTTATAGCAGTCATCTTGTAGTGCAATTCAGTGATATATAATTATATATCAATTTTAATGCATTTGAAATAGCTTAATGTCATTAAAATACACTGCAAACAATTTTTTCCCATTGACCATAATGTAACGGAATACTTTTGAGTGCCCCTGTAAATGAACTATTAACACTACACTCTTCATATTGAATGCCAAACATTCCATGGTAAACATCACTAACATATATCGGTTGCATGGGAATCCGAGTATATTTACGAGAGTTAGGTATATCACACATGGAGACGACAGAGCGACATGAAGCGCAACATGAAGTGCAAAAACCGGTCGAGACAAAGAACGAAGTTGTTTCAAACTTGTTTTAAACCAGTTTTTCTGGCGAATTCAAGCGACATGTCTTATGTGTCGCCTTAGTCTGTGACTTGCCTTAGAGCGTGAACAGACGGACTGACGGACAGACAAACCGCATTCATAAACACTAACTTTGTTGGAAAGTGTTAAAAAGTAAAGCACGTTTTTGCACCCTGTCCTTCCCGAGTGACTGATGCATGTCTTGTCTTATACCCTAACATCGCTATTTGTGAACTGCTGTTAACTACGTAGAATTTCAATAAACTTGAAACTCTTTTTGAATCTTTTCACGAGAACCTACAGGAGTTTCTCTAATTTCACACCCTCATCCGCCGTCATCCTCTCTCCACTTTTATCACATTGAACCTTGAACTTCAGTTCGGTGTGAGTGCATTGCGATGCTAATATGTTTGTTTGGATTGGGATCTTTGGAATGTCATAACTCATGTAGTCATGGAACACTTGTGTCACACGAAAGGGTAAAAGTTCCTTCAGATGATTTGAAACAGATTCATTAGCAGCATGGTTAGTGATATATATAAGATAATATTATATATATTAATATTATAATATATATATATATATATATATATATATATATATATATATATATATATATATATATATAGTATAATATTATATATATTAATATTATAATATATATATATATATATATATAGTAATACATATGATTTTATACATATATAGTACATATTATCTCCGCCGAAAGATATAGTGATTTACTAAATTTCAAAGTTCTATTTCTTTAAATTTGAAATTTGCTAAATTTTTAACTGAAAAACTGTTGATTGGTTTAATTAAATTAAACAAATTAAAAGTATGTCCATTATTATTACAGAGTGTAGTATTATATAAAGAAATACCCTTTTGTTAACATCCTTTTGACGATGTTTCGGCCGTTGAAGGAAAGACATCTGTTGTAAAACGTGTTATAGATAATACCAACCTTAATTTTTTGAGAATTTGACTAATTTTTATTCGGAATTAAACTTTTTATTGTCAAAACTATTTAAAATAGATAAAACATCTTGTTAAATTCGAACTTTTCAGAAAACTTAATGTAATTAAAAATAAATAAATAAATAAATAAATAAATGTTTTAAGTGAAGAGAATAACAATAAGAAAGGAAAATACATAAAATTTAGTATCGTATTTGCAGTAAGTTTTACCTCAATAAAAACGGAAGTTTAGTATTAGGCTTGAAACACTAAATTTAGTTTGGCATGAAAGGAGCCTGCTCGGATCGAAATTAAACTATGGTATGTATTATCCATCATCACAGTAACAGGCATTAATCGTGGTATTGATTTCGGGATTTGCGAGTATTAATCCCGATCGAGAAATCTGAATTATTATAAGAAATTATTACGATAAACGACTTTTTTTTTACGTTGTATTTAAACAAAGTCACAGTTATTTAAATTATAATTCTTTAGCAAGAAATAGAAATGAAATAACACATGAAAAAACTGTACAAAATCACAACTTGCATTCTTTGGAAACCGATAATTAAATTCGTATATTGTAAAACTTCTTTAATGAAATATTAACCTTCCACATACCAGACCGGTGCAACAGACCCGATAGGTACATTCAAATTGATTTTTCACATTTAAAAAAATGAAAATTTTGTAAATATGTGACTTTTTCTGGATGTTCTACTCAAAAGAATAGAACCTCCCCCAAAAAATCACATGTTTACAGAAATTTCAGTAAAAAAAAAAAAAAAAATGAGAAATATCATTATAAATGTACCTGTCGGTCCCATTGAACCCCTCTGGTAGGCGGAGGGTTAACATAAATCTATTAAACTGAAACAAGCATAAAATATGCAGCTTTACATATATGTCGCAGTGTTGGAGAAAGTCCGATAATCTATACGTAGCACGTGATTTTTCTTTCCCGTTTTTATATTCAAAACGGCTATTAAGAGAGCGAACCGCGGTTGAATTATATGAATCCCACCCACCACTCTTGCTGTTATATTATTATTATTATTAGATATTACGTTTTCTGAAATATTCATTATTTTAAGAAAGAAAGAAACGTTTTACAAAAATTTCTTGTTCGAACCCTTTTTATTAAAACAACAATCTTCGAGAGTTTCGAGATTTTTTTTAATCATCTTCTTCAGGAGAGAAAAACAAGACACCAAACTGTGGAAATAAAGTGGTACTGAGCGCTCGTAGCTGGTCATATTTTTCTTTTGACAAAGAGGATTATCAAATAGAAATATATGCTTGAGGAAAAGGCATGAAACAGTGAAATATACATGAAAGTGCGCAACTCTACAATTATTAAAATAATTGAAAATCAGTTATTATTATCCTATTAAAATGCAATTTTTATGGCATAGTGATGTATTTCTTATATTATTCAAAACGTTTCTAATCAGATTAAAAAAAATATTTTTCACTATTATTTAAACAAGCATTTTCTTTGCTTTTCTTAAGGCTGTTCTTAAGTGATCTGCTCAACAAACGCAAAACGTTTTGACACATTTACAAATTCTTTTTTTAGCGGAAAGATATAAAATTGGAAAGTTTGACTATGGAAGCGATTTGGAATCGAACTGTTTTTTCCATTTTTTGATCAGTAAATTACTTAGAGTTATAAGCGATTTTGATCACGTGACAAACACGTTTTTCACCCATTTTTGAGCGATTATGCCTCTTTCGCGCGGAAATTCGGTTCAAAACGCCCACTTTAACACTATTTTCTGAAAGATCTATTGCGTTTGCAAAAAAGACGAAAAATACAGCTCGATTACGTAGTTTCTGAACACACCTGCTAGTTTCATGCATTTCCGAATAAAAAAAATATTAAAACTTTTGTCTCAAAGTTAACCTTTTGGATTTGAGAATAGCCTTAAGAATTCATTTAGAAAAAATCCATTTCGTATAATACATTTACCAATTAGAAAATTTATTAGTGTATTTAAGTACACATGGTGTTCCATTACCTTTGGGGTCCAGGTACTCAATCGGTAAAGCACGTAAAGTTTCTGGGTTCGAATTCCATCTCGGGCACTTTTTCACTCAGGTGGAAAAAATCCAATTCGTATAAAATATATTTTTTAATTATTTCTTTCATAATTTCTTTCAGCACACGAAGATCTATTAGTAATGTTATTAAGTAACAGATGATAAGTAAATAATTTATAATAGACAATATTTTAATTGAAGTAAAATAATATACTTCTATTCATCTAAACATAAAATTTAAGAGAATATAATACGCAGTTGTAGTTTATTAAACGCCCTCCTCCGCCCCGCACTTCAATTTCTTTTTGCATTCTTTCTTTTCTTCTTTTTTTTTTGGGGGGGGGGGATACACATTAGAAGGATATTTTGGCAATAAATCAGCTTTAATAGAATCAAAATCTGTTATTTTGAAATAAAATAGCGTATTTTAATTTATTAAAACTGGCCCGGGGGGGGGGGGGGGGGGGGGTTGGATACACATTAGAAGGATATTTTGGCAATAAATCAGCTTTAATAGAATCAAAATCTGTTATTTTGAAATAAAATAGCGTATTTTAATTTATTAAAACTGGCCAGTCGACAAGAACAAGAAAAAGATTCCCACGAAATCGGTCCTTTTCGGAATCGGTACATTTTGGAACGACTCCGAGGAATCGGTCCTTTTCGGAACGACTCCGCGGAATCGGTACATTTCGGAACGACTCCGAGGAATCGGTCCTTTTCGGAACGACTTCGCGGAATCGGTCCTTTTCGGAACGACTCCGCGGAATCGGTACATTTCGGTCACGCGGTGTGTCACGCGATTTTGATCACGTGACAAACACGTTTTTCACCCATTTTTGAGCGATTATGCCTCTTTCGCGCGGAAATTCGGTTCAAAACGCCCACTTTAACACTATTTTCTGAAAGATCTATTGCGTTTGCAAAAAAGACGAAAAATACAGCTCGATTACGTAGTTTCTGAACACACCTGCTAGTTTCATGCATTTCCGAATAAAAAAAATATTAAAACTTTTGTCTCAAAGTTAACCTTTTGGATTTGAGAATAGCCTTAAGAATTCATTTAGAAAAAATCCATGTCGTATAATACATTTACCAATTAGAAAATTTATTAGTGTATTTAAGTACACATGGTGTTCCATTACCTTTGGGGTCCAGGTACTCAATCGGTAAAGCACGTAAAGTTTCTGGGTTCGAATTCCATCTCGGGCACTTTTTCACTCAGGTGGAAAAAATCCAATTCGTATAAAATATATTTTTTAATTATTTCTTTCATAATTTCTTTCAGCACACGAAGATCTATTAGTAATGTTATTAAGTAACAGATGATAAGTAAATAATTTATAATAGACAATATTTTAATTGAAGTAAAATAATATACTTCTATTCATCTAAACATAAAATTTAAGAGAATATAATACGCAGTTGTAGTTTATTAAACGCCCTCCTCCGCCCCGCACTTCAATTTCTTTTTGCATTCTTTCTTTTCTTCTTTTTTTTTTTGGGGGGGGGGGATACACATTAGAAGGATATTTTGGCAATAAATCAGCTTTAATAGAATCAAAATCTGTTATTTTGAAATAAAATAGCGTATTTTAATTTATTAAAACTGGCCCGGGGGGGGGGGGGGGGGTTGGATACACATTAGAAGGATATTTTGGCAATAAATCAGCTTTAATAGAATCAAAATCTGTTATTTTGAAATAAAATAGCGTATTTTAATTTATTAAAACTGGCCAGTCGACAAGAACAAGAAAAAGATTCCCACGAAATCGGTCCTTTTCGGAATCGGTACATTTTGGAACGACTCCGAGGAATCGGTCCTTTTCGGAACGACTCCGCGGAATCGGTACATTTCGGAACGACTCCGAGGAATCGGTCCTTTTTGGAACGACTTCGCGGAATCGGTCCTTTTCGGAACGACTCCGCGGAATCGGTACATTTCGGAACGACTCCGAGGAATCGGTCCTTTTCGGAGTCGGTACATTTCGGACCAATTCCGAGGAATCGTTCCGAAAAGGACCGAATTCGAGGAATCGTTCCGAAAAGGACCGATTCCTTTTTACAGACTGGAATCGTTCCTTCAGTTTCACTGCCGGAATCGTTCCTTTGGAATCGTTTGTCAACAAATGATACATCTCTAACCAGCACACATCAGACGCAGAGCCAACTTAACCCGTGTTCAATGCGCCTACTAGCCCCATAATAAATTTCTCCACAAAGGGAGACGTAACCTTCTAAACATAAATAATCCAAGTAAATCACTTATGGGGTAGGTACAGTGAATCATACACTAAGAAAAATTGCACAAGTTAAATCGCAATTATTAAGATAAGTATTTGAAATTAGAAAAAGAATGAAGCAACAAAAAATTACTTATGAGTGCAAAAAAGAGAAAAATCGTAATAAATGCCCGTTGCACGTAGGCAACGCTGAAAAACTACAATGAGGATTGTAAAAAGCAAGAAGAAAGGTACTCTGTAACTGGTTGCGCAATCTATCCACAAACAGGCGATTTACGAGGACTGCGCCTACTTATCCCTGTAGCCAACTAGCCCCGGTCTCCCCTATCCCATAATTTCTTGTGTCGACTTTTTCTTCAACAAGCGATCATCGGTTCTCTTCTTAATATAAGTGGTGAAAAATCTTGTAATTTGTAAACAATTTTCCATAATCGTGATTCAACAAAAATAAATATGCATTTAAAGCGAAGAATGTTCTATAATTGGACTATCCTATAATTTCCATAAACTTCTATTTTTTTATTCAACAAACGATCATCGGTTTCTCTCGTAGACAAATATGGCTTTTATTCCTTTTTTTTTTTCTTTTTCTTTGCGTCTAGAAAAATTTATGAAATCATCGTTGCGTGTAAATAAAATCTGACAAGTAGTGTCAGATCTAATGTTGTTTCCTTTATATCATTTTCTTAATCCTATGTTGCTAATTCAAAAATGTTGTAAGGTAAAAGATACAAACTTTATTTTTCCTAATGCTGCTGACAAATGATATTGATCTTTATACTCAATATAGTATGTTTATGCGTTCTCTATAAATAATTGCAGCGTGTTTGTTTTTACTACTTTAGATAAGCGAAGAATTTACAAATTTATAAACGTAATTAAGGGGTGTTTTTACTTCTTTGGGCCAAAATGTTCGATTCTATTTTTATTCTGTGTTTTCTACATCCCTCCAGTGCTTAATTTGCACCGTTAGTGAATATTTAATAAAAAAGAAAAGTGCCCAGCTAAACTGATGGCATTGAGCTCACAGGCTATTCACATTAATTGTATATTATACTCTTATTTTAAAGAATAATACCCCTCAAAAAAATGAGTGAAGGGGAATTAGCCCCCGTTTCCTCCTTTATACTTAACCAGTGGACCTCCAAATCTAATCAGGGAAGCTCCTTATCATAATAAACCGGTATACCAAATTTGGAGCAAATCGAATAATCCTGCAAAAAAAAAAAAAAACCATTTATCTAAATTAAGGGGGTGGACTAGCACCCCTTTATCCTTAACCAATGAATCCCCAAAACGAATCAGGGAAGCTCCTTAACATAATAAACCGGTATACCAAATTTGGAGCAAAGCGAATAATTCTGCATGAAAAACCCGTTTATATAAATTAAGGGGGGTGGACTAGCCCCCCTTCCCCCTTTAACCTTAACCAATGAACCCCCAAAACTAATCAGGGAAGTTCCTTAACATAATAAACCGGTATACCAACTTCGGAGCAAATCGAATCCTTCTGCATGAAAAACGCATTTATCTAAGTTAAGAGGGGCGGGCTAACCTCCCTTTTCCCCCTTTATCTTTTACCAGTGAACCCCCAAAACTAATCAGGGAAGTTCCTTAACATAATAAACCGGTATACCAAATTCGGAGCAAATCGAATCATTCTGCATGAAAGACCCATTTATCTGAATTAAAAGGGGTGGACTAACCATCCTTTTCCCTCTTTATCCTTAACCAATGAACCCCCAAAACTAATCAGGGAAGTTCCTTAACATAATAAACCGGTATACCAAATTCGGAGCAAGAATCATTCTGCATGAAAAACCCATTTATCTGAATTAAAAGGTGTGGACTAACCATCCTTTTCCCCCTTTATCCTTAACCAATGAACTCCCAAAACTAATCAGGGAAGTTCCTTAACATAATAAACCGGTATACCAAATTCGGGGCAAATCGAATGATTCTTCATGAAAAACCCATTTATCTGAATTAAGGGAGTGGATTAACCCCCTTTTTCCCCCTTTATCCTTAACCAATGAACCCCCAAAACAAATCAGGGAAGTTCCTTAACATAATAAACCGGTATACCAAATTCGGAGCAAATCGAATCATTCTGCATGAAAAACCCATTTATCTGAATTAAAAGGGGTGGGTTAACCCCCCTTTTCCCCCTTTATCCTTAACCAATGAACCCCCAAAACTAATGAGGGAAGTTCCTTAACATAATAAACCGGTATACAAAATTCGGAGCAAATCGAATGATTCTGCATGAAAAACACATTTATCTGAATTAAGGGGTGGACTAACCCCCTTTTCCCCCTTTATCCTTAACCAATGAGCCCCCAAAACTAATCAGGGAAGTTCCTTAATATAATAAACCGGTATACCAAATTCGGAGCAAATCGAATGATTCTGCATGAAAAACCCATTTATCTGAATTAAGGGGTTGGACTAACCCTGTTTCCCCCCCTTTATCCTTAACCAATGAACTCCCAAAACTAATCAGGGAAGCGCCTTATCACAATGAACCTAGAAAAAATTTTTAGAACAAATCGGATGTTTCTATCAAGAGTTATCGCGTTACGTACATACATACATACGTACGTACATACATACATAGCGGGCGGGCGCATTAGCTCTCAGGCTTTGATAGCCTGTGAGCTAAAAATTGGTCGGAATTCACCGGAGCTCATAAATACTGGGCTTAGGAAACCAATCGAACTGCACTACTGAAAAAGCAAAGCTTAAATTATCTTTTCTGTTCCTTTCCATATACGATCATTTGCGTCCTTTCCAAGTAAAGTGCTCATATACGTGGCGTAAATAAAAAATACACAATAATATAAAGTGCAACATACGTAAATGTCTATAAAAAGAAAACGTGCGTTGTAGGCCTACAAAGTAGGCCCACTCGTAGAAGCCATGTTAAACAAATCTCGAATATCAGTTTGTTTTATATAAGTCTTCCTTTTTTCAGGAAGTTATTTTGTATGATGTGGAGTTTCATAATTTCCGCATCGTTCAACGAACTGCCGCGCTTAGAAAACTTGAAAAATGTATTCAAGTCATCAACTGCTTGATTCCAACTGATGTTGCATGTTGTTTGTCTCGTCTACATCATCTTTATCAGAGTCGACGTCTTTGAGGGCTGTTGGGTCCGAATAATGGCTGTCAAAGTTTTCTCTGTCGGCTCATCAAAATCTGCTTCAACTAACTCTTTTATTTCTTCTCGATTCAGAAGATCTGTTTACACTGTAGATCTGTCGAAATCCACCAACGACAGCCGCCAATTTTGTATCAGCGCGTAGGCATCGTATTCGGGGTGTGTGATCAGCCCGTCGATAACGTAATAGCAGAAGCTGTGTGGCTGTCACACTGCCTAAAATATTTTCTGGATTTTTAATGTGGTTGAGATTTCACAGTGTAATGTGAATTTTTGTGAAGTGGCAATCCTTCCATCATCTCATTTCACCCCTCTTGATTAACGAAAAGTTTCACGCAGCACTTAAGTTTCGGCTTCCCAATCAGATCGACCTTTTAGGCAATAACTTAAAAAATTGCAGGCTACGGAAATCCTGCCAAAAACTTAAAAATATTTTTATCCGTTGGCCGTCATAATTCGCTTTTCACCAAATGGTCGCAATTTTCTCCCAACTGTAATTAGATCCTGTCGTATGAACGGAATTTTGGTAAAATAGAATTAAAAAAAAAAAAAAAAAAAAAAAAAAGAAAGAAAACAAGAAAAGTGCCCAGTTAAACTGATGGCATTGAGCTCACAGGCTATTCACAGTAATTGTATATTATACTCTTATTTCAAAGAATAATGCCACTGGAAAAATAAATTAAGGGAGATTAGCCCCTCCCCTTTCCCCTCTTTATACTTAACCAACGAGCCTCCAAATGTCATCAGGGTAGCGCCTTATCGAAACAAACCGGTACATCAAATTTGAAGAAAATCCGATAGAAAAACCCATTTATCTAAATTAAGGGTGTATTCCCCCCCCCCCCCCCACGTTCCCTCTTTTATATTTAACCAATGAACTTCCAAATCTAATCAGGGATGCGCCTTATCAGAATAAACCGGTATACAAATTTTTAGCAAATCGGATAGAAAAACCCATTTATCTAATTTAAAGGGGTTATTAACCCCCGTTCCCCTCTTTAGACTGAAACAATGAACCTTCAAATCTAATCAGGGAAGCGCCTTATCAGAATAAACCGGTATACCAAATTTTCAGCAAATCGGATAGAAAAACCCATTTATCTAAATTAAAGGAGGTATTAACCCCCCGTTCCCCTCTTTAAACTGAAACAATGAACCTTCAAATCTAATCCGGAAAGCGCCTTATCAGAATTAACCGGTGTACCAAATTAGAAGAAAATCTGATAATTCTGCATGAAAAACCCATTTATCTAAGTTAAGGGGGTGGAGGATTAGCCTTCCGTTCCCTCCTTTATACTTAACTAAAACCCCAAAACTAATCAGGAAAGTGCCTTATTAGAATGAACCTAGAAATTTTTTTTAAAGCAAATCGGATATTTCTATCAAGAGTTATCGTACATACGTACATACAGAACCGGCAGGTACATTAACTCTCAGGCTTTGATAGCCTTTGAGCTAAAAAAACAATTTTCTAAAAAGTAATTTCAAAATATCATTTGGTGGTAATTTGGAGGTGGAAAAAAACGAAAGTACCTGCAATTAATTGTTTAAAGTTTACTCTTTACAGAATAAAATGAAGCGCCATTTTCTTCTTTTTTTTTTTTTTTAATTATGAACTGTACGATTTTTCTTTTTCAATATAAAATACTCAGTCATATACTTGGAATTTAGATCTACTTCAAGTTTTGATCTGCCAATCTGAAATATGTTAAATTCTCCACAAGCAGTTCGATAAATGAAAGAACCAAAGTTAAAAATTTCCAAAATATTGTATTTATAATAATAAAGATAAGTATAAGGCATAAAGTCAAAAATAATAAGACATGTAGCAAAACAAAGGCCTAATAATGTCGCGTAAACAAAGTAAAAACCTTTCAAAATGTTGTATTTACAATAATAAAGATATGTATAAGGCGTAAAGTCAAAGTAATAAGACGTGTGGCAAATAAAGACCTAATAAAGACGTGTAGCCAAAGTTAAAATTTTCAAAATATTGTACTTATAATAAGACGTGTAGCAAATAAAGGCCTTATAAAGGCATATAGCCAAAGTTAAAAATTTTGAAATAGTTGTATTTATAATAATAAAGATAAGTATAAGGCGTAAAGTCAAAGTAATAAGACATGTAGCAAATAAAGGCCTAATAAAGACGTGTAGCCAAAGTTAAAACTTTCAAAATGTTGTATTTATAATAAGACGTGTAGCAAATAAAGGCCTTATAAAGGCATGTAGCCAAAGTTAAAAATTTTCAAATAGCTGTATTTATAATAATAAAGATAAGTATAAGGCGTAAAGTCAAAGTAATAAGACATGTAGCAAATAAAGGCCTAATAAAGACGTGTAGCCAAAGTTAAAATTTTCAAAATGTTGTATTTATAATAAAACGCGTAGCAAATAAAGGCCTTATAAAGGCATGTAGCCAAAGTTAAAAATTTTCAAATAGTTGTATTTATAATAATAAAGATAAGTATAAGGCGTAAAGTCAAAATAATAAGACGTGTAGCAAAGAAAGGCCTAATAAATTCGTGTAACCAAAGTTAAAAATTTTCAAAATGTTGCATTTGTAAGAAGAAAGTTAAGTATAAAAGCGGACGGCAGACCGCGGTAGGTGTTTGTTTATTCGCGATGACTAGGAAAATCTATCGCACTAAGAGATCAGCAAATCTCTTTCCAAGTATAGAGATGATACGAGACGAGCTCGAGCTCTATTTTTATATCAGGCTTCAGACTTGGGCGTGCTCGTGGTCAAAGTGAATATTTTATTTATTCACAAACTGAAAAATGTAAAAAAACTTGCTATTTGTGAAATAAGATTGTAGTCTAAAGTTCTTAAAGTGTTTTAAAATCAGTTTGAAAAAAAATTGCATTGTTTTTGATGGGATATAAAGAGAAATATTCTATCTCAATCTGAAAAATGTAAAAAAAAACTTGCTATTTGAGAAATAAGATCGTAGCCTAAGGGTCTTAAAGTGTTTTAAAAGCCTTTTAAAATCAGTTTGAAAAAAAATTGCATTGTTTTTGATGGGATATAAAGAGAAATATTTTATTTCAATCTGAAAAATGTAAAAAAACTTGCTATTTGAGAAATAAGAATGTAGTCTAAAGTTCTTAAAGAAATTAAATTTTTTTAAAATATATTTAAATAGTAAAACCATCTCACCAAGTTTAAATATCAATGTATTTTGATGTGTAGAGATATTAGATTACGATATTTGCTAGCCGTGTATGGCATAGTAGTCGGCAATTGGCACGAAAGAGAAAAACCTATTCCATGGATTTCATTAGTAAAGATGTGGGCGCCACAGTAAAAAGCGCAATGCGTGCTTTGGTTAACGGGATTTAAATCTGTGATGCGTGTTCAGTGACGGGTGCAAACACAATAGAATGTCTATCCTCCGACATCAAAATCCATCTACCAACAGAATAGGCAGAGGAGGGGGAGACGTAACTTTGGTATCTGAAACTGGCATACATCCAAATTTAACATAAAAATGTATTGATATTAAAGCTTGGTGAGATGGTCTTTCTATTTAAATATATTTTAAAAATTTTTAATGAGTAGTTTCGTAAAAATAAGCCACCAATTTTGGTTACCTTTAGCCCGGACACTCCGTATATATATATATTGTATCGAAGATGTAATTGTGCGTATTTTTCGATTTTCCAAGTTCATCGGATTTTGGTAAAAGCTATCCAAATTCATTCATTTAACCTTATGTAATACATTTTGTTCTCTGTTCGATAAAGTTTATTTGGAAATCGTACAGCATTTTTTAAATTTTTAACAAGTATTTTTAAAAAGTCACATTTTCATAGAAAATGAGTCCTTTGTTTTTTATTAAAAGTTTTCAACTTACAATTCTTGCCATCCAATCTTATGTTATATATTCCTCTATAAAGCAAATATTCGGGGATCGTTAAAAAAATTAAAAAATATTAGTAATCTGAATTTTAATGAATTTTTAAAGAAACTAAAACTGTGCGAAATTTTTGAGCACGGGAAGGGAAATCCATGGAAGTTTCTCAATCTGCTTGACAGGAGAAAACAGTTGTTACTGTAACAAACACGTGTCTGAAAGTAGCCGTGATCGTATATCTTAGATTCTGCTTTTGTAAAAATTCCGTACGAAAAATGTATTTTTCTTTTCCTTTTCGAATATATTTTTAAGTACTTATTTTTTTATTACATTATTTTTTTCATGTTTTTAACGATTGCGCGTTTTAATGAAATAACTTATTTTTATATTTGTCGTTTTAACCATTTAAGAGGCATCTAAATCTGCAGGATTTTTTTAACAGACAATTTTAATTGTTTACTTTTATAAAGTAATTGTTTCGATGTTGCGTATCAACGAAATACTTTCGAACTTTTGCATTTTCAATACTAACACCTATTTTTGACATCAAACTAAGATTTTTCGGTAAGTTTTGATTTATGATTTCAAACGGATAGGCATTCGGTAATGTGTTTTAGGCATTACGCAAGTTTAAATTATGTAATTTCTAATGTTAAATTCATTTTTAATCAATAATGAGGGCAGCTTTTTAAGCGTAACAGAAAACGTACTTGCTGGTTTGAACTTTAATTGATTCGCATATATGTTTGCTACAGTGATTGCCATTTTAACGATGGCTCAGTAGAATGCAGAACGCAGTGGGGCTCCCACCACTAGATTCGTTTGTATGTTATAGCTATGGTGCTTTTAGGTATATTTAAGGTATTCCCCGGACAGGTCGACCAGTAATAAAATAGATTTTATTTTATTACTGGAGGAGAGGTTAGTTTGTCGCTCTAAATTTCTCTAGTTTCATTAACATATAACAATTACTTCAAAATCAAACAGATGAGTGAAGAACTTTGAAATTGTAATTTTTCCAGCTAAAAAGTCGACAAAAAGTAGAAAAATGGGGAAAGTCATTACAGTTGAAAAAGCACATCCTTAATAATGGTGGTTGGGTGGTTTTGAAAAAAAAAAAATCTAATATCTGGAACTCTATCATAAAATGTCTTTAGTTAAATGTTAAAAAATCACACAAAAAAGGTTTAACTACCTTTTAAAAGATCATATCGCTCACCCGCATGAACAGTGACACATCTCGCAAAAATTCATTTTGCGTTTTATTCCACTAAGAAGTCTTATCACAGGTGGGTCTTGCTACACAAACAGTTTCATAAGTGTAGTTATATGAAAAATCCCTTTATTGCGCTATATGTCCATTTGTGACCACACAGAAGAGGGGTGGATTGTGTGGGGAAGTAAAATGATCCGACCCGCCAAACCTCATCCAACGTCTTCATTATTAAGGGTTTTACGCTTTAATGCACGTTTTTATTACTGCGTGCAGAGCTTAGTGCTATAATTTCATGTTAGGAGAGACCGGGGCTAGTTGGCTACAGGGGTAAGTAGGCGCAGTCCTCATAAATCGCCTGTTTGTGCAGGCCCCGATTATGACTAAATGGGGCCCAGGGCAAAGGTAAATTAGGGGTCCCCATTCGAATCGTTGCAACATTATTCAAACGAGCTGGAACCCGTCGAAATTCGACGAATTAAAATGTTTAGAATGGAACTGTTAGATCGAATTTATAATAAACCTACAAAAATAAATACAATAAAAAATTCCTCTTGCATTGGTTATCTAACTCTTAAAATAAATAATATTTTTAACCTAAAATTACCAAAATATTATTTCCAAAAATTTCACCTGCTTAAATTATTGAAAAATTAAACTGTATTAGAATACGTAATAAAAATGAGTAATTGTGTTGAAGTTATCGATTGAGGCTCTTACGTTTGTTTTTACGGGATGAAAAATCAGTGAAAAGGATTTCGCTTTGTCACATCATAAAAATTTCCCCCATAAAATCTAAACTGTACGTTATTTTCATATTCTCAAAATTTACATACGCTCCACTCAAATTCACAATTTAAAAGTATTTTAACGCGCAATACATTATTAAAATGGATATATTTCCAAACTTAACGTCACGTTTGTCCGATACAACTTTTCATGTGAACATTCGCATAAAATTTAAGTTCTAATCTCAGTACCCGCGAAAATTTACAATTCAGAAATTTGCCTTTAGTTGCCATAGTATTGACCATTTAGTATTTGTCAAATATTTAGTTTTATCAAAGAAAATGATCGTTTTGTTTTAAATATGACATTTTTACTCACTGAATCATGCCTAGCGCCTGAAACTCAATATCAGCGTAATGAAAAAATATGGAAATATCTTCTTCAATCTTTAAATTTATGAAGAAGAATGCGTATTTTTGTTAATGGCTGGCGTCATTTTCTGTTCAAAAATTAGAAAAAAGTTACTTTGTAATGTGAAAATGGCATCAATAAGGATATAATCAATAAAAATAAATAAACCATGTCTATTTTCCCTTTACTTTTAATAGAAATGGAGTACTTCAGTTGCCACAATTACAAAATTGGTACTAAAAACTATAAAAAAAATGAATATCTCCAAAATAAATTGAGATACAGCTTTCAAACAAATTTCATTTAAAAGAGCGTTTTTTTCCTTATACGACGGTGTAAAAACTGAATCTGTGCAATGTCTAGAAGTTTAAAAATTTGCAGTAGCGAAAATTGCAAAACCGAAATTTCATTTCAAATTTCAAAGTGTTGCCATTCGCAGAATGACGTATGCGTTACGCACAGATATGTTTGTCCTTTATAATATAGATAGAACTGATGGTCAGTCATATGTGTAATGCATAAACAATATTTTCGCACCTTGGATTTTAAATAGAAGAAAATTCTTAGCTCCGTCAATTCTAAATTAAGTACTACCTTAATTAATAAAAATACTCTTTTTAGGTGCGTTCGTAATTATATAAATACGTAGCACCTATAGTCGTCGTTCAGTCCGTCCGTCTGTCCGTCCGTCCGTCCGTCTGTCCGCATGTAACAGAGCAAACACTACCCAACCGAATGGTCTGAAATTTCAAATATATGATTGTTGCAAAATTTTGTCGAGCCATTTCAAATTTTATGAAAATCGGATGTATAGTTTAATTACAGGGACAGTCAAAAGTTTTTCTTTACATTACGGCCAATGGGAAAAATTATTGCAAGTGCATTTTAATGATATTACAGCCTTCCGAATGATCTGAAATTTTAAAGATATAACTGTTGCAAAATTTTGTCGAGCCCTTTCAGATTTTAGGAAAATCGGATGTATAGTTTAATTACAGGGACAGTCAAAAGTTTTTCCTTACATTACGGCCAATGGGAAAAATTATTGCAAGTGCATTTTAATGATATTAGAGCCTTCCGAATGATCTGAAATTTTAAAGATATAACTGTTGCAAAATTTTGTCGAGCCCTTTCAAATTTTAGGAAAATCGGATGTATAGTTTAATTACAGGGACAGTCAAAAGTTTTTCTTTACATTACGGCCAATGGGAAAAATTATTGCAAGTGCAGTTTAATGATATTACAGCCTTCCGAATAGTCTGAAATTTTAAAGATATAACTGTTGCAAAATTTTGTCGAGCCCTTTCAAATTTTAGGAAAATCGGATGTATAGTTTAATTACAGGGACAGTCAAAAGTGTTCCGTTACATTACGGGGAATGGGAAAGAATATTGGAAGTGCATTTTAATGATGTATCAGACTATGCGCTTTATGAAGTGCAAAAAATTATACATTCAGTACAATATGGGGTGCAAAAAATAATTATAAAACTAGTTATAGTACGAACGCACCTCATTTGCCACGTTTGACGAGCAATTTCCAACTTGTTTTTATTAGTACAGAACAAAACACTTTTATATAACTTTAGCAACTTGTTATATTACTTTACGATGAATTTAATAACTTCAACTTATGGAAGAGTGTCACTGTAACATGTAAATATGAGTTAATCAAGTTACTTTCTTATGCATCTTTTTAAGTTGTACTACACACAATATAATATCAAATCAAATACATTCTACTTCACAAGTAGAAAGGGTTTTTTCAATAAATCTAAAAAGATGGCAATTTTGAGGTTATTTTTCATATTTCACTCAAAGTTTAAAGAAATAACTCTGAAGGCAGAAGAAAATTTATCTGATGACAATTAGAACTGATTATTTTCAACCACTAGAGTTTAGATATGATTTAAGTTCATTGCTAATGCAATCTATTAAAATCAAACTATTATTTCTTATTTAAAAGTTGTTGAGGTCAGCTTTACGAAAGCATTGAGGTCTGCGAGTTCAAAATGAAATTTGTTTTTCAGAATGTTTAGTAGAATCTTTTAAAGATGACATTTGTATTTGAAAATTTTCAGAGTTGGAATTGGAAAAAAAAGGATTTTTTTTTAATAAATATATGGATTTGGAGGCCCCTTGAGGTCCGGGGCCCCTGGGCAAAGTCCCGATTTGCCCATGCGATAATAAGGGCCTGTGTTTGTGGATAGATTACGCAACCACTCACAGAGTACCTTTCTTATTGCTTTTTACAATGTCCATTGTAGTTTTGCAGCGTTACCTACGTGCAGTGGACATTTATTACGATTTTTCTGTTTTTTGCACTCATAAGAAATTTTTAGTTGCTTCATTCTTTTTCTAATTTCTAATACTTATCTTAATAACTGCGATTTAACTTGTGCAGTTTTTCTTAGTGCATGATTCACTGTACCTACCCCATATGTGATTTCCTTGGATTATTTATGCTTAGAGGATTACGTGTCCCTTTTGTGATGAAATTTATTATGGGGCTAGTAGGCGCATTGAACACGGGGCAAGTTGGCTCGGTGTTTGGTGTATGCTGGTAGCTTGAAAAACAGCAAACGCCGAAAAAAGTGGTTGCAATGCAAGATTTTGGGCACACGGGGCTTGCCCAAATGGAGACACTCGATTTTTTATTTGTGACAACTGTAACTCTGATGATGTTATCGAGTAGGATAGAAGTTACTCAATGTTAATGTTTTATTCATTATTTTTATGTCTGTATAATTTAGAATTTACATTGTACGGCGATAACGCTTTTAATTAAACCTACTGGTAATAAGAAAATTGATTTCTCTTAACTGCGTGTCTTATTTAAAATGTTTTAAAGCATGTGCCAACTTACCCCATAGGTATAGGCAACTTGCCAAGTGACGGGGTAAGTTGGCGCACAATTTTCCTTTTACTTTAGGCTTCCGCTAAACATAAACTACAAAAGCTACAAACTCAAAAATCAAGGTATTTATAGCCCAATGCCTGTTCTTTAAAAGTACAGTTAAAGTTTCATAAAAAACTTAAACAAAAAATTAATAAAAATCAATAACAAAAAACTGCGCCTACTACCCCCGGTCCCCCATACCGTAAAATCATGTATATTTTCTTTTGCCTCTCCTGTGAAATTTACTTTTGTCGAGATGTGTCACTTTCTTTGCGGGTGAGCGATATAACCAAACATAAAATTGTTTTATACACAGACAACGAAAAATTACTCACACACAGAAAAAATATAAATGGAGGGTATAATGACATCTTTCCCCTTCACCGGCGACAGGTATGGGGAAACAGTGCTTTTAGCCCCGAGTTATCTCGGGGCAGACGGTGAAGTGGTTAGGAAAGAAAAATAATTTAGTGACACATAAAAATAGATCATCATATAATAAGGTGGTCTTCCCATGATAAATGCTTCTTAATTTTTACTCTTTATTTTAGCAGCAAGATATTTTGTAACAACTTAGGTTCCATAATTTATTAAAACATTTCCTAATGAGATAATTTGCTAAAAACTTTAGAAACAGGAACACTTAAGGCGGTTCTGCAGTCCACTGTTCAATAAGCCCGAAACTTTTACTGACACATTTACTGACTCATTTTTAAAAGTAAAGGTACAAAATTGACAGACCTAACTCGGGAAGTGATTTGGAATCGAAAGACGTTTCCCATTTTTTGATAATTAAATAATTTATGGAGTTATAAGCGATTTGGGGCGGGTTTTTATTCCCCTCGCTGATTCGTATTTTTCCTTTCATCCGGAATTTCAGTTAAAAACGCCAACTTTGACAGCATTTTCTCAAAGATCTTTTGCATTTACCAAAAAATGGAAAACGTCTTTCAATCACATAGTTTATAAATAACAACACCTGCCAATTTCATGTGTTTCCGAACGAAAATGAATTAAAACTTGCGCCATAAATTTGCCCCTTTGGATTTGAGAACAGCAAAAATGTCTAAGCTTAAAGCCTGGCTCAATGAAAATCCAAATATAGGGTCTTTTCCTCCCTGTAAAAAAATAGAAAGGAAGGATTCTGCTTAAATAATTATAACTTCATTATTAGGGTAGTAAAAGAAAAAAAAAAAACCTCTTTAACTACAGTTCAAAATGCGTTATCGTAAAATAATGATAATGTAATCTTTCCGGGGTGAATGCTTCTTAAATTTCTTTTTTGTTCTTTTGGAAACTTAAACTCTGATAATAGCAGTTTGAATTACATAATTTTTTTAGTTATTTCTTGATAAATTGGTTTACTTTATACACAAAAACATTTAAAAAATCGTTAACTTTAATGACTTTCAGTGACTTTACATTTACAAGGTAAAAATTACAAAACAATACTATGCTTAAGAATTATAGCTTCATTATTATAGTGAACACCTGCTTAAAATCTCGTAAACTAAGCAAAATTTAGAGAGGTCATTGACTTATAGTTCAAACCTATAAAGCACAACATAACCTATATAACATAAACCTATAGTTCATACGCTTCGTGGACAAATATATCTTCTATCAATTCCAAAATTAATTTTTTGCTAATTAGTTTTAAAATTTCCAGCTTTAAGCCTTTCAGGGGCAAGTAAATCGGTTCTTGTAATGTTTTGAATTCAAAGCAGAATTTTCAAAAAATACTGTATTTGAAAATTAGGAAATGCAAATTTACAGTTTTTTTTTTTTTCCACCGAAGTTAAAGAAACTTTTATTGAAAAATTCTGGTACAAATATTGATTAAAATTAAGTGGTATAAATAATGTCCCACCGCCCTTCAAATGCACAAGAAAGTTTTTCGGCTTTAAAAAATGAATTTTTATTTATTTATTTATTTCGTTTCTGAGTGTCTAACTTTTTAAAAATGTTATCTCAAAGCCGTTTTTAACTAGTATGTTTCGGCCATTACAAAACTTTCTTTTATATCTTTCTAATACATTAACCCTTTGCACTCGAGAGGTGACTCTCATTCACTACTAGTTCTGCCAGGCGTCTCCGTAAATTCGAGCTCCAAATGTACCCAAATGACACCAGTATTTGAAAGAAATTTTCTTAGTCTTATCTAATGGCAGAATTATTTGCGATTAAAGATGGCGAAATAAACTATAAGAAATAAGTGGTGCCCAGAGAATTTGAAGTCTTGATTTACGCGTGACACCTGGCAACACCAGTGGTGCGTGAGAGTCACCTCTCGAGTGCAAAGGGTTAATTTAAATAACATGCTCACACACTAATAATTATAAATCCGAAATGAGATGCATTTCTTTGAATTAAGCATAAAATTACAATGATCAATGAATAATAATAGAAAAAGAAATCACGCTCACCAAATTGCATCAATTGATTGTAGACAAGGTTAAGAATCTTTCCCCAAGCACAGGACACAAGTGCACCCTGTTGGTTGATTATTGTCTCAAATTTGCATCCGCATCTATTTATATCAAGATCTAACAGAATGTGAAGTTTGATGAAATTCCGTACATTAGTTTTTGTGATATAGCAATCGCGAAACACACATCATAGCAGCGCCATCCGTTGAGTGATATACACCCAAACCTTATCAGCATCTATGTATATCAAAGTCCAACATAATAAGAAGTTTGATGAACTTTCGTGCGTTAGTTCTTGAGATATTTTAAAAATTGTGAAAAATATACCATAGCTGCGCCACCTGTTGGCCGGTGTACACCCAAGCCTAATCAGCATCCACTTATGTCATGGTCTATAAGAATCTGAAATTTTATTAAATTCCGTGCAGTAGTTCGTGAGTTAGAGCGCCCACAAAATTTGTGTCACATACGGACAGACTGGCGGACAGATATTTTCTAAAAACAATGAAAACATGTTTAAGACCTAAGACGTATAAATCCGTCCTAAACCGGAAGTCGAATTTTTTCACGAATACAATGTTTTCTTCTTGCAAAAAATGTACTTTCACTATAAAAAAAATTATGTAACGTTTCTCCATGAAATTGAATATTCCATTTTATTGAGTAATTTAACCAATGTAACTGGTGTTACGTTACACTAATGTGCAATATTACACCAGTTATATCAGTTTAAATTACACCATTATATGAGTTAAATTACTCCATAAAATTGAAGGCAGCGTGTTGCCACCAATTTTATGCAGTAACGTTACATTTTTTTTTACAGCGTATAGGGGAGATTCTCAAAAGGTGGGATCATTAAACGTTAACTATATGTAATTTTTAAAATTTTCAAATTTAAGGCCAAATTTTTTAATAGTATAGTATTTTGTCTATAAATATAATATATAAATATTTTAATAGTATGTCTACAAAATTATACGCAAACATTAAAAGACAGCAACTATTCTGGAAAATTAATGATTAAAGCATTTAATTAGCAGTTGTGTATGTTACAAATTTTGGACATTTGCAGATTTTGGCCTTAAAGATTTTGGACGTTGCTCTTAGTATTTAAAAAATTCATAAGACTAAGAATGTAGTAAATGTGTCTGTATACATATATATATGTATAATTAACTTTTTGTTATCCAGTAATAATAATAATAAAATCAAATGCTTTGTTACGTACGTTACTTTCGGACATAACAAAATACAGAAAAATGCTTTATAGAAAAGTCCTTCTATCTTCAAAAAAGCAATAAATCAGCCTGCCATCTCTTAACGAAATTATCAAAAAATCATCCGTTTCCTTTATGCATTCGTTGTTTACCATTAGAACCACCTGGAAAAAAGTTAAAACTCTTTTTCTTGGTGGTACATTGGAGTAGTTAACGTTATGAATGTCCGAAATTGGCCTCTTTAGCATAAAATAATAAAATTTTAAGATATTTATACAAAGCTTTTACAATAAATTATGTCATTTTCTATCTCTGAATGAATAGAATTAAAAACTCAGTGTAAAAAAAAAAATAAATAAAGTCAATGTTAATTAAAGTTATGTTTCAAAGGCTTAAAGTTATGACTTGTGTCCAGTGCCCACCTTTTGAGAATCGCCCATAGTAGAAAGTAAAAATTTAAATACATATCAATTCTAGTCACACAATGGACCAGCGAGCAGTGCTTGTTTCAAAACTTCAAATATTACAATTGCTTAGTTTGCTGCACATTAGAAAAATACAAAATATTAAAGCAGAATTTGGAAAGACAATTTAGTTTTAAATCTGAAAGTTATATTACAGTAGAACCTCGATCCATCGTTTTTCAAGGGGTGCGTGGAAAAAAACGATGAATACGGGAAAACGATGAATGCGGGTTAACGTCAAAACACGAAAAAAAACAATATTTAAAAATTAGTAATACATGCAATGTATACAGTATACTAATAAATACTAATTTGTTACTTAACAAACTGTAAAAGAAATAAATAGAAATTGTAGAAAATTTATATTTGTTTAAAAAATCAGTAATTTTACGTAGAGGTTTTCATTCATTTTTTAAAATAAACAACAAATTTTCAAGATGTTACATGTACAACCTTTTTCTGGTCATTTTCTGTAATTCCATGCGCTTATATAAAAGTTCATACAGTTTCAAATACCGTAATTGCATCAGGCAGATTTGGCACTGGTGTAGGCTCAGCTTCATCTTCATGAACATTATACTCTGCTTCTTCGCCATTATTTTCATTTTTTTGCATAATCACACATTTCTCCTATGCTTAGTACACCGCATGTCGCAACATCTTGATCAATGGAAGTACAGTCGCTACATTTCACACCAGACACATCCTCTGCTCACGCAACCACTCTTCATCTGCTTTGTCGCCACCATCATCATTATTTTCTTTCCCTTCTGATGAGCATTCTTCATAAATTTTTCGCTCAAAACCACATTTCACGAAACAATTCCGGATGGCTGAAGAGGTTACTTCATGCTATGGTGAAAGTACAAAATGAATAGCATGCAGAAGGTTTATTTTTGCAATAGGTTCTTTTGCTTGTTCCATGAAACAAAGATCTTTTCTCTAACTTTATCCTGTAAAATTGCTTAAAACAGTTGATTATCTCAGCATCAAGAGGTTGTACTACAGATGTACAATTAGCTGAGAAAAACTGATTTTTATATTTTTCAAAGACTGGTGAAGGATCTGGTGAAGGAGCTGAACAATTGTCAATAAATAGATTTTTTTTTTTTTTTTTTTGAGCACCGATTGATCTATTAAAGTCATGAAGATTTTTTTTTTTAAATATCATATTTTATCCATGCTTTGGTTGCTGCTGGTTATTTCTTTACATTCTTGAAGCATTGAGGTCTAACAGATTTATCAATTTCGAGGGGTACTCGTATATCAGAGAACAGTCCCTATTTGCGCATAGTAGCACTGTAAGTATTTCTCTGGAATGTTTACCACCATGACAAGACTACTTTAAACGCTAGCGTTCTCTCTGGCAAGCACTTATAAAACAGGCCTGTTTCGTCTGCATTTTTCATGTCACAATCCTTGTATCCTTCTAGTATCTTTGTAAATTTCTTGAACCACATTTCCAAAAGCATTTTCGACGCATAATTTCCTGGACAGCAATCCGTGGAGAATTTTAAAACGTGAAATCCACCCATTTGATGCAGAGAAAGTATCCATGCCAAATGAGGCAGCTATTTCAAGTGCCTTCTCTCAAAGAATAATCCCATTTACAGGAATATTTGACGCACAAGCTTGCTCTAGAAATGGGTTGAGAAGAGAAGTCTTTCTAACTCGCTGTAAGCAAACATTTTGCTAGTTTTTCTCTTTTTGCAGACGTTCCATATTTATCTGTCTGTTCTCTAATTTCTTTCTTTTTCGAAATTATCGAATTCAGGGTTGAAGGCGGTATAACTAAACGTTTGCTGATGTTAATTTTTTTTCTCAAAAGGATTATTTTCCACCTCATCTATGATGTGAAGTCTTTCTTCTAAGGTGCTGATTTGTTCCGCTATTCTTAAAATTCCAAGAACGCATAAAATGTAACGCAGAACGCTGTAAATTGAAAGCTCACAACAGCACAAATGAATTATTTTAGGATAAAAGAAGTAATTCCAGTTTGTATGTCATATGGATCCGATTGACCTTCAATTTCATTTCGGTGAGCAAAAAATTTTTACAACGATGAATGCGGGAAACCGATTATTTGAAGAACGATGCATGCGGGCTTCGTTAACATTATTTAAATATAATTTGTGCAGGGACCATAGAAATAAAACGATGAATGCGGGAAAACGATGGATGCGGGAACGATAGATCAGGGTTTCACTGTATTTTAAATTTTAGAATGAAGGAAATGTAGAAGGAATATGTAGAGGGAAACTTTCATGCTGTCAAAATTTCACGACGCCAGTTAAGATTTAAAATTACAACATCAAAACTCATGTATAGCCTTTCATATCCCATATTGTGAATTATTGAAAATTTCACTTTCCAAAACATTTTTTCTGTATATTTGAAAATGCATTAAAAGATTTGTGGAGTTACTAAACAAATTTTTGAAAGATTTCGTGTATTATTCGTTTAATAAACTAAATCGGTCACTCATAGGGTTTTTGTGGAATGTTTACAACTTTACTTAATAAAATCTCTTTAAAATATTCTTTTCAGTATTTTACCTTATTAGAAAATGCATAATTGTTACAGTATTATTGTAATTATTTACCTCACACTAGGGGTGCACAACCTTTTTAAGAGAAGGGCCACTTCCAAAAATGTCTGGGTTGTCAAGGGTCTCATCAGTTACACAGAGAGAGATTTATTTCGGAGAGGTGGGAGGGTGGATCTCTGGGCTATAATTAGAGAAAAAATATTGTTTCAGAGGGGAGTGGGCAGTTTTCCCCCTCTAAGTTCCCCTACCCGGTCAACATATCCAATTCAGTTAACAAGGAAATATCAACAGTTTATATTTGTACATATAACAGATATATAGTAAGGATTATTTTTAAGGAGTGAAAATATTTCTTGACTTTTTTTTGCTGCATTAAAAGTGCTAAAAAACAAACATAGGCATGAAAGGGGATAGTGCTGAAAAAAAGTGAACTTTATGAACAAAGGGGTGGGGGGAGGTGGAGAAGCATATATTATTTCGTTATTTTTTCTCTGATGTACATTGATGTAATTTGCGATTTTTTCCCCAATAAATTGAAAAAAGTTGCGATTTTTTTCCGCGCACGATCGACGAAATTTGTGACTTTTTTTTCCCTGCGACAAATGGATTTCTATTTCACGATATTTTTTTCACCGACAGACAAAATTCGAATTTTTCATGAGCGATTCACGAAATTCGCGAGCTCTTGACGAAATTAACGATTTTTTTCCTCGGGAGATTGACGAATTTCGTGATACTTTTTGCAACAAAATGATAAAATTTGTAATTTTTTCCATCAATCGTCATTCGTGACTTTTTTTCGCGATAAATTGACGAAACTCATAATTTTCCTGCAGCCGATCAACAAAATTTGAGATTTTTCAACGCCTGATCGACAAAATTCGCAATTTTTTTGCGTCCGATGAAAGAAATATGGTATATTTTTAACTGACTGAAGAATTTACAATTTTTCCTCGCGGCAGATTGACGAAATTCAGGATTTTTTCTCACGATAAACTGACGAAACTCGCGATTTTTCTGCAGCCAATGCACGAAATTTGCAGTTTTTCCGCACCTCATCGAAAAAATTTTCGATTTTTCCTTGACCGATCACTGAAATTTGTGATTTTTGTGCGTTTGATCGAAAAAATTCGCTATTTTTCCGTGCCTGATCAATGAAATTCGCTATTTTTGCCGTGTCCGATCGAAGAAACTCGCAAATTTTCCGCTGACGATCAACAAAATTTGCAATTTTTCCGTAACTCATCGACAAAACTCGCGATTTTTCCGTGCGCAATCAACGATACTCTCGATTTTTATGCGCCCGATCAATGAAATTCAAGATACTTTTCGACTAGCAACACGAAATTCGCAACTTCGGAATTTCCTGTCTTTATCTATGGTATCGGCCGGCCGATTTACGATATACGCCATTTTTAACTGACCGACGAAATTTGTAATCTTTTCCCGCCTAGCCAATTGACGAAATTTACGATTTTTTCCTGCGACTTACGGACAAAATTTGCGATTTTTTAATTTTCATTCTTTTAAAATACAGTTGTACAATTATGGCAGAAAGATACGAATTCGGCTTTTTAGTAATAAAAAAAAAAAGACTTCAAACAGAAAGAGTGGATAAAAAAGTTGATAAAAGAATGTTTAAGAAAATGAACAAAATGAGCAAATGTGGAAAATTTCTCACAAGCATTTGATTTGCTTTTGGTGAACGCTTGTTGAGAAAATCGATAAGCTGATTAGATCTAACCCATCGTGACGTTGCTTGGACATCAGAAATGCTTATCGTCCATTAATTATTATCTTACTCAATTTACTTAAATATAAAGCTTTTAGTTTATTCCTAAATTGTATCATGATTTCTGACCATTTCTATTATTTAGTGTGAATTCGAATGTCTTTAAAAGAGCCATTTTTTTTTACTCATTTTATTCTGAGGTTCTTTCGCGCGCTGCGGTATTTTTTACTTCAAAATGCATCCGCTCCAAATTGTCAGGACTCTTTACGAAATCACTCCCATTGGATGTAACGTAGGCGATACGCGTATTCTTTCTTCTCGCATTGTCCAGAGCGCTCACGATGTCACGATTTCACAAAAAGCAGATGCATGGAATTTTTCCTCAGAAATTGTTCGATTCTTCAACTGTTAACAGCTTCCTGACTGGTAGTTTTCTTGGACAGTCGTTTTTATTTTAATTTTACTTCACGATCATACGATGAAGTTGTTTACCTCTTAAAACGGAACGTATTATGGAAATGTGGTGAATTGTTTTTGATGTTGTTTTGTCAATAAAAGCATGAAGGTCTAATCTGACTCGTTATTTCATAATGGAGAAACTTCCATCTATATTACATTCTATTGCCTGTATCAATTCATTCCACGACTCGCACCAATGTCTACAACTCTACAGAAATTGTTTCATAATAATGGAAATTTTTCTATAATATTCATTCCACGACTCGCACCAATGTCTACAGTTCTAGGGAAATTGTTTCATAATAATGGAGATTTTTCTATAATATTCATTCCACGACTCATACCAATGTCTACAGTTCTACGAAAATTGTTTCATAATAATGGAGATTTTTCTATAATATTCATTCCACGACTCGCACCAATGTCCACATTTGCACGGAAATTGTTTCATAATAATGAGATTTTTCTATAATATTCATTGCACGACTGACATCAATGTCTACAATGCAACATGAATTTATATTTAATAATTTTAAATTTAAATAGTTTTAAGAAAATGGCAATTTTCCGATTAATTTTATATTATTGAAAATAATAATAATAATAATAAATTAATTATTTGTATAGTTTATGTCGCATTTTTATGACATTTTTAATAATAATTAGCCCTTTTAAACTTAAAATTTAGAAAAATTAAAAGAAAATTATTTAGAAGACATACAGATACCTTACAGTACAATTAACAAAAACTTGTTACAAAGTTTATTTAACAATTCGATTGGCAATATACAGGGTGCCCACTCTCAACCGTGTGCAATGGCTAAGTCCTAAGTCGTTAGGCACAGATATATAATTCCAATTACAAAAATGTCTTACATGAGGTAAAGAAGTACATTTTAAAAGCGATTTGGATCAATAAAAACTTTTCGTAACAAATTACGAAATTTAAATTTTTATACGGTCCTCCGGTCATATAAGTTATACAGTGAAATACGTTTAACACGAAACTGAGGGGATCGAAAAAATTTTTCGTGTTAAAAGAATTTTTTAAAAAAGAACAAAACTTACAAATATTTTCGACGTCATCAAATTTATTTCGATTTCCTGTTAAACTACTAGTAAGTTGCATCCATTAGAATGAAAAGCATGTAAACAAAATATTGTTTGGGGGGGGGAAAATCAGATATCTTTTTTTGAAGTGTCTTTTTCAACATTCTGAGATCTAGCTTGTTTGAATCATATAAGCAAAGCTGTCTCTAAATCTTCGTGCTTAGCAATTCTCATACGTATTCTCCCAGGCTTAAAATACTGCGCTCAAACATTAACGTAATGGGATTCCTGATTTTATTATTTTTGATAATGTAGAATTGGCAAGGCAAAACTCTTTCCAGATTTCTGTTTTCGTCCTTCTTTTTCATCAACTGTATTAAGCAGCATCAGCTTCATTTGAAGCGAAATAGCAGTTTGTTTTCGCACCGATTTTTTGACTGTGCTCATAAAACATAAGATAATTTACAAAAAACACGAAATTTTCACCCAAAATTCAGTGGTTTTAACACAAAATTCACCAATTTCAACTTAAACTAACTAGCTCGAAAGCGAATTTTTTTCGTGTTAAAAGAACAAAAATGTATTAAACTGCATCGTATACTGTCCGGACCGCTATATCATTTCGTGTTAACCGATTTTTCATGTTAAGCGTTTTCGTGTTAAACGTATTTCACTGTATTTAGTAAAAATATTCTATTACACTAAGAAGTAAGACAAAATAAACGGTCAAGTGCGAGCATTACTCGCGTACAGAGGGTTCCGTAGAATAAATATATGAGTTTGTAATTGTATTAAAAAAAAAAAAAAAGTTGCTAAAAGAATAATACTAAGACTTTTCAAAAAACTATATAACGTAGGGTTGGGTATAACTGTATGTATTAGAAAAGTGTAATCGGGTATACCATGAAAGTTCAAAGAGATATATGGAACAATATCAAATATAGCTATTCGTATAACTCTTTTTTTAATATTATCCTAATCTGTTTATGATGAACTTAATTCGGTACTGACAATAAAGGCAGTGCATAGTTAAACTTCATTTGGCAATTCATGAAACTAAATACAGCGTAGTAATAACCTTTATTTCTATAGTGTATCTAAAACAAAACCTTTGTTCAAAATTTAAATTTGGCATTGTGCTAAGCGCGCTTCGAATTGAGGTCTCAAAGTTGCAACGCCGCCTTGGTCAGTGCCGCGTTTTTCCAGATAGGTGTGTAATTAACTTTTAAAGTCACTCGAGGCGTATTGAGAGATGCAATCAATGCAAACTATCGCGAATCCCACAGTATTTATGCGATTCATTCTAATTAAATATTTCGAGGGCGATGCCCTTAAAAAACGGACACCTAACTTTAATTTCAAAACAGACAAACGGCACCAAGAATATTTAATTAAAATTTTCCTTTTATCATGTACGTGAAAATAAGCAAGTTCGCATTTTCTAATAAATTCGTTTATAAATTCTGGTGTCAGTTCATTATTTCATAAATTTATAAATAGAATTACTCCGTGCCGGAAAGGATTAAGTGGTCGCAGGACTCTTAAAGCTTCAAAATTTAAGAAATTTTAATTTTTTAGATGTTAAACACCTATATTTTCTGAATATTTTGATATAATTGTTTCATTGAAATTCCCATTAGAACAGAAGTTTTGGCTTTTAGAATTATACCCGCTCAATAGCTGAAGCGGCGTTTCCGAAACTTTAAAGTCATTATTTTCCAAATGGTGTTTTTTGGTCATAACGCGCAGTATACCTCAAAAACTTCTGAATATTTTTTCATGAAATTTTCAAAGCATATATTTCATGTTAGTCTGTATAAACTGAACCAAAAATTTTCTTTTTATTGTTCAAAAAAATATTTTTTTAGGTGATTTTACTGTTGAAATTTTCAGAATTTTGTATTAGCTAAATGCAGCATTGCATTAAAAATACAAAAATGCTTTAAATACAAATTTATTTAAATTCAGGGAAATTATTACAACCTGAAGTATATGTAAGCACCAAAATTTTCATTCTAGTTGCAATATTTATTTTGTAATCCTGCGCGTAAACTGTTATGCCAATTTTTTGTTCGACAAATGTCTAACAGTTTCGACCCCCCTTTAAATACTAATTCTGTATCTTGGAATTTTTTAAATACATGAAACGAAAGAACATACTTATATCTTTTATTCCAATTAAAATTGTGTTTTAAAATCATATACATTTTAGACATTAAATGTTGAAAATGGTCTTTTTTTCATTTTTTCTCCTTTTTAGAGTCGCGAGACCCCTTAAATTAGTATATTTTTAACAATTTGACGTTTATTGCTTTTATACTGTTACTGGACATTACATTACACATATATATCATTAAAAGTTGTTAACTAGGCATAGAGTACGCCACCCCTGTCCTTGTGTATGTCCAAACTGACCGTACCTTTAAGGGTTATTATCTCGGTTAGTTACCAATGATTTTTTTCGAAAATCATTTTCAACAATGCTTTTATTCTTCTGGAACGATAGGTATATTCAGCGATGCTCAACAATTTTTCTGAATGCCCGTAAATCGAAATTTGTGTATAACAGAAAAATGCCAATTACTCAAAAACTATGTGACCTAGGGTAATCGCTATAATTTTCCGGCAAGGTTTATATTAACGTCTACTACCTCAATTTTTTTCATAATTTTAGTTTCAGTAGATTTGGAATTAGATGGGTGGGGGAACATATTTTTGCGCTACATTTTCAACAATATCTTTGAAAATATAATACCTAAAATTAAAAGGAATGTATTTTTGAGTTCAGCGTTACAAAAGCTTTCACGGGGATACCCCACATGATGTACAAAGAAAAGATTTTTTTTTTTTGAAGTAGCATAATTAGCCCCTCTACTTTTTTACTAAATATATTTATGAATGTTTATTAATCTGAAAATATGTGGATCAACGGTTTTTATTACTTCCCCGAATTTGAACTTTCCACGTTCCATAGTTTACGATTAAAATGGCTGTGACAGACAGACTGACAGACGGACAGACACAGGAGTGATCTTATAATGGTTCCGTTTTTACTTTTTAAGTACGGAACCCTAAAAAAAAGTCCAATTCTTCTACGATTGAAACAGACTTATAATAGCTGTTTAAAGTTGAAGCACCTTTTCTTCTGCGAAATAGGTGTCAGTCACAAATTTAATAGAAATATAAATAATCGTCAGAAAAAAAAAGTAATAGAATAAAATTAACATTGCAATATAATATTGAAATCTATTTTCATTCTGACATATTAAGAGAAAATGTGCAACTTGTACTAAAAATATAAGTTAAAAAATATTATAAATGAAATGATGAAAAGGAACAGTCGCAATTCTTTACAAAATGATACATATTTTAAAATGCTACTAGATTGTCTGATCTAAAATTTAATTAATAAAAATTAAAGTTATCTCAAAACTTGCTGGAAGTAACTGCTGGAAGTAACTTGCTGGAAGTAAGCTGCAATGCAGAAATGTAACCGACAAATAAATCCTTCTAATATTTTATGTATTTTGTGTGCGATCCCTGGAAGAATGGCCCAACTCATCTGTGTTCAGAGGCATGAAAATGGTGTAAGTCATGCAATTCAGAGTTTCATAACTAAGTCAATTTTAATGTTAGATAAACGGGGCTTTTTGGTTTGCCTTACTTGTTAGTGTAATAGGAAATTTTTACTAAATATCACTTGTAGAACCGGGAGGCCGTATAGAAGTTTAAATTTCGTAATTTTTTAACAAAAGTTTTTATTTATCAAAACGACTTTTTAAATAATTTTTTACCTCATTTAAAACATTTTTTTTGTAATTGGAACTATATATCTAAGACTAACGGTTTAGAAGTTACCCATTGAACACCGTTGAAAGTGTACGTACTGTGTAATTTATAGGATAAGATCTAGAGGCGAAACGGCTCATCCCGAGCGCGTGAGCTCCAGAAACGTAATCGGACTCGACTTTTATGCCAAACTGAGAGATCGAGCTCAAAGTGGAAATTTTATTTTAACAAACTGATAAAAGAATAAAAAGGCAGCCCTTGCCGGATTCTATTTGATAAGCAAGAATGAAGTCTGTGTTTCTGAAAGTGTTTTAAAATCCCACAAAAAATCAGTTGGAAAAGAAATTGAACAGTTATTTATGGAATATAAAGAGAAATATTCTATCTGACTTTTTTCTGAAGCCTTTACACGGCCAGTGATGGAAACATAAGGATGCCGTGGCATTTTTTAAAGGTAGAATCGTAGAACATACACTGAGCAGTTTCCGAGTTTAAATAAAGAAATATATCTGTTTTAATTAGAGATCTAGTATCAATATGACTAACTCTTTTATTTAATTAACTGAATGCATCCATAAATAATCAAAGTTTTAACTAATACTTATCATCAATAAGAGTTTGACTCGAATAGTGGTAGATTGAGATAATTCACGGATCATTAGTATAATTACATCATTCCAAATTTTTTTTGCGTGGTATTACTATTAAACGTTTATAGCTAATACTAGCTATTTTAGGTTAATTGGATAGATTTCCATTTTAATTTTTTTTATTAGATCTATAATGAGCGTTCCTCAGACATATTGGGAATTAGAAATTTAAATCCGTAATTTAGCAAAAATACATGTTAATTAATTATTCAAGCTCTGATAACACGGGCTTGCAAAATAGCAACTTTTTCTTTCTAAACTGTTTTAGATATTTATAATGTTTTTCGACACTCTGAGTTTAAAGAAAAAGTCAGCTTCTTTTCTTTACCACGTAAGGCATGTATAATTACTGTCTTTCAGTTTTCTATTTATTCTTGCTGTTTGTAAGGGGTGAGCGGGGATCTTGATGGCTATTTCTTATGTAATAAGTGTTTTTTCTGGTGTCTTGCTATAAAATATTAAAAAGTTCTGACATGATTTTTTTTTACTCATCACTAAGATGAAAATGGCCGATTTGCGTAGAATCAGACACATCTTCTCAAAAAATTAATGGCAAACAAATATGACTAAGGAAAACAAATATAACTTGTCTGCCTATTAGTTGGATCTATATCTATGCTTCCTTAATTTTTCCATCTTTAGGAAATTCATGCATAGAAATTTTATTATTATTTTGATCAAATTTTTGATCAATATTATTGATTATTAATAGTCAACTCTGCTGTCTATATTTGCAAAAAGATTCACAACACGTGATATCAGGACCTGACTAAGACAGGGGCACACGGTGCATGTGGCCCGGGCTAACACTTCCAAGGTCCCCCAAAATAAAAATTTTCCCCTCTCTTAAGATTAATGTAAATTTCCAGTTACAGTTCACAGAAAAAATTCTTTTCTACCATTCGTGCAAACTATCGCTATGTTCTTCACTAACGAAAGTAAAATGCAATATAATTTTCGAAATCCAGAGAAGAACGGATATTACATCAAACATGTTTCATTCCCAGCGTTGAATTCAGACACTTTTTTCTCCAGGAGGGACTTCTGTGGCTTTGGAGGGGGGTGGGGGGGGGGGGCATTCGGAACCCGATTAATGTTGTAAGGTGCCCAAGGCCCAGCCCATTTTGGACCCCCTTTCGTACCAAAATAGTAGCTAGATCCTCCCCCCACCCTCGAGAGTATTCGAGGGCTTATCATTAGATTATCATACGGTTCAGAAGTTAACCAAAACCGTTTTTGGTTTTTGATAAAATAATAGCAAGAAACTGCAATTTAAGTTTTTTTTTAATCCTTTTATTAAATTTGCCCCCCCCCCTCCCTTAGCAGTGGGCCAAGGCCACGGCCTAGTTGGCCTGTGCAGTATTCAGGCCCTGAGGACATTATAGAGTTCCGGGGAAGGGAAATTGCACTTTTTGGCTTTTGAAAACACAAAATCTCAAATTTTCCGGTGGGGGGGGGGGGCATTTCATTGCTACGGACCCCTGAATTCAACACTGTTCACCATGTCCCTTAGATGTACAGTTCAAGGCCGAAACTAAGGGGAGGAAAAGGGGCATGTGCCGCGGGCGCCAAAACGAATAGGCGCCAAATGAAGATTTTGTTTGTCGATTTTTCTCACGCCTATGTTTAGCATGGTATTGTTAAAATCGTCCTGTCTGGGATATGCCAAAGCATAGAAGAATCTAAAGATGATATGTCATAAGGATCCTGTATAAAGCGGAATATTTTTCGATTCTTTTCTATCCGTTTTCAAGATTTTAATGAATCAATATTTGACAAAGCAGATTACGTAGTTCAGTATTACACAAAAACAAAGATAATTAGTAAAATTCTCTTTGTAAACATACTTTGCAGAGAAGAGGGGGGTGGGGCTACAAAATCTATGTTTTCCCCGGCTGCAAAAAAGGCTAGTTTAGGCCCTACTACAGTTTTACTCATTCTAAATAGCATACAGTGCAGAAGATTTTACTTCCCATAATTTTGTAATGCATGTGTATATAATGCATTCATGGTAAAATAAGGGGGGTAAGGGCGGTAAGGGAACTCATAGAAAAACATAAGGAATATAATTTACCTCTTTGCCTTGCCTTTATTGATTATGAAAAAGCATTTGATTCGGTCTACACATCAGCAGTAGTAGAATTTCTGGAGGACATTGGTATAGACAAACCTTACATCAATATTATAAAGAAGATTTACAAGAAAGCAACAGCAACCATCCGCTTGGACAAAGGAAAAGCAAAGATCAAGCTTGGAAGAGGGGTAAGACAAGGAGACACCATTTCGCCTAAGCTTTTTACTGCTGTCTTAGAAAATATTTTCAAGAAGCTGGATTGGGAAAACAAAGGGATTAGAAAAAATGGGGAATATTTAAGTCATCTCCGATTCGCTGACGACATTTTAATTTTCAGTAACAGTCCTGAAGAATTGGAAAATATGCTAAAAGATTTGGCAGAAGCTAGCATTAATGTGGGATTAAAAATAAAATTGGAAAAGACTAAGGTGATGTTCAATTCATTTGCATCAAAAAAGAAAATCGTCTACAACAACACTGAAATTAAAGAAGTGCAAAGTTATGTGTACCTTGGGCAAGAAATATCATCGGATAATAGTATCATGAATGAAATAAATAGAAGAATAAAAAGTGGATGGAGTGCTTTTGGGAAGAACAATATTATTCTGAAGAGTAGCATGCCCCTTTGTTTGAAAAGAAAGGTATTTAACCAATGTGTTTTGCCTGTCCTAACTTATGGAGCAGAAACACGGACGCTAACAAAACGGATGGTACAAAGATTACAAACAACACAGAGAAGTATGGAAAGATGTATGCTAGGTATAACTAGAAGAGACAAAAAAAGAATAACCTGGATAAGAAGTCAGACGAAAGTTTTTGACATCATTGAAAGAATAAAACGGCTAAAATGGAAATGGGCTGGGCACATTGCAAGAAGACAAGACAATAGATGGAGCACACAGGGGCGTAGCTACCGTGGAGCAGTTGGAGCAGACTGCTCCAGGCGCACGAATCCTAAGGGCGCAAAATTAGAAAAAGAGAAATAAAGATTTCTTAAAATATTTGCATATTTTTTTCATTATTATTCAGACATTATAGATGAACCTTGTTACAATCAGCGTATTCCTATGATATTGTACCTTGTGCTTAATCTCAATTATTTCGATTTAAAACATGTTTTCATATACAGTTGAAAGAAATGACTTCTATTCAGGAAGTTTTAATTCATATTGCAGCCTCAAGTAACTTCTGCAGCACCGTTTCAGCATGCCTGATTTTTTTCTGTAACTTTTCTGGAGACGCCTGTTGAAGATTTTCAGATCTTAAAGTAATCAAAACTTATTTAACAGGGTTCTCATCGGTCACTTTACTGGCTACCACTATTTCCAAAAAAAATAATCTTTCTGGTACATTTCTACTAAAAATGTTTTAGAAATTTATCATGATGTGGAAATAATGGTAGCCAAAGAATTCACCGCTGAGAAACCTATATGTACGATGTAACAATAGTAATTTACGATAATTATTTTACAATTTGGAAAAAAACAGCCTGACAAGTTGAAGAAAATTATTGACCATTTTACAGACGAAATCCACGAAAACGAAAATTTTGAAGGGTTTTTTTCGTTTGTTTTGTGGAAACTAAATATGCATGAATACAGATTACAAAACAATAATAAGAGTTGAATTTAAACATATTCCACATAAGCCAACGGCGACAAAATTTAGACGGGAGGGGGGTGAGGGGAAGTAACAACTTAAATTTTGTGAGTATTGTTTTTGAGATTTTGAAAATATTGCAAATGTCAAATGCAGAATCGATAAGCTTCAAAAAGAGAGAAAAAGTTAAGTACCAAATTCAGTGTTCTTTAGAGCCTGATTATAGTCTATGCAAAATTACACCACTTTTTTGTAACAGTATTTTCCGCATTAAACCTTATTCAATCCCAGAATTTTACGATTAAATAAGGCAGACTGGCCCGCTGGGTAACCGACCTGCGGATCGGTGCGCTGTAAACCAGGTAAAGCTGTTCCCTTCCTCAGGTGAAGCTAATAGTTTTAAAATTTGCTATAAGCATCAGATCTGAAAAATCTTAAATCATTTAATAATTTTTTTTTTTTTAAATCACTTTTTGAAGCATTTTTTATTAATGATTTTTATTTCTCTTTGCAAGGCAGACGAATTGATTTTTTTTCTTGAAAGTTTCTTTGCTTCAGAGGACAATTTAAATCTTTTAAAACCTAACATATATATTCTGTAATTTTCTCTGTGACCAATAGCGACATGGTCTGCCCCAAGAATTTTCAGCCTGTCTGGTACCAAAGAACGCGGCCTTTTTTTAAATATATATATATACGTATTTTATTTAGTTTTTTGTCAAATCATTTATCAAGTATTTGTTTGAAATGTGTAGGCTTCGTGTATTCGTACAATGCTGTGATTGTAATTTCCCCTATATAAATGTGTATTATATTGATTTTTGCGCTTGATGTGCAAAAGTATTGATATAGAATATTTTCGCAAAGAAAATGTAATTTAAACATTCTTTTTTGTTAAAAATTACATTTTAATATGAAAACGGGGCTGTTTCAATGTTGTCTGTAAATGTGATAATCAAAACGGCGGTCAGGTATTTTGTATATACGTTAGAACAGGACTGTTTTTTTTTTTAACTTTTTAAGCCGATTTTTCACGGAGTCATCGAGTTCGTATTTCAGAGAAAATCGTGTTAAAGATATATTACAAAACGTTTTTTTCCCTTCGTTGACTGGTTTTTCTGCTTTCGTCGGTAAATTCCGTTTAAAACGTCAACTTTGACAATGTTTTCTGTAAGATCTATTGTGTTTACAAAAAATCCGAAAAACGCCTTTCGATTACAAAGTTTCTTAATAACAACACATGCCAGTTCTTGAGCAAAAATTAATTAAAACGTGTATCATAAAATGGCCCCCCCTGGATTTAAGAACAGCCTTAAGAAATAAAATCATACAAAATTCAGGTTCATTTAAGAATATTATCACGGGCTCGGGCAACACAGGGTGGGTCAGCTAGTCTATACTAATAAAAGAAAGTTTCGCTCTATGTGTGGTGGCTAGTGAAATATATTGCACGTAGAAATCTGAAAATTTGAGTGAGGGTAGTCCAAGACAGGTGCTTATACATCTGGAGCTCAGATTTTTTATTTTTTTATGACCGGCGCCCCTATAGCACCTTTCAGTTTGTATGCCCTGAATTGCTCAGAACTTGCCCCCTTTTTATCCGATCTTCTTCGTTTTGGGGGCCCTTTTCCCATTTAATTATTCTCCCTTTCTACATTCCAGTTAAAACACTGGATTCCTTGAAATTTTTGGGTGCCATGCATTTTTCACACCCTAATATTGTCAACCTCTCAATGCATAACTTTAAAATTGACACTTGGACTCCTCTCCCTGGTCCAGCAGCCTCATATTTTTATTGGGCACCTAGTATCCTTTTTAAGAATTTCCCCCATTTTTAGCTCACAGGCTATCAAAGCCTGAGAGCTAATGTGCCCGCCCGTTCTGTATGTATGTATGTATGTATGTACGTACGTACGTATGTACGTAACCAGTGGTGGGATTCAAATAATTTAACAACCGGTTCGCTGCCCGAATGATTTTTGATGTACAAAAATAAAAGAAAAATGAAGCATCACACTAGATTATGAAACACTTTCCAATATTATATGAACATTGTTAAAAAAAAACTTTGATACAGTTCATTTGGTACAGTGAAAAAAATCCTGAAGCATGTTACCCCATAAAAGGACGTTAATAAATATTCGGCAATCATGAAACCCTGATCATAATTTCTATCAGAAAATGCATCAAAAGAATCAGGGCTTAATTTCTAATAAAAAAGTACCGGAGCCCAAATATTCTGCAATGCTAACAACCGTAGAGTGCCCCCCCCCCCCCCTCCGTCACTACAATCTGCATATTTATATTTAAAATCATATTTTAAAATTTAAAGCATTTTTTTTTCTTTAGTTAAATAAAAAATTTAAATATATCTATCTGCATCTACTTAGTTGTCAGCTAAATCTTTGTCTAATTTTAAATTTAATTAATTGAATAAATTCTGAGATTCAGGGCTTAATTTCTAACAAAAAGAGTACCGGAGCCCTAATATTCGGCAGTAATAAAACCGTAGCGTCCCCCCCCCCCTCCCCTTGGCTTCACTCCAATCCGCATATTTACATTTCATACATTACTTGCAAATTTAAGGCTTTTTTTTTCCATTTGCAAAATAAAACTTTTAAATATTAGCATATACTACACTGTCAAGTATTCCACTTTTTAGTTTATCACTCCTTCCAAATAAAAATCTTTCCGTAATTTTAATGTTAATTAATCGCAGAATTCTACAATTAAGTAAGGTAAGGATTATGATTCTGAAATAGTGTTAACACAAAAAAGGAATTGTTCGGAGCTATGCTAATACGTATGATGAATTATATATAGTCATTATATATATAGTTATTTTATATATATAGTTATATATAATGAATGACCAACTAGCAAAAACATTTATAAGAAAAATATTTAGAAATCTTACGCGCCGTTTCATCTCCATCTCCTACGTGTACGACACACTACGTCACATATGTGTTCTGATAGAAAAGAATGCAGAAACTTGGAGGTGGGAGGGAATTGAAAAGACAATTTAGGCTTCGGTTTTCGGAATCGCTATTGCATTGGGCTCCGGAGCCCTGTATTTATGAGCTCCGGTGAATTCCGACCAATGTTTAAATATTTACTAAAAACAGAGAAGTGCCGGAGCTGAGCTCCGGTGGGCTCCGGCGCAAATTAAGCCCTGCTGAGATTAAATATAATAAGGATTATGATTCAGAAATAGTGTTAAAATAAAAAAGGAATAGTTCGCAGCTGTGCATTTTTATAAAAAAAATGAATGGAATTTACAGAAATTAATATTTATATGCTAAAAAATGGAACAGCGTTTTTCAATTTCCAATAGAATACGCCTACTTTATACTATAATCGATTCCTTTCGCATAACAATCTTTCGTGGTTAGTTCCTGAAAATCTTAAATAAAAATTTTAACATCGTTATCGGAAAGATTCGATGCTTTTATAAAAATAGAAGTAACACTGCTCGATTGCTTTCTATCAGAATAACGATATATGACAATTATATCTACTTACAAATGAAAGTAAACTTCGTAAATCTGCAGAGCAGAGCCTTAGCATGGATATCGTTCATGTTACAAAATAAACATAAAAATCACGTTAGTGATTTTTATACTTGTACAAAATAGTAGACTAAAAACCTCAAACAAACAAAACTTCAAGCTGATGCCCATTGACTAAAAACAGAAAATATTCTTTTCAGGTTCGATATCTAAACCAAAAAATAAAATAAACCAGCCAATTAAAAATTATCGTATAGTCACAAAAGAAAATTGAACTGTAAGCAAATTCATTGTTCATTCTCTTGATTGGCGCCGTATCAACACGTCGCCACCATCAATACCAGACATAAATTTACAAATAGAGTAGAAAAGTACGATTCCTGTTTCCTTTTATTCTAACCAAAATAGCATTAAAATGATTTGAAATAAAATAGAATTAGTAATTTTTAAGAAGGATTTTTTTACATATACATGAATAAATAAAATTTTGAAAGTAATTTAGATTGAGCTTGAGCCAGCCCAAGCCCAAATACTAATATATTGAGTTGAAACATCTCCTTACGTCACGTATAAGTGTTTTAATAAAAAATAATGCAAAAGCTTGGAGATGGGAAGGAAAGGAAAGAGGAATTTAGGCTTCGGTTTTTCGGAAGCACTATTGCACTGGGCTCCGGAGCCCTGTATTTATGAGCTCCTGGGAATTCCGACCAATATTTAAATATTTACTCAAAACAGAGAAATACCGGAGCTAAGCTCCAGTGGGGTCCGGCGCAAATTAAGCCCTGAAAACAATATAATATAAAAATAGCAGAAATGTAAGTTTAAGTATTAACCCATGTTCATGACCTAAAACTGTATATAACATATTTAGAAAAATATTATCTATGCTATAGCAAGTGAGGCAAATTTTTGCACGACCAAAACTTCCCGGGTTATGACATTTAGAAATTTTAGAAATTTTTACCATTTCTTACAGTTAAAAGAAATAAAAATAAATAAAAATAAATAGTCCAGACAAGGCTGGAAATTCGTAAAATACAAAGTATCATGATTTGGCAAGTTTAGATCATACAATGTCTTTTCATTTGTTAGAGTTGGAAAAATATTTTTCGAAATGTAACTTATAAGACTCAAGGAACTTATCAAAATTTTGGATTTGTTACATTTACGAAAATAACTATTTTCATTTACAAAATTTCTAAGATATGAAAAAAAAATATAAAAAAATGTGCAGTTGGAAGTATGTATCTAAATCTGACGATTTAAGTACTAGCTATAGATCAGCGATAACAGGAAACATTCCGTGCCAAAGCAAAGTACCGTTTATTCGAATAATAGTGTTACCTGGGCTCGTGATGAATGACCCTTAAATAAACCGGAAATTTGTATGATTTTATATCTTTAAATCTATTTTATCTGAATTTATATTTTTAAATGAAAAGAAATATTGAATTGACAGTACTATATGCTATTTGGTACTTTACTTTCTGCACAATTTGGTTTGTAGAGATTATGCGCACCGAAAGCGAGCGAAGCCGCGAAGAAACACTCAGGTTTTCATTGATTTTGTCGAAATGTCACACATTTTATTTTGTAAAAAATATTCCTACCCGTCCGAATATTTCAAAATTTTTGTAGATGATGTAAATCTGAGCTATTGAGAATCTCAATATATTCTTAAAAGATTGTGTTCAAATGCGGTCGTTTAGTTACTTTTAGCGCAGAAAAATGTCTCCGTGAGACGCGAAATGACCTGCATTTGCCGGTGTATTTATAAGGGTAGAAATTCCTATTTTTTAAAACCGATTGTCACATCGATAAGAAGGTGGTTTCAGATTTACGAATATATTATTGGTTTGACAGTACCTCTAAAATTTCGCCCTGAATGAGCGAAACCCCAACGAAACACTCAGATTTTTACTGATTTCGTCGAAATTTTCATACATTTTATTTTGTAAGAAATATTTCTACCCATTCGAACGTTTCAAAATTTTTGTAGGTGATGTAAATCCGGTCTATTTATTGAGATGCTCTAAAAAGAATACTGACGTTTAGTTATTTTTAGCGTAAAAAATTATTGTCATCGTGAGGCGCGAAGTGACCTGCGTTTACCGGTGTATTTGAAAAGGTTAAAATTTATATTTGTTTTGAACCAATTGCACCTCCGATTAGAAGAGGATTTCACTTTAAGAAGATATTTTTGGTTTGTCGGTACCTCCAAAATTGCGCCCTGTAGGGGCGTTGCAGTAAGAGAAAAAGTTTTTCGGAAAAATGATCCCTTTCGAAAATTATTTTTCAAACGGTTAACTCGATATATTTTTTTAATTGATTGCGGCATTTGAGACATAGATCTTTCAGAATATGCCTTTCATTTTTAACTTTACTAAGCGGTTTGATCGATGTAAGTTAATAAATAATGATAAAATACCCCCAAAATTTCATCTTTTCGTTCTTCATTTTCAACTGATGCGTAAATAAGGCTTCTGTGCGTACGCCAGAGTTTTTTCTTTCTCGCAAAGGCCGAGTTGAGTTTTTTATGAGAGTGAGTTGCGGGTTTTAACTAATAACTCAACTAATCATTAGAAATTCTATGTCTCAGGTGCATCAGGAGACATTTTGAGGTAGCATCACAAAATTTTTCACTAGCCATCGCACACACACAGACAGAGCAAAACCTTCTTTTATTAGTATAGATAAGTAGTTAGTGTAAATTTTAATAACTTTGCCATATAACTGGGATTAGCCAAGGGTTATCAGTTTAGTTACCGAAATTCTTCAAAATTTCGTTTTTTCTAAGTTGAATTTTTCTGTTACAGGATTGATGAATAAAAAATATATTATTGTTCCAAATGAAATATTATTTTATTAAATTAAATTAGTAATCAGGACTTATCACAGAATTATGCCTAGAAAACAATGTTGTGCAGATAAACATTTAAAGAAAGCAAATTAATGTAAATGCGATTTTCGTATTTGAAGTATCATTTTAACAACCGGTTCGCCGAACTTAACACAAATTAACAACCGGTTCTACCGAACCGGTGCGAACCGGCTGAATCCCACCACTGTACGTAACGCCATAACTCTTGATAGAAACATCCGATTTGCTTCAAAATTTTTTCCTAGGTTCACTGTGATAAGACGCTTCCCTGATTAGTTTTGGGAGTTCATTGGTTAAGGATAAAGGGGGAAAAACGGGGTTAGTCCACCCCCCCCCCCTTAATTCAGATAAATGGGTTTTTCATGCAGAATGATTCGATTTGCTCCGAATTTGGTATACCGGTTTATTATGTTAAGGAACTTCCCTGATTAGTTTTGGGAGTTCATTGGTTAAGGATAAAGGGGGAAAAACGGGGTTAGTCCACCCCCCTTAATTCAGATAAATGTGTTTTTCATGCAGAATGATTCGATTTGCTCCGAATTTGGTATAGCGGTTTATTATGTTAAGGAACTTCCCTGATTAGTTTTGGGAGTTCATTGGTTAAGGATAAAGGGGGAAAAACGGGGTTAGTCCCCCCCCCCCTTAATTCAGATAAATGGCTTTTTCATGCAGAATGATTCGATTTGCTCCGAATTTGGTATACCGGTTTATTATGTTAAGGAACTTCCCTGAATAGTTTTGGGAGTTCATTGGTTAAGGATAAAGGGGGAAAAACGGGGTTAGTCCACCCCCCTTATTTCAGATGAATGGGTTTTTCATGCAGAATCATTCAATTTGCTTTGAATTTGGTATACCGGTTTATTATGTTAAGGAACTTCCCTGATTAGTTTTGGGAGTTCATTGGTTAAGGATAAAGGGGAAAAACGGGGTTAGTCCACCCCCCCTTAATTCAGATAAATGCGTTTTTCATGCAGAATGATTCGATTTGCTCCGAATTTGGTATACTGGTTTATTATGTTAAGGAACTTCCCTGATTAGTTTTGGGGGTTCATTGGTTAAGGATAAAAGGGAAAAACGGGGTTAGTCCACCCCCCTTAATTCAGATAAATGTGTTTTTCATGCAGGATGATTCGATTTGCTCCGAATTTGGTATACCGGTTTATTATGTTAAGGAACTTCCCTGATTAGTTTTGGGGGTTCACTGGTTAAGGATAAAGGGGGGGGGGAAACAGGGTTAGTCCACACCCTTAATTCAGATAAATGTGTTTTTCATGCAGAATGATTCGATTTGCTCCGAATTTGGTATACCGGTTTATTATGTTAAGGAACTTCCGTGATTAGTTTTGGGGGTTCATTGGTTAAGGATAAAGGGGAAAAGGGGGTTAGTCCACCCCCTTAATTCAGATAAATGGGTTTTTCATGCAGAATCATTCGATTTGCTCCGAATTTGGTATACCGGTTTATTATGTTAAGGAACTTCCCTGATTAGTTTTGGGGGTTCATTGGTTAAGGATAAAGGGGAAAAACGGGGTTAGTCCACCCCCCTTAATTCAGATAAATGTGTTTTTCATGTAGGATGATTCGATTTGCTCCGAATTTGTTATACCGGTTTATTATGTTAAGGAACTTCCCTGATTAGTTTTGGGGGTTCATTGGTTAAGGATAAAGGGGGGGAAAACAGGGTTAGTCCACCCCCCTTAATTCAGATAAATGTGTTTTTCATGCAGAATGATTCGATTTGCTCCGAATTTGGTATACCGGTTTATTATGTTAAGGAACTTCCCTGATTAGTTTTGGGGGTTCATTGGTTAAGGATAAAGGGGGAAAACGGGGTTAGTCCACCCCCCTTAATTCAGATAAATGTGTTTTTCATGCAGGATGATTCGATTTGCTCCGAATTTGGTATACCGGTTTATTATGTTAAGGAACTTCCCTGATTAGTTTTGGGGGTTAATTGGTTAAGGATAAAGGGGGGAAAACAGGGTTAGTCCACCCCCCTTAATTCAGATAAATGTGTTTTTCATGCAGAATGATTCGATTTGCTCCGAATTTGGTATACCGGTTTATTATGTTAAGGAACTTCCCTGATTAGTTTTGGGGTTCATTGGTTAAGGGTAAAGGGGGAAAAGGGAGATTAGCCCGCCCCTCAGTTTAGATAAATGGGTTTTTCATGCAGAATGATTCGATTTGCTCCGAAGTTGGTATACCGGTTTATTATGTTAAGGAGCTTCCATGATTCGTTTTGGCGATTCATTGGTTAAGGATAAAGGGGGGTTAGTCCACCCCCTTAATTTAGATAAAAAAAAATTTTTTTGCAAGATTATTCGATTTGCTCCAAATTTGGTATACCGGTTTATTATGATAAGGAGCTTCCCTGATTAGATTTGGAGGTTCACTGGTTAAGTATAAAGGGGGAAACGGGGACTAATTCCCCTTCACTTATTTTTTTGAGTGGCATTATTCTTTAAAATAAGAGTATAATATACAATTAGTGTGAATAGTCTGTGAGCTCAATGCCATCAGTTTAGCTGGGCACTTTTCTTTTTTATTTTTTTCGCGCTTCTTTAAGATCTGTTCGAATGATTAACCCTTTGGACTCCGGAGTCTCTTACACAAATTTTATTAGGTCGGCACCACTTTTTTAAAAGTAGTTTCCTTCAAGTACACAATTTCAAAAATGCTCTGATTAAATAAGGCAAATTTTATTTTCCTTTGTTACTGGTGCCATAAAACAAGTTTTGCAAAGAAAGATAATGTCGCCGCAGCGGCGACAACGGAGTGCAAAGTGTTAATACATATCCTATGCTTAATTTCGACTTATTGAGATCTAAAACGCTAAGTACTAGAATCTTTTAACATGGTTTCATCTTAGGGTCCTGCCCTCAACTATCACTTGGCCCCTTTTTGACCTCCTATTACATCTCCCTTAAAAATGGTCTGATTCACTAACTTTTTTTGTAACAATATTTTAGAAAATCCAGCTACTACACGAACAACATAAAAATTTTTTAGACTTCAGCTACCATCAAATTTGAATATTAATCGTCTTCTTAGAGCCCTTGCCCAGCTACATTCCAGTTGAGACCCTGGGGCTTGGTACAAGGCCACTTGAGTTTTTGTGCCCTAAATTGTTAATAAATTGCCCCCTTTTAATCCGATCCTCGCTTTTGGGGCTCTTTTTTCATTGATTTTTTTTTTTCATTTTTACATTTCAGTTCAGACACTGGTCCCCTAGGGTAACTTTTTGTGCACCATGCATTTTTCACCCACTAATTGTGTCACATTCTCATTGCATAACTTCAGAATTGAGTCTTGGACTTCTCTCCCCGAGTCAACACCTTCATATTTTCATTGGGATTCGACAACGGAGTGCAAAGTGTTAATATATATCCTATGCTTAATTTCGACTTATTGAGATCTAAAGCGCTAAGTACTAGAATATTTTAACATGGTTTCATCTTAGGGTCCTGCCCTCAACTATCACTTGGCCCCTTTTTGACCTCCTATTATATCTCCATTAAAAATGGTCTGATTCACTAACATTCGGCATTTCTTTGAAAAAAATTTCTAATGATTAATACTTATACCCCATACTTAATTTTGACTAATTGAAAATCTAAAGCGCTAAGTACTAGGACCTTTTATCATGTTTTCATCTTAGGCCTTGCTCTCAATTATCAGTAGGCTCCTTTTGGTCCCCCTATAAAAATAGTCCGATTCACTAGGATTTTTTCCCCAACAATTTCTTAGGTCCTCCAGCTACTACATGAATTACAAAAAAATTACTCACACTTCAGCTATCACCAATTTTGAATATTAATCGCCTTCTTAGGGTCCTTGGTGCAGTTTCTTTAAAAATTATCCGATAGTCTTGCAATTTCCTTTAGCATAGTTATAGGGTCCTCCATCTACTTTATAAACCATAAAAAATTTCTTTTACTCCAGCTACCACCTTTTTCAAATATTAATCTTCTTTTACGGCATCAACTTACGTTTACTCACTACAGCCGTGAATTAAAATTCGCGCTATTGTTAAAGGTAAGTGGTTAACTTTAAAGGGGATGGGATTTCATTCGTAAATTAAATATCACGTTAATATTAAAGGCAATTCGTTAAATTTACAGGGGGTGGGGGTAAGAAGCACCTTCCACTGCTTCGGGGTACATTCTTTCCTCGGGTTATAGGGGGCCGATTTCCACAGGAATTGGTTCATTCAACCTAGATTACGATTCAGCTACTTTCTGTATTATGAAAGTTTGTCTTAGACTTCAGTTACCAATTTTCGAACATTAATGGTGCATTCTTTTCTCGGGTTCAATGTACCCGATTTCAACGGTAATTGGATAATTAAACTTAGCTTACTATTCAGCTACTTTCTACATTGTGAAAGTTTATCTTAGACTTCTGTTACCACACCATTTTCGAACATTAACGGCGCATTCTTTTCTCGGTTTTTATGGGCTCTATTTCACTGGAAATTGGTATATTAAACTTACCTTACGATTGTTTTAAAGATTATAGTTCCACCGCCAGGATTAGCATTCTTATCTCGGGTTCTATGGGCTCGATTACTACGGTGTTTACTCATTCAACTTGGTTTTCCATTTTCTCCGGCGCATACGAAACACTCCTGGCATACACTGCCTTTGGTAGCGGGGACCCAGGCCACAGGTTCGTTCAGAAAGAGGTTTGTCAGGAACACACTAGACGCTGCCAAAGGCAGTGGACCACTCCTAAAACCAGGTTCATTTAAACTATATTATGAATATATAAAATCATACAAACTTGAGTTTTGTTTACATTATTATAACGGGCCCGGGCAACGCCGGGCGGGTCAGTTAGTTATATATATATATATATGTGTGTGTGTGTGTGTGTGTGTGTGTGTGTGTGTAACTTCAAAACAAAATTACGCAGAACTTTTTTGAGACAAGAGGGCGCACAAACTTTACTTGCTCCAGGGCGCTGAATATGTAGCTACGCCACTGGGAGCACAAACAACCTACATTGGTATACCAGAGATGTAAAACGGCCAAGAAGACGACCTCAAGTAAAATGGAGTGATGAAATCAGAAAAGTAGCCGGTGTAAATTGGATGACTAAAGCACTTGACAGGAAACATTGGAAAAATCTGGGGGAGACCTACATCCAGCAGTGGATTGAAAACGGTTGTTGTTGATGATGATGATATAATGCATTCTTTTTTTAGCGTTCCGTACTTAAAAAGTAAAAACGGAACCATTATAAGATCACTCCTGTGTCTGTCCGTCCGTCTGTCTGTCTGTCTGTCACAGCCATTTTAATCGTAAACTATGGAACGTGGAAAGTTCAAATTCGGAGAAGTAATAAACACCATTGACCCACAAATTTCAGATTAATAAACATTCATAAATATATTTAGTAAAAAAGTAGAGGAGCTAATTATGCTACTTTAAAAAAAAAAAAATCTTTTCTTTTTATATCATGTGGGGGTATCCTGTGAAAGCTTTTGTAACGCTGAACTCAAAAATATATTCCTTTTAATTTTAGGCATTATATTTTCAAAGATATTGTTAAAAATGTAGCGCAAAAATATGTCCCCCTCCCCATCTAATTCCGAATGTACTGAAACTAAAATTATGAAAAAATTAGAGGCAGTAGACGTTAATATAAACCTTGCCGGAAAATTATAGCGATTACCCTAGGTTACATAGTTTTTGAGTAATTAGTATTTTTCTGTTATACACAAGTTTCGATTTAGGGCATTCAGGAAAATTGTTGAGCATCGCTGAATATACCTATCGTTCCAGAAAAATAAAAGCATTGTTGATAATTATTTTCGAAAAAAATCATTGGTAATTAGCCGAGATATTAACCCTTAAAGGTACGGTCAGTTTGGACATACACAAGGACAGGGGCGACGTACTCTATGCCTAGTTAACAACTTTTAATGATATATATGTGTAATGTAATGTCCAGTAACAGTATAAAAGCAATAAACGTCAAATTGTTAAAAACATACTAATTTAAGGGGTCTCAGGACTCTAAAAAGTGGAAAAAATGAAAAAAAGACCATTTTCAACATTTAATGTCTTAAAATGTATATGATTTTAAAACACAATTTTAATTGGGATGAAAGATATAAGTATGTTCTTTCGTTTCATGTATTTAAAAAATTGCAAGATACAGAATTAGTATTTATAGGGGCTCGAAACTGTTAGACATTTATCGAACAAAAAATTGGCATAACAGTTTACGCGCAGGATTACAAAAAAATATTGCAACTAGAATGAAAATTTTGGTGCTTACTTATACTTCAGATTGTAATAATTTCCCTGAACTTAAATAAATTTGTATTTAAAGCATTTTTATATTTTTAATGCAATGTTGCATTTAGCTAATACAAAATTCTGAAAATTTCAACAGTAAAATCACCTAAAAAAATATTTTTTTGAACAATAAAAAGAAAATTTTTGGTTCAGTTTATACAGACTAACATGAAATATATGCTTTGAAAATTTCATGAAAAAATATTCAGAAGTTTTTGAGGTATACTGCGCGTTATGACCAAAAAACACCATTTGGAAAATAATGACTTTAAAGTTTCGGAAACGCCGCTTCAGCTATTGAGCGGGTATAATTCTAAAAGCCAAAACTTCTGTTCTAATGGGAATTTCAAGGAAACAATTATATCAAAATATTCAGAAAAGATAGGAGTTTAACATCTAAAAAAATTAAAATTTCTTAAATTTTGAAGCTTTATGAGTCCTGCGACCACTTAATCCTTTCCGGCACGGAGTAATTCTATTTATAAACTTATGAAATAATGAACTGACACCAGAATTTATAAACGAATTTATTAGAAAATGCGAACTTGCTTATTTTCACGTACATGATAAAAGGAAAATTTTAATTAAATATTCTTGGTGCCGTATGTCTGTTTTGGAATTAAAATTAGGTGTCCGTTTTTTAAGGGCATCGCCCTCGAAAGATTTAATTAGAATGAATCGCATAAATACTGTGGGATTCGCGATAGTTTGCATTAATTGTATTGCTCAATACGCCTCGAGTGACATTAAAAGTTAATTAAACACCTATCTGAAAAAAACGGGGCACTGACCATGGCGGCGTTGCAACTTTGAGACCTCAATTCGAAGCGCGCTTAGCACAATGCCAAATTTAAACTTTGAACAAAGGTTTCGTTTCAGCTGCACTGTAGAAATAAAGGTTATTACTACGCTGAATTTAGTTTCATGAAATGTCAAATGAAGTTTAACTATGCACTGCTTTTATTGTCAGTACCGAATTAAGTTCATCATAAACAGATTAGGATAATATTAAGAAAAGAGTTATACGAATAGCTATATTTGATATTATTTAGGTTCCATATCTCTTTGAACTTTCATGGTATACACGATTACACTTTTCTAATATATACAGTTATACCCAACCCTACGTTATATAGTTTTTTAAAAAGTCTTAGTATTATTCTTTTAGCAACTGTTTTTTTTTTTTTTTTTTTTTTTTTTTTTTTTTTTATGATACAATTTACAAATTCATATATTTATTCTATGGAACCCTCTGTGCGCGAGTAATGCTCGCACTTGACCGTTTATTTATTTATTTATTATTATTATTTTTTTTTTTTTTTTGGTAAAGATATGGCTTAAATTTTGAGCGGCACATACAGCTGCCAGTCATGTTTATAATGCAGTTTTCTTGAGAAAGTGTGTCCCCGATACAGCCTGTGTGCCGGTTCTAGTATTATAAATATATGTATCATGCAGAGATGTAGTGGAGGGTATACGGTGGTATACGCCGTATACCTTCTGGATTTTTTTAAAGAACACCGTATATCCTCTGTTTCTGAAAAAAAAAAAAAAAAAAAAAAAAACTATAGTATATACACTGTAGGTTATTCACTCTGCCTTGAGCGTATACCCTCTGCTTAGAGCGTATGCCCTCTGCTACACCACTGGTATCATGTTATTATAAATCAAGGGCGTAGGAACCGGGGGAGCTGGGGGAGCTGTGGGTCCCCCTGGAATATTTCAGACGGGCTCATCTGCCCCAGGAGAAATTCTCGCACCACATCTGTTTACGATACATTGCTGAATTAAAAAATAAAGTATACTTTTTCTAGAAAGTTCACACAATAAACAACAAAGAGAAGAGAGAGAGAGGAGGGGGAGGTGAACACACTTGTTTGTGCCTTCACCCTTTTTCTCATTGTTTACAACCCTCCCGATTTCCAGAAAAAAGGGTGTCTTATATAGGTCTACTACAAATTACCAGCACCGATAACATATTTATAAAGAGGAGGCCTTTAAAATTGATTTGGAAGAGATTTGTAAAAAAATTGTAAGCAAAACAACAGAAAGCACTTTAATTTTTGGTAAATAGAAATGGGAGAAGCCTTAAATTTGAATATTGTATTCCAGATCGCACATAAATTAAGTTTCTATGTATCAAGTATATCTATTAAAAATTATTTTAACTGGATTAAAGAGTTGGTGATCTTTTGATATGCTTCTATTTTATACTTCTATTTGTGAAACGTGCAACACTATGAAGGAACCCTCCAAAATGAATGAAATGATCCGTGCCACTAGCTTTCCGCATTATGCCCCGGCTCCCCCTGTTTGTACAAAGTTCCTACGCCACTGTTATAAATGTATGACTGTGATCCCAATTTAAAAGAAGATACCGTAGCAAATGTTCTTCTAAGCGCAGTTTGTTTATTCTGCTATGCTATTGACATCGAAAGCTGGCTTCGAAAATTACATTACCATGTATAAGAACGGCAAGACGGATGGATCTTCATAGGAAAAACTACAGAGCGCAATATTGGGGAATATTTATTTTATTGTGGTGCTGACATCTAGTGTTAAAAACAAACACTAAAAGGAATAATAACTTTAGACGAAAAATATTGAAAACGAGGGTATTTTTTTTCCCTTTACAAGTTTAAGTTACTAATCTTTAAATATTCATACAACAATTATATTGAATTTATAATTACTATTATTAACATTTATTTTCGAGTATTTGGTAAGTTTGTTATATAATTACTACTGATAAAAATGTTCTTAAAATTGGGAATCTCCCATCTAATTCCGAGAAGATAGCATCAATAATAATCGTAAACATAAAATCAGAACTTTTGTAGTGACATTTAAAAAATAAATTAATAGACAATGTACAGTTTAGGTGAGGTGGGGAATCGTCTTCAGGTGTTGGTGGCTGTGACACAGCGAATCATAAATTCTGTGTTATTAGCATCAGTAATAATCCCATTATTATTACTTTCACATACATTATTTAAAGATGGTTTTGTTTTTGGAAAAAATGGAGCGGGAAAAGGACTTTAAGACTGCTAATAATGAATACCTCATAGCTGTTTTTAATATCTTTTATATTAATGATAAATTAATATACGAGGTATACGATTTAAATTAAGTAGTTAAAATGTATTTCAGCAGACTTTACAACTAGAATTAAAATTTTTGGGTAATTAATAAATATCTTTTATTATTCTAGTACTATATTTTCAGAAAAAGAACAGCAACGAATTTTTTACACAATTCATATACAATTTAAATATGTATCTACTGGAAATGTGGAGATGTTTATAAAAAGGTTAGATGCCCATTGCCCAATAAAATTGAAATTTCCCAACAGTGCTATATCTAGGTGTACGCTCTATCATTAATTTTTAGTACGCACTGATTCTATTACGATTTTGGAAATTCGGCACATTCAAAACTTCAACAAACTTCATAAATAAATAAATTTAATTTATAAATGAATGAAATTTCCTTATGTCTATAAATGTTTACAGATAATTATAATTAACAGTAAAATATTTTATTCTATTATTTTTTCATGTTTCAATCGGAACGTAAAGGAATTTTTAATTTATTAATTTATTTAATATATATATATATAATATATATATATATATTGTAGTCCTTGGATAATTTTGTTTAATAATTTTAGTTAATTATTAAGCTTTTATATTAGTTTCCCCATGTACATATTTTCTTATTTGCGTTCATTTCTTTACTAATTTCACCTTTTTTTTTTTTTTTACCTGTAATCATGCATTCAACTTTTTTCAATTGTCATATTACCATGATATCCATTTCAAATAATGATGATCTTGATAATGATCTTGATGATAAAGAATTTATGATCAATAATTACATTAAAAGATTTTATTTGATTTATTATTAGTATTATTATTATTCTAAACAAACAATTCATTGGAGGACAATTTGCATTCTTTTGCTTTAAATTTTGGTGTTGCCATCTATTGTGAAAAGATTGAACTAATAGTAAAATTTTGTTATTTTACGTAAAATTTTACGATTTTTATTGTTTACACTGAAAACGAAACCGGCCTTCCTGACTTTAATGAAATCCTGGCTTAAATAAAAATAAAATCATGGTAAAGACAGAAGGAATACCATACAGTTGTACTTATTTACACGGAAACCTGTCTAAGACGAAATTTTTTTTCGGTTGCTTTCGATTCCATCTTTATAGTTTTTCAAGTATAACCTAAAAATTTGCTACATTTAGCCCTATCCTGTAAATGTATCCGGAAACTTTTCATTTTTGACGTTTTGTCGAATACTTGAAAAACTTCTTGCTTCCTACTGGAACTTCATAAGTATTAAGGTTTGTTGTTTGAAACGAATAAAGCATTTGTTAACGCTTTGCATAACGTGCCTAAACTTTTGAGACAGTGATTTTCTGAAAAAAATACAACAACAAAGAAAAATAATGCGTCAAGCGTGGATTATAAAACACTTCCCAACACATTCAGAATAATGCAATAAAACTTAATCGTTTAACCCCTTGAAGGGCGGTGATGCCGTCACGGCATCACATAATTTTAATCCCAAATTGCCCACATTGGCAGCGGAATTTTATGATGAAAATGTCATCTTTATTAAGTACGTGAAAATTTACTTTTACTTGTTAAGAAATAAAATCTCTTGTTAATACTGGTGTCAATAAATTATTTGAACATTTTACGAATACAAGTACCTTGCCCCTGAAAGGGTTAATAAGTTGAAATAGGATGTCCAATTGAAAAATTTGAAAAACGCATAACACATTTGAAAACCCAATTTCAGCAATTCTCATCTATAGTCTGAAAATTATCCGAAATCTTTTGTGCAGCCCTGTATATGATATATAGGTTTGTATCTGTAATCATATCCTCTATAAACTACATATGTGCGAAATTTTAATTCAATTAGGAAATACAAACCTCAATTGAAAATTCGACCCTTTAGCAATTTCGTTAATAAGGAGAAATGTACGTGAATTCTTTTTGAAGCCCTGTATACGATCTAAAGAATTTATAAACAACGAGTAGCATGCAAAAAAATAGTTAAAATTGGCAGCGCATACCGAAATTGAAAGCGCACTTCCAGCTAAAAACAGTGCTCTTTTGTTTGTCCCTGTAAATGAACGATAAATGCTATAAACACCCTATTTTACAGTGTGCATATTGCAGTGAACTTCGGTGGCTTAAAACAATTTCGATACATTTGAAATAGCGTAATGTCATTAAAATACACTGCAAACAATTTTTCCCTATTGATCATAATATAACAGAATTCTTTTGAGTGCCCCTGTAAATGAACTATTAATGTTACACACTTCATTTTCAATACCAAACATGCCATGGTAACCATCACTAACATATATCAATTACATGAAAATTCGAGTTTATTTACGCGAGTTAGAGCGTGGACAGACAGACGCACAGACAAACCGAATTCATAAAGTGTTAAAAAGGGCATACATTTTTAAGAAACAGGTGTGGTGTAACCATCGAAATTACTCGACTAAGTTTCATTTCAATTACACTTTGAGCATTTATTACGAAATTATTCCATATATTTCTCTTTACAACTTTATTATCATGTTTTAGTCTGTGCCTAAAATTTTCAAACTGAGTGTAGCATCAAATTCAGAACTTGATTACCCAAAAGGCACATGAAGCATGAGCTTTCCATCTAAATTTTAAGAGGGTCCCCCAAATAAACTGTAAAACAGAGCATCTAATTACCATTCTTATTTGTTTTACATTGCATTTTAAATTTCTTTAGAGAGAAAAAATTGCCTAATACAAGAGATTATTCATACTATTTCAAGAAACTTGTTTAAGTGAGATAGCTGAATGTGATCAGTAGGCTATTAGCCAATAATTTGCGCTCCTGCTGTACTGATTTTCAGAAACCACCTGAGTAACTGAACATTCAAAAAATACATGCGCTATAAAAGTTCGCTACATAAAGTATATTACAGGGAACATAAAAAAAGTTGTTAAGTGAAGTATGAGTGAACTTGGCTACGCCACTGCCGAGAATAATATTTGTAGACTTGGTGAGTTAAGTATATCTAGAATTTACAAAAATACTCAAAAATTATACGGGAAAAGTTTGCTTAATACAATACAGTATTCAAACTACTTCAGGAAACTTGTTTAACTGAGAAATCTGAATGTGATCAGTCGGCTATTAGTCAATCATATATCATTCTGATGTACTGACTATAGAAACCACCTAATTATCTGAACATTCAAGAACTACATGCACTATAAATGTACACTATCTAAAGTATATACAGGCAACATAAAAAAATAACTCTTTAATGAAGTATGGGTGAACTCCGCTGCGCCACTTCCGAGAATAATATTTGTAGATTTGATGAGATTTTAAGTATGTAGAATTTCGGAAACTTTTCTTGGATGAAACTGAGATATCTGAATGTGATCAATATTAGCCAATTTGCTACTAGCCAATCATATGTCCCCCTGATGGACTCATTTTAAAAACCACCTTCCTAAGTGAGCATTCAAGAACTACATACAGTATAAATGTGCGCTATCTAAAGTATATACAGGGAACATTAAAAAAAAAGTTGTTTAATGAAGTATGAGTGAACTTGACTACGCCACTGCCAGAATAATATTTGTAGACTTGGTGAGTTTCTAAGTATGTAGAATTTACAAAAAAATACTCAAAAATGATACGGGAAAAGTTTGCCTAATACAAGACATTATTCAGACTACTTCAGGAAACTTGTTTAACTGAGAAATCCGAATGTGATCAGTCGGCTATTAGCCAATCATATGCCATTCTAATGTACTGACTACAGAAACCACCTAAGTAACTGAACATTCAAGAACTACATACTCTATAAATGTACACTATCTGAAGTATATACAGACAACATAAAGAAAAAGAACTGTTTAATGAAATATGGGTGAACTTACAATTTACGAAACGTTTTGCCCAAAAATTGTACTTTGCTTCCTTCAGTTTCAGAGGTTAATTGGGCCCTGATCAAATTCATCACTTCCTTCAATGGAGATAAGGAAATAAAATATTGTATTAATTTATAAATTGTTCCAATGTCAAATCTATCTGAGCCTCATCAGTAAGAATATCACGTATATTCATGGAGACAAAAAAAAAAAAAAAAAAAAAAAAAAAAAAAAAAAAAAAAAGAATTCCCGTGGTATTTTATATATATAACATGCAAGTTTTTCATCCTAAACTAACGCCATTTTTAGGAAACTTGACAAAGTGCATTAGAAACAATATACTGCAATTATCTTTTCAAAAATATTACGTGGGTTCAAATTTTTGAGTAAAATAACACATTTTCTCCCCTTAGTGTATATGTGTGTGGAGAGAAAGAGGGGAGGAGCAAATGGCTAAAGATGATAATCCAGAATTAAATTATATTTTTTAAGCAATTTTTTTAATTATTGTAATTTTATATTAATTTTATAAATAATTTTATTCTTATACTTTCTTCTTTATAATACATTCATATTTATTTTAAATAACACTGGAATTGCTAACTATTGAAAGTGCAAAAAACTAAATATCAAGAAAAGCATACATTTTAGTCACCTAAGTGCTTTATCAATTCAAGACAAAATATTGCAGAATATGAAGTAATTTATTTTCGTAAGAAATTTAACTATATATTTGTTGAAGGGGTTTTTAGTGTTCCTGTAAATCTAATTGATGTCCTTACTATTTTTCAAAAGCTAATAAACCAAATATCATTTCAGTGATTAAATAATTTAAAAAATAAATTATGAATTAAATCAATTGAAATTGGGTGGGCGGAGAGATCAAATTATTGGGTGGGCTCGCGCCCCATGGGCCCATATAACTTGGCGCCACTGGCAATTATAATACAGGGTGCAATATGTTATCTATCGCCGACCTTTAATTTCTCAACCGTTGGTCTTAGACATATAGTTCCAATTACAAAAATGTTTCAAATGAGGTAAATATTTATACTGTGGCATTTTTTAAATTAAAAAATAAATTTGATAAAAATTACGAAAACTAACTTTTTATACGGTCTCCCAGTCCCTGTGGATATATTTAGTAAAAGTTTACACATATCATAACAGATATAACACAAAAAGTTTGACATCTGTACTACAAAAATTGACACAGTTATTAAATTTCAAAGTTTGAGATTTTTGCACATGATTTTGTCTTTCATTGAGGGATCAGTTAAAAGATGAATTAAAGTAATTCGAGATCAAAATCAGGGTGCAATGTCCTTTTTACGGTGAAGCCACTTTTAGCCGGTATCGTCGGTACTTTTGAATATTGTTCGACCCATAAAAGTTAGCTCAAATTTTTAGATGAAATAACCCTATTTGGTGATACCCCGATTTGGTGATACCGGCTAAAGGTGGATTCGCCGTAAAAAGGACATAGCTCTCTGATTTTGATCTCGAATTACTTTAATTCATCTTTTAACTGATCCCTTAAAAGATTTTGAAAGACAAAATCATGTGCAAAAATCTCAAACTTTGAAATTTAATAACTGGGTCAATTTTTGTAGTACAGATGTCAAACTTTTTGTGTTATATTTGTTATGATACGAGTAAACTTTTACTAAATATAACTATAGGGACTGGGGGACCGTATAAAAAGTTAGTTTTCGTAATTTTTATAAAATTGATTTTTGACTTTAAATAATGCCACAACATGAATATTTAGCTCATGTTAAAGGTTTTTGTAATTGGAACTATATGTGTACGACCAACGGTTGAGAAATTAAAGGTCGGCGATAGATAACATATTGCACCCTGTATAAATATATTAAGCATCTGATGAAGTGTGGGCGTTTGCATGAAATAATTTAGTAATCAATTGTATAAGGCTATTAAAAAATTTTCTCAGTTAAATATAGAGAAAATTCAAAAAGGTATCTGCGATATAAAGAGCGGAATTTCAGTTACTTTCTAATTAATTTAAATTATAATAATCTAATTATTTATAACTAATTTTAAATCCTTTACATATTATTCAGAAATGGTTTGCATTAAAGTTATCAAAACCTTACACTCTGTAAACAATCTCCAATTCTTCTTCTGAATACTTTATTCGAATTGTTTCACTAAATATTAAATCAAGAATGTTTCAATTCTAGAAAAGAAAAAAAAAAAGAAAAGAAAAAGAAATAAAAAGAAACTCCTTTTACGTCAACGTAATAATATAGGTGAGTTTTGATTTAAAATTTATCATATGGGCATTTAAATGTGTTATAAATATATTTGTAACATTTGTAAAGTTTAAAAATTTTATAAATTTTTTGAATTTTTTTAGCTTTATATGAAAAATTACGGGGTTTGAAATTACCCATTCGCAGCCTCTTTTTCAACGACCTTATTAAAACTTAATAAACTAATTGGTTTGAAATCTGAAACTAATTGGTCTCAACTTTGATTGAATTCATTTGTAAGGTACAATGGGGCTGAAAACATTAATATAATGATATGAAGTAGTATCTTAACCAAAGATTTATTATCTTGTGAATGATTTAAAAATAGAATTTTAAGCATTCTTCTTGTTCGTCTTACATTACTCAAAGAAATAGTTTATTCTTTTATAATAACAAGGGGATATACCCGTTTTTCTCGGGTTACAGAATATAGGGGAAGACCATTTTATTAATTGATAACTATAATAGATATTTTTATAGAGTTTAAAGACATGTCTTTTCAAATTAGTTGCCTAATTGAGTGCTTACATGAAAAAGCTCACTCTTGTTCGTGATTTTGACTTGTAAGTTCACTAATGATTTTCCCAATCATCAGCTTAATAGTTCTTTAAAGGAATTTTAAATAGTTGAAAATGTTTATTAACAAGTAAAAAAGAAAAATACACCACTAATGCACAAGAGTCTTGCGTGAGTCGGGTTATACCGGGCCCGAACTCGCAATTTTCGTTTGCAGTTAACTCTCAACCCGACCCGAAACCGACAAAGGAAATTTCGTCAACCCGAAACTCGATCCAAACTTGACACATTTCAACCCGAATCCGAAATACTTCAACTCAAACCCGAACCTGAAGTGGAAGAAAATTCATTCATATTTTTATACAATTATGGAAAGATTGACCCGACCCAAACAGCGGGTTGGTTCGGATTTGGGTAAAATTGGGTTACCTTACTCGATGCAGGTGGTTAGTTTGATTTATAGTTAATGTTTTACGATTTACGATTCGTTTATACAGTATGTGAAAAAAAAATATCTAAAAGATTTCATAACTCCAGTGATAAAAGTTGCAAAATAAATTTTATGCACTGAAATTTTTTCTACAATCCTTTTATGATGAAATTTTCTTGATAACCCGTTTACATATTGATTTTTATACGAACTTCGATAATCGAAACAGGAAGCACCATATTTCTTTATTTTATTTGATTTGATATACCTCATTTACGCAGAATACTAATTCGCATTACGCTACTTCAGAAACACGTAAAAGTTGAGTTAAAGTATATTCGGGGAATTTTTCAATATTGAGAAAAGCATTCTGAATCGAAACAGGAAGCACCATATTTCTTTATTTTATTTTATTTTTTTTATTACCGACTTCAAAAAGAAGGAGGTTATCAATTCGACGTGTATGTATGTTTTTTTTTTTTTTTTTTTTATGTATGTTCACCGATTGCTCCGGAACTTTTTGTCCGATTTATGTGATTTTTGTTTTAATTGAAAGAGGATACTCTCGAATTGGTACCACTTCCGTTTCATCGAATTTGGTTGAGTAGTTTTTTAGTAATTCTACAAAAACCAAAAAAATGAAGGATTTCACCCAAATTATCTTTCATTGTTGTAACCGGTTTCTCAATCATAAGAATAAAACTAGGTATTCATATACGTTAGCGCTAAGTTGTCGCAAAACTTTGCGTAGTTGCGTGAATTATCGCCAAATTTTGTGACCAAAATAAGTCGCCATAAATAAAGCCAACTTGGCTGTAACTGACTAATTTGGCGATATTCCCATTCAAATTATGTAATGGATCTTCCCCAATCTGTTTCTTCGCATTTTCTAATCGACATTCATATTTAAAATTCTCAATTGGCAATCGCATTCAAAATAGTAATTTAATATACATTTATTAAAAATACACCATTATTTCAAATGCTAAATAATACAGAAGCAAACTAAATACAAAACAATAATTTAGTATACAAGAGTTTAGTTTAATTAAACACATAACATCAGACTGGCGTCACATAATATATATATATATATATATCTATATAATATTGGTACTTCTTAGTTATCCTGTCGACCAAATTACTGTCGCCATATTGTAAGATTAAATGCCAATAATGGTTTGCCATTAATTAATTAATTGTAAGATTAAATGCCAATGATGGCCAATAAAACCATTAATTCGACGTTTTATTTGTATTTTTATTAATGTTTTACTAATTTATTTATTCTTTCGTTATTTAAAATAAAAATTACGTCAATTTGTATAATTTGGCGAGTGGTTTGGCGATTTATATAATTTGGCAAAATTGGTCGGCGGGATAATTAAGAAGTACCATAATATTATATACATACCTATATTATATTATATTAAACAGTTATATGTATGAATGCTTTTTGATTGCCTTTAATATTTCCACAAGATAACATTAATGATAACTTTCCTGTATAGGGGCCTTGGAGAGAAAATGAAAATTTCACGCATATTTTCTGACAACCTATTAACTGTCTCGGTACTACTTAGTTATCCCGTCGACCAATTTCGCCAGATTATATAAATCGCCAAACCACTTGCCAAATTATACAAATTGACATAATTTTTATTTTAAATAACGAAAGAACAAATAAATTAGTATAACATTAATCGAAATACAAATAAAACGTCGAAATAAAAATCACTTGATGACGTAAACACATGTATCTTGCTTAAAGTCAAGTGAATGTGACATTTACGATCAACCATTATTGGCATTTAGTCTTATAGTTTGGCGATAGATTTTTGGTCGACGGGATAACTAAGTAGTACCACTGTCTCATATACACAAGCAAGTTTTTCAATATTTATAACTTTATTTATTGTAAACAACCATTTGTCTACTTTTATATATGCAAACAGAAGTTGAGCCAAGATCCCTATGCTGTTAAAGTACAAGATAAACAACATAGAAAGAAATAAAAGGAGTTACTCTAATTAGTATTACAGGCGGCATTGTTATGCTGCGGTGTATTTACATGGCACAGAACTTAAACATCAGTAGGCATAAGCATAATGGCGAAAGCAAATCAGTGAGTTACGCAGTCATGAAAACATTTGAATTGTATCAAGAAATGAGAGTAAGTAAATTTGAATCAGATTGCCCGATAAAAGCGAAAAGTGTACGATACTAACAGCAAACATGGTTTAAAGGAAATGCGAATATCATAAGTTGCTTCCGAAAGTTCTATATGTTCTATATGTTTTGCAGCACTATACTCACTAAAATACGCCAGTTACTATGCAGACCAATGACACGTTAAACAAGACTATTAAATGAGCATGACGATGAATTTCCAATCTTCCGTAATCGAGCCCACAGTTAAGGCTAGCGTGAAACAAAAAATATATCAGCAGCAATTGGTTTAATGTAAATGTGGGTATCATAAAATATTTAATTCGCAAAACGCTTAAATGCACCAAATCATATTAGCTCGGAAACAACAATTGGCAGTGGACGCAATAACGGTAGATTACTTAATAGTTTTAAAATCTCCACTGCCCAGTGTATTGCAAATGATGATGCAATAAGAAGCATAAATGCCCAAGTGAGTTAAGCTGATTTTGTCAAGAAAGATTACAAACAAAAATAAACAAAATGCCGTCATGATGCAATGAGTTCTCAATTTCTCTATCAGAATCTTTAGATTTGGCGAAATATTAAGCAAATAATTTAAATTATGAATAAAAGTACCATGCTGAAATGCTTAGCATGCATTTAAGCACATTGGCATTACGTATACATTACATATTGGCACTTGCATAATATCTCTATATAAGAAAACATTAATGCCATCCAAAAATAAATTGTTTTTAATTCTTGAAACCTCAAATGAATTATATATAAATTTTCTTTTGACACCATAGAAATTTCATCAATGACCAGCCATTTGAGGGAACGCTATTTAAGACTTTCCCCCCTGTAGTCTTTTCACGATCATTTTTTGATAAGTTATTCGGTTGTCATGTACCCTAATGGCTCCTGGTGCATGTAAACTCCGTCGATAGGTGCAAAGACCCCGAATTTACCTATGAATTATACCTCTCAGGTGCCTTGCCAGTATGAATGTCTCGTCATCTGATTAAGCTTCTAAATTACGAGATCAACATGAGTAACAATGCGCAGGTGCTAAACAACCAGATATAAATGTTAAGTAACTGGCATAAAAATGTTCATAATTAAGAAACAGGCACTGCCGATAGTAAAACGATCTAGGCGTTCATCAGGTTTATTGCCGCTACGTGGCGATTAGGTGGTCTCCTACGCCGATGCCAGGTATCAAACCCGTTCATCTAGGGCAGGGTCGGCGAACGTATGACACGCGTGCCAACAGTGGCACGCGAAAGAATAATTTTGGCACGGCATTGCTTGTGGCTCTAAATGAAAATAAAGTAAGATTAAATAAAATTGCGACTGATCTTTTCTGAATTCGATTAAATGGAAATTGAAAATTTTTTATTGTGGCATATTATATTCCAATCTGATTAATTATGGTCTCAAAAAAAAAAAAAAAAATTCAAACAATTTGATATTTGAAAACTGTCGACAAGAATTGCTTATTAGACATTACTAAATTCTAATGATGAGTTACGGCATATTTGAATTTATTTCAAAGCTATTAATAAAAAAACTGTTGTTTACCATTTTAACAGTTTTTCTGACTATCTATGCTTTCAAGCCACTGTTTTCACGAATGAATAATATCAAAATTTATACTGAAAACACTTGTCAGTTAAATCCGAAGTTTAGTTTGCATTAAAATTAACCTGATATTAAGATGTAGCAACATAAATCAAATTACATAGCAATATTTTTTTTATTTCTAAAATATACTTGTTGCCATAATTATTACAGTATAATAACTACATGTATGTTCCTCATATTTTTCAAATCTTAATAGAAAATTTTAATCCATTATTTTTCCACCTATTAAATTTGTTTTTTAATTGGCACGTCATGGTCACGTAAAATATTTTTTGACTAAACTTGGCACGCGGCAACAAAAAGGTTCGCCGACCCTGATCTAGGGCAACCCGCAAAATAAGTCATTGGGTCTCTCTTCTCTATTTTATAGAGCATTTTTAGTAAGCCGAAGAACTTTTTTTTGTCAGTTTCCAAAGTTCGATATTTTTTCATGCGAGCCTCTTGTCGTTCCACCCATGTCCAAATAGAGAAACAAAAATATTTAATTAAAAAATAAAGCTATTAAATCTGAAGAAGAATAAATGTTATATATATATAAAGAATTTTCATAAAAAACCTGCGTTATTAATGTACACACTAATCTGGACAAAAGTATTTACTTATCAAAATAACATCTTTAAAAGTCCGTAATTTCCTCCAAAAGAATCATGCAAAAATTGTAACTCAAAAAAAAACTAAAAAGTGAAAAATAAACTTTTTTACCAAAAATAAAACCGACTTCAAAAACTACTACAAAGTAAAAAATAATTTTTTTACATAATAGTTAATAAGAAATTAAATTAAGAGCATTGTATTTACCATGCGTATTATTATATTTATGTACATTAATTTGATTTTTTGGAGTCGATGCCAGCCAAGCCAAGTTCAAAATTAAAATTGTTTATCCAATACAAATCGTAACAAGATTCAGCAAAACCGTTTAGGAAAAAAATTCCATTCTCAATCAACTCTGACACCATCCTGCATTTGAAAATCTGTGTTTGGCTACGATTTTTTTTACATAATAGCCTGTATAAACGCATTAATTTTACAATAACCCTTAATTTAGCACACATAATTACAACTAATCTCACTTGAAAATACACGTTTATAAAATCAGATGAAATGTTTCAAAAATGGTAAAATTAAAATTTTTTAACTAAATAACAAATCGTAAAAAAACTCGAAGATATTTGAATGTGTGTCTGTTGGATAATTATACTTAACTTCGTTTGGCTGGCACCGACTCCAAAAAATCAAATTAATGTACATAAATATAATAATACGCATGGTAAATACAATGCTCTTAATTTAATTTCTTATTAACTATTATGTAAAAAAATTATTTTTTACTTTGTAGTAGTTTTTGAAGTCGGTTTTATTTTTGGTAAAAAAGTTTATATATACCTCATTTACGCTGAATACTAATTCGCATTACGCTACTTCAGAAACACGTAAAAGATGAGTTAAAGTATATTTGGGGACTGTTTCAATATTGAGAAAAGCATTTTGAAAATTGCTTGATAGTACGGCTACAAGTTTAAAAATAATGTGTATAACAATTATAGTCCGGAGGCAACGTCACATTTTGCAAACAATTTTAGCGTCGATAATTTTAATCTATATGATAAATTAGATGGTGGAGGTAATGCAACTGCCAGTGCGCATCAGCAAAGGGTGGAGGGAAGTCATTATTGCAACTTCGCACATTTTGCAAAAATGTCAAATGAATGGTAACTCAATTATTGACGATGCCCTCGAGTTGAAGTAACATCAATAATATGGTTGTCATTTGCAGCAGGTGTGCGATATTGCTATGGCAACATTAAAATTCCCGCTGTTGCTACAGTTGACTGGCAGTTTCGTCATTTGCACCATCTAATCTATGGGACTTGAAACTTTCTTGCTGGAAGGTTACATTTATATAAGTTCTTACACTTCCACGGGTTAACCATGATTCAATTAAATAGCGTAGACAAGAAATGTATAAACGCCTAGGTATCAAGACCAGTTACGGTGTGCAGGGGAAGGACGGGTAGAATGACCAGTGATGGCAAAGTGGTCATTTGAGTTTTTTCCGCTGTATATTGCCAACGCCACGCTGGAACTGGGCGAAACAGTCATCACAGATGCTGGTAGAATTGCCTGCTATTTTGAATAAAAAGGATACATTTTTCTAGTTCTGATCTCATTTTATAATTCTTTCGCATTTTTGATTTTAGGCAAGTGGTACATTTCCTTGATTATAGCTAAATAATATGTAGTGTTCTAATTATTTGCTCTTACCTTGCTTGATTAGTGTGAAATAATTTTTTTTAATTATATGTGTTTCAAAACGCTAAGTCGTGTAGATTAGAAGCTAGGCTATAGTTTTCATAATGGCGTCATACCAGGCAAAGTGGCCACAAAGAGATCTGGCAAAATAGCCAAATGGCTACTTTGCCCGGAAACGATTTTTTATTCGTTGTTCATAACAAAATACTTCTCAAAAGCATTTTCTTTGAAAGAAAAAAGAGGGATAGGAGAAATAACTGCTGCAAAGAAAGACATTTCCCGTCTGCATGTCTGCTGAGGGCGCTTGTATTCCTCTATTTGTCATATTGATACTCATTACAGTTTAATTTATCTTGTAACAACTTAATACTTAAAATATTACAAAACATAGTACTTACTCTTAATGTGTGTTACTTTAGCTTGTGTTGATTAAATATGCATCCTGAATCAATGTGATTTCTTCATTTACCTATGCTGGCCACTTTACCCAGCCTAGGCTGGCAAAGTGGCCATTTTGTAATTTTCCTTTTAAATAACGTGTACATTTAATTTTTTTTAAAGTAAAATAGCAATGGAAACTAAGGTTATTATAGTTATTATTGGAATTTGTTTCTAGAACTTTACTGAATAAAAAGGTATACAAAAAATTCGTGAAACCTTAGAGTGGCCACTTTACCCTTCCTCCCCCTATATAGGCGCCGAGGAAGTACAGATTTCTCATTTTCTTTTTTATTCAAAATTTTAGTTATTTATTTATTTGTACATGATATTTAATTTTAACACAAGAAATTCTATACTTTTACTTTATTTTCTAATAATGGTAGTAAGGATAATCTATAGATGAGCGCTCAAGAAAGCGAAATATGCTAGCACAGCTGTATTTATTACAGTACCATGATGTACAGTCGTGGAAAAAAAAAGTAAACACCCTCTAACTCTGCAAAAAATTATCGTAGAAGAAAGTTACTGGTACCACACGATTGGTAGTAAAGTTTACTTTTAAATGGTGTATATAAAATTTGCTTAGGCGGCTATCTACATATTAAAACGAACCCTAACTTTGTTTTTTTTTCAATAGCAGAACACAATTCTGACAGCATAAATGAACTCTACACCCTTCTATTAGACTAAATTCAAATTTTTATACAATTCGTACTACAAGTTTCCCGGAAATTAATTATTTTAAAACGAGCGTTTTTTATGGGCTGTATCCAAATTGAAGTTGGATACTCGATTGTTGACCGAGAAAGCTCCCTTCTTGATCAAGGCATCTTAAGTCACACTGAAGCAGTCATTGAAGACTGCTAGATTACAGGATAGCATAAGAAATTTCAAAATATCTAGTCACTTCTATCATAGACGGCAACGTAAGCCATCATTTTGGAGTTTTTTAAGCATAATTTGAAAACTACTTGGAAGAAAAATGTGAAATTTTGGATTTCTATAAAGCAAGACTAAATAAACCTAAATTCATCAAAAAAATTGTAGGTTGCAATTCGTAAATTTTTCGAATATTAATTTCATAATTCATATCATAAAATTATAAAAATTGCAAATTCGACGTATTTATCTTTGGGTATTTTAGTATTATTGCGACACAAAAAATTGGCACATTAGGAGTGTAAATTTCAGGAGATATTAATAAAAATATGACAATGTAATTTAACATTAGAAGCACTAAAATTTGAATGTTTATAATTCAAAAACTTATCATTCAAATGACTTGAAATTTGGTGTGTAGGCATAGTTTGAACCGAAGATTTGAAATATCTTGTTAAAATTGGGTATTGCCATTGAAAAAAAAATGAAGTTTGTGTTCGTTTAATATATAGATAGCCCCTAAGCAAATTTTATATACGCCATTTAAAAGTAGACTTTGTTTCCAATCGTTCGGTACCAGTAACTTTCTTCTACGATAATTTGTTGAGGATTTAGTAGGAGGTGTTTACTTTTTTTCCCCACGACAGTACATGAGAAAGCATAAACCTTTATTACATCGGGGAATATTATTAAAAAGTAGTGCTGTCGTTCTGAAACAGTTCCAGCTTTTTGCAGCACGAAAGGAAGAAATTCCTTTAATTTAATATGGAGAAAAATTACATGTACTGAGTATCTTTTTTCCCGTTTTTTAATGATATTTTATCTAGAAAAAATAATTGCCATAGATACCAAATTTTACGCTGTAAGAAAGAGCAATGAAAGAGTTATCTTATCTTAAAACTTGCTCGAAGTGACTCCCTTCGGCTGCAATGCAAAAATGTACACGTGAAATAAATCCTTCTAATACTTTAAGCACTTTCTGTATGATCCTCACCCCCAACTCATCCGTGTTCGGATGCAGAAAAATGGCGTAAATCATGCAATTCAAAGTTTCACAACTCGATCAGTTTTAGTATTAGATGAATTGGACTTTTTTTTGTCTTACTTGTTAGTGTAATAGGAAATATTCAGTAAATATCCCTTATAGGACTGGGGGATCGTATAAAAAATTAAATTTCATAACTTTCTAAGAAATGTTTTTTTTTTTTTTTTTTTTTTTTAATTAAACAGACTTTTAAAATGATTTTTTACCTCATTTAAAACATTTTTGTAATTGGAACTACTATATATCTACGAATAGCGGTTTAGAAATTAGCCATTGGACACCTTGTATATATATTATGCATACGTTTATATTTATGAATTTTCAATAATAGTATTATTTAGTAATAATTAATATTAAATCTATGCTTTTACAAAATATCCATGCATGCACGCTATGAAATTGGTCCGTTATTGGGCTTTTTGCAAGCATTATTTAAACCAAACGTAATGAAATGCATAATGTTATTGTTTGAGATATGCTTAAAAATTGAGCGTTTAGCTTTAACATTGATTGATTTGTTTTTCAATAGTTTCTAGTTCACTAACTTATCATTCAAAACTTATGCCAATTTGTATTTCCTCGTCTTTTGGCATGAGGAAACTTAAATATAGGATAGCCTGGGGTAATTTTCAGACATAAGAAGCTGCGGTAACAGAGGTTAACAGACAGCCGTATTATACTCGCACAGTAATTGGAGTCTGGCCTAAACAGTTTATTTTTTAATTAAATCGACTATTTTTCAATTTCAATTAGTATTTTCTTAGTAACGAGCAACTTTCGCTGTCTTGTACAAAATTAATTTCATAAATGCTATAAAAAAAATTACTGTTTAACTTTTTGCTTCACTGCATTAAAATTTCAATTTCACGGGAGTAGCAACACTATCACAAGTGCTGCTTCGTGTTTGGATATTAGGGTACGTTTTCTTTCGGAAAACAAAGAAGAAAAATTATTTGAATTTCCATCTGGCAGAAAATAGAATTTTCAAAAAATAGTGTATCTTTTCAGAAACACCGGAGTAATTATCAGACAGCCTTCGGGGTAATTTACAGATGTTAGAATGTGTTACAAAATGTCTTTTGAGTGGACCTACATGGTAAATTGAATGCTTGCCAGTGACTTATGGATGATTACATATTAAAATATAACTTCCAAACGACATCTGCAAGTTAAAATGAAAATACTGGGTGGAGTTTATACTAAAATGTTATTGATATCTGTTTCCAAAATGCTATAATTGAAATTGGGTAGGAATGAGATTTTATCTGAAATCCATTTCATAATCAAATATACAAGTTTCAAATGAAAATCAAATTTCAAAGTACAAATTGCTTAAAAGGCGCAAAGGCCAACATAGTGAAAAAGATTTCAAGCCGGGACTCGAACCCAGGCCATCAGTACAGCGCACTGACGTTCTACCGACTAAACCACTTGGAACGATACCCACACTGCAAATAGAAGCGTCTTAAATTTAGACACATATGTGACTGAAAAAGAATTTTAGACACTTAAGTGTCTTACTCTGAAAATTCAGACATTATAGATGTCTTAATTTAAGATACATAAGTGTCTTACTATGACCATGGTGCAAATGAACTGAGAATAATGTCTAAAATATCCGCAAACGTCTTATTTTAAGACACTTCATTGCTTTAAACGTGTCTTAATTTAAGACGTTTTGATTCTTCCGACGCAATAACCACCAGGGGGCACTCACACTCCCAGTTGCGCATGCGCTTTAGATGTCTTCCTCCGAAGTGGTATACGTTGTAATTCAAACGAAGTTTGTTTTTATGTACGCATGTATTTTAATTCGTTTTTTGCAAAATATGAAGTACTGTGATTTACTGTGTTCGTATTAACTTGGATTATTTATTTATTGAATACATACATCTGACGTGTGTGCTCGACATCAAATGTCTCTTAGAAGCTGTCGTCGATATAAGGGCGGGATAGATACAGAACAGAAGTAGACGACGGTTGAAGATTACACCCGGAAATTCTACAAAGCGTGTGCAATGGGCTTAGTGTTAACTCGTATTAATTTATATCAATAATATTGTGTTATTCATCTTCGTCCTGTCGAAGCTGGCAAAAAAAAAAAGAAACTTTTGTCTGGCAGGTCCTATTTTGAGGATGAAACATCTCATTCTTTAAATATGGCTAGTCTGATGTATTATGGGATTACCTTTTAAACTGGTGCAAGTCTTTCTCCCTCACTGTGGTTGTGGTAGTTTTTAAAATTTCAAATCGAGGAATTTTTCTTACCTCTTGCAAACAGCGATTTAAGTAAGTGTTATAATTTCTTTATAGTAGTAAAATTAGTGTCTTTTATGATTTTATTTATTGTACTAAACAAAATCTTACATGAAATTTAATTAGTTTTGAATCTTTTTGCAAAAAAAAAAGTAATAATAATAATAATTCTAGAAGTATATATTTTTTAATTTATGAGGTTGTCTTTTATTACAAATTATGTATTATTTATTCTCATCTTTTTTCTCAAATTTAAAGTAATAACATCACTAAAAAACAGACATATTTAAAAGTTAAGTTCATTCCCTTGTTTTGTTTTGTTTTCAATATGGCAGTTCTTATTTTCAATGACTAATGCTTATCTCATACTAAACGACCACAAGGAAATAGAAAAAAAAAACTTTGAAAGACCTCCTAAAGCTTTCTTACTTCCTAGCTAGGGATTACGATCCCGGATTGATATCCAGGGATCCCGCTTCAATTTTAATCCCGATTTTCGGGATTGCCTTTTTTTTTTTTCAATTGAACAATATTTAGCTGAAACTAAAAAATATATTTATAGACTTTCGCTTTTGGAAAAAAAAATCAATTGATTTTTATGAAATTTATATATAATTGAAAAAGAATATTTATCTCAAATATTTCTTAGATATATTTCTAAAGCTATTAAATCTTTTATCGAGTAGATTAAATGTGCAAAGCTTTTGACTTGGAAACATAGATGTAACCCATAGATGATCAGAGAGGTAACATAGTCAGGAAAAAGGAAATCATTTGTTTATTTTAATTTTGCTGCGTGTAGAAAATATATTTCACTTCGAAGGTCATTTTCCAATTAGACTTTACTGATAAGCATCGCAAGTGTGTATCATAGTGATTATGTGGTAACTTCTTTTTTTGCGGCTTTATTTTGCTTTAAATATATCTAATGAAAAGTGTTTAATAGGAAAGATAACAATAAGCCAATGTGTCAATATAAATTTTTAAAAAATCTAATTTTTAAATGATAAGGATTTTCATTTTTTTTCGGGGAGGGGGGGGGGGGGGATTTTGTATGAAATTTTCGTAAAGCTGATACCTTAAATCTTGCACTGATTATAATTAAAGTTTTGAACTTTTAGAGTAGGACCAGATTAAAAACACAAAATATAAATAAACAAAATACCGAAGTAATTTTTTTCTCAATATTAACCCTTTGCACTCGAGGGCTCCGGAGCGGAGCCATTTAAAATTTGTCTTCAAGCTCGAGGTCTCCGCTACGGAGACAATGCAAATAATTTTGTGATACCATGTAATCTTGGCTTTTCTAGACAGGTATCACAAAATTATTTGTATCGTCTCCGTAAAGGAGTCCTCGAGTTTGAAGACAAATTTTAAATGGCTCCGCTCCGGAGCCCTCGAGTGCAAAGGGATAAAGTAGAATATTTATTTATTTATTCATAGTTGTGATTATCATCTGATATATATGTAAAATTGCCTATGTGGCAATATAAATTTTTAAAAAATCTATTTTTAAATTATATGAAGTAGAGTAGGACAAGATTATAAGAAATATATATATTTATCTATGTACTTTAAAAACCATCAATAGCCCTTGCCGTTGAATTTGTCCGATAATCGGAGATGTCTGCTTTTGTGAGGTAAAAATATGCAAATATGTATGCCATGCGGATTAAAAAAGTATTCGCTAAATAGATGCTTCAGCTATTCGGGAATGTCCATTAACCTCCACAACGGATATTCCCGAGTACCGGACATCTCAATTTAGATAACAATAATGCAGGGTTGTATTTTTTTCAAAAGAACTTCTTAATTAAAGAATGGGCATACTGGGCCGTGCCCCGCCCGCCCCCCTACGATTTTAGTGCCCACAAATTTGATGTGCAATATTTGTAAAGCTTATGTTTTAAATCTGTTTCGAAATTGTACTGATTATAATCAATATTTTGAACTTTTAAAGTAAAATAAGATTAAAAATAAAACAAATTTAAAAAATCTAATATTTAGATAAATATTTTTTGTTTTAATCTTGTTCTACTCCTGAGTTCAAAATATTGATTATAATCAGTAAAATGTCGTAAAAGATTTAAATTATCAGCTTAACAAAAATTGCATACCAAAATTGAGAGAACCAAAAAAATCAGGCTGTGGGGGGGGGGGGGGGGGCAGGACCCCAGCCAAATATTTTTCCAGGATTCAACGTGGTCAAACATGGCTACGTATGATGCTTGAAAAAAAAAATGGATGCTATTAAGACGTTTGAAGTGTCTGAAATTCAGACACAAAATATGTCTGAAAAAATTCAGACATTTTAAAATGTCTGAAAATTGAACACACCGTTTCAGACACTTAAGTGTCTGAATTTCAGACATTTTAATTTAGAGTGCAGCACGGAAACTTTCTCACTATTATATGTTGGCAAGGCTACAAACGCAGCACAAGATGGAATATTCAACGTGAGCCACCGAACTGGGGCAAACACGGAAACATAATTAAATCCAGCATCGATAGAAACTATATTAATACATGGAAATTATTCCAGAGGGAAACATTGCGCTATACTGATGGCCCGGGTTCGAGTCCCGGCTAGGAATCTTTTTCACTATGTTGGCCTTTGCGCCTTTTAAGCAATTACTTTGTACTTTGAAATTTGATTTTCATTTGAAATATTGTATGCAAGGCGAATGTTTCCCTCTGGAATAATTTCCATGTATTAATAAATATACAAGTATATGCCATTTATGAATGACCTGTCCCAGACAGAATGTTTGTGACAGGTCAGAAAGTTATTTCACAAATATAATCACGAGAAAAATCTATTGGAAGTTAAAAGGGAATTTTTAAACTGACTTGGAGATGATCGATATTGGTGGCCGAACAAAGATCAAGTTCAATTTGTTGTCAAGTCCTTTTAGTTTTTTGGACCTATTGAGACTCGATCTGTTTATCTTTTTTCATGTTAAAGCTATTGAAGATGAGAAAGAATTGTACATTAAAGAGAAAATTATTTCAAAGATATCTTGGCTATCAAAGAAAACTAAAATGGTTAGACCTTTCGAAATTAATGCTGTGCAAAAGTTTTAGTGTATTTATACAAAGCAGGTTAGGCGATATATGTATATATATATATATATATATATATATATATTTCTTTCCTTTTTTTTATAAAATTAGTGTAGGGTTCATGTTCTTATTTAATGTTTTTTTCAGCCTTCAGACCTGTTTAAAAATCATGAAATTCTTTACTGATTTACATAAACTTATGTAAAATGGATGTAGCTACTGCAGCTAAATTATTTGTGTGAAAATGTACCATAAAATATGCATTTATTTTTCAAATTATTAATGGATATCATGTGTACAGTCATTAATTGAGTTTTCATGTCTTTCTGTATTCAGAATGGTCTGATAAATACCCCATTTTTTTCTCATACCATTTTACAATGGTGTGTTTTAATTACCGTAATTGGTGTTCAGATCAGCTCCTTAAATACCCCCCCCCACACACACACACACACAAATAGCTGTCTGGAAATTACCCCTTGGGTCTGAAAATTACCCGAAAGCACGGGATAATTTTATTAAAAATTTTTGTTGTTATTAATGATAATTATTTTAAAATGCTGAAGAAGAATCATCAGGTACGCAATGATTTTACCAAGAAAAAGTAAAAAAACAAAATAGCCATCGCTTCCTTGTAAATTTTTGTTTTCGTCTGAAAATTACCTCAGGCTACCCTACAATAAATTTATGATGGTGCTATTGAACTTTTCAAAATTATTTTTAATATATAGAAAACTCCTTATGACAAAATAAATCACATATAATTATAAAGAATTTTATACAAATCACAACAGCAGATTTATTCTTTCCAGCATTAATTAAAACTAAAGTTATAGCGATCGTTCGGATTTTTTTTTTTTTTTACATACAAACTTTTTATAAGCGTATATTACGTTCCAAATGCGCTTATCCAATAATCTACCCCTCGGGATTGCACTAACACTCTAAAGCGAAAGTTGAGTTCCCGAGGTGGTCATCGCTGTCATCGCTGTCGCTTATCCAATACAAAATATTATTTTTAGTTATAGAGTATAACACATGTGTACTTCAGACCTTTTTTAAATTTTAATTAGGTATATCACTGATTAATGAGCTGATTTTATTTTTCATGTATGTTTAAAAAGGAAAAAAAAATGTTAATATAAATAATTTCGAAATTTATATGTTTGAAACCATGACATCTATAACCTACAAGTAATCTCCAAGATTGTAATGTCAAAACTGTAATACGGAAAACAATGTAAGTTTTTTTTTTTTTAAAGCTTCGATAAATCGGAATGTTACCCTTGCTGGTGCCTCACTGGGTTTGCTGTAAAAATATATAAGTAATTCTTCTTGGGCCAAATATTCACAACTGTAAGAGGCTACTTCATCCACGCGAAAACACCTACTCGCTATAATGTTAATCCTATGGGAGAAATTTTTTTAAATATGGGGCATTCTCACATAAATTTGACTTTTAAGTTACTGGATAATAATTTTAATTTTAGTACATATTTTTGGGGCTTTTTTTAAATTATACTGGAAAACATCCCATTGCCTGACTGTATAACAATATTAACGAGGTAAATAAGTTTTGGATGATGTTGGGGGTCGAAATATATCACGAAATTCCTTGCCGTCCCGTGTCTCTGATGCTGATTTTTAGGTGCGTTCGTAATTATATAAATACGTAGCACCTATAGTCGTCGTTCAGTCCGTCCGTCTGTCCGTCTGTCCGTCTGTCCGCATATAACAGAGCAAAAACTACCCAACCGAATGGTCTGAAATTTTAAATATATGATTATTGCAAAATTTTGTCGAGCCATTTCAAATTTTATGAAAATAGGATGTATAGTTTAATTACAGGGACAGTCAAAAGTTTTTCTTTACATTACGGCCAATGGGGAAAACTATTGTAAGTGGATTTTATTGATGTTACAGCCCTCCGAATGGTCTTAAATTTTAAATATATAATTCTTGCACAATTTTGTCGAGCAGTTTCAAATTTTATGAAAATCGGATGTATAGTTTAATTACAGGGACAGTCAAATTTTTCCGTTACATTACGGCCAATATGAAAAAATTATCGCAAGTGCATTTTAATGATGTTTTAGCCTTCCGAATGGTCTGATATTTTAAATATATAATTGATGAAAATTTTTTTCGAGCCATTTCAAATTTTATGAAAATCGGATGTATAGTTTAATTACAGGGACAGTTAAAAGTGTTCCGTTATATTACGGGGAATGGGGAAAAAATTATTGCAAGTACATTTTAATGATGTTACAGACTATGCACTTATGAAGTGCAAAAAAATATACATTTAGTACAATATGGGGTGCAAAAAATAATTATAAAACTAGTTATAGTACGAACGCACCTCATTTGCGACGTTTGACGAGCAATTTCCGACTTGTTAAGTTTGTAACCGTCTGTATAAAATTGTTTCAATAAAAGTAATTCGATGCAGTTTTTCTTCTGAATATTTTTTTCAATATAATTTTTTTCTGAAACTGGGGCTATTGTTTTATATAAATATATAGCAAAAAATTAACCTGCACACATTTTTACGGTTGTTATTATTTTTTTTAACTCTATTCCTGGATTTTAGATTCCTTACCGCCCCTCTTTCTAAAATTATACAGAAAATCACATCAGATGCAGCCTCAAAATTTTTTTCAACTTTTTTCTCATGCAGACGTATGCTAGAGAAAGAATGGCTAAAATTCTTTGACAGGAAATTTACTGCAGCATTTAAATCAGCATTTAAATATCAATTCCAAGCATTGTGGCTCAATTGGTAGTCCTACCGTCCCCAAGGTTTATTCCTGCACTTTTCGAGGTAAATTATTATTATTTTTTTTAATCCAATGTAAAATAACTGTTTCTAAAAAATCAATGAACATTGTGTCTATCACTTAGTCTTAACATGATTTGCCTAAAAATGGGTGGTAATTTTCCTTACCGTCCCATCCTTAATGTCCTTTTTTTTCCTTACCGTCCCTTCCTTAATATCTCTTTAAGACAATGTTATAACAAAATATAGGAAAATAAAAAGTTAGAGAGGTAAATTGTCAAGGGGACGGTAAGGAAAATTAAACTCGCAAGTTTAACTTAAACTTTAGTTAAATTAAAAAAAAATCGTCGCTGTTGAGCATTTTTTCTTTATTTTGAATCATTAAGGCATTCGTCTGTAAGTTTAAAATGTTATTTTATTAAGTTTAATTTCACCAAATTTTTATTCCTGAAAGTTAAAATTTTGTGAGAATGTCTCATATCCCGTTTGCATCTCCATATTCTTAAATGATTTTTTTCCCCACTGGATAGCTGAGGTCGATTTCTACAAAGGCAGCGTTTTACTTTTTCAAGTTTTTTTTTTTTTTTTCACGGTTTTATTTTTATGATGACATTTTCACTTTCTGTTCACTTTCGAAACCGGTTTCGAAAGTGAAAGTATCCAAATCAAAAAAATCTGTAACCAAAATCGAAAAGTAAGTAAAAAACGGCCCTTTGTAGAGATCGACCTCTGCTATTCAATGAAAAAAAAAATATGTAAATGCAAACGAAACATATTTTTAAAAAAATTCTCTCATAGGATTAACATTAACGAGTGGGTGTTATCACGTGTGTGAAGTAGTACGTAAATCTAATATGTCGGCCGTCGAGGAAAGTATCTCCTGTCTCCGAGTGCCACTGATTTGATATAGAAGATATTTTAAATATATCTAGAGAAATTTATATTTAAAAAAAAAATCAAAAGGACCAAGAGTCTTTATTAATGCATATGCATCAATGGCGCATACACTGTAAAAAAGAAAAAAAACCCCGTAATTTTGACAGAAAAAACTGTATTTTTTAAAGGAAAATTTTTTTTCTGTAAAAAATATCGATTTTGCAATTTTTACAGAAAAAAAATCTTTCTTCGTTAAAAAATTGCACATATTTAATGTAAATTAAACTGTTTACCACTGGTTTCTAAATTGACAGCATTTTTCCGTCAATTTCACAGATTTTTCGTTTTTTTTACAGTTTGTATACGTCTATTTCAAAAATTTCTTTTAAATTCAGAAATTACGAAAGATTTTTTTTTTTTTTTTTTTTTTTTTTTTTTTTTTTTTTACCTTATGTAAATATAAAGCGCATGTCATTCAATAAAACAAAAAATACTATTCAGAATTTCTGATATGAATTCGGAATTTATGAATAAAAAAGAAATTCCTAAAATACGCTCTTCGGATCCAAATGGGTTAAAAGAAGCATCCGAAAATGGCGCATGTAAAAAGTACGTTGTTTAAACCAACGAAATGCCTCCTCCCATGCTTAAATTTTCAGTAAAATATGTAGACTTACATTTTAACATATATCACTAAAAGAATAACAAATATTTAAATAAAGATTACATTTTTTTTACCTAAACAAATTTCTCGTCCTCATTGAAAAAATATGAGCAACTAAATTGCTGGAAAATTAATTTCCTTTCCAGTCTGTGTACCAAGGTTACATTTAAAATGATGAAATTTTAAATTAACAATGTGGCTATTTTAAAGTTAAATACGTATATTAGCTTTTTATATTCGTTGATTAAAGGTTTTGCAGATGTTTTATTTGCAATTATTCTGAGCTTTTGCATTTCAAGGTTTATATACGCTGTCATTTATTTAGCATAAAGAAGCATTTATCGGGTAATAGAAACAGATTTAATAAAGCCACATTTTAACCAGTGTTGAAATCAGAGAGTTTGAGGGAGGGGGGGGGGGGGGCAGATTACTGCCGCCGGACGTCAATGTAGGTATATGAAAGGAAAACACCAATAAGCGTGCGGAATTTTTTTACGCTGCTTCCCCTTCGTCCAATAATCAGTCATTTTCGGAGGCTACATACCTACAGAGGCGTGACTTTTGCCATTCCTGGGTAAAGTCCATTTTATACTTATTAAAGGTCTAGAAGTAAAATTTCCAACCCCGGAAGTACAGTCCCGAGCGGGTCGAGTTCTACCAGACCCGAACCCGAAAATTCTATTTGGAGTGAACCCGCAACCTATCACGAACCCCACAAAATAATTTTCGTTGACCCGCAATCCACCCCGAGCCCGACATATTTCAAGAGCATCCGCAACCCGACCAGAACCCAAAATGAAAGGAAAGTAAATCATGTTTTAATGCAATTATGAAAAGTAATCTACAATCATATCTCTAATACCAATTTTACGTTTTATATAGATAAATGGACAAATCTATATTCCTTAATATTCAAATATGGGTCATTCCACGCAAAATGAGCAAATCAGCTGTGGCAGACATGTCACAGATTTTAATGAAAATCAGTCTATATGTAGATCATATCTATTTATGAGCAACTGTAAAATAGTAGATTTCAGGATTGTTTATTTAAGTATTAAAACATACATTAAAAGTGAATGCAAAATCGAGGTATTGTCTACATGCTTAAAATTTCAATTCTGATTATTAGCCTTAGGAATGGAAAGACTATATTAAAATTATTTATAATTAGGAATGAATAATAATTAACAGATTGCCGTAAGTTAATAATTGTATTTTTATTCCGTATTGAGAAAAGAAATATTTTTCAAAAATTTTGACGTAAAAATGCAATATTTCTATTGCTTATTTAAGCATGAAGGACAGCTTTGACAATTTAACTTTTTTTGGCGTTATAGCTAAAAGTATATATTTTAAATATCGAAAGTTTCATTCTTGCCTTTTTATTCCTCAATGAGAAAAAAAAATAAATAGTAAAAAATGTTGAGGGTAAAATGCAATATTTCTGTCACTTCTTTTTAAGTGAAGGAAAGCTTTATTAAACATTGTCATTTTTTTTAAGTTTCTAAATTTTTTTAAAGGTAAAGGAAATACATGGCAACTTAAAAACTTTAGCAATTCGATCTTAATATGTAACACTACATCAGGCATCAATTTCACAGATGTTTTTGAATTCCTTTAATTTTTATAACATTTTTATTTTTTTCAAAATTGACAAATTTTCAATTTTTACAACAAATTTAAGATTAATCATGACGTTACAAAATTATTATTACTAAATAAATATGAAGATAATTTTCCAGAGATTGCAATATTATAAAAAGGTTTAATTTATGTTAAACAGTTTTCAAGATACGGAACATCAAACTTGCAACTTTGAACGATTGTACACATGCCATTCTATGTCACAAGTTTTTTAAATGTCCAGAACTTCCGAAATTTTTAATTTTTTTGTCGAAATATTTTGCACTGCTCTATTTAAATATGAATTGAATCTGTATATAAAATTTTATTAAAATCGGTTACTATGCAGCCACGACTTTTTTAAAATTTTTGCTCATTTTGTGTGGAATGACCCATATAGTAAAACCTCCGAACAGCGGACACCTCGGGATCGTTGTATAAAGTCGTCCTGCATGCGGGTCGGGATGACTATTTTTTTTATGAGAATGTGAGCCTAGAATATTTCTTGCAGGTCATATTTAGTTTTTTTTTTTTTTTTTTTTGCATGTCGGGTTGTTGGTATTTTTACAAAAAGTTGAGCAGAACTATGTTTCAGATGAAAATAAATACGTATTTGAATATGAATGAGTATATTTCCAATTTACTGCATGAGAAATAAAATGTATGTAAGAAAGGTGATCATAGATTATTCTTTCTTTACAATCCACTTTTTCGTGTCTCAGTATATGAAAAATATTATCAACGTTCCGTTTTTGATAAACACAAAAATGCATGTATCGTATTTTTCATAGTTTATGCACACACACACACACATTTTATGTATGTAGATTGGGATGTGCATACTATTCAGAGGTATAAGCGTACGGATATATAAGTGATTAATTTGCTACTAATTTGTACGGATATATAATTGTTAGGAGTTGAAAAATTGTTCGCTAAATAGATGTATTCATTTTTCGGAAGTATCCATTATGAAGGTTTTATTGTATATAATTTTTAACCTGAAAACATAACTTCAGAGCTGCCACTGGCGACTATTTTGGTATTTTCTATTAGCACCACTATTTCAAAATAATAAATTTTGTAACATGTTTTTCTTACACATGTTGTCAACGTGTATGTGAAAGATTTTTGTTTTGAAAAAGTGGTGCAAGACAGAATTAAAAAATAGTCGCCAGCGGCAGCCCTGTATCTCGGACATTATTTTGAAAAATCGGGTCAACCCGAACCCGACTCGCAAGAGTCAAAACCCAACCCGAAACTGACCCGGATCCGAAATAATGAAAGTCAATCTGACAGACAGAAAAAAAGTAAAAGTCAACCTGACTCGAACCGGACAGGAAACGAAAAAATACAGCGCCAACCTGGGTCGAGCCGGAAGCGGGTAAACCGACCCAATGCACCGATGCAGGACTCTTTTCCGCAGCTCCTTCACCATCTCCGAGCTGCAGTAATCCATCCCGGAGTAAAATGTCTGAATTACACTGATTTTAACGCTTCTTTCTTCTTTATGAAGGATATGAGTAATGATGTAAATGTCATTGACGTTATTTACAATTACATATTTTTCGGTGAGTCATTTCAAAACTTAACCTTCCTTTTTTACTTTCTTAGAAATTCTCCTTAAATATATCAGACTTAGTACTAATTTCCTCGCTAATTTCATTATCTGTCTGAAAATTGTATTTTATTGTGCAAGTGATAATCAGTTTTTGCGATGAAGAAAGTAATATACAACTATGTCCATTGTCCTACAGATTTTAAGGATAATTGGTATTTTTTTCGAATTACCATTTTAATAATTATAATTTAATATGACTGAGTAAATTGTATATTGAAAATCAATATCATAAGACTAATCTTTTGCGAAATATAAATGAAAAAAATATATAAAAGTAATTCAACGTTCAGAGTATCAAAACAATGAATAATTTTAATTTCAAACTTTTAATTAAAACGACTTTAAATTTGGTAAATAGGTATCAATTTAAATGTAAAGTGAAAATAAATGAATGTGTGTGTGTGTGTGTGGGGGGGGGGGGGGGTATTTTCTTTTTATTTATTTTTATCTTTGTTCCTTTTTTTCTCTCCAGACCTATATGAATTAAGGGGCATGGAAGCTTTTCGGCTTCAAAAAATGAATGTTTTCTTATATTTTCTGAATGTCTTATCTTTTTTAAATGTATTCTCGAAAACGTTTTTAAAATTTTAAACACATATGGAAGATATATCGATTCTTTTTCGCACAGTGCACGAGCGATCGGTACTTGTAAAACTTTAAGAGGGTTTTTCTCGAAACATTGCTTTTTTAAGTCCGCCCAGAACTATCCCAGCAAAGCATAAACCAATTTCCTTGGTCCTTCTTTTTTTTTTTTTTTTTTTTTTATGAAAGCTTATATATTTCTCTGGCCTTCAAACGGTGCTTATTTTTAAATTTTGAATTAATTAAGTTTTTATACAAAACAAAATCAGATATTTTGTTGAAAAATGATATATTAAATTTGACAGTACGCCATTTTGTTAAAAATACTAAATTAAAAAAATTGTCGGACCGAAAGCTAGACAATTCTGTATTATATTAACGTGCTTTTTAAAAATGGTTTTAGATTAAATCACTTAGACAAATCTCGGAATGCTTTAAGCCATTCATCATTAAGAGAAGATGTATTTAAAATAATAATAATAATAATAATAATAAGAAGAAGAAGAATTCCGTTTTAAAAGTTTAAAATGTGTAATTATTTATGAAGAAACAACAAATTGCTACCTCGTTTCTATACGGATAAAAAAAAATTTCATAAAATGTAAATATTTTCAACCCAAAAGCTCCCAAGCCCAATTAAATAAAAGATCTATTTTCCGTGTGATTCCCCCCCCCCCGCCCCCTTTTCCAGGCTCATTAATGCTTTTCCCAAAGAGATACTTTAGAGGAGAATTTTAAATGGTTCAACAATACAGATTTTCTGAGTAAAAAAAGAAAATAAATAAAAGAAAGGTGGTCTAACTTGTGTTATCCAGTGAATTCTGTGCATTTCCAGGTTAGTATGCAGTAATTTATTTAGTGGGAAAGATCATTTATCGAATAACAGTAACAGATCTAAATAAGCGACACCAGTGTTGAATTAAGATATTTTTCTTCGGAAGGGATTTTTGCAGCTCCAGGGGCAGGATGCACTGTGAAGTCCCGTGGGAGGGGAGAGGAACTCCACACTCCTAGACCACTACTTCACTCACGCGAAAACACCCGTTCGCTAAGGTTAATCCTATTGAAGGAATTTTTAAAGATATCTCATTTGTATTTCAATGTTTTTAAACATTTTTTTTTTCCATTGGCTAGCTGAGATCGATTTGTAGAACGGCCGTTTTTTTTTTTTTTTTTTTTTTTTTTTTTTTTTCGATATTGTTTACAGGGTTTTATTATTATTATTAGGATACTTTTACTTTCGGAATCGGTTTCGAAAGTAAGAGTATACTTATTAAAAAATCTTGGAAACAAACTCGAAAAAGTAAAAAACTGCCTTTGTACAGATAGCGCTCTGCTACTCAATGCAAAAAATAATCATTTAAAAATATTGAAATGCAAGCGAGCTATCATGAATAATTTCTTCTATAGGACTAACATTAGCAAACGGGTGTTTTCGAGTGAGTGAAGTAGATCCTTAAGGGTGTATTCGGAAAAATATTTTTTCACCCTCAACAGCTCGAAATTTTCTGAGACATTTTCAGACTCATTTTTAAGAGTAAAAACATGAAACTTGCTGAGGTGATTTTTGAAGAGATGTATAAGAGGCCGTGTGACTTCATTTTTTGCTCAATTAAGGGTGTTCTGAAATCCAAAAGGGCAACTTTCTGACGTAAGTTTTAATTTATTTTTGTTCGAAAATGCATGAAACTAGCTGGTGTTGTTGTTCAGAAACCATGTCATCGAACTGTTTTTTCCGTTTTCTTGTAAACGCAATAGATATTTCACAAAATATTGTCAAAGTTGGCATTTTGAACCGAATTTCCGAACGAAAGAAGAAAATCTAGTCAATAAGGGGTGAAAAACGTGTTTGTCACGTGATCGAAATAGCTTATAACTCAATAGGTAATTGGTTGATCCAAAAATGGAAAAAACAGTTCGATTCCAAATCGCTTCCAGTATCAGGCTTTCCAATTTTATATCTTTCCGTTAAAAAAGGAATTTGTAAATGTGTCAAAACGTTTTGCGCTTGTTGAGCAGAGCAGTTTTGAGAACAGCCTTAATTAGAATTTGATTTTTAAACAATTATTTTCTCAGTATGACCATTTTTTTCATTCACAGATCTCTCGCTTCGGAAAATTTGGTTTAAAATGCCCACTTGGACAGCATTTTTCTACAATATTTTCTGCATCTATTAAAAAATCGAGAAACACGGCAAATTAGGTAGTTTCTAAATAAAAGAATTCTTCAGTTTGATACTTTTGAGAGTAAAAATGAATTTAAAAATTAATCAGAAAATAAGCAGTTTGGATTGGAATACACCCTTAATAAGCATAAAATCCCAAATCTTCCGTGGGGTGAAGGGGGAATTTCGATGCTCCGAGGGGGGATATCACTCACTGCAGCCCTATGAATTCAAACTGAGCGACATTTTAACTCTTCCTCATCAAACATATGAGTAATGATGCAGATGTCATTGAAGTTATTTACGATTTTTCCCGGTGAGTCATTTTAAGAAATAGCCTTCCTCATTTTTCTTTCTTTAAAACTCCCTTTAAATAACTTAGATTTAATATGAATTTCTATATCTCTCTGAAAATTCATCTCATTGTGCGCAAGTGACAATCAGCTTTAGCGATGAAGAAAGTGATATGCACCGCCGTCCATTGTCTTGCAGTTTTGAATGCAGAAGACATGCGCTACTGACCATAAAGAAAATATTCTCGGAATTAGCGACATAAAAGCTCGACACCAAAGGCTAAGCCGATTAATGATCAAAAGACATATAGATATAAAAAGAAGCTGTTAATTGGGTGTATTTAACATCTCAAAAGGCGGGTCGGCAATTTGGCCTTGTGAAAGGAGATTCAGAATGACGATTTTCTTACAATTTACATTGTCGATTCTTCTCGCTTCGTCTTTTGTATAGGTCAAATGAATTTCATCTTGCAGATTGTTAAGGTTATTGCAGCCTTCGGTACAGGGTTGAGACAAAGAAACGCTCAAATTTGTTTCGAATCGACCACCCTAGGGCTGTTTTTTTTGTTCAAATAGGTTAATTACTTACTTTGATATGATGACATACGGAGGAGAACACATATTAAAAAATAAATTTAAGGAGGAATTCTTAATAGAACAATTTCGAATAGTAAAGATTTATTCCTTCCGCATCAACCTCTCTATTTCTTAGTCTTTTGGCTAGCCATCAATCAGTTTCAAGTTCCGATTTGGAATCTCGAATAAGGAGCAAATTAAATGAAAAGAGGTGAATGTAAATGAAGTGTGTTCTATATATTTTTAAATAACTATCGATAGTAATAAGATTTTTACAGAAAATATCGAAAGAGTAATTTAATTTTACACCTTCGTAATCAGGGGCGGGGAAATGCATCATTTTACATGCCACTGGCGAGTGAATTTTTAGGTAGTCTTTGAAAACTGCAAACTATAGAGATATGCAAAAACTCTTTTTGTAGTTAGCTATATTTTTCAACTTTCCTAATTACTGCTATGTAAACATGGTACTAAGTTTGATTTTACATTAAACTTTCATCTCTTGTTTATATTTCTTAATTTTACAGGGGGGAAAAATGAAAATGCATTATAATAATAGTAACCAACTATTTTTGTGTTGTTTAAATTTTGTCCCAAAAAATTTCAACTGTACGTTGCATTTTACTGGCTGGTGAAATAAATCCTTGGCTGGTAAGATTTTCTAGAAATGCTCCACCCCTGTTCGTAATTAATTTTGGAAAGTGCTCTCTGAATTTGTGAAGCGTGATTTTTAAGCGACCTTAAAAAGAAAAGTTACTTTTTTTTTTTTGACGTTATGTATGCATGTCCGCAATTTTCTTAACAACCACTGAATATAGTTGAATATAACTTCTGACACATTATAGTACATCAGGAACGGTTTTAAGCTGAAAAAAGTCATCGTAACTTGTATGTAGTGTTTTACAGGGACACGTCAAAAATTTTATTATATGAGTGATTACTACAGCGTTTAAAACGTGAGGGCTGCTGGAAATTATAATGTCTTTATAAGTGAAAGCATAGCGTCATATGACGAATAAAATTTGATTCGTCGATATAATTTTGGGGAAAAGCATCACGAACTTGCTATTACATGTTTGTTGACGTGTCTCACTCGTCCAGTTGAACTTCTTTATGGAAGTATAATCAAGTTTTGGAATGTCGGTTGCCGTAGTATGGAACAAAAATTTCTATCTGAGCATGCGCCCTGTGCGTATGTCGCCACTATCTCATTTATAGAAGCAATGCACTGGTAATAACATATACTGTAAAATCTCGTTATAACGCATTTCTTGGTATCTCCTATTAAGTTCGTTTTGTTGAAAAATTCGTTAATATGAAATTTCAGTATGGTAGATATAAAAAATTAAATTTGGATGCATATGAATAAAATTAAGTATTATCAGTCAGTATGCACATATTAATTTTTTACTAATATTCAAACATGTAAATAAAAAATAAGTATACAGTATATTTTGTCAACACAGTAGTTAGAAATAAGGTAAATATTAATTTAATTAATTTTTTAAGATTTTATTCGTAACTATTATAAAATAATTATAATTTAACTTACATACTTGACCGCTGAAAAAAATATACAGTTAATGCAACCCATTAACATACAGTTAATGCAACCCATTAACATACAGTTAATGCAACTTTTAATATTTTATTATTATTATTGTTTTTTAAAAAATGGATTTTTTCCCCTCTTTGAAGTTTGCAAACATATTCTGAAAAACAAAATTTTCAATAATACTCAGCCTTGTTAAAAATGCTTCCGGTACATTGTTTTGTTGGGAAAAATACTCTTTAAGAGTTTCAATGATCGTTTTTGATAGCACAAAAAAAAAAAAAAATTCTCAGTATTTGATGGGTAATAATTATGTTCATTTTCACTGTCGCCCTCTTCTGCTTCTTTCATTACCTTTTCAACTATATTATGTATAGTCAGGTCAGGTCAGGGCATGTGATCTTTCTTTCGACGATTCAACGTAATCATTAGTTGTAAACATTCTGTAGCTGTGATCCAGAGATCTCCAGGAAATTTTATGCAATATATACTCTTCTGATTATTTTCTGCTGCTTTTGTTAAATGTGTAAAACAGGACTTTTTCAGGCAGTTATTTATGTGTGACAGACGATACATTTTGAAGGTAAATGTAAGGTAAGGTAAAATGCTTGTCTCACAGTGGGCAGATCCGGAAACTTCATAGTTTAAGTCTGCAAGAGCTTTTCTACCAGTCAACATCAGAAATTTTTGCTTTGATCTAGTGGTTTCAAATTCTAAGTCCAATCAAATTATGTTTTTAAATAAGGTCAATTTGTGCAAATCAATTATCCATGAGCAAAAGTATTTTTCTTTTCAAGTCGTTCATTTGTTCATTCAAACACCTTAAGGCTTGTTATCTGTCAGGGCGCAAATTCCCCTCTTTAATGCTAAAACCATGGGCTTGGAATGCATCCGTATTTTTCAAATTTCTGCTCACAAAATTAAAAATTTTACCTTATGTTTCCTGTATGCTCTTGAAGAATGTTCTTTTTTATTTGCCAAAATGTTTCTAAAATATATATTTTATTTTATATTTTAAGTGTTAAAATCTAAGTGAAGTAGACGAGTTGTAAGCAAGATTTTACCACTTTAAATAAAACTAACAATGCATTTTAAAAATATTTTGTCCAATAAAATAAGAAAGAAATATTCTTCAAGAACAGCATACGGAAAACAGAAGATTTTTTTTTTCCGAGGAGAAATTTGAAAAATACGGATGCATTCCAAGCCCATAGGTTTAGCATTAGAGAGGGGAATTTCCAGCCTGACTGATGACTAGCCTTAAGAGGCCACACTAGTCACTCGGAAAAAGTCGAACGTTAATGCTAAGTCTATGGGAGCGTTATTTTTAAATTTCTCGCTCAAATTTTAATATTCTTGAATGATTTTTTTACATAGGATAGCTGAGTACGATCTACAACCAGGCTAGTTTTTACTTTTTCGATTTCGGTTTCAGATTATTAAAAAAAAAATACTTTTACTTTCCGAAATTGAAACTATCCTATTATATATAAAAAAAGCTATAACCAAAATCGAAAAAGTAAAAACTAGCCCGGTTGTAGATCGTCCTCATCTATCCTATGCAAAAATATCATTCAAAAATATTAAAATTTGAGTGAGAAATTTGAAAATAACGCTCCCAATGACTTAGCACTAGCATTTGAGTTTATCTGTGTGACTGACTAGTGTGAATTCTTAAGACTACTAGTCACTCAGCTTCCGAATTCCCGTCGCTAGTATGTAGGCGTTTGATGTATTGGTATAGTTAAAATATGTCCTCGGGAAATTAATGCTTTTAACTTCTTTTTTTCCATTTACCCCCCTCTCTTGTCTCTTTTTCTTAGTTCTCAAACTATTTCAGAGTTCGTACGCTTCAAGGACTTTCAAGCACCTTTTACCAGAATTTTTGTAAAGTAATATTTGCCTTATTTAATGAAAAGGAAATCTATCTTCAGATATAGTGGCCAGTACTACGGAATTTCTGGTATTAAAACGCTTAAAATCCCTTGAATCCCTCGATGCGTACGAACCCTGCATTCCTAAAATCTATGTAGTTTGTTTAATATTTATAGTGTTAAAAGCTGGCGAACTGTGAGTAAGATTTTAACACTTCACATAAAGTTAAGCATATAATTCATAAATACTTTGAGAACAAAAAGAAAAAGAGATATCCTTTAGGAAGAATACACAGAAAAAAGGAGGTAAAAATATTAATTTTTCGAAGAAATATTTTAAATATACGAATGCATCAAATGCCCATACGCTAAACATTAGTGAGGAGGATTCAGAAGAGTGAATAGCAGCCTTAAACCGCTTAAAAAACAGAGGTTCTGAATTAATCCAATCGCGGCAAGCACTTTGATCATATCATGGAAGATTTTAAACATCTTTAAAGCAACGCGAATTTGCATATTTCCCAGTGACCAAGGACTTTAGCGTTTCGGTGCTGTGGCATTACAGCTGAGCAACTCATGGCCTCTGTAAATTCTTTTGCTTTATATTGTAATATAGAACCTGAAATGGGCAGAACTTTTTTTTATCGTACATATATAATGTATAAATCTTCATTAGACATTTTAAATTCTCAAAAGCGCAATTATTTCCTGTATGGATACATATTAGACCACCACAGAGGCCTTCAAAATTTTGTCTTTTTCTTTCAAACTAGTAACTAATGTCGGAGTTTCAACTTCAAATTATTTTTCTACATCTACCCACCTTCTGCCTGCTCTTATTATCACTTCCCACACTCCTCGAATGAAAATTATATTCTTTTCCTTTTCTCTGCTAATTAAAAAAAAAGGCAATTAAACTCTAAATCTGAATTTCTGCAAGCTAGAAATTCGCAAATAAGAACGTACATTGATCGTAAAATGTAACAGCATATGAAATTGGTACTACTGCGAAAATAAATTATTTGGACTCCATAGTCATTTTTAAACGTGAATATAAGGCAAAAAGCTGAAAAAAGAAAAGCGATTGGTGTGAATGTTAACAAAAAGTTTATTTTTCCAGGTCCATAAGGCGGAACAATTCCATCACCTCTTTCAAAAAACAACTTCGAGATATGCTGAAATTTCGAAGGTCATGAGTATGTGAAAATAATGAAAAAAAGTTTTCTTTCAGTATTCTAGTTTTTCCATAGAAATTCTTTAACCTGTCAACTTGGCATTCGTAAGACTGAAATGGTTATTATTTTTAAGCTTTCAATAAAGTCGTTAATTTGAAAAATTCGTTAAAGTAAATGTTTTTATAATGACAAAGCATAGGACTTTTCTTAACAATCGAAAAAAATGTTCTTTAAACCGAAAAGTTCGTTAAGGTGGCATTCGTTGTCACGAGATTTTGCTATACTATATACTGTTGTACTGTAATGAATGTGGATAACAATAAAGTGTTTGACAAAAGTCACTCTGATGTTCCAGACCGCACTCATTACAATGCGCAAACAGTCGCGCATTAACAGAGTACACTAGTCACGCAAAGAAATTTGCAAGCTAATGTTAAGCCTGTGGGAGCGTTCTTTCCAAATTTCTTGCTTAAATTTTAATACTTTTAAATGTTTTTTATTCCCATAGGATAGCTGAGTTCGATCTCTAATTTTTCCAGTTTGTGCTTTTCCAATTTTGGTTTCCCCCCTTTTTTTTATGAGGTTATTTTCATTTCCGAAAGTGAAAATAGCTTTATAAATCAAAAAAGTGAAACCTAGTCCGTTTAAGATTCAACCTCAGCTATCATATGCAAAAAGAAACATTTAAAAATATTAAAATGCAAGCGAGAAATTTTAAAAGTACGCTCCCATAGGTTTAACACTAGCTTGCGATTTTAAACGCATGACTAATCTAGGTTCTTAAATAAATAAGGAAATAGGCTGTGTTAAGAATATTAATGTTTTTTGCAAAATTTCAAGCAAGTCGTAGATTAAGAAATTGTCACCTTGAAGTAGCTTTCATTTTTCCTTTAAAAATTATTTGTTGTTTCTTGTTTCTGCATAGCTTTAGAGAGCCGATAAAAAATAAATAATCTTAGATTCTATCTCTTTCTTTCTAAAGAAACTTTAATCATATTGCCATTTTTTAATGTAAAAAAAAAATCTTGATCTATCCAGTTCTGAGGGTAAAGCTATTTTCAGATTTAAAGTTTCTCATTTCACTAACAGCGAATAAAATGAATGTAGAGATTTGCGTATCGATTCATTATATTTTTTCTTTGTGCAAACTAGGCTTACTAAGAAAGCGCATGAGTAGACTGGCACAAAATTGAGCTGTGCAAGTTAATTTGCAAATATTAATTTTATGTCGTTAAGGAGGCATTAATTTCTAATTTTGAAATGAACATTAAGATTTCTTTAGTTGTCGGAAGAAAGTATGACTAGGAGCATTTGAAAAACTCGACTTTTACATACTTGCACTGCGGCACAAAATTTTGCTGCGATTCCAACTTGAAGCGGTCTTATATATATATATATATGGGCTGTTTAATAGCCTCTGCTTATTAACCAGAAGACCCTTTAATTGCCTTCGAGGAGGACTTAAAGGAATCGACTGGGAGCGGAGACTTAATGTCCAATCCGCACCTTCAACCGGTGCAGCCTGTTAGTACCCTTGCCTAGTGCATGGGGAACGAACGCGGATGGGTTTCCTCCAACCCTCTTGGCCAGCGTGGAGGAATTTGGCCACCTACCCCCCTTATTTTACCATGAATTCACAAAATAAATCACGGCCCTTAATTCCCGGCGGTCTGAATGTTCCTGGTTACGGCAGCGATCAGAAAGACATGAAGACAGAGGGTGCTAAGAATAACCGGGCTCGGCTAGGCTGCCATAAGTTGATGACCTTGGCTACGTATAATGGACGATCCCTATCTTCGGAAAATCGTTTACAGGAACTTGAAGAAGAATTAGAAAGAATCAACTGGGACATCCTAGGACTATGTGAAGTAAGAAGAAAAGGAGAAGAGAAGATAGATCTTGCCAGCGGACATGTATTATACTACAGAGGCACAGAAGATGGAAGAACAAGCGGTGTAGGATTTCTGATTCATAAAAGGTGGAAGAGTCACATCGTAGAATATGATAGTGCATCAGATAGAGTTGCAAGGTTAGTAATACAGGTGTCCAGAAGATACAAGCTGCAAATTACCCAAGTTTATGCACCAACAGTAAGCTATACTGATGAAGAAGTTGAGGATTTCTATGAAGAAGTAGCTTCAATGCATCAAAAGGGAAAATGCTACATAAAATTAATAATGGGAGACTGGAATGCTAGAATTGGGGAAAAAGAGAAAGGTGAGTTATCAGTAGGAAATCATGGATATGGGGTGCGAAATGAAAGAGGAAACAGATTGATTGAGTTTGCAGAATGTGAACAGTTATATATCATGAATTCATTTTTCAAGAAAAAGCCACAAAGAAAATGGACATGGCGTTGTGCAAATGGCTCAACAAGTGAAATCGACTACATCTTAACAAACAAAAAACATCTTATTCAGGATTGCAGCGTTCTCAATAACTTCAATACAGGAAGTGATCACAGGTTGGTTAGGTGCAAACTGCTGTTAAATACTAAAGTGGAAAGAATGAAGCTTTTGCAACACTCAAAGAAATCAATCGATATAATAAATCTCCAGAAACATAAAGAAGAATTCCATTTGGAACTTAAAAACCGTTTCCAAGTACTTCAATCAACTTTAGAAGAAGAGCAAGATGTTACAGTAGTGAACAAGAAACTAACCAATACTCTACTAGATATTGCAAAGAAGATAGCCGGCGATGCACAAGTAAAACAGACAAAGAAAATAACAGAAGAAACAAGAAGATTGATGAAGAAACGCAGAGAATTTAAAATGAAGAAAAACGATCCTAAATCAAGAGTTGAATATGCTGAATTATGTAAAACAGTAAGAAAATGTGTTACAGAAGATATCAGAAAATTTAACTCTGATCTTGTCAAGAAAATTCTAGAAGATAACAAAAGTTTAAAATCAGCTAGGCGAAAACTTTGTGTTGGAAGAAAAGGTATTTTTGCACTAAAGAGGGCAGATGGAACAATCACCAAAATCAATAAAGAAATAGTACACATTGTCGAAAAATTCTATAACGATTTATATAAATGCGAAGATCAGAGGGAAATCAACTTATGTGATCCACGAGAAAACTTAACAGAAACCGATGCCATAATCCCAGTGATGACAGACGAAGTTTTACAAGCCATTAAATTTATGAAAAAAGGTAAATGCCCCGGAGAAGATGGAATTACAATCGACCTTATCAAAGAAGCAGGAGAAGAATTTGCAAAAATGCTATCCTTACTGTTTTCCAAATGTCTCCAGAAGTCAGATGTACCAGAAGATTGGAATAATGCTGTGATGGTGCTACTTTACAAGAAAGGAGAGAAGGAAAACATTAAAAACTACCGTCCAATCAGCTTACTGTCAGTGATTTATAAAATTTTCACCAAAGTTTTAACGACAAGACTTGAATCAGCTCTGGACTCAGCTCAACCTAGAGAACAAGCAGGATTCCGAAGTGGATTCAGCACAATGGATCATATCCAAACGGTAAGGGAACTCATAGAAAAACATAAGGAATATAATTTACCTCTTTGCCTTGCCTTTATTGATTATGAAAAAGCATTTGATTCGGTCTACACATCAGCAGTAGTAGAATCTCTGGAGGACAGTGGTATAGACAAACCTTACATCAATATTATAAAGAAGATTTACAAGAAAGCAACAGCAACCATCCGCTTAGACAAAGGAAAAGCAAAGATCAAGCTTGGAAGAGGGGTAAGACAAGGAGACACCATTTCGCCTAAGCTTTTTACTGCTGTCTTAGAAAATATTTTCAAGAAGCTGGATTGGGAAAACAAAGGGATTAGAATAAATGGGGAATATTTAAGTCATCTCCGATTCGCTGACGACATTTTAATTTTCAGTAACAGTCCTGAAGAATTGGAAAATATGCTAAAAGATTTGGCAGAAGCTAGCATTAATGTGGGATTAAAAATAAACTTGGAAAAGACTAAGGTGCTGTTCAATTCATTTGCATCAAAAAAGAAAATCGTCTACAACAACACTGAAATTAAAGAAGTGCAAAGTTATGTGTACCTTGGGAAAGAAATATCATCGGATAATAGTATCATGAATGAAATCAATAGAAGAATAAGAAATGGATGGAGTGCTTTTGGGAAGAACAATATTATTCTGAAGAGTAGCATGCCCCTTTGTTTGAAAAGAAAGGTATTTAACCAATGTGTTTTGCCTGTCCTAACTTATGGAGCAGAAACATGGACGCTAACAAAACGGATGGTACAAAGATTACAAACAACACAGAAAAGTATGGAAAGATGTATGCTAGGTATAACTAGAAGAGACAGAAAAAGAATAACCTGGATAAGAAGTCAGACGAAAGTTTTTGACATCATTGAAAGAATTAAACGGCTAAAATGGAAATGGGCTGGGCCCATTGCAAGAAGACAAGACAATAGATGGAGCACAAACACCCTACAGTGGTATCCCAGAGATGTAAAACGGCCAAGAAGACGACCTCAAGTAAGATGGAGTGATGAAATCAGAAAAGTAGCCGGTGTAAATTGGATGACTAAAGCACTAGACAGGAAACATTGGAAAAATCTGGGGGAGACCTACATCCAGCAGTGGATTGAAAACGGTTGATGATGATGATGATGATGATATATATGTATTTTTTTTTTTTTTGCCTACATCTCAAAATCTCAAATCGTCGTAAAAAAAAAAAAAAAAAAAAAAAAAAAAAACTACGTCTCTTTTGCCTACATCTCAATTTTGTCTACGTCTTCCACTCCTGCACAATAGAAAATGCTCCCGTTGGCACCTACCAATTTTAGTTTAAACGCATTGGTAAGGTAAAAAGTGTATCTAGAAGTAATCCTATCAAAGTTTTCGGCCGACAATGACCCAGATAGCATGAACATTAACAGCAACTTTGATTTTTTTCTGATATTATCTTGCCGTGACAAATTTGAATTGAGAAATTCGCAGCAAATCTCCGGCAAGGTATACCATCACCCACTTGCATGAGTAGTTTGTTGTGAAACTGATGGCAAGACTGTCTTTAATTCACGAAAGTGACGAAAGCAAAAAATCCCTCTGTTGAGAGAATAGACAATCAGCACATACGCAGAAATTGCAGAAATTTTATTCGGTTGGCACCGCTTTTTTTAAACGCTGTACTTATCAATTACCAAAAAAAGGCTTGAATTGAAAAGTACAAATATTACCTTAACTTATGTATGGTGATAAGAACGATGCATGCGTCTTTTGACAGTGCATTCGCATCTATAGACCAGATCAGGTCTATGGACCCCTTCGATAGTGGTTAAACTTATAACGCAACATTTGTAAACAGATAGTGGGGTGTGGAAAGATTACTACTTTGCAGTAAGTTTGCAGTATTTTTGATTACTTCTGTGGTGACTTCGGCGTTTGCGTTATTTTGCTGCAGTCTTGTTATGAACTTTCAGTCTTGTCATGCTGAGCTTGCTGCAACTTTGCAGGTTTTCACAGCAAAACTGCTGCAAATTTTCTGCAATCTGAAAATGCTAGGCGAGGAACTTCTCAAAGGTTTAACTTCTATGCGGTAGCAGAGCTGTCATTAACACCCCCAATTTTTTATTCAGCCTATTGACAGCAACAACATATTTACAACAGCTCTGGTAAAGTTCTTCGCTGGAAAGACTGCGATCAGCATTTGAAAAACAGAAATCTTTTATCACCACCCTCTTTTTGTGCTAACTTCTCAGCGAAAAAATCTTCCGATTTATTTTAAACATGAACAAAAAAAAAAAATAAATAAATAAAATAAAGAAAAAGAAAAAAAAAAGAAAGAAAGAAAAAGAAACCCGCGAACATTTTAATGTCAAGTCTATGGCCTTTCATAATCTTTTAAAGGATGCAAAACACTTAAATTGAAACTCAGGCGGGTTTGAACGGTAAGTTTATGTTGCATATCAGGAGCTTGGAAGAGCGAGGGGGAATCCGAAAAATCGATTTTTTTTATTTTGTTTTTTCTACCTCAGATACATATAGGCAACACGTAGATAAGCCGCTTTGCCCTGGTTCGCCCTTAGTATTCTCCCAGTGTCGAGCTAAAGTATAGTACCCTATTCTATAACACTACTTCCAAAACTTTGAGCTTGATTTCCCAACACCCCAATTTCGGGATTCGCCCTTGCTCTTCCAAGCTCCTCATATGATCTATAATTAATACTCAAGGACAATATTTGTGTCAGATTTTGTTTTACGCGAAGTACGTCGGGCATGGAAGATATCACTGTGCTGAATATGATGTTCATCGGCGGATAGTTTAGCTTTAGGAGGAGTAGTATCACACACACAAACAAAACAAAAAAGAATTTGATAAACTCAATAATTACACGACGATGGAGTTAAGCATTGATAAACTGATTGCAACCCGAAAATATCGTAAGTCGGAAGAAATAAATAAAATGAATGTGGTAATGTACAGATATAGGTTTCCAGTTAAGGTGAATTGAATATATTTCATCATTAGTACACCTGTGGCGGAAGGTACAGACACATTAGAGTTTTGAAATTTACTAATTAAATAAATTTATTTCAGTTGGTTGATGAGGATGGATCAAGGACAGGTGCAACAGGAAAGATTTTCTTCTTGTTCGTTATTAGGATTGCCTCTTTTGAGAAAGGAATGAATCCCAGACTGAATTTCTTGTTTCTTCCGCCTTGTATAAATATCTTTCAGGCAGTAGCATATTGAATTTGTAAGGTATGTTCAAAATCCATTCCTTCAATTATATTTATCATTCTTTCTTTTTCTTTGTCTCACAATGTATTGTACTTTTGAAAAATTGTAACTGGAACAATTGTAAGTAGGACAGCTTCTGTATATGGAATTATGAAGAACATTTCAGTACTTGATTGAAATAAATGCTTTTGTTTTAGCCATTTCAGGGGCAAGCAACTGCGTTTCTGTAATGTTCAACTCACACCGGAATTTTCGAAAAAATTCAATTCTCAAATAAGGAAAAGCAATTTTTCAACTTTTTCCCACCAAAGTTATAAAAGTAAAATTTAATTAAAAAATTCTGGTGTAAATCATTATTAAACTTAGGTAGGGTATAATATATCCCACTGCACCCTCAAGGGCTTAATAACGTTACTTTCCTTGAGACATATGTAGATTCAAATCCTCCTCCCTCCTCCTACTTATAGGCTCAGTTAATTTCATATTTATTTTAACGTACACATTCTTCTGCTTAATTTAGTAATTTTCATCAATGAAAAATTTTATCACTGAAAACAATTAAAAGCCAAAAGAAATATGCGCGCTATATTATCTTATGAATACGCAAGAAAATCATTGCATATTTATAGCACTGATAATAACAATAAACGGACTTGAATTATTTTCAAAGTTTCTTATGTATGTTGAGCGTAAATTTCGTCCATTTATTTATCTCTGGGCTTCTATCAAAATATGAACTCTATTACAGAAATACAATCCAAAAGAGACTAAAGGTGTGGACTTGTTGTGTTTTCACGCAATTATGTTTTCTATCAGCACTTAACCAAACCCATCAAGTTTCCCTTTGAATTACAATATCTGAGGAAAGGAAACCTTAATCGATGCCTGATTACATCTAAACGTGTTTCAGATCCCAAATTAATTTTATGTAGGAATTCTGAATATTCAACAAAAGAGTTCTCAAGTTTATGCTTATTGAGTTGCTTGTAAAAGTCAATAGGTCAGGAAATAACTATGAATAAATAAAAGATTGTACTCAATGCTCTCATCGGCTATGGGAAAATTAAAAATATCTACGAGACCAAAGGAAAAAATTAGGCAGCGGATGATGGAGAAAAAAACTAATAGTTTCCGAAAAAAAAAAATATATTCAAATAAGTTAGAGTTACATTTTAAAAAACAGACTTTATTTTGTGAATGCCTGATTACAGCTGACAGGTTATTAGATCGCAAATGAATTTTATGTAGGAATTCTGAATATTCAACAAAAGTGTTCTCAAGTTTATACTTATTAAGTTGTATGTAAAAGTCAATAGATCATGAATTAACTATGAATAAATAATAGGTTGTACTCGATGCTCTCGCGGGCTATGGGAAAATTAAAAATATATATGAGAAATAAAAATTAGATAGCGGATGATGGAGAAAAGAACTAAGAGTTTCTGAAAAAAAAACTTAATCAAATAAGTTACGTTTTAAAACATAGACTTTATTTTGTGGATGACTGATTAGAGTTGACAGAACTAAGAGTTTCTGAAAAAAAAATCAAATAAGTTAAGTTTGAAAACACAGGCTTTATTTTGTGAATGCCTGATTACAGCTGACAGGGTATTCGATCACAAATGAATTTTATGTAGGAATTCTGAATGTTCAACAAAAGTGATCTCACTAGAGTTCAATCTAAAAGTCAGTAAGTCATAGAATAGCTATGAATAGGTTATGAACAATGTTTTTATGTATATGGGGAAATTTAAAATATTTACGAACCCAAAGAGAAAAAATAAGCTGCAGACGATAGAGAAAAAAAAAGAAGATCATTTTAAATAAAAAAAAAAAAAAAAATTCCGTTAAATAAATTTCTTTTAAAACGCAGCATAATATTTTGTGAACGTCAATTTATACCTGGAGATGCTTTAGATCCTATGTGACTTTTATGTAAAACTTCTAAATATTCAACAAAAGAGGTCTCAAATAGAGATGAATGTAACCGATAGATTTGAATGTGAAAGACAGTGGGTCATGAAATAGTAACGAATTAATACTAGGTTTTACTTAATGTTCTCATGTGCAGAGAAAATTAAAATACCTATATTATAGATCAGAGGGAAAAAATTGGCTATGTACGAGAGCGAAAGAAAACCTTTTTAAATGAAAAAAAAAGGAAAATGAAAAAAGCAAATGCGTCAAATGATTTAAGTTTTAAAGCTCAGTACGATATTTTATGAACGCCTGATTACATTTGAACGTATTTTAGATACTAAATGAATTTTATATAAGAATTATGAATATTCAACAACAGTGGTCGCATGCTTATGCTTATTTGAGTCGCATGTAAAAGTCAGCAGGTCATTAAATATCTATGAATAAATAATAGGTTGTATTTACTGATTTCATGGATTACGTGAAAATTAAAAATACTTACTTGACCAAAGATCAATAATAATAATAATAATTTGTAGAATATTTTGAGAGTGCCTAATTACATTTGAACGTACTTTAAATCCCAAATGAATTGTATCTAGAAATTCTGAATATTCAACAAAAGTGGTCTCAAGTTTATACTTATAGAGCACTGTTTTCGCATTTCATCATCAACAGCATAGCTAAATATAAAATTGGCATTAGATCTGCGACCTGTGGTATAGGTTCTCTGTCTCTAATGACTGCATGCTCATATTGAAGCGGTCTGCAGCGTTTTTTTTTTTTTTAACAGGACTGGATCTCATGTCACTGTTATAGGGGACATAGGGGACATAGTTAATAATTGAAGGCAATAATAAAAGTACGTCTCAAGATGTAATTTATACTATGTAATTTATAGTTCATTCTTCACAATAACTACCAGCTGCTACGTTGTGAGGTTAATTTTTGCTTTTTCAATTTTCAATATAAGTGCTGTATGATTTTTTATTTATTTATTTATTTATTTATTTTAACTATTTGACATTAGCGCTAGTGTTAGGTAAATAGTTCAAACAAGTGGGTAAGTGTGATCACAGATCACACAGAGGGTTTCGTTTAATATTCCTTTCAAAACACGTTATCCTTTTGCAAAATCTGTTAGTTCCACATTTCGCAACTAGGGTGCGCACTCTCTTCTAAACAAAGCTCTATCTGAACGAAACTCCGTTTTACAAACTAGTTATATTAGTCGAGGGGATCGGGCCTATTGCACCCGAGATAGGTAGGCCCCCTGGTGGTAAAAATTTGAACTAAAATATGTACTAACACATGTATGGCGCATAATATGAAAGAGTGGTCAAAGGAGTGTTGGTAAAAGTTAGAAAAGTGCATCCCGGGTGAAAAGGGTGGAGGTTAGAAAAAATGCTAAAAATACAGAAGTTAGAGCCCGGAAGGGTAAATAATAAAAGACTTTTTGAAAATTTTATGATTTTTCACGTGGTCGCAAGTGTTCTGCTATAAGTATGCACAATTTCACATCTTCAACTTAATTAGGCGCTGAGTTAGAAAAATTGCTTAAAATACACAAGTTAGAGCCCAGAGGGATAAATATAAGACTTTTTCAAAATTTTATGATTTGTCGTTTGATGTTAGGTGTTCAGCTATAAGTATCCAAAATTTCAAGTCTTCAACTTAATTAGGAGCTCAGTTAGAACAAGAAGCTTAAAATACACAAGTTAGAGCCCAGAGGGGTAAATATAAGACTTTTTCAAAATTTTATGATTTGTCGTTTGATGTGAGGTGTTCAGCTATAAGAATCCAAAATTTCAAATCTCCAACATATATAGTTTCTGAGAACGGGCTCTGTGACAGACAGACATAAGGGTGAGACGAATAGGTTTTCGTCAGATGAACGAAATCCTAAAAAGGAGTTAGATCTCTTTTTGTAGGATATTGAGCTAGAATTTTCGATCACATATAAATAAAAGAAAAAAAAAAGAAAAAGAAATCTGTGAATCTGATTGAGGTAATATTGTTCTAGCGGAGCGCGGACCGGCTAATTATCTAGTTGCGGGTCGTCGGTTACTGATCTCATACATTTTGTTTCAGTAAAGCTGTTTTTGCTATTTTTAAGCATCAGTGGTTCATCGGTAAACTGATCTGTAAGTTCATCTGTGTTCTCGCCTGCCACGCGGGCAGCCTGAGTTCGATTTCGTGGGATATGAGCTAGGGGCTGTACATATAACATTATCCCTTTAGAGGGGGGGGGGGAGGGGGTATCTTTCGCTATTGTTATCATTTTTGATCCAATCAAAATTTTCTTTTTCTTTTTCAGTAATTTTTTTTTTTTTTTTTTACATCAATATAAGTCTTTCATCTATTTTTATGAAAATACAAATTTATTATTAAAACCATTAAATGATTATAAAATCATTTCATTCCAAAATATTTAATATCCAAACGTTCATCATTCTTATTCTTCTGTTATATGCGCATATAATCCGTTGTTAGAGAAACCAGCTTCGAAATGGTACTTACCATGTTTGCTAGTAAAAAATGAGGTAGAATGTTGTCACCTGTTTTGTGCAAGTGCAAGAAGAGAATATTACTGTTAAAAGCTTTATGTAACAAAAAGCTATTATTAAGCACTTTTAAATAATAAGTATTTATTTACGGTGTTATTTGATATAAAGTTATTAGGGATATTTTATTAAATTCTTCTCTTCATTTAAATCAGTAAAGTAAGCGAATAATACATTTATAACCATACTTGTATATTTTTTAAAACGCATAAAAAGAAAAAAGAAAGAAAAAATAATGTAAAAAATAATTTTTAGACACTCATAACGATATCATTAAAGATAGTTAAAGGAGGATTAGGGGACGGGATTCGAGGAATGATAACGTATGATATAGTAAACGGGGAGGGTCCAAAAAAGCCAAAAAATTATAACATTATATACGTGAGCTTCCTATGTGTGCACTTTTAAGAATTTTTATTTTTTTAAAAATCACAAAACCTATCATAATGAGAATGTGTACGGCGATGAATGTATCGGTTTTCACTCAGATGCTAAAGGATCATGAAACATTTTCTTATATAAACATGATGTATTTTCTTATAAATAGGAATATAAAATAAACATCTTTAATTACAGATCATTACTACCTGGATGACTACTTCTGTTTGATTGCCACATCAAGAAAATTGATTTAAAACAGCAATTTTAGTAACATTTTGAAAAAATTCTTTTTTTTTATTATTATTATTCTTAAAAAAAAAATGTGAACAATTTCCTAAGAATCTAAAAAGAATATCTGAAAAAAAAATGTAAACAGGAATGAAAATTATTTAATAGTTTCTTCAGAAAAAAACACATTTACATTTGAGCACTTTGAACACTTTGTTGACCTGAAGATTAATATTAAATAGCTCTTTTATTAAGATTTTTTGTTACTTCTACTATTGTATAATAGCCTTAATTTTATTTAATCAAAGATTTCTGTGTTTAAATAAGGAGAAAATTTTATTAAAAAATTGGCAAGAAAAACAGCGTAAAAGTTGACAGCTATTTGAATACGAGTGAAATTCGTGACGGGCGAATCGTGACGGGATCTTGTTAAATCAGGTTCCTTTTCCCCTGGTCTTTCACTAATTCAATTAGCCAAAATGATTTGTTTAAATTCGGTTATTAAGCCATTCATATCACAGGTTACTAAATCTTTGTTTAAAAGACATCATAGAATAACATTTGTGTCCTTAATGTACCTTACAAATGTATCTGGTTAATTTTTCCCCCTTTATTTCGACGTGATGGTAACATTTTTAGAGTTGACTTTCATAAAGATTAATTATGCAAATTTATCTATTCATTCCGTCGCTACTGCGTGTATAATATGTTGAAAGAAATATTACAAGCTATTTAAAATGCAGGCTTTATAACTTAATGTCTTTGAGTAATAGTTTCTATGAATATATTGGGGGTAATTAAGTTGTTTATTTTTCAGTCCAGCATCATTAAGTTGGATTGTGATGTAAGGCTATATTTCATTTCTTAGTGAATTTTATTCCCCGTTGTAATCAATTAAATGAAAAGCGCTTGAGAATATTCGGCAAGATTTTTTTTTTATTGTGGTTGCTTTTGTTTGTTACGTACAGTGTCACTCATTTTCAAGAACATATGTTACGAAAATATTGTCATTTTTCAGCGAAGTAAGGCCTTCAGCAGAAACACATTACTCCAAATAATTAAGGGTGCTTTATGAAAAATTATGTTCGGTGTAGTGTTGAGTAGTGATACTTAATCATGAATTTATAACTAAATTATGCAACAATTTGAAGTACATTTCTTGATAAGTAAAACTGAAAAAGAAATATTTCATTCTAAAATAATGTAATTAAAATCAAAATATGGCTTATTCCAAATATTAAAATGTGTTTCGAAAGTATTATTAATTTTTATTGCTGGAAACGATTTTCAAATAAAAGTAAATAAGCAATTTCATCACAAAATTATCATAAATTTTATGAATTTTTTCCACGAAATTAATCAAATGGACAAAACTTTTCATCGTTTGATATCCGGTAGCATGTACAATGGACATCTAGAAGTGTTTAGACGTTTGAATCTTTAAACACATCATATTATCAACAATAAAAATGAAGACCAGAAATGTTATATCTATCCTAAAGAAACATTTTTCATTTTCAATATTTTCTTTTCTTCGAGGCTGAATATTTTTTTCTCTCAATTATTTCTTGCATAGACGTAAGATGCCTTTAATTTTGTTCAAATTTGTTATTTACTTCATATAAATTTGACATATAGATTTAACATTGATCATAGTTGCTAGTGGGCATAACGATCAAAATGTGCAGTACAGACGAGCCCGCTTATTAGAGAATCGGTTAGTAGCCCACTTAATGTGATATATTCTTAAAGGGCTAAACCACTTTCATATAAAAAATATCCCGGCTAATAAAATACATCATATAGTAAACAAGCATTTTCAAAGACATGTTTAGATATTTATGAAGATTAAATTTCCATTTCTGTCCCACGATTCTAAACATTTTTGTATGTGTGCTTTTAGGGTTATTCGTTTATAATTTTACAGAATAGTCGTGATCGTAAAATAACTATAGATTTGCGATTCAATATACGTTCGTCCCCACCAGTGGCCGAGAGATTCTGCTGTCGAAGCCCGTAGACGGGAGGTGCGGGGTTCGATCCCAATCGCGCCCGTCGGCCTAATCGTTCGGAGTTTCCGTGGTTTTCTTCTAACCTTGGTTTTCCAAGCGTAAATACGGGTTAGGTTCCCTTAGTATAGGGATGCACAACCTTTTTAAGAGAAGGGCCACTTAAAAAATGTTTGGGTTGTCGAGGGCCACATCAGTAACACAGAGAATATTCTCTATCGGGGAGGTAGTGGGGGGTAATAAGTTTTTATTCTTGATGAATAATTATTTTTTGTCTATAATAAAAATAAACAAACTGAAATAAATAATTGTATGAAGGAATGCAGGGCTTCTTTGCATCTGTATGAATAACCATTCAACACTTTATGAAGACTAACGGTTCCTTCTTGACAAATGGTAACTTGAAGAAAAAAAATTACGCAAAATTAAATTATTGAACGTTATTGAAAATTATATTAAAAAAAATATTGAAAAATAACTTCATTTAAAATAAAAGGAAACTTATTTTTGAAATAACAAGGCATGATGGACTAATTATGCTACTTTTTCTGCGGACTATTAACAAAACTCGTTTTTTTTTTCTTTTGTCAATCAAGTGCGACTGATTGACGAAATTTGCGATTTTTTATCAGCGACCGATTGACAGATTTCACGGTAATTTTCCATTGCCGGTTGGCAAAATTTGCAATTTTTTTCAAAAAACCAATTTGCGATACCTGCGATAAATTGACGTAATTCGCGATTTTTTTTCAGCGATAAATTTTCAAATTTCGCGATTTTTTTCCACAACGGATCAACGAACATTGCGATTTTTTCCGCCCCCGATCGAATTATTTGGCGACTTTTTATTCTGCGATCGATCTTCGAAATTTGCAAGTTTTTTCCATGAACGATTGACAAAATTCGCGTTTTTTTTTCATGAGTGATTAGCGAATTTTGCGATATTTTACGTGACAGATTGACAATATTTGCAATTTTTTTCCAATGACCAATCGACGAAACGTGATTTTTTTCCTGATATACATTCATGTAATTTGCGATTTTTTTCGCGCAATAAATTGGCGAAAATCGCGATTTCTTTTATGCGCACAAACGATGAAATTTGCGATTTCTATTTCATGATATTTTTTGGAGCCGACACACAAATTTTGTAATTTTTTCCATGAGTTATTCGCAAAATTCGCGAATTTTTGGGAAAATTCACGATTTTTTTTCACGAGCGATTGACAAATTTCGCAATATTTTTGCGACCAATTGACAAAATTTGTAATTTTTTCTATCAATTGTCAAAATTCGTGATTTTTTTTCCGCGACAGATTGACAAAATCGCAATGTTTTCCCAGTCGATCAACGAAATTTGCAATTTTTGTACATCATTGACAAAATTTGCGATTTTACTATGCCCGATTAAAAAAATTCGTGATTGTTAACAGACTCTGATGACGTTTGTAATTTTTCCCGCGGCGATTTAACGAAATTTGCGAATTTTTCCTGCAATAAGCTGACGAAACTCTCGATTTTTCCGTAGCCGATCAAGAAAGTTTTCAATTTTTCCGCAGCTCCTCGACAAAATTCGCGATTTTTCCGCGTCCGATCAACGACATTTGCGATTCTTAACTGACTCTGAAAAAATTTGTAATTTTTACGCGACAAATTGATGAAATTCGACATTTTTTCTTGCGATAAACTGACGAAACTCACGATTTTTCCGCAGCCGGTCAACAAAATTTGCAATTTTTCCGTACCTCATCGACAAAATTCGCGATTTTTCTGTGCCCGATTAAAGAAATTTGAGACTTTTCCGCGCCGAGTCGATAAAATTCGCGATTTTTCCTCTCGCGATAAACAAAATTCGAAAAATTTCCCCGCCCGATAAACGAAATTGGCGATTCTTAACTGACTCTGACGAGATTTGTAATTTTTCCCGCGGCAAATTGACAAAATTCCAATTTTTTTCTCACGATCAACTAACAAAACTCGCGATTTTTCAGCAACTGATTACACAATCGACAAATTTCGCTATTTTTAACGCGTCCAATCAACGAAATTCACGATTTTTAACTGACTCTGATGAAATTTGTAATTTTTTTCAGCCGTAAATTGTCGAAATTCACGATTTTATTCGCAATAAACTGACAAAACTCTAGCTTTGTTCCCAGTTTATCAACGAAATTTGAGATTTTTCTGCGACTCATCGATAAATTTCGCGATTTTTCCGACCTCGATCAACGAAATTTGCGATTCTTAATGGGCTCTGATGAAATTTGCAATTTCTTCCCGGGGCAAATTGATGAAATTTGCGATTTTTTCCTGCGACATATGGACAAAAAGTTGCAATTTTTCCAGTTATACATGGACGAAATTATGTAAAAAAAAACGAAGAAATTATATAAATTGTGATCGCGGGCCTCAAGTTAACCCATGGCGGGCCACTTTTGGCCCGCATGCCACAGGTTGTGCATCCCTACTAGAAAGACCCTCAGGGAGAGCACCGCCCCCCCCCCCCCTTTGGGCCTATATCCCTCCTGTTGATATTTGCTTATCATAAACACAACTAACCAACCAACCAATATACGTTTAGTGACAAAGTGAATCAACTCCATAAAACATTATTCAGTGAAAATTTGAGGTAGGGTCTGGTCAGCGGTCTCCGAGGTAAAAGTTAATGATCTCCCATGTATTTCAATTTAGAATCTTATGAGATTAGAATTATTTGTAGCTTAAAATTTCAATCTAGGACTTAATTTGTTACGGCATGGAACAAATTATTGTCTCTAGAGTAATAATTCATTTTAATTTCGATTGACAGAAGAAATGGACTGGTCTTGATCCCCTATGGCTTTGAAGACCTCATATAGCTTGTAATGACGATTATTACCGCTTCGTTGACGATAAAAACATACTTGTAATTTAAAAAAAAGTATATAGATCAAGTATAGCTTTCAGATATGACATTTGTATTACAAAAGGCTGTATGTATATTAGAAAACGAAATTTATTTCTCTTTTATATGGCATCTTTTATTATAATTAATATTTTTAAAAATATATTACGCTGAGTCTAAGAAGGACATTTAAAAAATCCCATTATTTTACGAATAAATATTACCAAATCTCCATTCTAATTTGCTCAAAAAGTTTTGAAGTTCATAATTGAAACTCTGCTTCATGCTCCTAGCACATTATATATATAATGGCGCAAAGTGTATAACTCTTCCGGAGTAAGCTCATCCGGATCTTGATAATCTTTCGTTAAAATCAGCCATCTTATTTCGGCCATGTTAGGCTTAAGCATTCCGATGCCGTATTATAAGTCGAATAACTGTCTTATTTAATCTACGTTGTATAACATATATCCTTCTTTTTTAAACCTTCAAAAACTATAAAATCATCATATATATTAAAACGCAAAGGTAAAATTTTAAGTAGACCCATTTCGGGACATCTGATTGCATCAACCCTGTTCAATTTAGAGGGATCAAGAACGAGTTCTCGGTAGCTGAGCGGTCTAAAGCAGCAGTTTAAAGCGCCGATATTTTGTAGTGGATAGCAGGTTAGAACCCAACACCCGGCAAAAGTTTTTTGTAATATTTTTCGAGATAAGTTATTTCAATAATAACATATTTTATTAGAAGGAGAAGTTATACGATTTTTATTTTTTTATTATTATTATTTGAATACTTTATAATTAAATAAAATTTAAGGCTGAACAATATTTAAAATAATAATAATTTTATATTTAAAATATTTAAGCTAAAATATTTTTGATGTAATTATCAATTAAATAAATTGAGCTGATCTACAATTTTTGTTATATCTTCTGACCATTATCAAGAATATTTGTGTGTGTGTCAGAAAGAAAAGTTTACCTTTCTTTTCCTTAAGAAAAGAAAACGGAAAGAAAGATATTCATATAAGAACTATTAAAAAAAATACCTTGATATCCATTGTTTAATATTTAAAAAATGTATAAAAATGTAAAATAAAATTCAAATAATAAAAATTATATGCTGCGCCAAGTTTCAAATTTGGGCTTTTAGAGAATGAGAATGATAAAAATAAAATTCATGGCAGCTTTTAATGGTCATGTAATTAAAAAATCATAATAAATAAATAAAAATAAATACTCTCATTTTTTCGAAAAAATAAGACCATAGTAAATAAAAATAAATGCTCTACCCACTATTTTTAGTTAAATTTCTGGTAAAAAGAAGCATAATTGGTTGTAAATTATAAAGTTAAAATTCTGTGACTTCATTGAATAGGTTTGACTGACTGTACCCTCTATCGCTTTAAAGAAATAGGAATCACTTATGCAATATAGAAATTTGTCACAATTTCAATAATTAATTTTAAAGCAATTCATTAAAAATTCAAGAATTTTTCTAATGAAACATTCAAGTTATTTACCGTCAAATCTTGACGGGTACCATCTAGTATTATAATATTACTCGTTTATCTATAGTATTTTTTGAAATCCTGTCCTGCGAGTGTGTGATTTCCAGGTATTAAACTAATTTAATTAATAGTACCTGGCCAGTAGAGCTCCATTCGGGAGACAAATTCAGAAAACTCCTTCTGCAGTTGTTTTCCTGAAAAAAATTCTGTAATCAAATCAAAGGGCAATTGGTGCAGTTAATATCTTTATTCTATTTCTCATACAGTTAAAACAATAGTGTTGTTAGCATCTACCCTTTTGACGCCAACTTTGCTCGTGTATCCAATGACGGGATATCTATTTTTCTGAGAGACGAGTAGCGATGTAGTGGAGGATATACCGTGGTATACGCCGTATACCTTCTGGTTTACATTGGCATACCGTTTAGCGTTTACCCTCCGTAGTTATAGCGTAAACTCTTTGCCCACAACGTATAACCTCTGGTATTTTACGACTGCACCACTGGCGACGAGTGAGTATAACATTGTTTTATTTCAGATTTTTGCCCTTCTTCTAAACTACTAATGTTTTGCACCTATGCGAAGAGCGAGTATTTCATGAAACTCGTTTTCCCCGGAGATGACACCATAACAAGCAATCCATCGTTTTTTATGAAAAATTTTAGAAACATTCATGTATTCGAAAGTAATAGAATGCCATGATTCAAATATTAGATATAAAGTCTTGATGTCTTTTCTTGATTTTATTAACTAAACGTAAACACAGCAATTAAAATATTTAACAATTAAATAAGACTATTACGATAAATTCCAAGAGAGCAAACTTCATTTTCCAGGTAAATATTATTCCAAACTAAAAGAAAATAATAGCTTACAATTTAGAATAAACAAAAGGTGTATCCAAAGAAAGAAGCAAAAATAAGTGACTTTCTAAAAAGGTGTAACTCAGCTCTTTTTGTACAGTATGTATGGCATTGTTTCTTGTTTAATTTTCTTTATTTTAGTGATTTATACGTAAAGCAAAGGTTTCTAATGTACTGTGCATATGTATGTATTTTAAACGTTTTATTATGTTTTTTGCAAAATAAAACATAGTTTATATGTTGAATTTTTTTTTCCGGTGTTTGTAACCCCTTTTCAGCCTTTTTCGGGTTATCCGTGATTTTTGTTATCCGCGGTGCCCTTACCACCCAATTACGCGGATAATCGGGGCTGTACTGTATAATAATTGCTCGTTTAATAGTATAAGATTATAACAGGTTCATCTCAAAATAACTTGATCTTAAATAGGTTTTGGAGGTGTTTATTAAGCTTGATTATCTACACGATGGATATAGACCGAGAGAGGACTACCCTCTGTGCGGAAGGGGGCGGGTTCAGAGGAATCCTAAACTGTATTTAAGGAAGATTCGGAGAAAACCACGGAAACTCCGAATGGTTAGGCTAACGAGCACGACTTGGGTTTGAACCCAGCACCTCATGTCAGAACAGGATTTCTTAGAAGATGGTGAGACCATTGATCTAAAATAAGACAATTCAATTTCGAAATACATTTCGAGCTCTTCAGGGAAGTAAATTTATTGCTTTTTTTTTCTTTGCCTTTGTGATCGACATAGAGATCGTTCTAATGGATCCTATCCGGTATTTACTGAAGATTAAATGAAAACCACCGGAACTCTGAACGGTTAGGCCAACGAGAGCGACTTGATTCCAATCCAGCACCACCATTCTATACCAGCTCTGAGAGCGATACCTCTCAGCTGCTAGTGAAACCCTTGTTCCGTTTCGAATTAAAATACTCAATCTGTCAAATTTTCAATCTCTCGCCGGAAAAAAAAAAAGTATTGTTATTTTTTTTTCTTTGCCTTTGCGATCTTAATTGTCTCTGCAATCGATAAAAAATTGCTTGTATTCATATAGCATGAATGTCTGCTTCCCTTATGAATATCTTTCTCATTGTGCAATTCTCTTACTTTCAACTGAATAATTTCATTTCCCTCTTTTTCCCCCTCCTCTTTCTGAATGGATCATTTTGATCTTCTCTTCTGTCTTTGTTGAAGAACCGTTTTAAGCGAACTCTGTTACAACTTATCGAGGTTAATGGTAAGAACTGTGTCCTTTCACGTTAGACTATCATGACGTTTAAATAATCGTGTCGTGCGGTTTCACATCACGCAAGAATTCAAACTTGTCTCTTTGAAATGCCACTTTCGCTTATTTAAGAATCAAAATGAAATAGTACCAGGTTTCTGCTATGGACGAATTCCTGATGAATGCATACATCATTCACTGACCATTTCATGACTAAAAAAAAATATGAACATAATGCTACACAGCATCACTAATATTGTGAAGAACGTTGATCACTGTAAACAAGTCGGAAATTGTACGTCAAACGTGGCAAATGAGGTGCGTTCGTACTGTAACTAGTTTTATAAATATTCAGATCTTGATGGGATAGCTTTTGCAGGCTCATCCAAAAATGCATGAATACGAAAATTATTATGATTCTATATATTAAATTCAGTAATATGGAAATAATAGGACTCCATCTTAAATAGGACGTCATCACCATGGCAACCTAGCATTACCTATCGTGGGATATCACTGAATTAATTGCGTATGATAGGATTTAATAGAATGAAGAAAACTTTTATTAATGTCTTTTTAAGTTTTGATTCGATTTTCCTAAAAATTGAAATGACTCGACAAAATTCTACAACGATTATATATATTGAATTCCAAACCATTCGGTTGGGTGTTTTTTTTTTTGCTGTTATATACTGACAAACGGACAGACAGACAGGCGTACCAGACGACGACAATAGGTGCTACGTATTTATGTAATTACGAACGCAACTAAAAAAGACAAATGCTTGCTTCTTAATCAACCAAGGAAGAATATAAACACGTACGAAAACATGCAAAAACCTCTTCACATCACCCACGATCCCAAAAAGCGCTGTTTATCTTTAGAGATCTCGGAAAATAATATAATTTCGAGATTTATAAAAATAAGTATTTTTTTTCTTGCTGCCATTGATTTTCGTAAACGTATAGTTGTAATTTCACGCTATTATTCTTTTCTTATTAAATCCATCACAACAATTTAAAGTTGTTTGTGTTTTTGTCCCCTTCATTTTGAATCACCCTGTATTATTTCGCCCATTCGCAATTTTCATGTTAAAGAAAATAACAAGCTGAAAATCGGGAAATCTGGCGATATGCAGTTGTTGCTCACATTGATAGAACCAAACAGGAATGAAAAATCACGTATCAGGCATTAGATTATAAAACACTTTCCAACAGTAACAGGGTATTATAAACACTTTGAGGTCTGAGTCCGAAAGTCACTCGAGTTTCCGTTTTCGGTGAAGCGAACTAAGCCCGAGAGTCTCTCGGGGTCAACCTTTAACTCTTTGAGCTATAAAAATACCGACTATATACGTTCGCTGTCTGTTCATATATTATCTAGGAGCCTTTTATTTTGAAAAAAGAATACCGTTGCAGTACTAAACAGAAGTAAGTATATGAAAATATCTATAATCAGAGCTTAATTCGAAATTATTGTGAACCTTGTGGTGTGGCTCTTTGTGCTATGTACAACAAAAAAGCAAATTTTACTAAATAATGTTTATATACAAATAAAACCTATTTTCAGATATTTGCACAACATCTGGTTAAGTTTTTATTCAAGCCTATGTAAAATTTTATGTTAAAAAATTATGTTTTCTTATGCGGAACTTTTAAAAAATACATGAAACATGCTTTTTCAGCAATTTATAGTTCTTTGATTATGAATAAGAAAAGTTTGAAGTTTATAATAAAAAAAAGATTATTAAAATACACAGGGCCCGATTAACCTCTGAAGCTATGGAAAGCATAGTGTCATTTCGGGGCCCTCTTTCATTTGAGAAGAGTTTCCTAAACTCGACATCCCCGGAAACTCACCAATGCCAATATTATTCCAAAGAGTGGCTCAGTTGAGCTCACCATTAAACAACTCTTTTACCTTTCTCGTAACAAAAATTGCATACAATCAAGAAAAATATGCAAAAGTGATTTTGCATAATATTAGCATAAAAATATAAGTTGGAAAAAATGGTTGAATTTAGCATGTTATGTACAACATAAAATATCAATATTTTGAAATACTTCTCTCAATTTTGGCAGCAATTTAAATTATGAATATTTTATATTATGCATGCAAGGCAAATTCAATAATATTCAAATTTAATATGTAAAATAAACATACATCTGACAATCTAACATTACAATTTCATCTCAATAAATTCAATATAAAGTTTGGGTGCCCCTATTTTTTCCATTTTGTTCCCCTTCAAAATTTTCTAAGGGAAGCACGTGCTTCTCGAGTCTATTCGGTTATCAGGGCCTGAAAATACCTATCTTCAAGTATTTTTTTTTTTAATCATAAAAAGTACCAACCCGCAGTCCTCAGGGAGATATGCGGTTGAAATAGGTCAGACCTCAAACTGTTAAAAACATCTAACTTTTAAAAAAATCCATATCAATCGATTGCTGTCCATATGCGGTAATGGGCGCAAATTCTATGTCGTGTAGCCCTGTACACAATCTATTAGAATTTATACACAGCATGTAATACACTGAAAATTAGATACGTTTAAAAATACATGGCACAGCGGAAAACGCAATCCCAGCAATTATCGATCACAAGGAGATATACCCGGGGTTCCCGGGTTGTATACAGAATATAGCAGAACGCAATTTTAAAAAAAAATTGAAAACCCTAACAGATTTTTTACATTTAATGTATTTTTTAGAATGTGCACTAATAATATCAAGAGAGAGAGAGAAAGAAAGAAGAGGACAGAAAATCTGGAGAAAGAATCGCTCATTAATAATAGAAACTTTCATAAATAAACAAATATTTAATTTAAAAAAAAAAAGAAAATAATGATGATGATCAGAAAAATTTAAAACAGCCTCTTTCGATAATAATTAAAAAATAACAATAAATTCATCGCCAGCATAACTAAATGAGTAATTTGTGGTATACCTCAGTAAACTGATTATAGCGTATAATGATTAATGATAAAGATTAGAGGTTTAATTTATTGACTGTAAGAGAAACTGATCAGATAATTTATGTATTGGAAAGTATTTGAAATATTATAATCGTTCATTAACTTGTTTCATTTAACCTGCTTAAATAGGCAATTATAAAAAACAAGGAGTTCCAACACGGGTTTCACGGGATACAGAATGTACATGAAAACCATATACATGTATAGTTTTAGTAGAAAACTCTTATAGATATTTTACATTAATATATAATAATTAGATAAATAGATAATAATTAGATAAATAGATATTTTACATTAATATAATATACATATTTTTTTTACAAACATACTAACAATACCAACAATCATTTTTATATGAAAAATGGCAAATATGCGTTTAAATAAAGTTTTAAAATTTATTAAAAGCTATACTTTCGTATTGGCTTCGCGCCAGGAGTTAACAGCCGAATAAATCTCCAACGATCACTATTTACAATCAGTGTTTTTGATTCTGATCATTTCAGTAGTTTAAGTGCATAGTTTAATTACATGTCTTAAAATTGTGTTTTTTCGTATGCTATTTCATTTATTGGTGAATGTTTTAGTTTCGTTATGGAATATAAACCGGAAACAAATGCTAAGCTATTTATGTTAATGTAAGTGCAAACTGATTTATTTTTCATAAACGTTTGCAAGCAAGGGAGATAGATTTGAAAAGAATCATGCTTGAAAATTAATTTAAAAACAATAAAAATTGAGGAAATTGCGATACTGGTTTCAAGTAAATTGAGATATAGTTTTTTTTTAAAAAAGTTGCATTTGAAAGTACATTTTCTTCTCTATTTGACGGTGTAAAAATTAAAAAATGTGCTGTATTTAGAAGTTTAAAAAATTGCAATTAGAGTTCATAAGAGTTAAATTTAATCGTCTGTTGTTGCTACCGTCAAAATGTTGTTAGCGTTACTCACGCAAACGTTTGTCTTTTATGATATAGATAGTCAGTCTTTCAACCGAATTCTTTTGTCAATGAACGATAAATACACTATATGGCCAAAGGTGACCGTCACTTGCGATTTTAGATGTTTTGTTAAATATCCAGAAAAATAGATGAGGAATTAATCTGAAACTGAAGGTGTGTAAACAGTATAGTATAGGTCACATATTTCCGTGAAGATTTTTTTCCCGAAACCCCATAGGGGACCGTCAACAAATTGAAAAAAAAAAAAAAAAACGAATATTTTTGGGTAACCCTGTAAAAACTAATGTAGCAAATGCGTTCAAACTCGAGATTATTAATAAGTGGCTTATTGTAATATACTGTGTTTATTTTATGAGGATAGCATGTATACTCGTAGAAAAATTAAGGTTTTTATAAAAACAGTCCCAAATTTCGCCAAGTTTTTTGCTTATATTTTGCAGAGTTCTTAATACAAAAAAAATTCTTTTCAGAAAATATGACAAACAACATAGTACATAATAACCTGCAATCAGAGTTAAAAAATAATAAAAATTGGATGAAAAATGAGCAGGTTTACTAAAAAATGTTTCACTGCGCATGCGCAAATGCAATCAAAATATAATATGCATAATGTATTAGCTAAGTTTATATAGAGCAACTTTGGTGAAAGTCTCAAAGCCATAGCTTGAAAATTCTGAAAATTATCATCGATAGAATAAGCTCGAAATCCGTTGTTCCCAAAAATATGAGGGGTTGTATCAAATATCTGTTGATTAATGCCAAGATAGCGTACACAACATTGCACGTACTATATTATATTTGGATACAACCCTTCATCTTTTTGCTTTCTTTTGGGAACAACGGATTTCGAGCTTATTCTACCGACGATAATTTTCAGAATTTTCAAGATATGATTTTGAGACTTTCACAAAAGTTGCTCTATATACTTAGCTAATACATTATGCACATTATATTTTGATTGCATTCGCGCATGTGCAGTGAAACATTTTTTAGTAAACCTGCTCATTTTTCACCCAATTTTTATTGTTTTTTAATTCTGATTGCAGAGTATTGTGTACAATGTTGTTTGTCATATTTTCTGAAAAGAACGTTTTTTTATATTAAAAACTCTGCAAATTATAAGCAAAAAACTTGGCGAAAATTGGGAAGGTTTTTATAAAAACCTTAATTTCTCTACGAGTATACCTCATAAAACACAGTATACAGTCAACACAGTATATTACAGTAAGCCACTTTTTAATAATCTCGAGTTTGTAGGCTTTTGCTACCTTAGTTTTTACAGGGTTATCCAAGAGATATTCGTTCTTTTTCAAGTATTTCTCTACGAGTATGCATGCTATCCTCATAAAACACAGTATACAGTCAACACAGTATATTACAGTAAGCCACTTTTTAATAATCTCGAGTTTGAAGGCTTTTGCCACCTTAGTTTTTACAGGGTTATCCAAAAGATATTCGTTCTTCTTTAAGTTGTTGGCGGTCCCCTATGCGGTTTCGGGAAAAAATCTTCGCGGAAATATATGACCTATACTATACTGTTTACACACCTGCAGTTTCAGGTTAATTCCTTATGTATTTTTCTAGATATTTAACAAAACATTTAAAATCGCAAGTGACCGGTCACTTTTGGCCATATAGTGTATTACGCGCTTCATAATCTATAGGAAACATATTGGTGTACACCTCAATGCTCTTTTTTAATTTCATTATGTTTGAAATATCACAGCATCAATAGAATACACCGCAACTGACTTTTTTCTATAAATCATAATGGAATGTAATTCTTTTGTGTGTCTCTGTAAACGAACTATAAACGCTATTTATTCTATACTGCTGAGGAGGCACGTTTCAGTCCACATCAATGCAACATATCAATCTTATTATGTTCGAAATAACGTAACAGCCATAAAATTTTATTTTTTCATGCAATAAAATGAGATATCTAAATAAGCAGTTTAAATAAAATACACCTCAAACGATTTTCCCTCATAGGCCATAATGTAACGGAATTCTTTTGTGTGTCTCTGTAAACGAACTATAAATAGTAAACACTTCATTTTCAATATCTAACATTCTATACTAAACCTCTTAATAACATAAAACTAGATGGATGTGCCAATCCCAAAACTTTATTTTCTCTCATACATCTTAATATTTCAAAAAGTAGTTACAAATGTTAATGCTTCAGTATTATTAGTTCAATAGCATACGAACTTTGATTTTCATCTTAAATTTCTGCTTCAGTAAATTAATCGGAGTAAAAACGAGTTGATGTCGATCATGATATTTATTAACTCAATAGTTTTTCGTTATTCTGTTGTACACCAGGTGTCTGCGAATTGCCGGCTTAGCACGATGCGGAGTTCCCGCCGTTGCTCGAGCCGCCGACGTACAATAGAACAACGAAAAATTGAGACAATTATACAAAAATCGTAATTACAGCGCCTCCTTCCGACAGAATATTTTGAAGTTAAAGGAGGACCTACTTGCCGTAGCTAAAAGCATAAATAAGAAATTTGGTTCAATTCTTTACAAAATTCCATGCACTCTTCGATGGTATAATAAGGAAATGGCGCAAAAAAAGCTATTACATCGTCCCCTTCAGGCGGAATATTTCCAAATTCAAGGAGGACCTGCTGGCCGTAGCCGAAATCATACACAAAAACTTTGGTTTAATTCTATGTATAACTTCATACACTTTTTGATGGCACAGTGGCGATACACGGGCACACGGACAGGCAGATATTTTGTATAAACATGTTTTGGGGGATCTTTGATCCCTAAAACGTGTAAATCTTTCGAAAACTGAAAAAAAAAATTATTTTAAAATACTTTCTTATATTGAACATAGAAGAAAGAAAAATTCCACCGACAAACCGAGTATATTTACTACAGTTAGCACACGGATAAAACGACAAATTAAATTCATAAACACTTTGCAACTGTTTTGGAAAGTGTTGAAAAAAAGGCAACGAAGCCGCCGAACAGACCGTATTGAGGGGCGAGGTTGGACATAGTTAATCTGTTAATTGATAATTAAATTCTGAAAGTACGAAAATATTATATTTTCATCGGAACACACAACTGTGCACGATTTCTGAAACTCGAGCACATTAGTAAGAGGAGAAAAAATTAATTGCAAAATTCTATCTTACATACATGAACCAAGTTAAGAGAAGTAAAAGCATTTAAACAGATATAGGAGAGACTAGGGAAGGTTTCTCATAGGGGAGGCTTGACCCACCCTCCAGTTTTCATATTTAAAAGAATTTCAGAGTTTTGCCAATAGGTAGCAACCAAAGCTAATAAAATGCCCAAACAATAGTCTTTGTTTCATGAAGATAATTGAAACAGGTGTGGAAAAATCAAGTGTGAAGAAGTTTTCAGCTTAAAAAATGTAATTTTTAGAAAAAAATTGTGAGATTTTCTCAGATAAAATATACCACAGAAATTTAAGTAAGTAGGTTTTAAGTAATGTAGAAATATTGAACATTTATTTAGGCATAACGATTGTACAGTAAATTAGGCTAAACATAACCATGTGCTATACTTTAAAAAGTGGCTATGTGGGGAGGCTTGACATAATCAATGTGGGGAGGGTTGACCAGATGGTCGAAGCTCCTTAATTAAGTGTTTTTGTAAATCTCTTTATTACACACTGTACATAATGAAGGGTTAATGTTATATTTCTAAAATAATGTAAATTTATTCTGTAAAGATACAGTAAAATGGTGTGATAGAAATCAAAATGTTTAAAACTGATTAATTGAAGATGAGAAAAATTGTTATAAGAAGCAAGAAAAAATTGAATGAAACATAAATTGGAAAGTTGATAGGAACTTTTATTTAATTTAAATAGTACCCATAGTAGGTAAACAGAAAAAATGGAAAGACTAAAAAGGATGAAAGTATCAGCTTTATGAAATGTTATGTATTCATTCCTCTGCAAAAGAAAATAACATTGACCAAAACACTTTAGGAACGTATGTAGACAAATTTCACCAAGATAGAGACAATGAGATGAAGCTAAACTATATGGCAACTAGTGTTGCAGGTCGAGTGCCAAAAAAAGTGAGTGTGTAAAACGGAATTTTTCTCCTGTGCTTTGAATTCCGTCTAAGCAGGTTTGTTTACACATATCATTTCCCCAAATATGTTTTAATAATAATTAAACTGGCAGCATAAAGTTATTCTCCATTTTTTAAACTGACTTTATTACCCTTAACAAATATTTCAATATAAAATAAAGTGGGTCAAGCCTCCCATGTGTGGGGAGCCTTGACCCATTATTTTCTCATTTTTAAAATCAATCACTTTACAAGTTTCTTATATAGTACACTTATGTCTCCGAGGCTTAATTTGTGCCGGAGCCCAGCTCCGGTAATTCTGTGGTTTTAGTAAATATTTAAATATTGGGCGGAATTTTCACCGGAGCTCATAAATACAGGGCTCTGGAGCCCTGTGTAATAGCGTTTCCGAAAAACCGAAGCCTAAATTACCCTTTCCTTTCCTTCCTATGTCCAAGTTTTTGCATTCTCTTTTATGAAAACATTTATGTGTGGCGTAATGTGTCGCACACATAGGAGATGGAGATAAAACGGACTCAATTTTTATATCAGTTTTTGGGCTTGGACTGACTCAAGCCCAATCTGTCTTATATTCAAAATTTTAGGAAAGAAATTCCTCCTTCAAAATTACGTATTATATTCAATTTCAAATCATTTTAATGCTATTTTGATCAGAATGAAGGGAAAACAGAAATCATGTTTTCCTATTCTAGTGATATTTGCAAATTTAAGTCAGAGACGCATTTAAAAGGCGTCACTCAAGAAACAGAACAATGGATTTGCTTTCAGTTCGATTTTTTTTTTGCGACAGTAGGATAATTTTTAATTGGTTATTTTTTTTAATTATTTATTTAGATATCTAACCTGAAAAGAATATTTTCTGTTTTTAGCCAACGAGCATCAGCTTGAGGTTTTGTTTGTTTGAGGTTTTTTTGCTTTCTATTGCGCACGAGTATAAAAATCACGTCAGTGATTTTTTCTATTTATTTTGTATCATGAACACTGCCCATGCTAAGGCTCTGCTCTGCACATTTGCGAAGTCACTGTCATTTGTAAGTAGATATAATTGTCATGTATTATTATTCTGATAGAAAGCAATCGAGCAGTGTTGTCCTTTTTCTATAAAAGCATTTAATCTTTCAGATAATAGTGTCAAAAGTTTAATTTAATTTGATTTTCAGGGACTCGTCACAAAATATTGTTATGCGGAAGTAATCGATTATAGTTTAAGATATACATACACCTTTTATAGGAAATTGAAAAACATTGTTCCATTCTTCAGCATATAAATATTAATTTCTATAAATTTCTTTCAGTTTTTCATAAAAATGTATCGCTCCGAACTATCCCTTTTTTGTGTTAACACTATTTCCGAATCCTAATCCTTATCATATTTAATCGTACAATTAACAAAAAATCGCAATTAACATTATAATTAGGCAAAGGTGGATTATTCGGAAGGAGTGATAACTAAAAAGTGGAATAATTGACAGCTAAGTATATGCTGATATATTTAATTCTTTAAATTTTGCAAATAATGTACAAAATATAAATATGCAGATTGAAGTGACAGGAAGGGAGGAGGGGAATGATACAGTTGTTAGTACCGGTACCGCAGAATATTAGGATTCCGGTACTTTTTTTATTAGAAATTTAGACCTGTATGTCGCAATTTTATTTTGACTGATTATAGAAACTGGTTATATATAATAAAAACCATTTTGTAAAAAATGAGTCAACCCTCACCAGTCTCCCCTATCATAACCCTTTAACAAATGTAATGAGAGACAGAAAAATGCCATGCAAGGCAACAGACACAAAAAAATTTCAAACTATTGTCTTAAAGCAACATAAATTTTTGATTAAAATTTTACAAGATGTGTTCGAACTCTCGCACGTCAATAAGAGGATAAAATATGAATTACAAAATTCTATTTAACAAGCATGAACCAATTGAAGATAAGTAAAAAGAAATAGCATAACTCTTCAACAACTGTAGAGAGAGAGATAAAAATGCCATATAAGGCAATGGACCAAAAAAAATTTAAAAGCTTTGTCGTAAAGTAACATAAATTTTTGATTTTAATTTTACAGGATGTGTTTGATCTTTCGCACATCAGTAAGAGGATATAAAAAATGAATTACTGAATTCTATTTGACAAGCATGAACCAATTGAAGATAAGTAGAAGCGTGTAAAAAGAAATATCATAACTCTTCAACAAGTGTAGAGAGACACAGTAAAATACCATATAAGGCAAATGATAAAAAAAAAATTACAACCTTTGTCTTAAAGTAACATAAATTTTTGATTAAAATTTTATAAGATGTGTTCGAACTCTCGCACATCGGTAAGAGGATAAAAAATGAATTACAAAATTCTGTTTAACAAGCATGAACCAATTGAAGATAAGTAAAAAGAAATAGCATAACTCTTCAACAACTGTAGAGAGAGAAATAAAAATACCATATAAGGCAATGGACCAAAAAATTTTTAAAACCTTTGTCGTAAAGTAACATAAATTTTTGATTTTAATTTTACAGGATATGTTCGATCTTTCGCACATCAGTATGAGGATAAAAAATGAATTACAGAATTCTATTTGACAAGCATGAACCAATTGAAGATAAGTAGAAGCGTGTAAAAAGAGATATAACTCTTCAACAAGTGTAGAGAGACACAGAAAAATACCATATAAGGTAAAAGATTTAAAAAAAATTACAACCTTTGTCTTAAAGTAACATAAATTATTGATTAAAAATTTACAAGATGTCTTCGAACTCTCGTACATCAGTAAGAGGATAAAAAATGAATTAGAAAATTCTAATTAACAAGCATGAGCCAATTGAAGATAAGTAAAAGCGTGTAAAAAGGAATACCATAACTCTTCAACAACCGTAGAGAGAGAAAGAGAAAAATACCATAATAAGGCAATGGATCAAAAAAATTTTAAAACCTTTGTTTTAAAGTAACAAAAATTTTTGATTTAAATTTTACAAGATGTGTGTGAACTCTCGCACATCAGTAACAGGCTGAAAAATGAATTACAAAATTCTATCTTACATACATGAACCAAGATGTAAAAGCATTTAAAATGTAATATCATAACTATTTAACAATTATAGTGAGAGACAGAATAATACCATATAAGGTAATGGACTAAAAAAAAATTCAAACCAAGTAACATAAATTTTTGATGAAAATTTTACAAGGTATGTTCGAACTCTCACACATAAGTTTTTACTGAAAAAGGAAATACAAAATTCTATTTAACAAGCATGAACCAAGTTAAGATAAATAAAAAAATGTAAAAAGACATATCATAACTTTTCAACAACTGTAATGATAGACAGAATAATATACCATATGAGACAATGGAGCCATAAAAGTTCCAAACCTTTGTTTTAAAGTAGTATAAATTTTTGATTAAAGTTTTACAGAATGTATTCGAACTTTCGCACATCAGTTAGAGGGTGAAAAATGGATTACAAAATCCTATCTAATAAACATGAACTAGTCAAGATAACTCCTGTAAAAAGAAATATGACAATTTTTTAACAACTGTAGTGAGAATATAATGCAAATTAATTGAAGTTTTAGAAAATATGTTCGAACGCTAACACAAGTATGAGGGGGAAAAATGAATTACAAAATTCTATTTAACAAGCACGAACCAAGTTAAAATAAGTAAAAACATACAAAAAAGACATATCGTAACTCTTAAACAATTGTGACAGAAAAATACCATAGGCAATAGGCCCAAAAATGTTTCAAACTTTTGTCTTAAAGTAGTATAAATTTTTAATTAAAGTTTTGCAGAATTTATTCGAACTTTAGCCAATCACTAAGAGGGTGAAAAATGGATTACAAAATCCTATCTAACAAACATGAACTAGTCAAGATAACTCCTGTAAAAAGAAATATCACAATTTTTTAACAACTGTAGTGAGAATATAATGCAAATTAATTAAAGTTTTAGAAAATATGTTCGAACACTAACACAAGTATGAAGGTGAAAAATGAATTACAAAATTCTATTTAACAAGCACGAACCAAGTTAAGATAAGTAAAAACATACAAAAAAGACATATCGTAACTCTTAAACAATTGTGACAGAAAAATACCATAGGCAATAGACCCAAAAAAGTTTCAAACCTTTGTCTTAAAGTAGTATAAATTTTTAATTAAAGTTTTGCAGAATGTATTCGAACTATAGACAACCACTAAGAGGGTGAAAAATGGATTACAAAATCCTATCTAACAAACATGAACTAGTCAAGATAACTCCTGTAAAAAGAAATATCACAATTTTTTAATAACTGTAGTGAGAATATAATGCAAATTAATTAAAGTTTTAGAAAATATGTTCGAACACTAACACAAGTATGAGGGTGAAAAATGAATTACAAAATTATATTTAACAAGCACGAACCAAGTTAAGATATGTAAAAACATACAAAAAAGACATACCATAACTCTTAAACAACTGTGACAGAAAAATACCATAGGCAATAGACCCAAAAAAGTTTCAAACCTTTGTCTGAAAGTAGAATAAATTTTTAATTAAAGTTTTGCACAATGTATTCGAACTTTAGCCCATCACTAAGAGGGTAAAAAATGTATTACAAAATACTATCTAACAAACATGATATAGTCAAGATAACTCCTGTAAAAAGAAATATCACAATTTTTTAATAACTTTAGTGAGAATATAATGCAAATTAATTAAAGTTTTAGAAAATATGTTCGAACGTTAACACAAGTATGAGGGTGAAAAATAAATTACAAAATTATATTTAACAAGCACGAACCAAGTTAAGATAAGTAAAAACATACAAAAAAGACATACCATAACTCTTCAACAACTGTGACAGAAAAATACCATAAGTAATAGACACAAAAGAGTTTCAAACCTTTGTCTTAAAGTAGTATAAATTTTTAATTAAAGTTTTGCAGAATGTATTCGAACTTTAGCCTATCACTAAGAGGGTGAAAAATGGATTACAAAATCCTATCTAACAAACATGAACTAGTCAAGACAAGTAAAAATCTGTAAAAAGAAATATTACAATTTTTCAACAACTGTAGTGAGAATATAATGCAAATTAATTAAAGTTTTAGAAAATGTGTTCGAACGCTAAAACAAGTATGAGGGTGAAAAATGAATTACAAAATTATATTTAACAAGCACGAACCAAGTTAAGATAAGTAAAAACATACAAAGAAAAGGCATATCATAACTCTTAAACAACTGTGACAGAAAAATACCATAGGCAATAGGCTCAAAAGAGTTCCAAACCTTTGTCTTAAAGTAATATAAATTTTTAATTAAAGTTTTACAGAAAGTATTCGAACTTTAGAACATGAATAAGAGGGTGAAAAATGGATTACAAAATCCTATCTAACAAACATGAACTAGTCAAAATAAATAAAAACCTGTTAAAAGAAATATCACAATTTTGCAACAACTGTAGTGAGAATATAATGCAAATTAATTAAAATTTTAGAAAATGTGTTCGAACGCTAAAACAAGTATGAGGGTGAAAAATGAATTACAAAATTCTATTTAACAAGCACAAACCAAGTTAAGATAAGTAAAAACATACAAAAAAGACAAATCACAACTCTTCAACAACTGTGACAGAAAAATACTATAGGCAATAGACCCAAAAAAGTTTCAAACCTTTGTCTTAAAGTAATATAAATTTTTAATTAAAGTTTTACAGAATGTATTCGAACTTTAGAACATCGGTAATAAGGAGAAAAATGGATTACAAAATCCTATCTAACAAACATGAACCAAGTTCAGATAAGTAAAAACATATAAAAAGTCATATCATAACTCTTCAACAACTGTAGTGAGAATATACAGTAATCATCAAAAGTTTAGACACTGGAGGTATTTAACCTTTAAATAAAAAATACAAACTCTTGGGTTATACAAATGGCTGCACTTATTTTTAAATATATTTTTAATGTTTTAGGATGGAAATAACGGTTTTAATGTAGGATATTATTTAATATAACTGAAAAAAGTGAAATTTGCATATTGCAAAAGTTTAGACACTTTCGGGATTTTTAGCAACTGTTCACGGAAAAACGCAAATTTCAAACTTATGACGTCACATGCATGAAGTATTTAGGTGCACCCTGCGATAATATTGACTAGTGAAGATGCCGCGAGCTAGAAATTTTCAGTCAGATGAAGTAATTCAAGCATGAAAGCTGAAATCGAAAAGGAAGGCTGTTGCAGAAATTTCAGCTACTTCGAATCGTCCAAAGAAGTCTGTCTATCAAGTATCAAGTACTGTCTAAGGGTGACTCTTTCAAAGCAAAACATAGATTTGGAAGGCCTCGAGTGGCCAGAAAACTAGATTTTAGAAGGATCCCATAAACTGGCATCTAGACAAATGATGATTACTAATCGCATTAAAAGTGAGTCAGAGCTTTCTGTCTCAACGGATACTTTCGTGCCTTGAAATCTCACAACAAATTGACTTTTCTCCGTCGTCGAGTAATTCTGTTTATAAACTGATGAAATAATGGACTGACACCAGAATTTATAAACGAATTTATTAGAAAATACGAAATTGCTTATTTTCACGTACATTATAAAAGGAAAATTTAATTAAATATTCTTCGTGCCGTTTGTCACTTTTGGAATTAAAAATATGTGTCTCTTGCCCTCAAAAGGGTTAATGATTTGGGCCTCATTTTGTTTTAATTCTCAAGTATCTCTGGAGTTTCTCAATGATCGCCAAGAAGCGTAAAACTACATACATACATTGGAAAACAATTTACAGCCCTTTGGTGAATTTTAGCTCTTCTAAAGTATGTATTTGAGCAAGAAAATGCATCTATTCATGTAGCATACAAATCAAAAAATTGGTTTAACCCTCAAAATATTACTGTTCTAGACCGGCCCGCGTGTAGCCCTGATCTGAACCCAATCCAAAAACTTTTGTGGCATAATATCTCATACGGTTCCTGCAATTTTTTGACAATACTCCTCTGTAAATGAACTTCGATCTGCTGTTGAACGTGTTTGGTACGAAATAAACTCCCAAGTGATGGGGGATTTAGTTTCTTCGATGGAAAGTCACATTTTTGCATTAATAGCAGACAATGTAGGTGAAGTTCGATTTTAATTTATGGATATTTTTCTGTTAAAAGACAGATTGTCTATGCTTTTTCCACAATGTTAAATTTGTTTTTGTTTTTTTACATTATATATTATATAAAGTGTATAAATTAAAATTTATTGTTTGTGAATAAAGGATAAGTCCCCAGTAATAGGGTGGAGCGAAAAAAATTAAGTTTTTAAAATCAAAAACGGGTAGGTGCCAAAAGTTGCCTTTATACTAGTACATGATCTGTGTGCAATATTACCGCTGAAAAAAAATGGCTTGAGTCTGCGCTTTTGGTCCAAAAGTCGAAATTTTGGGTAAAATTTGACATTTTTGCAAAATTTAAAAAAAAAATTTCTATAGAGATGGTTATTATATAAAAGTGTTATTTAAACCTTTATTATTAATGACTTAACATATTTAAACGATAAAACTATATCTTTGTTCTGTATAACTGGAACAAAACTGACAACTTTTGGTGAAAAAAGGGCGTTTCCACTCTGTTTCGTCATACAACTAATTGTTGTTTAGAATACAGCTCTTACCTAGTTGCTTTCAAAACTACCCAGGAGGTACCACGTAGAGGTGACTGCATTTCATGTCACAGCAGTGCATAGCTCGACCACCCTACTATCTGAACTCAATATTTTATTTATACGTTGAATTGTGATTTTTTATCAAAGACTGGCATAAGTTTTCTATGTATCAATCTGGTACATCTCTTCTTTGGATCCACAGACTTTGAATGCTGCTGCTGTGATCTTCTTTACGTATTTTTCTACTATTTGTGTAAGAGAAGACAAACAGTGTAATGTAGTGCGGATGATATTAATGTAATATATTCAGCCTTCTATTATCTTCGCCAAGATTGCACACGATAAATGCATATTGATTAGAGGTTCTGTTACCAGAACACTTTTCCAATGAATTAGATTTATATAATTATCCACTTCAAAGTTGATTGTCGATATTTCAGATTTGCGTATGTCATCATTTACTCTCATCTTTCAACTATTATGTGCTGAGCAGCTAGCTGTTTAATGTGATGGCAATCGTCAGAGAGCATTGAAATAATATTCCCTCTGCATATGAAAAAGCAACCATTGTCCTAAATAGCCTTTTTTAGTATTTGTTTTATTCTCTCTTGTGTGTTGTTTAGTAGCCGAGTTGTTTTTGTGTAGCCAATTTCCCGTGAGTTTTTAGATCCCTTCTTTAGCTGTGGATTACATTTGATTGTAAATTATTCTGGGGCCAAACTTGGATAACATAGTACTTTTTGAGTGAACATAAAGACTCTGATGGGCAGTGAGTGCTTGAAGGCGGATAATTCTGTTAGTCGTTGTCATTCATTCTGCGAGGGACATGTTTAGAATGAATCATGACAACTGATCATATGCCACCTCCAAGTCCAGTGAATTTCCTCTGCATCATTAATTAGATAAGATCGTTGGGGAAAATTAGATTCTAACCCACAGGGATGCGCCGGACATATAGGGAAATCTTTGTCCACGTGCTTATTCCTTTCTTATTTCAATTTTTGTAGCCATAGAGAGTAATTTTTAAACATTATTTCCTGAAATCGAGAAAAGGGTACTCAGCACAAACCAGAAATACCTGATAGATATTTGCAAAGTTATTTCATCAAGATATTGCTCAGAAGAACTAGGGAATAGGAACCCAAAAAACTTGGCCTACGCAAGACACAACGGCGCATAAAATTATTCGCCTTTATATAAGCACTGATTAACCATCAGAGTCTGGTTCATTCACAAAGTATGTAATTCAAGTTTATGCCACAGGATGGTTTACACCAAATAAAATCCACATCTAAAAAATTAATCTAAAAACTTATGGGAAATTACTCAGCTACTAAACATTACAGAAAACGGCAAAAAACAAATACTAAAGAAAATTATTTAGGACATTGGTAGCTTTTCACATGGAGAGCAAATTCTTATTGCAATTTTGATGACGATCGGCTTTACATTAAACAACAAGCTTATCAGCATATAAAAAATGCAAGAGGTAGAGTAAATGATGGCATACTCAAAGATGAAATACCTAAATGTTGTAAAATGTTGTAGAAACAGAACTCCCAATCACTATACAGCAACTGTATGTAATTTTGGTGAAGATACTAGAGGGCTGAATAGATTCCAATAATTCCACTGCATCACTCTGCTTGCCTTATCATACACAAGAAGTAGAAATATACGTGAAGAAGTGTCACAGCAGCATCACCCAACGTCTGTGGATACAAAGGAGAGATGGATTAGGTTGATACATAGGAAACTTATGCCAGTCTTTGATAAAAAATCACAATTCAATATATAAATAAAACATTGTGCTCAGATGGAAGGATGGTCAAGCTATGCACTGTTGTGTCATGAAATGCAGCCACCCCCACGTGATATCTCCTTGGTAGATTTGAAAGCAACTACGTAAGAGCTGTATTCCAAACAACAATTAGTTGTAAGATACAACAGAGTGGAAACGCCTTTTTTTACCAAAAGTTGTCAGTTTTGCTCCCGTTATACAGAGCAAAGATATCGTTTTATAGTTTAAATATGTTAAGTCATTAATAATAAAGGTTTAAATAACACTTTTAAATAATAGCCAGCTCTATAGGAATTTTTTAATTTTTTTGAAAAAATGTCAAATTTTACCCAAATTGCGACTTTTGGAGCAAAAGCGCAGACTCAAGTCATTTTTTTTTCAGCGCTAATATTTCACGCAAATGATGTACTAGTATAAAGGCAACTTTTGGCACCTACCCGTTTTTCATTTAAAAAAAATAATTTTTTTCGCTCCACCCTACCCAGTAATATATGATAGTTGAGTTGCAACAATTCGTTAGATACTTCTTAGTACAGAAGCATAATCGATCATGGTCTAAACTTTTGCTGCGCACTGTACAAAATAAATCTAATTAAAGTTTTACCAAATGTGTTAGAATTGTCGCGCCTCGGTAAGAGATTGAAAAATGAATTACAAAATTCTGCCTTACATACATGAACCAAGTTAACCCTTTGCACTCGAGAGGGGACTCTCACTCACCACTAGTTTTGCCAGGTGTCACGCGTAAATCAGGACTCCAAATTCTCTGGACACCACTTATTTCTTCTAGTTTATTTCGCTATCTTTAATCGCAAATAATTCTGCCATTAGATAAGACTGAGAAAATTTCTTTAAAATGCTGGTGTCCAGAGCATTTGGAGCTCGAATTTACGCAAGACACCTGCCAGCACTAGCGGTGAGTCACCTCTCGAATGCAAAGGGTTAAGATAAGTAAAAGCATGTAAATACAGTTGCGCCAACTTTTGAAAAATATTGGGATTGGGACTCAAATTTTTTTGAGTAAAACAACACATACAATTTTTCCTCCTTAGTGCGTGTGTGTGTGTGGAGACAGAGGCGAAGGAAGAACGAATGACTAAAGATGATCATTCGAAGTTAAATTACGTTTTTTTTTTTTTTTTTTTTTTTTTTTTTTTTTTTTTTTTTTTTTTTTTATCTAAACAAAATATAAAATTATTACTCCGTCCATCCCGATTTAGTTGCTACATTTAGGTAGAAAAATTTGTCCCAAATTAGTTGCTCCATTTCAAGTGGGTGGAGCCATAAAAAACTTCCGATGCAGTTTAGTAAATCTACACCAGTAAAATTATACTACAATGAATATAACTGTGTATACTAGGAGTTAGAAGACATGTTAGCTTGAATGTGAAGTAATGGGCCGATAATTGTAATTATGAATACAGTCACCTCTCACTTATACACGTTTGAAGGAATTGATTTAAAATCGCGCATAACTGAGAGAATGTTGATGTAGTATTTCTTTATACACATTATGGGGAAAAAAAGCATTTTGCAATATAAGAATTATGATTAATAACATTTTATAAAATAAAAAAGGTTTAATATTAGTATATCGTACTTTAAAAAAAATTCTTACACTTTCACTATAAAAATTAGTTTAAAAAAATACAATAAACATAAAATTTAATTTTACGTAGAAAGAGATATAGTACTTACAAAAGAAAAAAAATGCTAATTAGTCCTCTTTAAAGAAGTCATCAATGGTCGTTTGTTTTTGCTTAGGTTGTGTTTGTACAACGACGTTTTCTAATGCATTAAAGTGCGTCATTGTATTTGAAGCTACATCAGCATTTTGAAGGTAACATCTCAAAGTGTCCAGGGCTTTTAAAGCAGCAGCATAAGATGGGACAATCACAGTATCCAGTTTCATCATTATCATCCTCTTCTACTTCTTTTTCAGCATTCACGTCATCAAAAACAGTTTCAATATCTCTTATTGCCGTTGATGTTAAGTTTTCATCAACATTGACGAAATATTGAAAAGAAAGAGAATCTTGGCTTATGCTGTTCCATTCTTCCACGTCTACGTTAAAATCATTGCTGTCGTTTTCATTTTCCTGTAATGGAATAATTTCAACATCATTTGAAGGAAAAAAGCCCGCTTTTCTAAAGCAGTTAGAAATTGTTGTGGCTGTTACGTTATTCCAAGAGGAAACTAACATATGCATAGCATCCAGAATCCAAATTTTCTTGAATTCCTTTTTCTGCTCTAGTGATATGAACATTCTTCTCACCAAATCTTTCCTATATTGCGCTTTAACTGACCTTATTATACCGAGATCTAATGGCTGAAGTCTGCTAGTACAATTTGCAGGGGAAAATATAACTCGTGTATGTGTCAGCAATGGGAGATCTGGAGAATGGGCGGGACATTGGTCCATAAATAGCAGAACGTTTCTTTCTTTTTTTGCCATCTTCATATCAAATTCTTTCAAAAAGTCTAAAAAACTTTTCGATGTCATCCAGGCTTTGATGCTATTTGCATAAGAACATGACAATTTCTTCACATTTTTTAAACACTGTGGTTTCTTCGATTTGCCAATCACTGTTGGCGGTAACTTTTCTGATCCGTCCGCATTGCAACATAAAAGCACAGTCACTCTTTCTTTGCTGTGTTTGCCACCATGACATGTTTCTCCCATAAAATCCAGGGTTTTGTTTGGTAAAAGACGGTAAAATAAACCTGTTTCATCGCAGTTAAAAAATATTCTTAACATCAAAGTTTTGAATTAAATTTGGAAGATCTGCAATCCATTCATTAACAGTTGAATCTCAAACAGCTGCGCTTTCACCACTCAGGCAATGATTTGTTAAACCGTGTATTTTCTTAAGTTTTTCTAGCCATCCCCAAGAAGAAGAAAAATTTTCGATTCCCAATTTTGTTGACAAAGTGAGTGCCTTTACTTTGAATAACTCACCACTAATGGGTAAATTAGAAGCTCTCATTTCTCTAAATCACTGAATTAAAGTGGTTTCTAAAATCTCAAATTTTCCTTTCTGAATTCTTGTTCGTTTCTTCGCTTGTGTAGAATACTCACTGTTCATTTTTTTGATCGAGTCCTTGTTCTTTAAAATCCCCCTGAGCGTTGATTCTGGCAAATCGAATTTTCGAGCAAAACTTATTTTTGACAGTTTAGGATCATTTTCTGCTGCTCGTATAATCTCCATTTTGAACGATATTGTTAACTTTCTTTTACTCATTTTTATTGCACAAAGAAAACAAAAATAAAATCCATGTGCTACCGTAATAGCAAAGGCGAAAAGAAACACGGGAGTAGATTGATAAAAATAAAAGAGAAAAAAAGAAAAGAAGAAACCATTAGAACTGAGGGGAGAGGGTGAAATGTCTAATTGTAACAACCTAGCCACCCTTTCAGGCGCCGCGGAACGGTCTTTTGACCTTGACACCTGCAGAAAAAAATTTATAGATAAAAAAAACTTTCGAATGTAATTCATAGTTTGTGAAATGCGTTTTATTTTCGCGTATAACTGAGAGAGACAATTCAAAGTTCCGCTTATAAGTGAGAGATGTATAGCATTATTTTCCTATTCCTCGTGACGGGACCTTACGAAATTCGCGTATAACTGAGAGACGCGTATAACTGAGAGGCGCATAAGTGAGAGGTCACTGTAATAATTTAGAAAATACCGTAAAGAAGGAAATTAATAATAAAGAGCGTAACGCTGTATTGCAATTATTACTGCAATATTTGAAAAATGATAAACTAAGCCGTGGTGCTATAAATGCTGCAGCGATTAAATTTAATGTTCATCGTAGTACAATATCCTGTTTGTGGATGCAAGCATAGTCGTCTAAAATAAATGATGATGAAATTTACAATTTAAGTTCGCAAAAAATTGGTAATTGCGAACGAAAAAAAAAAGAGATTTTTCTCAGCAATTGAACAAAATCAAAGATGTTTCAATAAAACGAAGACAATCACTGCGGAATTTATCGTGTACTGTTAGTATCCCCAAATCAACATTACACACATACAGGATTCTCAAAGAGAGAAAAGTTTTGAGCTTATTTCGTCCACCATTAATCCAAGCCTAACAGGAAAAAATAAGCTCGACATAATTCGATTTTGTTTACAGCATGTTCGAACTAATAGATGCTTTTTGGAAATGTTGGATCGTATTCCTATCGATCAAAAATGGTTTTATATTACGAAAACCAGTAATTCGGTTTACAGCACCCTAGATGAAATGGAATGTTTGAGACATAGTAAAAGCAAAAGGTTTATTACCAAAGTAATGTTTGTGGCAACGGTAGCAAGACCAAGATGGGACTCGAATAGAAACGAAATGTTTGATGGAAAAATTAGAATATGGCTTTTTGATTATTCAGAAAATGCAAAAAGAGACTAAAAAAATCGTGCAAAAAGAACTTTTGTGCCAAAAGTTGTAGAAATTGACAACAAAGAAGAAACCCGAAAAGTGATTACAGAAAAAGTTTTGCTGGCTATACATGAAAAATTTCCAGGTAGTGAAAAATCGCGTCCTATATACATAAAACAGGACAATGCCAAGCCTCATTTGGCAGTGAATGATCCCAATATCATAGAAGAATGTTTGAAATATGGATGGAATTTGTAGCTACAAGATCAACCTCCAAATAATCCGGATTTAAATGTACTTGATCTCTGTTTTTTTTTTGTTTTTTTTTTTTTTGACGCAATATAGTCATTGCAACATCAGATGCTCACAAAGAATATTGACAACTTAATTGATGCTGTTGAAGTCGCCTTTGAAAATATAGAAGTAGAAAAGCTTGAGAATGTATTTTTAACTTTACAAATATGTATGGTAAACATTATGATGTCAAGCGGAGGCAACCCGTCAAAATCTTCTTTCGCGAAACCTGGAAGGTAATCCCAAAGTTATATTATGTGCAAGAAATTTCTTAAATACCAATTAAAATTGTTTTATTTGCGACAACTTGATATTTACATTCTCATTTTTTACTTTCCACAAATGTAGCACTTATTTTGGGACTAATTTTTCGAAGCAAATTTACAGGGTTCTCACGCTGTTAAGCCACACCCCATTTTGTAAGGACTCTACCACCAGTATACCATAAGATCATTTTCTTTCTAATGAGTTCACGATTCATTAGCTAGAAAATAGTTTTATGCGATTACTGGTGGAAAGATCATTACAAAATGGAGCGTGGCTTAAGAGCGTGCGAACTCTGGATTTTTTAAACTAATTTGGTACTGTTTTAAGGAGAGACTGATGGTAAGTAAATGTTGTTGATTGATAGCATAGCACCCTGAAATCTCTAAAAAATGTTCAAACAAAATCATAACTATAAATAATCAGTACAACAGTAATTAAGTGTAGCAACTAATTTGGGACAGAGGGAGTATAATTTAATAAATGTATTAAATTATATTTTTATCAGTTCTTCCTTATAAATACAGTAATATTTATTATAAATAACATAAAAATTGCTAACTATTGAAAGTACAAAAAATTAAATGTCAAGAAAAAGATACAGTTTAGTCACCTAATTGCTTTATCAATTCAAGACATTAAAACAGATGGCAAAATATGCAGTAAATTTGTTTCTGAGAGAAATTTAATTATACATCCGCTGCAGTGGTTTTAAGGGCAGTTGGAAGTCCCTATACCTACCATGTTAAATTAATGTACCTTTTTCTCAGAAATTACCAAAGATATTCACTTGAAAATTTTTATATACATAATATGAATAATTCTTAATAAAGGGAAGTCAACTTTATAAACAGATATGCTTTAATTATTTTTTTTTAAATGTGTAATAAAAACTATTTTTAAATAACAAAAAACTTGCATTTTTCTAAAGAAAAACTTTTTTATAAAAATTTTGTACAAATGTTTGTAACAAAAGTTCACTTCAGATTGTTCAGAGATATGTGAGAGATATTCTGTCAAGATTGCAAATAATAATGTATAGTAGTTTCTATAAAAAGGTATATCGAAGTTCAAAAAGCAACATTTTGAGGAAATTCAGTTTAAAGTTTACGCATGTAATGTCAATACGTATGATGTTAACAAACTGGATTACTTAAATTTCTTTAACTTCTTGCTGTCATACAAACAAAATTAATATACCATTCAAACGGGGAAAATAAAGGACTCAAAATATTAATAGAATAAAAAGACAACTTTTTTTCAAAAATTTTACTTCCAACTGCCCTTCAGTTCCCCTGTAAATTTAATGGATGTTATTACTATTTTTCAAACATAATTATTTTGAGAACGTCAATAAAACGAAATTTCATTTCAGCAATTACATAAATAAATAAATGAATGAATAACGAACTAAATCAATTGAAAGTGGGTGGGCGGCGTGATCAAATTATTGGGTAGGCTCGTGCCCCACGTACCCAAATAAGTAAACTGTATGACTGTGTAAAAAGAAATATCATAACTCTTCAACAACTGTAGTGAGAGACAGAAAAATACCATATGAGGCAATGGACCCAAAAAAGTTTCAAACCATGTAACAAAAATTTTTAATGAAAATTTTACAGAATTTGTTCAAATTATTGATCATAAACAAGTCATGAAAGAATTGCCTTGAATAACAGGTAGCATATTTCCTGGTAGGCATGGTGCAATTAAAATTTAAGCTAATAGATTCACGATTCACGCATCAATCGAGTCGCGTGCTTGTTTTTTTTTTTTTTTTTTCAATTGACTGAAAAGCCTAAAGCTGAAATCAATGTATCTTTTAATTGTATGCAATAAACATCCTTGTAATAAGAATTTGAGCCACTTTACAAAGTGATCTCTATCTAAAGTCATTTTACGTTTGTCTTCATGGTCAAATGCATATCATTCACAGTAACATTAAAAATTAAATCACAGTGTGTTTTTTAAGTTCCTATTGATTATAAATTTTAGGGTTGGTACAGAATCAAATTTTTTACAATTTGACTAAAACGGAAAAGTTCCTGTTTTATTTAAGCTTTATTTTTTTAAAGTATAATAGACTGTAATATTAATAACATTTCCTTATTATAAAATGTACTTTCACAATTTTTTTTTTACTTTTTTTCAAACTGTAATAGAAGAACGCATTGTAATCGAAATTTTTTCCGACTTCCGATTTTCGATGGATTTTCACTTTTTAGAGGTCAGAGGTCTCGAAAAACACGTTTTTACAAAATGTCTGTCTGTCCGTGTGCCTTCTTTGTATCATCGAAAAGTGATGTAGCTATGCATAGAGTCAGTGTTGCCGCATCTGGTGGATTTTTTGTTTAGAAATTTTAAATTTACGCCATAAAAATTTAAATAGTAACTTTGTTTTAGTTTATTTGCGGAAAATATATGAACTGGTAAAAGCGAAAATAACTGTTAAAATTTTTCGGTCAGAATTCTGAATGTCTAATTCAAAAATCAGGCAGATGCGGCAACATTGCATAGAATTGAACCAAATTTCCTTAAAATATGTTTTTGGCTATGGCCAGCAGGTTAAATTTGGGAACATTCCGCCGGAAAGGGTAGTTGTGATAGCGATTTTTACGCCCGTTTCGTTATTGTACCATTGGAAAGTACACGAAGGTTTGCATAGAATTGAACCAAACTTCATATATATGTTTTTGACTATGGACGTCAGGTTCCAGTTGAAAATAGGGATATTTTCCCGGAAGGGTGCGCTATGATTGAGTTTTGTAAGGGAGATAAGCCTCTGTTACTCAAATTGTTTTGTTTTGTTTTTCCTAGCCCTACAGAGATATGGACCAGATTTAATATTTATAAACGAAGAAGTATTTTGTGTTTTTTAACCCTCTAAGTGTTTGGGGCGTATTATTCCGTTCACTAAGCTCCAGGTTTCACAGCAATACAAGCAATATTTAAGATGATATAATTCTATAGTTTTAATGAATTTTAAATACATTGAAGAATGATTAATACTCTCAAGGATTGCATTCATATTTGTAATTGAGTTTTTTTTTTTATAATGTTGAAAGAATCATATTTTCATAGCATTTAAAACAAAATGCAAAGAAAACAACATTACAATTTTACCCTTTTGCAAGACGCTCGGAGGGTTAAGTACAATACTGTATATTACCTCTTTAAAAAATATATCGTGCCAGTGGACCTATGCGAAGCTTTTTGCAATGCAGTCTGTGAAAGTTTTTTTTTTATATTTTTTTCATTAATTTTTAATTTACAACATTTTTATTTATCAAAAAATGTATTTTAACGAAATTTGAAAACACTGTGTCAAAAATCTGTTCCGAAACTTTTAGTATGATAGATCATCCATCGTTGTGCGTTTTGCATGCGCATAGAAAAATGGAAAGTGCCATCGGAAATAAAATGTATCTCAGTATACCCACGCGAGAGCCTCGCAACTTCAATCTGATGTTTTTAACAATATCTAATATTTTTTGATGCAGGTTTATGCTTTTAAAGAAAAATTAAGGACAACAATATCTGTAAACAACATTAGTCAAGCTAGAATATCATTTTATTTATTATACTAAACTGTTAAAAATTTTGCAGCATTCTGGCAGGTCATTCGACCGTTTTTTGAAAAAACGGTTTCATAACCATAATTTAACTATATTCTGACCATAAAAATGGCCAATAATATGGTCAGAATAGTGTTAAATTACGGTTGTGTAACCGTTTTCGGAAAAAACGGTCAAATGACCTGCCAGAATGCTGCAAATTTTTAACAGTGTACTATAACATTTCAAAGTTACTGTAAAAAATGGTCGAAGATAGCAAAAGGCACGCGCGAGAAAAATTAATAATCATATATTAACTGCATTAAAGGATGATTTCTTCGCTTCGTGAAAAACACAGGACAAAGAAAAATAAATTGAATATATATAAAATACAATTTAATCCAATTTAACAAAGCATAGCTTTTAAGCTACACGTAAAATACCACTACTTCGGTCTATTGATGGCATCTATTCTTATAAAAGGGTTCGTACGTGTACAGTTATTTTTAAGGCCAAATATCAGAATTTTTTATAGAAAAATAAATTTAGTTTAAACGGACGAAATTTCGCCTTATTTAAGGAGAGGTTTTCCATAAGAAAATACTGATACCGAAGAATATCTGAGTTTGGAAATTCAAGGAATTGTACGAACCCTGTTATAAACATTTGAGTATCAATTTTGCAATCATACACAGAGGTCGGAGCATATAGGACAAATTTTATTGTTCTTACCAGTACCTTTTATCAACAATCTTCATGATATATTCCTATTGCATATCTTATAAAAAAGCCTCTTCAAGATTATTAAAAAAAGATATTGGTAAGAACAATAAAATTTGTTCTATATGCTCCAACCCCTGCATACATATAAAATAAACTGTAACGCGGAGACGTCACACTTTATCTTTTTTGCACTTTATTTTTTTATAATCATTGCTGAGCATGATATAATGTGGTATTTTATTTTTGCTGCAACATTGATTTGAGAAAAACTTTTCATTTCCTTTATGGGTGTATTCCGATCCAAACTGCTTATTTTCTGATTCATTTTAAAATTCATTTTTGCTCTCAAACACATCAAACTGGGAAATTCTTTTATTTAGAAACTATATAATGTGCCGTGCTTCTTAATTTTTTGATAAATGCAGAAAATACTGGAAAAAACGCTGTCAAAGTTGGCGTTTTGAACCGAATTTTCGGAAGCGGGCGATCTGGGAATGAAAAAAATGGTCATACTGAGAAAATAATTGTTTAAAAATCAAATTCTAATTAATTGAGCTGAAAATGAAATCACACGGCATATTAACCATGCCTTCAGAAATCACCCCAGCAAGTTTCATGTTTTTACTTTTAAAAATGAGTCTGAAAATGTCTCAGAAAATTTCGAGCTGTTGAGGGTGGAAAAATATTTTTTCGAATACACCCTTATGGAAACAAATAATTAGAATTTTTAATCAAAGACATGTTTTAACAAAATGTGAGTGTGCTACGTCAGAAGACGATTCAAAAACCTTTCGAATGTTACCACTTTCATAGTTCTGCGTTTTTTAAATGTATAGGAAAAGGGAAGTTGACAACATAAGTAATATATATTATTAGTAGTAAAGTTAGCTTTTATCTTTTTCTCAGTAATAAAATTTGTACATTGTCATAATAATTATTTTTTATTACTGTTTCCTTATGTCTCAAAAAACAATGTGTTTAACTAAAGGATATTACAGCTAAAATCACAAATCAAAGTTACACATTTTTCTGAAGTATTTATATTATAAGTTGAACAAATGTTGCCCAATAACAGAGATTACACTATTTACTTTAAATACAACTTTGGAAGGTTTTATTTTAATTTTACAGTTGAAATTTTTTAACGCTGGTGCAAATTTTGAAGGAATTACGCTTATATTTAACTAAGTTACGATTTTCAATATTTCTGATAGGTTTTTGCTGCCTTGAAAATCCATCTACGTATTTATTTTAGCTTAAGTTTTGGAATTTCGAATACAAATCACATGTTTTTGTTCTTTTAATTGAATGGTCATGTTTCATTTACTATAAATACAAATCACCACTGCTCTATCTTGAATAACGCGTTAAATATGAAATGAAAATGTGTTTGGTGGACTGGGGAAAGTGACAATATTGATAAATATATTTTGAAAGTTAAATGAATATGCTATTATACCTATCAAAATAAGGTTATTATCCTTACTTTTATTAAGAATAAAGCTGCTTACCTGACTATCCATAAATATCCCATTGTTTACTAATAGTAAGTGTATCTGAAATGGCAGAATATAGATTTTCATTTTTAATTAAGCATACATATCTGTAACGTTTTTAGATAATTGCTTATGTTTTTTTTTCTTTCTAACCGGTGACCAGGCCCCCACCTGCCCGGTTACCCCATCTGAACGGTTTTAATACCTAATATCAGGGCGGCCTAATCGCCGAGTAGTGGCAATAAACCTGACGAACGCACAGTGGGAATTTTTGACGATCTAGGTGGACAAAATTATTTCGCCGAAGTTTAAGTAGTTTTTGCTGGTTTTTCGAATGTATCACTAATAAAATATTCAAACAGTGATAAATAATTGGTTTATTTAACAATAATATCTTAAAATAAAAATATAATGCAATGCAAAGAATGTGTTAAACATATTTATTTTAGTATTAAGTAAAAAACAATTTAGTGACCACATGAAATTTAACATTTATTTCTTTTTTATTTTTGCCTACACAGAATTACTCAGAAAATTTGTGCAGTCATCCTGAAAAATAAAAATTTAGAAATAAAATCTTATTGAAAAAAAAATTATGTATCGTGTGACTCTGTAAAAAATATAAATGCTACCCAAATTATTTTTATTTGAAAAAATGATGTTGTATATATAAATAATCCATACAAATTTTACTCAATTTTAAATAAAATTTCTGCTTATAAAAGGTAATTTATACAAATTTTTCATGTGCCCCTGTAAAAAAGACTGCTACGTACTTTATTTTCAATTTAAATTTCTATTATCTCAATAACCAGTTTTGTTGGAATTTAATAAAAATTTTCTGCTTATTAGCAACAATCATTCCGCAATTTTTTGTGCGGCGGTGTAAAAAATGCATAATTTCTACGTTCGCCAAATTATAATTTAATTGAATTGTCATCGAAAAAAGACATGTAGGCAAAATTTCAGCTCAATCAGATAATTGAAAATGGTTTTAAATTGTCTTGCAAGATTTGAACTAATCTTTTATGTGACCCTGTAACCAAAGCATAGCTGGTACGTTCCATAAATTATAATAATATTGCATCGTCATCAGAGTTACATATATAAGCAAAGTTTCAGCTTTATCGGATAATTGAAATTGGTAAAATTAACTTGCAAGTTTTAGACTAAATTTTTGTGTAGCCCTGTAGAAACAGTATAACTTCTACGTTCTTTAAATTATAATAATATTGTAGTTTCATTGAAACTACACATGTATTCATTGTTTCAGCTCAATCGCATAATTAAAAGGGGTTTAAATTTGACTGGAAAGATATTAACAAAACATACATACATGTACTGCAAGTTTATATAATGCTTGTTTGTTAATAAAAACTCAATGATTTGCAAACTTTTGCAGCAGTTTTTTTTAAGTTTCCATTATTTTAGGAATGGCACTTTGATTTAAAAAAAATGCTTATTGCTGAATAATATGTTAAACGTCAAGATGGAGTTTGTAAACAACATCATGGATTGTTCAGAATTACAACCTCTGAAAAAAGCGGTTAAACGAGTTTAAGGGTGCTTATTTTTAAACAAAAATAAATTAAATTTTACCTTGACAAACTTGTGACACATGTCTAGCAAACTCGTGCTTTCAAATAAAACAGAATAGACATGACGGGCTTTCGAACTTAGAAAAAACTAGTACAACCGTTGAAACTCCCTCTAACCAACTGCGCAAATGGCTTCTTTACGGTCATAATTAATCGACACGTCGGATTTTTTTGACAAAACTCGTACGAATCTCGAAAATAGAGGCACTCAGCTACCAGTATACGCGGTTTTGTCAAATTCCGAGATAATCGGAAAAATGAATTTTATCCACCTAGATCATCAAAACGCCCCACTGTGGAACGCCTAGATCTTCATCCTATCGGTAGTACCTACTGCTTAGTGAACTTTGTTATGCCGGGTACTTAACACTTTGATCTTGTTGTTTGGCTCCTGCAGATTGCTACTCAAGTTCATCTCGTAATTTAGAGCCTTGGTCAGGTGGCGAAAAATTGCTCATGTTTATACCATATGACAAGGAGAAGTCAGATTGGAATGAGAATTTGTTTGGACCTGATTTTTTCACTTTTTTTTTTTAGAGTGTACTGATTTTTTCCCGGGATATATTGATATGAACCAACAGTGGCGTAGCCAGGATTTCGTTTCGGGGGGGGGGGGGGGGGGGTCCAGAATTTTTCCTTCGTGTTATATATATAGTAAAACCTTTCAAGATGAAATCGTAAATATTGCTGAAAAATTCCGTTTTACACAAGTTTTCGTGTTATCAGGAGTATTTGTATAGTATTCTTTTCCGTAGCACTATGGAACATTTCTGTTTAAGGCAGAATTCGTTATAGGCAGGTTCCATTTTTACAAGTTTTGTGTATTTATATAAATATACTTATTTATGTTATATGAATAGAATAAAACTTGTCAAAATAGTAATTGTCTGTAACAGAAGCCTGTCTTTAACGGAAGCGTTACATGGTCTTAATATGAATTGCGATACAATTAAATTTACTGAAAACCTGTCTGAAAGGGATTTTCATCGTTCTTTAGTGAAACCTGTGAAAGCGGAATCTTTCTATAACTATTTCTATCCTGTCTCAAACGGAAGAGTTTCAGAATCCCTGCGAAACGAACAATAGATCTTATTCAGGTAGTGTAACTTAGAAGCATAATTAATTACACTTATTTCTATGGAAGCCTGTCTAAAATGGAGCTTTTTACCAGTCCCTTGCAATATTGTCTTGGCTGTGTATGTATAATAAAAGTATTTCGAGTAACTTTAAGAATTTAGGTATATCCTCATTTAATTTCTTAATTTAAAAAAAAGCATGGATAAAAAATGTAAGGCCAATCAACTGCAACTAATAATACATTGAAGTTACATTAATATTTACCAATGAAAAAGATTCACTATGATGTAAAAAGCTGAGCGCATACTGAAGAGTTAAATTTAATTAACCCATTGGCTGTCATCCGCGAGTATACTCGTGTCTTTAGTTTATTAATTACTTTGTCATATTTTAGAATTAAAGAAATTGCCTCATTTATTGGCAGAAATTTCGCTGTATTAGTACAGCGAAATTTACCTTTCTGAATTTGTGGTAGTAAACGACTTTTAACAAAACATTTGAAAATTCTTACTTTATAGTTTTGGCAGCGAATGGGTTAAATCAAGTTTCATATTACATGACATTTGCCTACAATAAAGTTAAGGTCAAGTGGTTAAGTTTAAAACAGCAATTTCCATGTTTAGTTTCTTGCCATTGAATTAAGAACTTGTGCTGTAATAGATATTGGATAATGATTTCAGATAAGCGTCAATCGCATGAGCCGTTCATGCGATCCGCCGCGCTCCCCATGGGAGTTTTTGAGATAACCCAGATAGCATGAACATTGGCAGCAAGTTTGATTTTTTCTGATATTATCTTGCCGTGACAAATTTGAATTGAGAAATTCGCAGCAAATCTCCCGCAAGGTATACACCATCACCCACTTGCATGAGTAGTTTGTTGTGAAACTGATGCAAGATTGTCTTTAATTCACGAAAGTGACGAAATCCAAAAATCCCTCTGTTGAGAGAATAGACAATCAGCACATACGCAGAAATTTTATTCGGTAGCACCTCTTTTTCTAAACGCTATACTTATTAAATACCATAAATGCTCGAAATGAAAAGTACAAATATTACCTAAATTTGTTTATGGTGATAAAACCGATGCATGCCCGTTATGACGGCGCTTTCGCATCAATAGACTTGATCAGGTCTATGGACACCTTCGAAGGGGTTAAACTTATAGTATGACATGGAAAGATTATTGTTTTGCAGTAAGTTTGCAGTATTTATGATTACTTGTTTGCCGTTAGTTTGTAATAAATTTGATATAGTATGAATGTAACTTGCTCGACAAGTTAGCTGCAAGTTCAAAGTGGGGTGAGTTCGGCGTTTGCGTTATCTTGCTGCAGTCTTGTTATGAACTTTCAGCCTTGTCATGCTGAGCTTACTGCAACTTTGTAGGTTTTCAGAGCAAGACTGTTTCAAATTTTCTGCAAACTAAAAATGCTATATGGAAAGGTTTTAACTTTAAGAAAAAGATCTTGCATTTTCAGCTACAGAAAATAGTAATGTAAGAAGCACACACATCAAATATAGTTCATGCTGGAAAAAGCAGTTTTGTTACAATTCTCTTATTCAGCCATAATTCTTTTGGGTTTCCATGTTTCATGTCTCGCCACTTTTAATACCATATTCGATCTAATAGTTGCTTCCGATATCTGGCTGTCTTTAAGGAAGTTAAATTTTTGTAATAAGTTTATTTGTGATGGATTAGCACTTTTTTGGAAGTATTAGAATGTGTAAAAAATGGTTCATGGTGGTTTCTGTTTTTGTACTTCTCAGCCAATTTATTTTAGATGGTTCGAAACAGTTTTAGAACATTCTCTAAGTTCAGCAGTAAGCTGAGGACGAGTCGGATTTATGCAGCTCTGGAAGGGACACTTAGGAGCTCCGTGGAAGGGGGTAGCGCCCTTCTAGACCATTAATAATCATAAAATTGCGAACCTTCCGATTGCATCCTTAAACAACTTGACAGGAGGATCAAGAATCTCATCTCTGTATATTTCAGCATTCACAGTTGCACTGGTAAAAATGTGTCGGTCACTGCGGCCATTCAAAATTATGCCCGTCCATACCATGATTCCACGATCTTTGTATCGATGCCTTTCACGGATCTTTGCAGCCTTATTGCGTGTGATTTTCTCCCTCCATATGGTAACATGTCTGTAGTAACTCTCTCGACAAAATCGGGATTCATCGGTAAAGAGAACTTGACTCCAGTCCGTGGTACTCTAGTGACGATGATCTCTACACCACTTTAACCGGGCACATTTCGCTACCGGAGTTGGTGGAACACAAATCATGTGTTTCCTTGCATGCAGATTGTCACTCACAGTAAACCAGGATAGTCGAGTTCTTGTTGCTGCAGCAAACTCCCTGCAATCTGAACTGAAGTCAATTGCCTATTTCTTTTAGCAATCGTTGGCAAATTACAGTCCTGATGACTGTGGACATTATACCAGTGTCTTTAATCCGTTTCCAGATTCTTGACATGGCGCTTTTGGCTATTTTTAAGTCTTTACAGACCCCTAAGAGTGTCTGTCCTGCTTCCATTCTCCCTATCGCACGCAATTTCTCAAAATCGGTCAAATGTCTTCTGGACGACATATTCCACCTACCAGACGCGAAAGTTTTACCTAATTACACGTACAATCCTTAAAATTAGACTTCAAATTACCCACGTGCGCTCCTTTTCACACGTGAACCGAAAGAACGGGCTGAGGCTAAATTTGCATATATTTCTGTAACGAATGTTAATCCCATTCGACTACGTCATAATGTTGACATTGAGTTACCTTTCTGGAAGTTCTCTTAATAGAATTAACATAAAGCACCTTTTTATGGTTGTTCCTTTAATTTTTCTCGCCAGTGTATTTTGAAAGTGCTAACAAATAACCAGTCCAAAAATAAAGTTACTTTTATTAATTGCAAGTAGCAGATTTAAAGTAATTGTTAATATTGTCCGTTATAAAGTGAACAAAGACAAGGGTCACGAAACTCAACCAATGTAGCGTTATTGCGTTCGTATAAACTCGTTCTTTCCAGTAAGTGTCGACAACAGAACCCCATCGAAGTCCAAGATAAAGAAGTGTTACGTTTAATCTAGTTACAGTAAATTTGTGTAAACGGAATAGCAGGTATACTTGCATAGTTATCCTTCGGTCTCGGGACATTAAAATGTTTTTGTTTATGAGAGGATTCCGTGTTTTCAGAAAACCTGCCAAGAAGGATTCACAATTGGAACAAGTTTCATTTCAGATAGGTTTCAAACGTTAGCAAGCACAAATATATAGTGTTGTTTTCGTCGAACCTTGAATTGTTTTTCTTTGAGATGGGTCATCTTCACAGATTTTCCTGTAATAGATTTATGCTCTTCAGAGGTGGTGTTATAGCAGCGGTTTCCAACCTGGGGTAGCATACCCCTGGGGGTACGTGGCGGGTCTGTTGGGGGTATGTGAAAATAATATCGGTAATGGCGGAAGTCACAAAAATGTTAGGAATATCAATGTAATTTGCATCGATTTATTATATGGTTGTGATAAGAAGATTACTAATGAAAAAAAAGCATGTTTACGTAAGCTCCTTGAGTGGAGGGGGAAGGGGGGCGTGTTTATGAGAAATGGGGGTACTCCGAAATGAAAAACCTAACAAAGGGGTACGTGAAAGGAAAAAGTTTGGGAAGTGAGTACGTTTTAGCAGTTTTAAGTGATACTGTGAAAACGGGAAGTATTTATAACGGAAACCTGCCTAAAACGGAAAAGTTCATAGTCCGAAAAAAGACATACCATTGAATTATACCTTCTAAGACGAATACCTCTCTAAAGCGGAATTTTTTATAGATCCTTTGTGATTCTGTTTTAGCAGTTTTTACTGTTGTATTTGTATCCATGATTCAGTAAACCAGGTCTACTGTCCGGACCCACTGGACCCACCATTTTGGAGAAAGTCTCTTTGAAATGTAAACAATTTACTCCATAGCTTCTTTTCTACTTACTTGTTTTCGCTTTTTAAAGTCACCATCATTGTCTTGATCTTCAGATGCTTATCTTTAATACCATAATATATATTAGTCATATTACATTAGGTAAACTTAAAAATAAAGTCAACATTTAATAACCTAATTAAGGGGGTCCGGATCTCATTTTAAAATAACTTTTATTTATTCAGTTAAAATTTTGAAATTTTTTTATGGTTAACCATATAATTTGTAAACAAAATCACATGATAAAACTTCTCATATTTTTTTTATGTAAAATTTAAAATTTATTAAAAAAAGTAGGGTAATTAAAAATCGTTATGACTTGAAATATTATTTGTAGAATTTAAATTTTTTTTTCATTCAAATAAACAGAAATATATAAGTTTTAACTTAAATTCAACATTTTTAAAAATATTAATAAAAAAAATATTTAAAGTATTAAAAAAAAAAAAAAAAAAAAGATGTAACTTAAAAAAAATCAAATTTTCAAAAGTAAAAATTTTTTTTTAAAGTTTGCTGAATTAAAATTAAAGTAAAACAATTGAAAAAGACATGTTCTAAGTTTGAACCATTTAGCTTTAACGGTTCTTGACTTATAACAATTTAAACTCGAGAAATGGTGAAAAACCCCATCATGCAGAAAAACGCATTTTCACAAGTCGTTTTCATGACAACCATTGCTTGAAAGCTAGATTTTGAAACGAACATAATTAATATTTTCTGTTCTCATTAACACAGAAACATGATTTAACCGTCATTTTTAGTGAAAAAACCAGACTGTTGTAATGCAATAAATGTTTTTTCGAAACTTTCACGATTTTTGTGTACCGGACTCCCTTAACTGGAATTAATAATAAAGAAATAATCAAAAGAAACTTTTTTGTTGCAGATAATTGTACTTTAGTTGTTCAAGAAGCATTAATTAAATAACTAAGTAAGCCACAATATGGCAGCTTTAAGAAACTGAAAAGTAATTTTCATTAAAATTAAACGACTGGATACTAAACAGTTTTCTTAATTCTTTTTTTCTTTTTTTTTTTTTTTTTTTTTTTTACATCAACAAATATCAGTAAATGACTAAGAATCTAATGACTTTTGCAAAATATTAATAAAAACTTTGTACGTGAATCCACAGTACGGTATAGCATTTAAATAAAAAGTCGGAAATTGTACATCAAACGTGGGAAATGAGGTGCGTTCGTACTATAACTAATTTTATAAATATTCAGATCTTGGTGCAATAGCTGTTGCACTCTTATGCAAAAATGGATGAATAAAACATTTATTACGATTTATATTACATTCAGTAATGCGGAAATAATATGACCCCGTCTTAAATAGGACATAATCACCATGGCAACTTAGAATTATTACCTATCACGGGATATCATTGAATTAAATACGTATGATGGGATTTAATAGAACAATCAACATAGCAATCTAGAATTATTACCTATCATGGGATATCATTGAATTAATTACGTATGGTGGGATTTAATACAACAATCACCATGACAGCTTAGAATCATTACCTATCATGGGATAACATTGAATTAATTACGTATGATAGGATTTAATAGAATGAAGAAATTTTTTATTAATATCTTTTTGAGTTTTGGTTTCATTTTCGTAAAATTTGAAATGACACGACAAAATTCTACAACGAATATATATATATTAAATTTCAAGAGTGATAGAGTGCTGTTTTTGCGCTGTTATATGCCGACAGACAGACGGACGGACCAGGCGACGACTATAGGTGCTCTTATTTATACAATTACGACTGCACCTAAAAAAAAAAAAAAAAAAAAAAAAAAAACCTAAGAGCATTTAATTACAGTACTGGATATTAATTTGTTTGCTTGATATGTAATTTAAAACAAATCCGAATAAAATGTTATTCTTTCTTGAATTGAAATTAAGTTACACGTAGGTTTTTTTTTTTTTAAATTATATATGTTGCCAAAGTTCTCCTCTTCACGACTGCAGGTGCCATTTAGGGTTATTCCGAACAATAAAGCAACAAGTCGGAAATTTTAGGTCAAACGTGGCAAATGAGGTGCGTTCGTACTATAACTTATTTTATAAATATGCAGATCTTGTTACAATAGTTGTTGCACTCCATATGCAAAAATACATGAATACAATATTTATTACGATTCGATATATTGAATTCAGTAGTACGGAAATAATAGGACTCCATCTTAAATAGGACCATCTTAATCACCATGGCAACCTAGAATCATTACCTATCATGGGATATCATTCAATTATGTATGATAGAATTTAAGGGGGTAAGATAACATTAAACCTTCAAAGTTTTCGAATTTTTTTAATAGATATTTTGATTTCGTAATCATTTCTGAACAATATGCAAAATACCGCATTAAAAAATTCCCATTAGTTTACTAATTATAGCACTTTTATTAAGACTGCATATTGAGACTACGTATGGTAATTAAACTTTGCGTCGCGTTTATTCAGAACGATGAATTTTGATACTGCGCGTACTGTTACTAAAAAACCATGCATGGAACAATGAAAAGAAAATTTGACCACATGTTCATTATTCTATTATTATCTACAACTTAAAACCAGAGAAAGGTAAGTTTGTTTTTTTTGTTTTTTTTTACTTTGAAAATATTTTTTAAAAATTGAAAATTTTTAATTTTTTTAATTATTAAGTTATTTTTTTAATTTAGCCAATATTTTTTACAAATATTCTGGTTTTAGTATAAAGGTAACAATATTATGTATTTATTATCACCAAAATTTCCTCTTTATATGAATATTTTAAGATTTTATCATGCGCGCAAAACGTGTTATGTTTTTTTTTTCTCTTATTTTCATATATATATTTATACTTATCATTTCAATATTTATTTATGAATTTAAAAGTACATATATTTTTTCAATTCCTACTATTAGCTCACACTCTCCCTATATTTATTTATATATTTATATATTTATCTTGTACAAATTTTCAATCGTTAATAAAATACTCATTACTCATCCTATCAGGTTGAAATAAATTTTTTTAAACTTGTACTGGATGACAATTGATGTTAATAAAGTTTTTTCAAATATTAATTAATTAATTAAATTTTAATTAATTAATTTTAGTTTTGCATGGGAAACAAAATGGCCGCCATTGGTTATTGAATTTCAATGAAAGTATTTTCAATAAGGGTTACCATATGGGGGGGACCCTGTTCTGTCGCCAAATACCGCCAGGTTTGTCGCCAACTTGGCGATATATCGCCAAATTTGGAGGCCAAAATGAGTCGCCAAAAGTGACGCCAACTTGGCGATATCTGTAATATTTCGCCAAATTCCCATAGAGTTCCATTGTAAAACTACTTGCTTATAGAAAATCAACAAATTGAGATATTTTAATGCAACAAAAACTCATATTAGCTTGATTATATTAAATTTTTCTTTGATGGCCTAAGTAGGAATTGACTTTAAAAACAAAATTTTTATATTACTTGTTAAATATAAATTTAAATATGAGCTTTATATTTAAATGAAGTTTGATCTTTATTTTTGACTTATTACACAAGTTTTAAATCGTGGAACATAGTGATATTTTTAGTTTTTTGACATGTTCAAAGGTACCTACCACCTTAATAGAATGAAGAAAACTGTTATTAATATCTTTTTGAGTTTTGATTCGATTTTCATAAAATTTGGAGACTCGACAAAATTCTGCAACGATTATATATGTTAAATTTCAAACCATTCGGTTAGGGTGGTTTTTGCGCTGTTATATGCTGACAGACAGACGCCGACATAGGTGCTACGTATTTATATAATTACGAACGCATTTAAAAAGAAAAAAAATAAGAGCATTTATTTACAGTACTGAATATTTGTTTGCTTGATGTGTAATTTAAAGCGAAGACGAATAAAATGTTATCCTTTCTTAAATTGAAATGAAATCACAGGTAGGGTTTTCTTCAAAATGTATATGTTGTCAGAGTTCTAACCTTTCACGATTTAAACATGTATTTAGCTGCAGGCGTTTCAAAAGATTCAATTAATTTCTTTTTGTCCGTTAGTCATCACCAGAGATTTCTACATTCGATTTTAAAATGTTTCAGGGTCACCATCTAATAACTACAGCCATCATTTGTGCAGTAAAAATGCGTTCGAATCAGTGGTGTAGTCGTAAAAAAAGCAGAGAGCATACGCTCTAAGCAGAGGTTATACGCTAAAAGCAGAGGGTATACCCTACAGTGTATATACTATAGCTTTTTTGAGAAACAGAGGGTATACGGTGTTCCTTAAAAAAATCCAGAAGGTATACGGCGTATACCACCGTATACCCTCCACTACATCCCTGGTTCGAATGAACAAAAAAGCTTATTAGCATGATTTGCCTATAACTAATATCAGTGATTGATTGTTTTATTTCCCTTGCCTCTTCACTACTGCGTGTACGGTTTAGGGTTATTCCAAATAATAAAGAAAAAATATATATAATCGCCAATCACAGTAGTACAGCAGTACTAATGTAATATAAAATATCATTCTTATATAGTTTTCACTCTCAAAGATATCCAACAGCTAATTTCTAAGCCGTTAGTCATAGACACGTAAGTCTAATTACAAAAGTGTTTTAAATGAGGTAAAAAAAAAAATATTTTAAAAGTCGTTTTGACCAATAAAAACATTTCTTAAAAAGTTCGAAATTAAAATTTTTATACGGTTCCCTTTTCTTATAAGCGAGGTTTAGTAAAAATTTCCCATTACACTAACATGTAAGACAAAAAAAAAAGATCCATTCATATTACAATAAAATTGACCGAGTTATGAAACTTTGAATTGCATTACTTATGCCAATTTTCTGCATCTGAACTTAGATGAGTTGGGCCATGCTTTGAGGGGTAGTACGTAAAGTGTTTAAAATATTAGAAGGATTTTTTTGCGTGTACATTTCTGCATTGCAGCCGAAGGGAGTCACTCCGAGAAATTGATATTTTTAGTACAAGTTGTATATTTCTCTTTAATATGTCAAAATGAACATAGATTTCAAATTTATATGGTAATGTTAATTTTACTCTCAACTATTTTTTTTTCTTTTATCTGACAATTATTTATATTTCTGGTAAATTTGCGAATGATACCTATTTCGCAGCAAAAAAATGTGTTTCAACTTTAAACATCTATTACCGGGTCAGTTTTAATTGTAGCAAAATTGGACTTTTTTTGTTTTGCTTCTTAGTGTAATAGGATATTCTTAATAAATATAAATTGTAGAACCAGGGTGACCGTATAAAAATTTTAATTTTGTCTTTTTTTTTTTCTTTTAATGTTTTTATTAATCCAAACCGCTTTTTAAATACTTCTTTACCTCATTTAAAGCACTTTTGTAATTGGAACTATATGTCTATGCCTAACGATTTCGGAATTAGCCATTGGACACCGTTGAGAATGGACACCCTGTATAATTAATTAGTCTGAAGCAACACAGATTAATAATATTACGGAAAGATATTTGTGAAAATTCTATTTAATTTTTATTTTTAAATGAATATTAATCGTATTGAAATTTATGGCAATATAATTTATTAAAGGTACATAAATTTTTAGCTCGGATCAGTAATCTTGTTGCATGGTTATCGGCAAAGAATTAATTTGGCGAGATTTATTGTTAAATTATTAGGAAACCTTCAACCAGAAAATACTTAATAATCCCATGTTAATATAAAAATCTAATTTAAATTAATATTCATGAAATAAGGTTTTCTATTTAACCCTTTATGTACTGAGTTATGAATTCATGAAAATTTTATCTTCTAAAGCACTTTTCGTGAATTGTTTAAACTACATTAGAAGATCTATATAATCATTTAATAAATTTTAGAAAGATTGAAGGATTTAGAAGAATTAATTAAAATTAAATTTATAGGTATTTCGTGCAATATTTATAACCCCACTCAAATCTTTTTTTTTAAATATTTTTTTTAGTGTTTTGTAGAATTAAAAAATGTAAAAATATAATGTTATTACAATACAAATATAGAAATACTTCGGAATTGAAAAAATAGCCCCCCCCCCCCCCCCCACTAACGCCAAGAAAGCTGAAAAGATGCAAAGGCAAAAGAAATCATCTTTTTAAAAATATTTTTGTTTTGTGTAACCTATAATGCTTTTTGAACAAGATAAAGTAATGTATCTATAACTCATTCTAAACTGTATTACAACTAATAAATGTTTTAAATGAATTTTATAGCAAGGTATTTTATGGTACTTGTAAGTACCGTCAGCAGATAAAGGGTTGAGGTAATAAAGGGAAAACCAGTGATTTTTTTCGACTTAAATACGAATTCAGCTGCAGGTGCTTCGAAGATTCAGTTCATCTATTTGTGTAAGTTCGTCATCACCAGAGGTTTCTCCACTCGATTTTTAAATTGTGTCGGGGTCACCATCCATTAACCAAAGTCGTTATTTGCTTATTAAAAATGGATGCTAACGTGAAAAAAAAAAGCTGTTTCAACTGCAATTAATATCAGTGATTGATTCTGGTCTTTCTTAGCATCTTCACGACTGCATTTAGGGTTATTTCAAACAATAAAACAAAAATCTCAAAATGCTAATCTCAGTAGTAAAAGCTTTGAACTTTAACGTTCAATGTAATTTGGAAATCTTTCTAGTATTTATATTAGCCTGTGATGACACAGACTAATATGATTAAAAAAAGATTTTTGTGAAAAATTTGGGTAATTTTTATTTTTAAAAGAATAAAAATCACACCGAAAGTGCTTGAGTTATAAATTGTAATATGACATAAATTTATAGTTCGTGCTCATCTGGAATTTTTATTGGAAGATTATCGACAAAGACTTAATTTCAGGATAATTATAATAAAATTGTTAGGTACTCTTGAACTTGAAATCTCTAACTCTAAAAAATCTAATTAAAATGAATATTTAAAAGAATGTTTTATTACGAAAAGAAAAGGAAATGAATAATTGATTTTCTTTCAGTTTTGTACGTATGCACACTGTACTGTACAGTTCCTTTCAAAAAAAAAAAAAAAAAAAAGCTGCTAAAGGGCTTAAATTAAAATATTGTATACAGTAATCCTTTAACATTCGCGAAGGTTAGATTCGCGGAAATCTCCGCGAATGTTGAGACTATCTTCTCGTGCATAAAAGAGGGTTAGGTTTTAAGATTTTGTTTTAATAGAAAAAGAGAAATTGAAACGTAAAAATGTATTTATTAAGCATTAAAAAGTGCATGCTGTAAATAAATTTGAATTATTATAAACATATCGCACAAAGTTTACTTGATAGTTGATGGCTGAAAATAATTATTGATATACGATTGTTTGGAAAAACAGATCTTTTGTTTATGAATTTCCATATAAAGAAAAGTTGCGGTCTCGATTTCCCTTTTAAATTTAAGACTCCTCAGCTCGTCCCTGACTTCGCTCCTCACCGGTTAAGGATAGCATTCTACTGCTTTCCGAACAAGTTGTTGGAAGTTTAAAATTTCCAATACAATTTTTGCATAAAAATTTTCACTTGCAATAAAAATTTTGAATTTTAGTAAATTTAAGTCAAGATCAAGTAAGGATCAAGGAATGTTTCGTGTTTCTCGGAATTACTGAACTATATTTTGCCTAAATACGGGGGGTTGAAGTTCTCGGAACTTAGGCTATATAGTACAATGCAGATGTCCAGTGTCAAATAGTTTATGGAATTGGTAAAACAAAGCGAGTTTATTTTGTAAAAAAGTATACTAACCCTTTAAGACCCGATGAGCAGTATCCCTTGTACTTGTAAACAAAGTTATTTAAGCCGGCTGAAAGTAAAACATGTACTACAACCATATCTGTTGATAAAAAAAATGATACTTTACTCTTTCTGCAAACCAGAACAATCGTTCAATTCGGGGTTTTTATTACATAAGACTCTAAAGCAAAAATTTAAATGAATGTCTAATCCTCACGATCGTGCGGGCTGGGTCTTAAAGGGTTATAAAACAAAATTGGCGGATAACCAAGTTAAATGTTCGCGAATGTTGAAATGTTCTTCAATTTTTATTTCGCGAATAATCAAAACTCGCGAATGTTAAGGGATTACTGTATTTCAAACAAAAATGAATAACATTTTATCGTTTTTTGAATCGAAATTAAATGACTGCTTAGGATCTTTTAAAATTACATATTGTTGGAGAGTTCTAGTTTTTAACTGTTTAAACTTGAATTCAGCTGCAGGTGTTTCGTAGATTCAGTTCATCTATTTGTGTAAATTCGTCATTACCAGCGGTTTCCCCACTCGATTTTTAAATTGTGTCGGGGTCATCATCTGGTAACCAAAGTCGTTATTTGCTTATAAAAAATGGATGCGAATGTGGGGGGGGGGGGGGGGTAAGCTGTTTATGAGGTAATTAATATCAGTGATTGATTCTGGTATTTCCCTTGCATCTTCACGACTGCATTTAGAGATATTTCAAGCAATAAAACAAAAATCTCAAAATGCTAATCGCAGTAGTAAAAGCTGTTGACTTTAACGTTCAATGTAATGTGAAAAACTTTCTAGTATTTATATTAGTCTGTCTCATCACACATTAATACGAATAAAAAAGTAGATTTTTGTAAAAATATGTGTAATTTTTACTTAAAAAAAAACACACCGAAAATTCCGGGGTTGTAAATTGCAATAGGACATAAATTTATAGTTCGTGCTCATCTGAAATTTTTATTGTAAGGTTATCGACAATTTCAGGATAATTATAATGAAATTTTTAGGTACTCTTGAACTTGAAATCTCTAACGAATTAAATATTAATTAAAAAATCTAATTTAAATTAATATTTAAGCGAAGGTTTTCTTAAGAAAAAAAAAAAAAAAGGAAAAGAATCATGGGTTTTTCTCTCGGTTTTGTACGTACGTACAGTCCCAGTCAAAAAAGAAAAAAATAAAACTTCTGAAGGAATTAAATTATAATACTGGATATTTCAAACAGAAATGAATGAAATATAATAGTTTTCTAAATTGAAATTAACACTTTGAGTGCCACGGTGACTGTACCTGAAAAATTTACAATGTTTGAAGTAATTTTTAAGAAAGTATAATCCTGTAATAAATAAAAGGTAAGTAAATTTTAAATAAAGTTTCAGTAATTACTTAAAGCAATATATATAGATATATTTAATTTTATATCATATTTTAGACTGTAAGTCATCGGTGAATGACGCGTTCTAAACGGAAAGTTCAGTGTCAGTCACCGGTAACTCACGTGGCGCTTAACGTGTTAAATGACTGCTTAGGATCTTTTAAAATTATATATTGTTGGAGAGCTCTAGTTTTGACTTGAATCTGTTTAGACTTGAATTTAGCTGCAGATGTTTCGGAGATTCGATTTATATCTTTGTGTGCATTCGTCATTACCAGGGGTTTCTCCACTCGATTTTAAATTGTGTCGGAGTCAACATCCAGTAAGCAAAATCATCATTTGCTCATTAAAAATGGATGAGAATGAAAAAAAAAAGTTGTTTATTAGCATTATTTAGCTACAATTAATATCAGCAACTGATTCTGGTATTTCTCTAGCACATTTATGACTGCATTTAGGGCTATTTCAAGCAATAAAACAAATCGCAGTAGTAAAAGCTGTTGGCTTTAACATTAAATCTAATGCAAAAAACCTTCCTCGTATTTATATTAGTCAGAGTAATATCAACATCACAGACTAACACGAATTAAAAAAGATTTTTGTGAAAAATCTGGGTAATTTTTATAAAAAAAAAAAAAAAAAAAAAAAAAAATTCACACCGAAAGTTCTTGGGTTATAAATTGTAATAGGACAAAGATTTATAGTTCGTCTTCTAATGGAATTTTTATTGGGAGGTTATAGACAAAAACTCAACCCTTTGTATCAACGTATTGCATATCTGTAAGATACCCAAAAGTCAAAGTTATTCATACAGTGGGCTTATAAAGACAATTTTATTTATTACTCCTATCTTCCAATACAGCAGTTAATCTAAATTGTTCATGGAATTCTCAACATGCGCCAATAGTGAGTTATTTTTTCATACCAAAGTTTTATTTGTGATTTGAGCAATCTCACACGTTATTTCTAAAACGAACTTCGTAAATTTCGTTAAATAAAAAAGGCTGTAGATGTCCAAAAATAGATATTTACAATGATAATTTTATATTAGAAAATTGGCAACAGTTGTGTGAAATATGTCAAAAATGAATGAGAAAAACAATCGATGTTTATGATGCATCAAAAACTGTACCAAATTAGGAAGCATTTTCTATCACTGTCATGCCCCATAATTATCTTTGACATGGCGTTACGTGTGGGTCTAATCTTTTATTTGCAAATGAAGAAGTAATTTTTTGTTTATTCCAATTGAAAAAAGTAACTTTTACTCAGTAATTTTTTACTTTTATGTTTTAAATATTTTTAATCCTTTTTTTAATCTTAGAATGATGTATTCTACACTGTAAAAAAAAAAATTCTGATTTTACAGCAAAAGGTGCTGGCACCCCGGCTGCCAGCATAGTGCTGTAAAATTTACAAGTTGCTGCTTTTAAGAGTGCTGTAAAATTTACTGCACTTTGCTGTATATTTTACAAGTTGTTGTCTTTAGGAGTGCTGTAAAATTTACTGCACTTTGCTGTATATTTTACAAGTTGTTGTCTTTAAGAGTGCTGTAAAATTTACCGCACTTTGCTGTAAATTTTACCAGATGTTGCTTTTAATAGTGCTGTAAAATTCATAGCACTGTGCTGTGAATTTTACAAGACGCTACTTTGTACGCTGTAAAATTCGCTGTAAAATTCACAGCAATCTGCTGTGAACTTTACAAGATGACACTTTCAATAGTCCGGTAAAATTCACAGCAAAATGCTGTGAACTTTACAAGATGACACTTTCAATAGTGCGGTAAAATTCACAGCAAAATGCTGTGAATTTTACAAGGTGTTATTTTTAACAGGGCTGTAAAGTTTACTGCACTTTGTTGTGAATTTTACATGGTGTCATTTTCACTAGTGCTGCATAATTCACTGCACTTGTGAATTTTACATGGTGTCATTTTCACTAGTGCTGCATAATTCACTGCACTTGTGAATTTTACGGAATGGTATTCTTAAGAATGCTGTAAATTTCACTGAACTGTTATGAATTTTACAGGATGTCGTTTTTACAACTCTTCAAAATCGACAGCACATTGCTAAGAAATTTACAAGATGTTTTTGAAATAGTACTGTAAAATTCGTAGCAATCTGCAGATCAGTTTCTTTGAAAAAGCGATGTTAAGCCATACAAAAAATGTAACTGAAAACATTGACAAATAACTTTACTTATGTTTGGATTGCAGTGATTACCACATTTCCTTACATAATGAGTTGTAATTGCCTGTTAATGTTTTGAATAATGGTTTAAAAATTAAAGAAATATTTCAGCTTAATTCGACAAAGTTTTGGTAACCTGAAAATATCTGTAAAGTTTGGCACCATTGATATCTTTTGTAAACTAAATTTTTTAGTGTTTTGGACCTAGCATGTGAGTAAATGTTTTCCAAATCAGAGTTGTTGAGTCATAAAGTGTTAATTTCAAGATAACCATAACGATATTATTAGGAACTCTGGAAATTGAAAATGTTAATTAAATATTAACGAAAAAAATCTAATTTAAATTAATATTTAAGGCATACGGTTTTCTTTAGGAAAGAAAAGGAAATTAATCATTGATTTTTCTTCCATTTTTCTACGTATGTACAATTTAGGTAAAAAAAAAATAATAATTCTGAAGAGCAGGGACCCGGAGCTGGAGCTGGAGCCCGGAGCCGGAGCGCTCCGGAGCTGTGTTTTCCCTGGAGCTGGAGCCGGAGCTGGAGCTCTAAATTTTCCCCAGCTCTAGGGCTCCTTTAGTTTTTAATATTCTTTTAAATCTTTTTTTTTCAGTCTTTTAAATTTCTAGGCTTAAAATATTTTAATTACATCATTATTCAGTATTTTAATTATATCCTTTTTTAGGTTTTTATTATTATTAGAGAAGGAAACCTTCTCAAAACATGGTAACACTACTTTACTTCTACTTTCTACTTGAACTAAGTGACAACACTATTTGAAAACAAATATGGCCGCCTGTTGTTTACATGTGTAGTTGTACAATTTTGGCTGTTTGAAAAGTGTAGAAAAAATTTAAGATTTTTGTGTTTAAAATTCCACCAAACTTTCTATTTTCAAAGCAAAAGCTAAAAGATGTCATATTTTCTGAACAAGCATTTCAAGTTTGATGAGAAGAAAAATGCATTTTGTCAGATCTTTAATGAAGGTAGAAAGTATTTTTGAGCAAAAAATTAAACGTGTAAATTAAAATCTGCAACTCAAAAGCGCGAAGTCGGAGCCGAGTTGGAGCCGGAGCCGGAGCTGGAGCCACAGTATTTTCTCTAGGAGCGGAGCTGGAGCTGGAGCATCAAAAATTGTTCGCCTCCGGGTCACTGCTGAAGAGATTAAATTAAAAACTGGATATTTTAAAAATAAATGGATGAAATTAATAGGTTAGACACTCCGGAACTTGAAAATGCTAATTAAATATTAATGAAAAAAATCTAATTTAAATTCATATTTAAGGCATACGGTTTTCTTTAGAAGAGAAAAGAAAATTAATCATTGATTTTTCTTCCATTTTTGTACGTATGTACAATTTAGGTAAAAAAAAAAAAACTTTCTGAAGAGATTAAATTAAAAACTGGATATTTTAAAAATAAATGGATGAAATTAATAGGCTAGACACTCCGGAACTTGAAAATGATAAGTAATTAAATATTAATGAAAAAAATCTAATTTAAAGAAATATTTAAGACATAAGGTTTTCTTTAGTAAAGAAAAGGAAAATGGTCATTGATTTTTCTTCCATTTTTGAAAGTATGTCGAGTTTCGATTTAAAGAAAAAAAAACTTTCTGAAGAGATGAAATTAAAATACTGGATGTTTTAAACATAAATGAATGAAATTATTAGGCACTCTGGAACTTGAAAATGCTAACTAATTAAATACATATTAATGAAAAAAATGTAATTTAAATTAATATATAAGATATAAAGTTTTCTTAAGAAAAGAATAGGAAAATAATATTGGTTTATTTTCTTCCATTTTTGTACGTATCTACAATTTAGGTAAAAAAAAAAAACTGAAGATATTAAATTAAAATTTGCATATTTTAAACATAAATAAAATTATAGGGCACTATGGAACTTGAAAATGCTATAACTAATTAAATATTAATGAAAAAAAATCTAATTTAAATGAATATTTATGACATAAGGACTATGAACTTAAGAAAAGAATAGGAAAATAATCATTGATTTTTCTATTTTAGGTTTAAATTAGATATTAAATTAAAAACTAGATGTTTCAAACATAAATGAATGACATTTAATCTTTTAAAAAAAATTAAATACTGCTTGGGACCTTTATAAATTATATATTTTTGGAGAGCTCTACTTTTCAACAGTTTAAACGGGAATTCAACTGCTGGTAATTTTTTAAAGATTCACTTTACATCTTTGTGTACATTATTCATTAACAGAGGTTTCTCCACTCGATTTTAAATCGTGTCGGGGTCACCATCCACTAATCAATGTCATCACTTGCTCATTAAACATGGATGAGAATGAAAAAAGGGTTATTAGCATAATCTGGCTACAATTAATATCAGCAATTGATTTTGGTATTTCCCTAGCATCTTCACGACTACCTGCGCCATTTAGGGTTATTCCAAGCAATAAAATAAAAATTCAAAACAGTCAATCACAGTAGTGGAACAAACTGGTTTTTAACGTTTAATGTGAAATGAAAAATCTTTATTATATAATTGAGCCATACTTACTCTCTCTCGCTTTCTTTCTCTTTTTTCCCGCAAACAAAAAGAAAAGAAGCAAAAACATATGTTTGCTAAGTTAGATGGGCCACAACATATAATAATCTAAAAAAGACAGTAATATAATCACAAGGCTAATTAAAATTGCACGTTCACAAAAGTAGCATAACAAAGCAATATAACAAAATTAATGTAATCAGTATTAGCTATGTAATAAATATGAACCGTAATATAATAATACAGAATTTGCAAGATCTAAAGATTTTTAAAAAGTTCAATTACTTTAAGAAATCGGAGTTTTTTCTCAAAATATTTTCTCTTTTTAAATGTGAAAATACATCGTGTAAATTTAGTAATCAATTTTAAACAGTATTCGATTAATGTTTACATATATATAGATAAACATCTTCCGTGTAACTAATGATTCCATTATGCTTTTTTATTTTCAGAAATCCCAGAAATCAATACGATTTAAGGGTATATTCGAAAAAATATTTTTCCCACCCTCAACAGCTCGAAATTTTCTGAGGCATTTTCAGACTTATTTTTAAAAGTAAAAACATGAAACTTGCTGAGGTGATTTTTGAAGAGATGTATAAGATTTCATTTTTCGCCCAATTAATTAGAATTAGATTTTTAAACAATTATTTTCCCAGTATGACCATTTTTTTCATTCCCAGATCTCCCGCTTCGGAAAATTCGGTTCAAAACGTCAACTTTTACAGCATTTTTTACAATATTTTCTGCATTTATTAAAAAATCGAGAAGTACGGCATATTACGTAGTTTCTAAATAAGAGAATTTCCCAGTTTGATGCATTTGAGAGCAAAAATGAATTAAAAAATGAATCAGGAAATAAGCAGTTTTAATTCGAATACACCCTTAAAGAAGCATTTATAAAAAACAATCTTTCTTTTGCTGTCACTGATTTTCGGAAATGTTCCTCAGTAGTTTTTATCGTGTATTAATCATACGAAAAACCCATATTATGATTTGTGAAAACTGCTAGGACTAAAACTACTAGGAAACGTTTCCGAAAATCAGTGACAGCAAAATAAACTTCATTTTTATCAACTAGGGGGCTCTTCCCCTTACGACCTACGCTCACCAAACCCCTTTTAGACACTGCAGACTCTTGCTGTTAAGACATTTAATGGCTGTTTTTGGGTTTGATTAAATAAGATCAGTTAAACATTTGAAAAGAAGCTAATATAAAATGAACTAATTAAACAGCATGTTTGCATGCCAATATTTTTTAACAACGCTATAAGAAAAGTGTTTTAAATAAGACATTTTAAGCGTATCTTGTTACTGGCAACAACAGTAAAATAGATAATCTCGAAATACGATATAAATGTCTCGTGTAAATAATTTTTTTTTTAATTTAAACTGCTTGGCAATATAGCTATTTGGCCAGTTTAAATATTACATAATTTCCCCCATTTACTGCTTTTAACGATATTAATGAATTTATTATTTTAATGTTTCCTTTCTTTTTTAATATTCACGCGTAAATACAATTTTTATGACGTAATTTTCAATATTTTCCTGCTTTTAACACGTAATCATTTAGTTCTAATTTTAAAGATTTTTTTTTTCCTTTTTAATAGTCACGTCTAAATATTTTTTTTAATTTAAAGGACATATTATTCTTTGCGCTGTTTTTACAATTGGCAACACTTTAAAATAATATCTTTTTCTAAAATATGAAAAAGATATCTCTTGGAATGCGGAAAATTTGAATAAACGGTCAAGTGCGAGTATTACTCGCGTTCAGAGGGTTCCGTACAATAATATGTGAATTAGTAAGTGTATTATTAAAAAAAAACCGTTGCTAAAAGAATGCTAAGACTTTGTAAAAACTATACAATGTACGGTTGGGGCTGTATATGCTGGAAAAGTATATAAACGGTTATACCTTGAAAGTTCAAAGAGATATAGAACCTAAATAATATCAAATAATGCTATTCTGTATAACTCTTTTTTTAATCTTATCCTTATCTGTTTAAAATGAAATTAATTCGGTGCTGACAATAAAAGTAGCGCCTATTTAAACTTCATTTGGCATTTCATAATCCTAAATTCAGCGTAATAATTATCTTTTCTTTTTACAGTGAACGTAAAGAAAAACCCTTGTTCAAAATTTTAACTTAGCATTGTGCTAAGCGCGCTTCGTAAAGACGTCGCAAAGTTGCAACGCTGTTTTGGTCGGTGCCGCGTTTTTATACGAAGAAAATATTTTTTTTAAGTAACCTAATTAGCCCCTCTGCATTTTTTCTAAATATATTTCTGAATATTTATTAATCTGTAAATATTTGGGTCAATAGTCTTCATTACTTTCCCCAATTTGAACTTTCCACTTTCCATAGTTTACGAGTAAAAGGGTTGTGACAGACGGACAGACAGACACAGGAGTGATCTTATAATGGTTCCATTTTTACTTTTTAAGTACGGAACCCTAATAAAAAATAAACAAAAAAAACCCTCAAAAAATTAGTTGAATTTAAAAATAAATGCAGTCTGCACACCACAAGTTTGTAATGTATATCCTTAGAAAAAAATATGAAATTCCTATGTATAGTTTTTGCTCCTATAAAACTTTTTTAATGAACGATTTTGACCAATTTTAACAATTAATACCACTTGAAATAATTCTTCGATTTAAAAACGGTCTGCTTCAACGTGTTTATCAAACATTTCTGTATAATACTACCAATTTTCACATCTTTGTATGCAGTAGTTTTCTTAATATTGACAAAGAAAAGACCTCGGGTCACAAAAAATTCATTTACTGCTGCGGCACTGACAGCGTCAGTTACTTTTCGTTCTTTTCTTTTCTTTTCTTTTTCTTTTTTCTTTTTTTCTTTTTCTTTTTCTTTTTTTTTTTTTTTTTAAGAATAGAGAGATGTCTCTGTAAATCTCAAAAATATATTAGTTTCTAAAGATAAAGGACGGTTTTCGCAATCGTTAGTAACTTGAGACAGGTTATTGCATATTTTCGTTCGTGGTTATTTAACACTTGTCTTTTTTTACAGTGCCCGTAAAAAGAAATTTTAACTAAGCAAGTGACATTTAGGGGCGTTTTGAGATAATTTTAAATTAATTATGAATAATAGGGTAAAAAAAATCTTGTTATAAATTATATAAAAACAACAGTGAAGTTATAAATTGAATTTTAGCTAATTTATTATTAATAAAAAAAATTACTCGAGGTTTACTTTCCAAAAGCAATGTCAATATTTAAATTTTTAACATGAAGTTACAAGTTGCAGAACTGGCGCATTTAACCCTTTTCCGTGTATCAAAAAATTTATAAAAATAAATTAATGATTGCGTGTTTCGGGCCACACATAAAACGTCGGCGGACCGCAGGTTGAGTGTGTACGAATACTAAACGAATCGTAAAGTTAATTTGCTACTTACGCATTATGCGCGCCAGAAAGTTAGATTACCGAAAATGATTGTTAATCGCCAATGTTAAACCAAAATATACATTTGTGAAATGCATAACATCATTTATTTATTAAACACACACATCTGGGTTGTATGCGTGACATCAGGTGACCGCTTATAAGCCATCGTCGATATATAAGGACGAGATAGCCACAAGGACATTTACAATAGCAAGAGAATTACAACTGGGAGCTCCACAAAGAGCGAACTACGGAACCAGCAGGAGTCGAACCCACAGCGCATAGCACACTTACGTTCTCAAACGATTAGCGGTGCTGTGCCGGTACCACTCAGCCGCGGTGAGCCCACATAACATGATTGAAAATGATAAATAATATAAAAGCAAACTAAAACAATACATAAGAATAACTTAGTATACATTTATTAAATACATGATATTAGATTGACTGCTTTTATGAATAAATTTTCCATTCTTCCTTAATTAGATCCACAAGCAAAATTGTCGTCACACATGATTAGCAACAATACGGTATATTTTTAATGTTGACATTAAATCGTTTTGTTAAAGCGTTATAAAAGAATAAAAATAACGCACGAAATTATAAATCGATTAAATACGTAATTTGGCAGAAAACACAATAACAGAAGTTTACAGGCTTAAAGTTTCAAAATATGTCAATACTTTGCAACATAAAACCCAGCAGATATCGTCTATATTATAACAGTGAACAGTCGAAGTCATGTGACTTTCATAAACAGTTACGGACGGGACGACCGCTTCGCTTTTCTTATGGAAAAAAGCTATTTTTACTAAAAATTAGTTTATATATATATATAACTGCATAAAAGTTACATTTTTATAACGATCGTTAAAAAAATAATAACAATGTTTGAGAGATGAATTACCTTCAAATGCTTCTGCAATTGCCTTTAATATTTCTACTGCATAATACACTGGTCAAAACAATTAAAGGATATTTGAAGTTTTATATAAAATAAAGATATAAACGAAATTTTTTTGCCGAAAATAGAAGAAGAGAATCACAAATGCAAATTTTTCTGGTTTTCAAACTGTGGAGTATGCAAATTTTGAGTTCGACGTCAAAAACGTCGCTTCAGCGGCAGCGAATGAAATTTGACTTTCAACTGGATAAAAGAGAATGAAGACAAGGATGATCGGCATTCAGTGATTGCTTTGTTTCGATGAGTACGATGTCTCAGCGAAGTCATTTGACAGATTCAGAAGCTTTGAGAATTGTTGGTATTTTAGAAGGGGGCCAAACTCAAGCCGAAGTAGCGCAAGCCATTGGAGTGTTACGAAGTGTCATTTCCAGGATCTGGAACCGTTTTTTGGAGAGTGGATGTGCAGGCCGAAGACCAGGGCAAGGTCGTAGACGGGCAACAACGCCCAATGAAGATCGGTATTTAGCGTTAACAGCTCGGAGACACCGAACCATGAACGCTACTCTTCTCCGACAACACCTTCGCTCGGCTACAGGCACCACGATTTCAACTCAGACTGTCCGAAACCGGCTCCATGCTGTAGGTCTGTATGCTCGCCGACCGATGGTATGTGTTAGATTAACATCAAGGCATCGTCGCGACCGCAGGGATTGGGCAACCGAGCATGTCAACTGGAGGAGAAATGAATGGAGCAATATTCTTTTTTCTGACGAGTCCCGTTTTTCTGTGCATCCGGATAATAGGCGTATTTTCATCTGGAGGGACCGTGGCAGTAGGAATAATACTGCGTTCGTGCACGAAAGTGTCAGATTTGGCGGTGGAGTAGTGTTGGTGTATTGTGGCATCTCCATTGACGGGCGCACTGACCTCTACATCATTCGAGATGGAGCTCTGACTGGTCGCCGATATAGGGATGAGATCCTCAGACCTATTGTAGTCCCTTACGCTGCAGCAATCGGAGATAACTTCATTTTAATGGACGATAACTGCAGGCCACATCGTGCAAACCTGGTGGAGGATTTCCTTTTCGAGGAAGGAATCGTTCGAATGGAATGGCCAGCGTGTTCTCCAGACATGAATCCAATCGAGCACGTTTGGGACGCTCTAGGAAGACGAGTTTCTGGCCGCCAACAACCCCCACAAACTCTCCAAGAACTGGAAAGAGCTCTTGTGGAAGAGTGGGGCAGAATACCCCAACTCGTCATTAATAGCCTCATTGAGTCCATGCCTCAAAGGTGTTCAACGTTGCTAGCCGCCCGTGGAAACCATACCCCCTACTGAAAATGATTTTCTTTGAAGAAAACACCTTTTCTTATTCTTTTTTTCTCATATGCACAAATTGTGTTTTTTCCTTTAGTACACAAATGCGCAATAAAATGCATTTTTTTCTGCCAAACATGTGTAATTTATTCTCATATAACCTACTATGTCTGTCGACCATGTATCAATCAGCTAAACAGTTTACCAGATACAAAATCCACCTAAAACTGCAATATCCTTTAATTGTTTTGAGCAGTGTATTAACAATTATGTTTCCGTATTCGTTCGGTATTCGAACGAGATTCTATTAGAATTGTGACCGATGTACCAGACAGAGTTAAATGTTCGTATAATCGGAAAACACGAGTGGTTGAAGGTGTTACGAGGCAATTTTTCATAAGGGAGGATAAGATATTAAGATTCATATTAGTCTTGATGATAAGATACATTGTTTTTTAATATTTATTAATTGCAATAGCAATCATAATTTTTAATATTTAAAAAATAAATGATCATATTTTTCAGGGAGAGTCAAGTACCACATGAATTAACACTATAAACATAATAGCAAGAAGAAGAGAACTGAAAAACAATTTTAAAGAAATCCTTTCATTTCAGTGTCCTTGAAATTTAATTTTTGTTACCTAACAACTTCCTCTACTCAGTCCTGAGTCATCCCAAGATTTGTGTTATGCTATTACCCAGATTTTACTTTCAGAATGATTTATTTGAAAAATCTCTTTAATACATATAAGAAGAACACTTTATGAAGGGGGGAGGATGGATTTTTTTTTTGGGGGGGGGGGAGGAGAGGTTAAGAGACAGTTCCTTGTGTTTACGAAGAATATCTCTCACGCTAAATCGATGAAGATTTTCACAGAGTGTAAATCACTCAAGCAATTATTAGGAGATGTTCGCAGGAGAGCTTTATTACCGAAAAGGCACAAGAAGCAGGGGTATAGTGGAGGGTATACGTAGTATACCTTCTGGATTTTTTAAGAAGTTCTATATGCTCACTGTTTCTCACATAAAGGTATAGCGTATACTCTTACCATGAACGTTCACGACTCTAGCGTATACCCTAGGTTAATTTACGGCTATAAGACTGACAAGAAGCACGAGCTTCCCCTCTAAAATTTAACAGGTGCCCAGGGCCTGACTAATGCAGCAGCATGCGGGCAGCTGCCCCGGGATCCCCGATTTGAGAGGGCTCCTAAGAGCAGATATTTGTTTTTAGTTAAAAGAAAGCCAAATGATAAGAAAAGGCCAAAAGTGACCAAAATTCTTCTTTTTCTGAATTAAGGGGGCTCTCTTCTCCTACCCCTCTGCTTCCGCGTCCCATGTCCCCCTGAAGTTACCAGTTACATCATTCAAAAAGCTAATGATTAAAATTTTATAGTAACAACTTAGTAGTCCATTATTTTCAGCTTAAGCGTGTTAGAAAAATTTGTGAGTCTAACAGTTTTTGGCGTGAATCCACATGCTCCTCACTAATTCATTTACTATAAACGCAAACTGCGCGATGCCTCATCACAACAATAAAAGAATAATTAAAGGCCTTACCTTCTATGTATAGATATCCGTTTTTCAGCTCGCGGTTAGTCAGGGCGTCTAAGAATTATGGAGTATCCCGTATCATCATATATTCGTATATCCTTACTCCTTCAGGTCTCAGTGCATCAGGCTTAAAAAAGGAATCATGTAACAGACGGTGTATTGTGTGTGTACTACATTGACACTACTCATATTGTAGGAAAGGAAAAAAGGAGAAGTTTAATTAGAGATACTAAGAAAGAGATTACATTTTGTACGTCTTCACTTGTGTGAGGACGTTTTAAAAGTGAATATTACATATGTTTTTCCGCGCGTGTTACATCATTAAAATTGATAACCATATGGATGTATGTTCGGCACTTTGAGGTAATCAACCAATTATACATAATTGGATAATTATGAAAGTTACAAGGAAGTAAAGTCTGATAAAATAGTGTTCAGTGTAACAGTCAATTATAATGTTTATAAGTTTATAACGCGAACCAGAATAGAACATAAGTGCTTGCGAGTCTGGTTTAAAACATATCTCACATAAGGCGAAGAAAGATGAAGAGATGCAGTTTTCTCTGGATTTTACATCTGTCGACTACTAAGTGTTTCTTTTTCACTATGAACTCTAATGATGTTTTTCTGCAGTAGAAAGAGGGAGAAAATGGGTATCCAAAAAAAAAATCTTGATAAAGGGATTATATGAATATATCTTCTATCAAAGCGTTTGTCCAAACCATGGCCACTATAGCATTAAGGAAAATTAGCGTACCTCTGTAAGAGAGGGGCAACATCATATTCAAATTTAAGTTTTATCCTTAGTAAGCAAATCCTCTACCTCAATTCAAAACTTGATGATGACTGCCTGGACGTATGCGAAAACAAAAAATATTTTGGAGATAATGACAAGCTTGCTAGGAACATTGAAAGAAAGGCAAAAAAATTAATTGACTACAATTTAAAAATAAATACGTGTCATGTTGATATATTTATTTATACTGTGTTTAAAGACTTAAATACTAATAATTCTTAAAAAGTAAAATAAGTTATTTTGAATATTTTTTTCTTATAATAATAAAAAAAAATCAAATTGTTTGTTGATATTGTTTCTCTAATTTAAATACTATCTAATTGAAATGCTATCTCTAATGAATCTCTAATTGAAATGCTTATTTCTCTCCTTAATTGTTCAAAAATTTTACGTTGTTAATCATGCCTATCAATTGACTTTCTTTTTTACAAATTGGAATTTCACATATTCTGATTTAAAGTGTTTTCCATTTGTGATATTTAATTTCTTCCTTCCTGATTTCATGAAGATTTTTTTTTTAAATACGTAAATTTAATTAAAATATTATTGTAATCTCACTCATCTCTTATCTGTTGCTTTCTGTCTAAACGAATTTGTCATAATATGAAACTTTATACCAAAGTACTTTAGTGCATCATGAAGAATTCAGTAGAAACATAACTATTATTGTAATTTGTTGATATTATTATCAAATGCATGCCACCACTTGCCTTTCCATATAATGGAATTAGTCAAATGCATGTTGATTGAATACAAAGATTAAGTTAAGTAGAAAAGTATTAACACAAATAGCCAGTAATGCCTGAAAGAACTGTATTTACATTTTAATGACTCGCATTTATCCTTATATTCCTACTAGCTAAAGCGTTGCCCGAAATTTTAAGAATGTTTGTTTTGAAAGATCAATTTCAAAATAGCACATACAGTATAAAACAAACACTTAAAAAAAAAAAAAAAAAAAAAAAAAGCAATAAGACCATCGTTATTTCAATTCTTAACTAAGAATAAGCTCTAGGGACCTAAATCTTTCTGGAAATTCTAATATGCACGTATATATATGGAATAGATTTAAAAATAGCGAAAACAAATTCCAAGAACCTCAAAATGTTAAAACATACCAATATTTCCATAATCGGGATTTTGTCATATTTCAATACGTGTTTTCAAACTCATAGGACGTTATATATTCACCTGTTGACTTCCATTATATTTCCAATATGACGTAATATTCACTTTTTTTTTTAAATTCGCCAAACTTATTTATTTAATTTTCATTTTTCGCGCGGAAATCTTGCAATAGAAAAGTAATTGCTGTGGTAAGAATTTTATTGTGGATTTTTAATTATTGGCAGCTGCTATAACGAAAAATGTTTAAATTTGATATGAAATTGCTGTTAAATAAGTGGTTTTTCATTAATTAAAAATTAACTATAAATTATTTCGATTCCGGATTACCTTATTTGCCTCGGCCGTGTTTTAATACACCTATATGTAACATTTCACAGTTCTATCTTCCAATCTGTGGATTTGTATAGAATTACAGACAGGCAGACAAATTTTCCTTTTTACATATTAGATTTTTAAAAAAAAGTATATTCTATAGTTTTTTAAAGTTATTTTTCTTATGCTATCCCGTATATAGATGTGAATAGTACTTGGTACGAAATTTATGTACACATACAATAAGTATTAAGTTTAATTTTAGTCTTTTCAGCATAATTCACGAAACATTTCAAAAGATAGAAGGGGGCTCCCGGAATAATGTTTGCCCTAGGGCCCCCGAGCCCGACAGTCTAGGTCGGGCCCTGCAAAATGACTGAAAACTAGCTCCTTCTACTTTCCATTTTTTAAAACACTTTCCAATATGGTTGAAAAACTGTTTATAAATTGGGTTTGTACAGCTGTGTGGCCATCTATGAATTTTTATTACACATTTCTCCTGGTGGAGAAAAGTTCCTATATTTTACCGTTTCTCTCCCAGAGTTATTTCATTTCATTTCATTTTTTCGTCTGACTATCTGGCAGTGCTCGCATAAATATACCCAGCTCGCATAAATATACTCGGAATGTAATTTTTATATTTTAAGGTGCATGCCTGCCTTTATTCAATTCCCTTTCAATTTTCGGTCAAAAATCAGATTTTCTATATTTGATTTAATATTAAAACCTGACATTTTAGCTTTCTAAATCCGTTCGAATTTTGTTTCTATCTTGCTCTTGAGCTACGGGCATTTTAATATTAACAGTGATGGAACAGCTGCGCCAATTGCTCCAATTGCGCCAAATCGATAATGCTGCGCATTTCTGCGCCAAAACGATCATTTTTCAACAAAATTGCGCCCAACTGCGCCAATTCGATAATAATTCTTGAACCAAATCGATCATTTTCCACCCGAATTTCGCCAAATGATCGCGAAAAACACGCGATGTTTGTCAAATGATCACGGAAAAAAACGTGAATTTTAACAAAGTATCACTAATTTCGTCAAAAAACGAACAAAACGCGGTCAAAAACTTGATTTCGTTAAAAGATCGCGAATAAAACGCAAATTTCGTCAGAAGATCGCGAAAAACACGCGAATTTTGTCGGAAGATCGTGAAAAACACGCGAATTCTGTCGAAAGACCGCGAAAAACACGCGAATTCTGTCGGAAGATCGCGACAAACACGCGAATTTTGTCGGAGGATCGCGACAAACACGCGAATTTTGTCGGAGGATCGCGAATTTTGTCAAAAGATTGCGAGAAACACGTGAATTTTGTCAAAAGATTGCGAAAAACACGCGAATTTAGTCGGAAGATCGCGAAAAGCATGCGTTTTTTGTCAAAAGATCGCGAAAAACACGCAAATTTCGTCAAAAGATCGTGAAAAACACGCGAATTTCGTCAAAGGATCGCGAGAAAAACGTGACTTTTGTCAAAGGATCGCTAATTTCCTCAAAAAACGAACAAAGCACGGTCAAAAGATCGTGAAAAAACGCTAATTTATTTAAAAGATAGAGAAAAATCCCGCAAATTTCATCAAAAGGTCTCAAATTTCGTCAAAAGATCGCGAAAAACACAAGATTTTTGTCTTAAGGTCGCGAATAACACGTGAATTTCGTCAAAGGATTGCGAAAAAAACGTGAATTTTGTCAAAGGAGCGCTAACATCGTTAACAAGCGAACAAAACGCTGTCAAAAGATCGTAAAAAAACGAGATTTCGTTAAAAGAGTGCGAATAAAACGCAAATTTCGTCAAAAGATCGCGAAAAACACGCGAATTTCGTAAAAGGATCACAAAAAAAAAGTAAATTTTGCCAAAGCATAGCTAACTTCGTCAAAAAACGAGCAAAACACAGTCAAACGATCATGAAAAAACGCTACTTTCGTTAAAATGTCGCAAAAAAAAACACAAATTTCATCATAAGGTCGCAAAAACCCCGCGAATTTCGCCAAAGGATCGCGAAATACACGCGAATTTTGTCAACGGATCGCCAAAAAAACGTGAATTTTGTCAAAGGAAAGCTAATTTCGTCAAGAAACGAACAAAACGGGGTCAAAAGATTGCGAAAAAATGCGAATTTCGTTAAAAGATCGCAGAAAAAAACACAAATTTTATCAAAAGGTCGCAAAAAACCGCAAATTTCATCAAAAGGTTGTAGAAAACCACAAATTTCATCAAAAGATTTCGAAAATACGCTAATTTAGTCAAAAAATAGCGGAAAACACGATGATTTCAACAAAGGGTCCAAATAACACGCGAAAAATACGCGAATTTTGTCAAAAGATTGCAAACAATATGCAAATTTGGTCAAAAGATGATGAAAAACACGCAAAATTTGTCAAAGGGTTGCAAAAAAACACGAATTTCATCAAAGAATCGCAGGAAAAACACGAATTTCATCAAAGAATACCAAAATGACATTTTGATGCTCCAAAATAGTTATTTGCTGCTCAAATGAGCATTTTTGTTGTTCCAAAATGGCTTTTTGCTGCTCCAAAATGAGCGTTTTAGCTGCTCCAAAATGGCTTTTTGCTGCTCCAAAATGAAGACCATGCTGTTCCATCACTGTATTAATCAGTCTCAAGTTTTTGAAACTAAAATTAGCCTTCGCCACCGAAGTGACTGTAAATGTTTGCACATAAACAAAGAAAAAATTTAAAAACCATCCAAAAGAAAAAAGAATAACTGTTGTAAATAACATAGATGGTGAACTTTATAAATCAGGAGCTTTTATATATTAGATTTTTCATTTAATAGGTAAAATCTGGTTTTTAATTACATTTTCTGCTTTTTCTTAAAATGAGATTTTAACATTTTGCTTTATGGCAAAACATCAGAACTCAAACAATTATAATTGTAACGTTATGAAACTTTGCAAAAATACTCTAAAGGATTTTATTTAGGTAATGTGCCTCTATTAGGACTACAGTTAGTTATTCTTTTCATATTTTAGTTGATACAAGTTAAGAATTGTCATATATTTTCTTGATTTTTTCATGTATAAAAACGTTAACTTCTATATTTTTATTAAAAATGCAGTTATACTTATGAAAGTGCTTCAGTACCCCAAGGAAGTTTCATTAACCATAATAAAATTTACAGAATAAAAATATCTTCCTTTAAATTTGAGTTTTGATGTTTTGCAAAAGTGCCATTTTATAGCAATTTTTATTAATGTTTTGAGCCTAAAAATAAAACTATTCAAAAATATACATATTTTTACATCTTATTCACAGTTTTAAGCTATATTCTATAATATAATGCACATAAGTAGACAATTTTTCAAATACAAAAAAAAAATCCCTTCCGAAGGTAGGCAGGCACTTTAATGAGTTTTATTATGTTACTTTTATATGTTAATGAGATTCACTAACGAATGCTCGCTGTTTAAAATGAAGTGCGTAGCATTTTACAGTTCGTTTACAGGGACACAGACACGAAAAAAAATCGTTACATTATGATCTATGAGGGAAAATAATGTTTGAGGCATGAAAAAATAAAATTTCTTAATAATATTATGTTAGTGTTGGGAAGTGTTTCATAATCTATACCTGATGCATGATTTTTCTTTCTCTTACTTCTTTATGCTGTTTTTTTTCTTCTAATAGTTCCCTAATCTCATAAAACATCCGGGATACTTAAAAAGTTTTAAGCAGCAAATCCAGCTTATGCTATTCTGATGTCCTGTCCTCGTTATTAAAACCACCCATGTAACTGAATATACAACAAAAATGTATTGCTGTAACGAACATCTTATATTTAAAAATTATTAAAGCCGGCAGCACTAGCCGGCACTCCCCAATTTCCTGTCATTTCCTGCGGTTATTATTTCCTTCTAAAGTTTGTCATGAGGCACGATTCGAAAAGGTTATGTGATATGTACGCGTATTGCGTTATTATTTCCTCGCAGAGTTGTTCATGAGACGCGCGAAGGTTCAGGTGGTAAAGATGTATGCATGTCAATGTTTTCCCCGAAAGGATTTCTTCTGTCATTCCTAAATTTGTACATATGTATTATAATTGTACATAGAGTTGCTCAATGAGTCAACCTTGTATCTTTATCATCATTTATTAAAAGTTTTCTATTTAATCTTAGAGTGGAGTGTCCTTTTGAAGCCTTGAGTCCATTATTAAATTGTGTCGCTTACTTAGGGAAATTAAGCTGCTATACTACGAATAAATTTTTCAATATTTTTATGTTAGGAATGTATAAAAACAACCTGCTTAATGAAGTGTGAATTTTCCTAAACCACTCAAGGAAAAAATTTGTAGAGTTTCCGTGAAAAAATTATTTAGAAAACGTGCCTCAAAAAGATATTGGGCTCCCAATAACTCCAGAAGTTAATCAAGCCCTGGTTTAGAGGGTATGTAATTTGTATATACCGGATGTCGAAAATGGGCTGACTGTTTTTAAAATTCCGTAACTTGCAAATGGTGACAGCTTTCAAAAAAAATTCTTGCAGGAAGGTTGTGTAACACCCAAATTTTAGGCCCAAATAGCAGCGATAGTGGGAGCTACAAGCAATAGACGCTCAGTTGAGACAAAACCGAAATCACCCAGTATTCATGTGAACAAAGGAGATAAAGATATAGATTGGGTCTCATTCGCCTGTACATACTTCTCTTAAGGCCTGATTCTGACCTCAGTCTATATGAGGCTGTCGTTATACATTCCCGTATACCGAAGAAGCCGTTATTTCCACGGGAACAACATATCGGAATCATACCGACTATTCAGAATCGAGCTCCTAAGAACAAGATCGTCTTGGCGAATGAGAAGACATCATATGTTTAATCTCCCTCGTTCGCATCAATGCTGGGTGATTTCGGTTTTGTACTCGATTGAGCATCTATTGCTTGCAGCGCCATCTGTTACTTCTATTTGGAACTAAAACCAGGAATCACAGTAAAAAAACTCCTGACACATTATTTAACCCCCTGAAGAATTTTTTACATAGCTGTCACTATATGCAAGTTATTGAATTTAAAAAACAGCCAGTCCATTTTAGGATACCCTGTATGATTATGTTTGTACTTATCCAATAAATTTTCACGCCCCCCCCCCCTCCCTTCCCTTTCCACCAAAAAAAAAAAATAAATAAATAAATAAAAATAAATAGGGATTTGAGAATGAATAAATATCACACAAAATTTCTCAAGTATAAATTATAAAATCACAAAATTATACCTCACAAGTATCTAGAATTTTTATGGAACGTGTTGAAGAGGGACAAGAAATTCATTTCATGCTAATATTGATGAATTTTAAGTGAAATTTTTGTGCACTATGAAATTGCAAATGCTATAAATCTAACGAATAAATCAAGCTAGTGCTATGAAGGCAATGTTAACTAAAAAATAATATTTAATTAAATATTTAAGAAATCAGGTTTTCTATTTAAAAAGACAGTAAAATCAGTGATTATGAAACCTTTCTATAACGGAATCTTTTTTTAAACCGAAACATTTCCATATGTTTGAAATGCCGTACAATTAAAATCTAAAACAGAAACCTCTCTAAAGTGATTTTTTTTCCTTTTCCCTAACATTTTCGATTTAACCGATTTTACAATATGACAAAAAATACTTTTTCCCAAACACTTCATTGTAAATGGGTACAGCCTCGGGTCAAAATCGAGGAATAAAGGCTACACCCGCCCTAGTTTCTAAATCTTTTACAATAAAATCAAACAAAACGCATTGTTAGACATGCTATGATCTCTTATTTTTTTTAATAATAATATTTTTGTACAAGCTATCATTTATATATTTATTTTGAAAGCAATATTAAAACTCTCAATAGTAACACGCAGATTTATTTATGTTATTGTATTTTAATTTTTTTATTATTATTTATTTATTTCATTTTATTTTATTTTATTTTATTTTATTTTATTTTATTTTATTTTATTTTTTGTAAAATGATTTGTTACATTGTACCTACCCAAATTGTGAATTTTCTTAGAAATGAATAATCATAATTATAAACGAAATATAAAAGAAAACGTTGCAGAAGATTATCTACAATTTTCGAATTATAAAATTAAAAGATCGTGCAGATAAAAATTATTTTTCGTTCCGTTTTTTAACACTGTACAATTAACAATTAACCTTGTTTCACACTAGTAATAAATTTCCACTTTACTGTAAGCACATTAATATCAATTATAGTTATCAGACGGTCGACACGTACCCACCCGCTTTTTTCACAATAGACTGCCACAAACGAATCTTTAGCAAATCATAGTCATTTAAACAAAAACTAAAGGTACGAGTTGTGTTTTAAACTTTCCGAACACATAGTGAAGGAATTTATTGTACTCATGATTTGTGTGTGTATAGTTGGACGTATGAACCCAGGGATGTAATGGAGGGTATACGGGGGTATACGCCGTATACCCTCTGGATTTTTTTAAGGAACACCGTATACCCTCTGTTTCTCAAGAAAGTTATAGTGTATACACTCTAGGGTATACGCTCTGCCTTGAGAGTATACCCTCTGCTTAGAGCGTATACCCCCTGTTTTTCTTACGACTACACCACTGATGAACACAACACATCTTAAAAGGCACTCTCGTTTGAGATTCCATTTGACGAATACACTATATGGCCAATGATGACTGGTCACTTGCGATTTCAGACGTTTTGTTAAATATCTAGAAAAATATATGAGGAATTATCCTGAAACTCCAGGTGTGTAAACAGAATAGGGTCATATATTGCCGCGAAGATTTTTTCCCGAAACCCCATAGGGGACCGTCAACAAATTGAAAAAGAACTAATATCTTTTGAATAACCCTCTAAAAACTAATGTAGCAAATGCGTTCAAATTGTAGAAAATGATTAAGAGTCTTATTGTAATGAACTATGTTAATTTTTATGAGGATAGCATGTATACTAGAGGAGAAAATAAGGATTTTATAAAAATAGTCTCAAATTTTGCCAAGTTTTTTGCTTATAATTTGCAGAGTTCTTAATATAAAAAATGTTCTTTTCAGAAAATATCACAAACAACATTGTACACAATACCCTGCAATCAGAATTTTTTAAAAAATAATAATTGGATGAAACATGAACGGGTTTACTAAAAAATGCTTCACTGCGCATGCACGAAAGCAATCAAAATATAATGTACATAATGTATTAGCTAAGTGTATAGAGCAACTTTTGTGAAAATCTCAAAAACATAGCTTGAAAATGCTGAAAATTATCGTCGATAGAATAAGCTCGAAATCCGTTGTTCTCAAAAGGAAGCAAAAAGATAAGGAACTATATCCAAATATCTGTTGATTAGTGCCAAGATAGCGTACACAATATTGCACGTATTACTATATTTGGATACAATATACGTATCCAAATACATATATCCGATATATATATATATCCGGTGTATACCTGAAATACACGGGGGAAAGCATTAATCTGGGTGTCTCCTTTCTAGCTATTCATAGAAAATTTTCTTGAATTATGCTGGAGTGACTGAATTTCAAACATAAATTTCGCACTAGGTACTATTCACATCTGTATGCAGGGTATTATAAGAAAGATTATCACAACTTTAAACGATGATAGAATACATTTTTTTTTTTTTTTTTTTTTTTTTTTTTTTTTGTATCGGAATATAAGGGCACATGTGAGCCGTTTAAATACAAGTATTGCAGTCATTCTTGAATATTTATACGTATGTCATAATATGTCTAAAAGAAAAATGCCACCAAATTGTCATCGGTAATAGTTTAAATTTGCCTTGTTACGAGAATAACGCCAGTAATGAATTTCTCTTGACAATAATGGACTATTACATTGTTACAGTAAAATATTAATCATTAGCTTTTTGATGTTGTAATTAGTTCTTCTTTTGTTTTGGGTGGTGGGGGGACATGGAAGCATGAGAGGCGGGCCACCCTCCCCCTCTTTGAAAAAGCTAGAATTTTGTTCACTTTTGGGTAATTTTAACATTTGACTCTCCATTAACGAAATTCCTGTCCATGGAGTTCTCCTCAAATGAGTGGTCTGGGGCAGCTGCCCCACATGCCCCTGCATTAGTCAGGTCCTGAAATTGAGTGTCCAGCGTTAGAATCTAGCCGATTCCATTTTACAGGCGGAAGTTGAAGAAAATTTTATACTTTATCACAGAAATTTATGTATATTCGCAACCCATTCCCCAGTTACCCGACAATTTCGGAGATCACCCATCTTACCGTTGTGTTTGCGGTGCATAATGCTATATCCTTACACTATATGTTAGACTGCACCCTTACCTTAACGTCTCATTTACGAAAACCATCAAATATAAGCTTGTCAAATTGATTTTATTATGTTTTAGGGAAACCACCACTTCTACAAAATATCATAGATTGTGTCCATCTTTTGGAAAACAATCAATTAATCTGCCAAAGCCCTCGTGTAGCAGAAATAGAAGCAGAGAAAGGAGTGGTACTAAGCAATTCAGGTGAAGATATTTATTAAACAGAACTTTCTTACATTACCAACATTTTCATTGCATTAATATTAATGTTTTTTCTCTCTCTTTCTCTTGGTTAAAATATATGCGTATTTTAAGTGTTAGCACAAAAGAAGAATTTTCATAATTTTAACTTTGTAAAATGTAAGCACGGTATAAGAATTGGGTAAAGGATTTCAGAATATTGGAATATGGTAAGTGTACGTGTGCGCACAGTATTAAAGAAATATTAATAAAATAAAAAAGGAAAAGGAAGGAGAAGTAAAAAAAAAAGTAGTAGACATTTAGGTTACAGAGTCCGACAAAGTGCATGTACAGTTAAGAAAAACAAGTTGGAAATTGCTCGTCAAACGTAGCAAATGAGGTGCGTTCGTATTATAACTAGTTTTATAAATATTTTTTCATCGCATATTGCACTGAATGTATATTTTAGTGCACTTCATAAGTGCATATCAATTTCATTCTGTTCGAAAGGCTGTAACATCCTTAAAATGCACTAGCAATAATTTTTTCCTATTCGCCGTAATGTAACGGAAAACTTTTGACTGTCCCTGTAATTAAACTATACATCCGATTTTCATAAAATTTGAAATGACTCCACAAAATTTTACAACAATTATATATCCGAAATTTCAGACCATTCGGTTGGGTAGTTTTTGATCTGTTATATGCGGACAGACGTACGGACAGACAGACAGACGGACTGAACGACGACTACAGGTGCTACGTATTTATATAATTATGAACGCACCTAAAAAGGAATAAAGGAGAAATAAGAAAAAAATGGTCATAGTTTTTGTAGATATTTCAATTTGGAAAAGTGTACACAAAGTGTGATAAGTAGAATAATCTTTATTAAAGAATTTCTTAACGGTTGGTAAAAGTTTTGTATACAGGGTGCAATATGTTATCTATCGCCGATCTTTAATTTCTTAACCGTTGGTGATATACGTATAGTTCCAGTTACAAAAACGTTTCAAATGGGGTAAATATTCATGTTGTAGCATTATTTACAGTAAAAAATCAATTTTATAAAAATTACTAAATCTAACTTTTTAAACGGTCCCCCAGTCTCTATAGTTATATTTAGTAAAAGTTTACACATATCATAACAGATATAACGCAAAAAGTTTGACATCTGTACTTCAAAAATTGACACAGTTATGAAATTTCAAATTTTTAGATTTTTGCACATGATTTTGTCTTTCATTGAGGGATCAGTTAAAAGGTTAATTAAAGTAATTCGAGATCAAAATCTAGGTGCAATCAGGGGTGTAGTGGAGGGTATACGGAGGCATACGCCGTATACCTTCTGGATTTTTTTAAGGAACACCGTATACCCTCTGTTTCTCAAGAAAGCTATAGTATATACACTCTAGGGTATACGCTCTGCCTTGAGCGTATACCCTCTGCTTTGAGCGTACACCCTCTGTGTTTTTTACGACTACACCACTGGGTGCAATGTCCTTTTTACGGCGAAACCGCCTTCAGTGATACAATGACAGATTGTAGATAGATACAATGACTTATTGACAGACATTTGGCGATACCGGCTAAAGGTGGTTTCGCCGTAAAAAGGACATTGCAGCCTGATTTTGATCTCGAATTACTTTAATTCATCTTTTAACTGATCCCTCAATGGAAGACAAATTCATGTGCAAAAATCTCAAACTTTGAAATGTAATAACAGTGTCGATTTTTGTAGTGCAGATGATATGTGCAAACTTTTACTAAATATAACTATAGGGACTGGGGGACCGTATAAAAAGTTAGATTTCGTAATTTTTATAAAATTGTTTTTCTACTTCAAATAATGCCACAACATGAACACAACTCATTTGAAACGTTTTTGTAATTGGAACTATATGTCTACGACCAACGGTTGAGAAATTAAAGGTCGGCGATAGATAACATATTGCACCCTGTATATTGGTTTAATTGTAGTATAGCATTTTTAGTTTTATTTGTGTTATTAAGTTTAAGCAAACTATGTTGAGAGGTTTAGTACAAGTATGATATGGAGTATTGTTATTTATTATATCATATTATTCTGTTTTCTACTCTAGGTATTGTCTCTTTAAAATAATGTCAGTTTAATGTTAATTTGTCAACTTTAAGGCTAATGTCAGACGGACGTCTTTTTGCACGCTTTTTTCCTTACGTATTATCCCTACACAATGTTAGAGGCATTGTGCAGGGATAATACGTGAGGAAAAAAGCGTGCAAAAATAAGTCCGTCTGATATTAGCCTAATTCCATCAAGAGTTAGAGAATCTCCCACTGTTTCCGTCGTTGGCAAAGCCAGACGAAGTTTTCTTCGGGCGGGGGGGGGGGGGGATTGGGATCTTCGTTTTCAAAGATTTTTACCACTTGTTTGCGGTTCGCAGTTAAATATCCCCACCGTCAGGGATGTAAGCTAAAAGTATTTTGGTAGACCGTCCGTACGTTTTAGAGGTCAGAAATCCCAAAAACACATTTATACAAAATGTCTGTCTGTCTGTGTGTCATCATTGTACCATTGAAAAGTGTATCAAGCCATGCATAGAAATAAAACAAACTTTTTGTGTATGTTTTTGGCTATGGCCAGCAGGACCTCCTTCAATTTGGAAATATTCCGCTGAAAGGGGGCACTGTAATAGTGATTTTTGTGCCATTTTCATTATTGTACCGTTGAAACGTGTATGAAGTTAAGCATAGAATTGTACCAAATTGTTTGTGTTTGTTTCTGGTTATGGTCAGGAAGTAGTTCTTCAATTTGGAAATACTCCGGCGAAAGGGGACGCTACAATAGCGTTTTTTGCCATTTTCATTATTGTACCATCGAAAAGTGTATAAAGTTATACATAGAAATAAGCACATTTTTTTAGTGTGTTTTGACTATAGCCAGCAGGTCCTCCTTGAACTTTGAAATATTCTACCTGAAAGGAGCACTGTGATAGCTATTTTTGTATAATTTTCTTGATTTTCCGTGGTTTTATCGTACATCGGTGGCTCATGAAGCGACGGTAACTTCGCTCCTGCTATGCTTGCTATTCGCAAACAGCTCATGTACAACAGAATAACAAAAAACTATTGATTTTCATAAATATGATGATCGAAATTAACTCATTTTTACCCCGATTAATTGACTGAAGCAGAAATTTAAGATGAAAGTCAAAGTTGGTATAGTATTAAACCAATAATATTGAAGTATTAACATTTGTAACTACTATTTGAAATATTAAGATGTAATGAAATAGAAGAAAGTTTTGAAACTGGCACATCCAAGAAGTTTACTTTATGGATATTCGTTCGGAGTCACTATAGATTTTTTAAAAATATAAAATAGCAATTTTCTTATTAGAAGTAAACATTTTCTTGTTTTCATCTAATAAGGAAAATAATAACATGTTCCAGCTGCTTCTTGGGTTATAGCTTACCGGGTAGAATGTCATATATAAAATAACAGATAATAAATCAGACAGACAGTTTTTGCTACTCGTGTTTATATGATATTCAAATTTACCAAATTTTCATGGGTTATGCTCGTTTTATGAATAATTATATTCGAAAATTTCCGGTATGAGTAGTAAATACAATATATGTAACTGCACAATCTGTTATTCATTATAAATAAATAAATAAAGCTTCAAATAGTTTTATGTGCAGCTGTGAACACACTGCATTGACCCTTTATGCGTCAAATTAAGAATTAATTAAATTTTCCCTTTCCAAAGTATTTTTTTCTGAATTTTTCAAAAATTTGGGTCCTTTTTTAATAATTTAATAAATTTTAGAAAGATTTCGTCTATAATGAATAAGCTAAAACAGTATTTATAGAGATTTTAGACATCTGTTTACAACTCGACTCAAATCAATTCGTTAACCCGGGAGAACTCGCTATAGTGAGAATGTCCAATTGCTTTTCTTTTACTTTACATTCATATAATATCAATTTTTTTTGGTTGGCTTAGTACTTTTATTCACAAAATAGGTAAAATAATTGTAAAACATTTTGAAATTTTAATTAAAATGAAAATGATTTAAATAAGAGTCTTAAAAAGTACGACTCTGAGAGAAAATCTCATGCAGCGAGTTCTCCCGGGTTAAAATATTTTTTTAATCTTTTATTGAATTATAAAATATAAAACTATGATGGTCTTACACCTAACTATAGAAATTTGCACTTGGGACACAAAGATTTAAAGAAACAAACGTGAGATTATAGTAAAATTAAACCTAGCTATTTGTCTTTTTATAGCCTTTTCACATGATTTTTTCATTTAAGGACCAAAACAAATCAAGATTTTTTTCAACTTATTTATTTAATAACTATATTTTACTTTTTTATCAATTTTTAATTTAAAAAAAATCTTTTTTTTTTTTATCTCAGAAAAAGAGACAGAAATTTCAGTTCTGCCTATAACAATCCCCATTAAAATCACTTTTCAAATGAATAAATATCTATCTCGCTTAATACCGACGCAATTTATTGTATAGAGTTAAAGAGTATATAAAGAGTTAAAGAAAAAATATTGTACATGTGTGTCTATAGTAAAATTGAACCTAGCTATCTGTCTCTTTATAGACTTTTAAAATGATTTTTTTTTTCATTAAGGACCGAAATAATTCAATGATTTTTCAATTTATTTATTTAATAACTGTATTTTACTTTTTTATACATTTTACTTTTAAAAATATCTTTTTCATATATCAGAAAAATAATAGTCCAGTTCTGACTATAACAAACCCCAATTTTCGAATGAATAATTATCTATCTCGTTTAATATCAAGTCCAGTTACAGTACAACGTCATATTCTTCATAACAATATTACCCTCGTACTAAAATTTCCTTTTCTGTGAATGCAAACATGAACAGGAGAAAATCTTAGCTTTTCAAAAACTAGGGGAGTTTGTATAGTTTTTGTCTTTTAATTTTTCCAATTTTTTTTCACTTATATTTTCAGGGATGGGGGGGGGGGGGGTGATGCCAACTCTTCTGACTCTTCTGATAATGGAACCCCTTGCCTATCTAATAATAAAAATTCATTATTTAAAACTGCATCGTTTACTCTTCAAAAACTATTCACGAAAGTCTTCTAACTATGCAAACTTACCCCAGATGTGGGGTATAATAGATATGGTAGAAAAGGGAATATTTATACATTTTTAAAATGCTCTCGTAATAATTTAGAAATTAAAAGAGAAATCTTAGATTCTTATAATGTAAAATTATGTAAAATATACCGGGTATTTGACCTGATTAAAATGTGTTTCAAACTCTTTTAATTAAAAAAAAATGATAGGGAAGGGTCAAAAACTTATGTAAAAAAATATAACTCCTAAGACTAAATTATGTATAGATTAATTTGAATACAGACAACGCGATGTAATTTTAAACGTATTCTTGAAGGAAAAGGTCATAAAAAAGCACCTGTTTGATCATATCTCAAAACATCATTTTATTCATCTGATAAAATTTATTACTTTAACATTATTTTAAAAATTACTATCTGAATTTTAGAATAAGAGATAAAGGTCGAAAGTATTTCATTGGAAATCCAATAAAACATTACAATAGCCAAGATTAATTACAATTTTTTCAGCAAGTTCTACGCCTATTCAAATTAAAAAAATAAGTACGTGCGAACTGAATAATAATTTATGGTCAGCGCCGATTTTTTTTTATCACTTTTGTTTCGTGACAGTTTATTTAATCAAATTTTCGGATAGCTACAAAGATTAATGTCGTTATTCGGGAAATGCATTTAAAATTATTCTTGCAAATTTAATTTAATTTTAATATTGCTGTTTATATTATAGTCACTTGTTTCTACACCCAAGAATGATACAATTATAATAAAAAATGATGGCAGTGAGTAGGTAATTGAAACCACAAGTAACTCCAAACATAGACATCGGCTATAAATTTTACAACCTTCTTAAAGTGATCTGGGACACTAGATGTTATTTTTTTTAGTTATAAATATTTTTTATTCGTTTATTTTTTATTGAAATATTTATGTATATGCTAAGAGGGAATTTTTGGACGTTTTCAACTCATTTCATCCTTTTAAAATGATGAAAAAATTAAAGATGAGGGTCTGTATCCAAATATAGTAGTACGTGCAATAAATATTAGTGTGTAACGTGTAACATATACTATATTTGGATACAAACCCTCATCTTTTTATTACGTTTTCAGAACAATGGATTTCGAGCTTATTCTATATATCAGATTACTTTCAGAATTTTCAAGCTATGTTTTTGAGACTTTCACAAAAGTTGTTCTATACATTTAGCTATATATTATGCACATCATATTATGATTGCATTCGCACATACGCAGTGAAACACTATTTAGTGAACCTCTCTTTTTTCATCTAATATTTATTATTTTTTAATTCTAATTGCAGGGTATTGTGTACAATGCCATTTTTCATGGTTCCTGAAAAGAACATTCTTTTATATTAAGAACTCTGCAAATTATAAACAAAACGCTTTGTAAAATTTGCGATTGTTTTTATAAAAATCTTAATTTCTCCATGATTATCCATACTATCCTCATAAAAATGAACACAGTTTATTACAAGAAGCCTCCTAATCATGTGCTAAAGTTTCAATGCTTTTGCTATTTTAGTTTTTACAGGGTTATCTAAAAGATATTCGTTTTACTTCAATTTGTTGACGGTCCCCTATGGGATTTCGAGAAAAAATCTTGATGGAAATATATGACGTCTACTATGCTGTTTACACGCCTGAAGTCTCGGGATAATTCCTCATGTATTTTTCTAGATATTTAACAAAAACGTCTTAAATCGCAAGTGACCGGTCATCATTAGCGATATAGTGTATGCATAGACGCAGTGTCGCCAACTTTTGAAAAATATTAAGAGGCCTCAAAGATTTTTTGAGTAAAATAACACATGCATTTTTCCCCCTTAGTGCGTATGTGTGTGGAGACAGCAAATGACTAAAGATGATAATTCGAAGTTAAATTATGTTTTTTTCTAAGCAAAATATAAAATTATTATAATTTAATTTTAAAAAAATTGTATTAAATTATATTTTCAAGTGTTCTTCTTTATAAACACACAAGCGAATTTGCCCGGCGTTGCCCGGGTACGTCAAAAAACAGCAGGAATTACGAAAAAACTCTGAAAATCACAATAAGATATCGCGAAAAAATTTTTAATCGCTTCTCAAATTCTGAAAAGAGAAAAAATATATATATATTATGTTCGAAGATTGCAAGTTGATTCCTTTCACTAATGTGGAAAAATAGTAGCAAATCGCTAAAATACACTAAAAATCACATACAAAATTCCCGAAAAATTCGAAAATTGCTATACGAAATCCGAATAAACTTTATTGAAATGAGGGCAGAATGTACTTTAGGTCAAAAATGGAATGTCAAAAAATTGCAGCAGATCGCGAAGAAACGTAAAAATCGCATTAAAAATCACAAAAAGTTCAAGAATCACGAAAGTCAAAATTTACTATAATTCGATAAAAGTTTCAAAATCTCCTTTGACCTGCGGGCTCTCTTAAAATTTATGTTTGGGAAAGCATGCTAAGCATTGTATCATGTTACTTTTATTCATAATTAAAAAAACTTGCTATCTGTTGAAAGTGCAAAAAACTAAATGGGAAGAAAAACATACTCTTTAGTCCCCAATTGCTTTACCAATTCAAGACATTAAAACAGATGGAAAAATATGAAGGAAATTTGCCTGTGAGAGAATAAACATATACATCCGCTAAAAGGGCTTTCAATGCCCCTGCAAGTCTAATTGATGTTCTTACTGTTTTTCAAATATAATTATTTTGAGAGCGTCAAATAAAACCAAACTTCATTTCAGCAATTAAATAAATAAAAAACGGATTAAATCAATTGTAACTGGGTGGGCGGAGAGATCACATTATTGGGTGGGCTCGTGCCCAACGGGCCCATATAAGTTGGCGCCACTGCATAGACGGTTACCATTATAATACTGAAATCGTTTTTTAAATCAGTTTTGGTAGTTTCAATAGGGTCGTAATTATACAATGTTTTTTTTTTTTCGATCATTTCACCCTTTCCTTTCGAATAATAATAATAATAATAATAATAATAATTAGGGATGCTCCGAATAGTGATTTTGGCTGAATGCCGAATATCGAATGTTCGGCCTACAGGCGAACCGAATACCGAATATTCGACTAGCCGAATAGTAACTGCTAGGCCGAATACCGAATATTCGGCCAGCCGAATAATAACTATTCGGCCGAATACCGAATATTCGGCTTGTCAAATAATTTTATATTTCAAAGTTTAAAGGCATTAAAATGTTAAATTTTAAAACAGTTTTGCATAATATTTAAAACAGAAACTTTCCTTTTCATAATCAAGAGCTTTTTTCAAGTAAGCTTTAAGCTGAAAAAAATCTGCTTTGAGTTATTTAAGAAGATGATAGTTATAAAACTTTTTTAATTAATAAAATTTTAAATTTCATGGCTTCTTCTGTGAATTAAAACAAATGAATAAAATTTTCTTCAATTCTAAAACAAACATTTTAAAATCAAAGAGAAATTGTGAAAAAATTGGAAGAAAAATTGCTCAGGATCATGTATTATTTGTATGTCAGGAAGAGACTAAAGTAAAAGTAAATAAATAATACAATCTATTCAAATTTTATAGGGTGGCAACTCAGCAAGAATAACTGTTTAACTACCTTTGATTAAGCAAGGAAGTTTTTAAATACATCCTAGATCGGTGTCTGGAGTGGGTGATCATTCTCAGAGATTGTAAATGTTGTTCTTAAAATCTTAGCAAGAAACAGATTATTTACTGGACAATGTTCAGGAACTTGCATTTGTACATAATAAATTCCTATGAAAATCCTCGGGATTGGTTAATTTTCTTAAATAATGCTTAACAAACAGCAAATAAATAATGTAAAAACATTCTCTTTTATTTAAATATATGATTCTGTTTCTAATTATTCTGAATATCTTTATAAGTTGACTGTTAAACGTATAAGTGGTATAAGGTTTTTAAAAATATGTTTTAAAAGTTCTTTTTAAGTATTCGGTTGGCCGAATATTTCGATATTCGGCCAAACCGAATATTCGGCAGGCCGAATAGTTTGCTATTCGGCCAAGCCGAATATTCGGTATACCGAATAGTTTGATATTCGGCCAAACCGAATATTCGGTAACATGGCCGAATAGGCCGAATACCGAATAGATACCGAATATTCGGTGCATCCCTAATAATAATAATAATAATAATAATAATAATAAACTGTTCTTAAACAGAATTTACGTCTAAAATGTAATCGCCATGTCAAATTGTAATTTTAGAACGTTTTCCATTCGTAAACCTCCCCTCCTTCTCTCCAAGGACAATGGTACCGACATTTAAAAAAATATAGTCTATGTTGAAGCAGAGTCTGCCAAAATGTCACTAGTATTATTTTGTCACCATTATTTTCCCACCAGTGTTTATGAAATCGGTTCGGAGTTTCTTTTTCTATTTCTTTTTTATAATATTAGTTCTCACAACCTTCAAATAAATAAATAAATAAAACTTCTTTCGTATTATACTAGTTTATGTTGTATTTTTAAATAACGTTTTGAAAACATTATCTAATTCTAATATTAAACATTGTTTAACCTTTTAGAACCACGAAGATCAGTGACGTTTTCTTTTTTTTTTTCTTTTTCTCTTATGCGTTACTAAAGGAACAAAGGTTGCATAGGAAAGAAAATGAATAGAGGAAAAACAACAGCAACACAACACAACAATGGAATAAAGAAAATTAGAAGATTCTATGGAAATAATGGAGTGATCGTTTATTCTCTTAACAAAAGAACAAAATGTGCAATTATTTTCTAAGAGCTACTTTCTCAAACAATCGATTACTTTTCAAGGATTGTGTGTTATTATTGCCTTTTATCATTTTTAAAATAGTTTGCATAGCTTTCCATAACATAAAAAATATATATATTTGCTATAAAACTTCTTTTTTTCCCTTTTCACTTTTAAACTGAAAATGAAATTATAATTTGCTTTTGTAGACCGGATGTAATCGAAAGTTATTCGATTGCTTTCATAAATTGTATCTCTTTTAGAGACTGCAAGGGTCGAGTTTTACTCGAGACGAATTTTAAATTTCTCCTTAAAGTCAAAGCAAAACCCGACCCGAATCGGACACATTTTAACCATAACCCGACACATTTAAACCTTAATCTGAAATAAAAGAAAATTAGCCTTTTTTTTTTTATATAAAAATACACACAAATAAACTCATTAATATTCTATTATGCATAGTTTTTTTTTTTTTTTGGTGTGTGTGTGTGTGTGGGGGGGGGGGGGGTAGGACTTTCGAAAAATCTGTACAATCCTAATCCAACCGAAAAGAATCAAAACCTAACCAGAAATCGACTCGAACCCGAAATATTTAAAGTCAATTCGACCCGAATACGACGCGCAACGAAAAAAATTACCGTCAATCCTACTTGTTTCGAACCACGATTGAATCAGGTCAGGTTCGGTTGAAATCGGGCTACCCAACCCGATGAAGGACTCTAATCAATTTTACAACTGTTTTACGTACAAAAATGTTTTCGTTCGTACTGAGTGAATGCAATTGTGCATGCTTGCTGATATTAGAGATGAATATAATAAATAAAAAATGCGTTTGGTTAATCCCATTAGCAGGATTGACAAGTTTCTTCCAAAGTGGAAAAAAACGCGGAAAAAACCGGACGGAAGAAATAGGTTTCTTCCAAGCGGAAGAAATAGAAGAAACTGTTCTCTTTTTTTACCGAATTTAGAATATAAGTTGCAACTTTGTAAGATACAATAAAAACATTTTTTTATAGGTAACATTAAGAAAATTTAATTAGAACTACAAAGATTGAATGCTAAATTAATAACTATAGTATGAAACCAGTTATCCAGAATTTACTCATAGTATTTCCAATTCATTGATTTCAGAAAAAAAAGTCCCATATAGTGCCAGTTTGACATGTGCATTGCTTGATACAATACAATACGCACAGTATAAATTGACGCCAACATCTAGTACTTGAAATAGAGGCATAATTAGTTAGATATTTGACATTTTGATTTTTATTCAAAGGAAACAAGAATTTTTGTATCCAAGATATTCCCATAAATTGTCTCCTTTCAAACTCCAATTAACTTTTGATCTTGTTTGGATTGAATCTTAATTTGTGTAATCTAATAGTTAATTTGAAATGAGAGTCAATGCCACAGCCACGTATATTTACCAATCTGTTCAAATGGATGTTGCTGTAATGCCCAACCAGTTATACAGAATGCATCTAGCCCCAAATACTCCGGATAAGTGGTTATATACTGTACATCAGTTTTTTAGCAAGATCACAAACCTGACTTAAAGCTTTTCAATCATTGGATATCTGAAGAAAAGAAATTTTTTTCAAAATACACAAAAGCCATTAAAAGTTATCCATTTCAATTTAACTAGAATATATTTGTTATTATTAGTTAAATTTATTTAACTGGTAGTAAGTACCTATATGAATCATTTACTTATTGTAGGATGAAACTCATTTTACAAATTATCTATATTATAAAGGACAAATATATCTGTGCGTAACGCATACACCATTTTGCGAATGGCAACGCTTTGAAATTTGAAATAAATAGTTGGTTTTGCAATTTTCTCTAGTGTAAATTTTTAAACTACTAAACATCGCACATTTTAAATTTTTACACCGTCGAATAAGGAAAAAAAATGCTCTTTTAAATGCAATTTGTTTGAAAGCTGAATTTCAATTTAATTTTAAGATATTCATTTTTTTGTAGTTTTTATTACTTTTTTGTAATCATGGCAACTGAAGTACTCCATTTCTGTTGAAAGAAATAGTCCAGGCAATAGAGACCGTATAGGGACTCTACCTAGCAAAATTAATGGTAGTACTGGATGTTTTTTGGGTCGCTGAATCCGAATTTGTAACTTCCCACCAAAATTTCCCTCCCCCCCCCCCGGCAACCACCCCAAATTTTGGTAAAAAGCCCCCCAAAAAAGGTTTTTATTAAAAAAATCAATTTTTTTAATTGTTTTACAGAAAATGTATCTAGAAATTCAGAAAGTAGACAAAATTTCCAACAAATTAGATATATGACATTATGACTTAGGATGAAGGGGAAGGGGGGATCTGCCTCGGAACATGCGCCGCAGTGCTGTGTGGACTAAGTTGCGCAATTCCACTTAACCACTCACACGTTTACATTAGCCCTCCCATCTTCCCTCCGAACTTTCTCTATAAGGTTTACTTTAAGTTTTTTGGGTCGCTGAATCCGAATTTTTAACTTACCCCCAAATTTTCCCACCCGAACCCCCCCCCCAAATAGTTGTTTTTAACTTTAAATTCTTATTGTTTTAGGGAAAAGCATTACGAAATTCAGAAACTAGACAAAATTTGCAACAAATAGGATACATGACATTATGACGTAGGATAAACGGGGAGAGAGGGGGCTGCCTCGGAACATTCCCCGCGCGATTTTCTCAAAAACCAAATTTTTTGAAATAATCAATTTTTTTTTTTTTTTTTGGGGGGGGGGGGGGGTTGCCGAGTGAAATTTTGGTGGGAAGTTACAAATTCAGATTCAGCGATCCAAGAAACATAAAGTGAGTCGAAATCCAGAACTAGTATTAATTTGGCCAGATAAAATCCCCTATTGCCTGGACTTCATAATTTAGTGCACGTGGCGCCGCAGTGCATGTTCAGAGGCAGCCCTCACCCTTCCCGTTCATCCTAATTCATAATGTCATATATCCTATTTGTTGCAAATTTTGTCTAGTTTCTGAATTTTGCAATGCTTTTCCCCTAAAACAATAAGAAATTTAGGTTAAAAACAACTATTTGGAAGGGTTTCGGGGGGGAAATTTTTGGGGGAAAGTTAAAAATTCGGATTCAGCGACCCAAAAATCTTAAAGTAAACGTTATAGAGAAAGTTTGGAGGGGAGATGGGAGGGCGAATGTAAACGTGTGAGTGGTTAAGTGGAATTGCGCAACTTAGTTTACACAGCACCGCGCGCATGTTCTGAGGCAGATCCCCCCTTCCCCTTCATCCTAAGTCATAATGTCATATATCTAATTTGTTGGAAATTTCGTCTACTTTCTGAATTTCTAGATACTTTTTCTCTAAAACAATAAAAAAATTGATTTTTTTTTTTATTAAAAACCTTTTTTTGGGGCTTTTTACCAAAATTTGGGGAGGTTGCCGGGGGAAATTTTGGTGGGAAGTTACAAATTCGGATTCAGCGACCCAAAAAACAGCTAGAAAGCCGATTTCCAATACTACCATTAATTTTGCTAGGTAAAATTCCCTATTGCCTGGACTAAAAGGAAAATAGTAGATCTTTTTGTTGCCATTTTCTCATAAAAACTGAAAAGAAAAAATTTGAAGTTAAAATACGCGCTATGTCAAGCATATCGTCTGTAATAAAACCCGGTGAGTTTTGGCTTTATTTCATTTTTATTTATCAATTTAATGATTTTTAGTTTATTGCAATTTAACTTTACAAATAATAAAACACTTTCTCTTTACAAAAAGGTATTTTAAAAACTATTTGTGGGGCTTATTTTCTCCGCATTTACTTTATTTGTATTAAAAATCTGAAAGAATGCATTTTTATTAATACATTTTCCGAATTTTGAAAAAATATAAATGACTTCTGATAAAACATGGAAGTATTATAAACAAAAATATGAAGTCATATAAATCATAGATACCCGAGATTGTTTTGCCGAGCTTCTTAAATGACGCCATTGCTTTCTGCTGAGTTTGTGTATTATACCGCGATAATGATGTCATTTGCATACCGTTCTATAGGTGTTGTTTAAGACGGAACCGTAAAAGTGGGATGCTTTAGCGGATGCAATTGACGTCATTTTATTTAAAAAAAAGCGTGTATTTTAATTCTTAAAACTGATATATGTTTTGTAGAAGTGCGCCATTTTCACCCGAGCTGCTTTGAAATTCTTCACAGTTGAAAAGGCTTTATCTTTGAAAATAACGTAATCGAAATTACACACCGATAAAACGCAATGTTTTACAATCATTTAGAGTTACTTTATGTAAGAGCAGTAACATACTGTGTGCATGCTCTTTGTCCGAAAAATAGCGATTTATATTACAGAACTTCATGACCGTTAATATGTCCTTTCTTATATTTTTCTTTATACCCTCGAAACATCCCAACAGCTGTATGGATTTTAATGAATGAGGTCTCTATCAATTCGACTTAACCGCCCGATGGTTATAGGCTAGGTTTTGCTTTTATAAGTTCAAAATGGCGGCCGTAAAATACAAAATGGCGGTAGAGACGAAAAAAATTTGCGCACCCTATTGAGTGGCATATCATTGGATAGGTCTTTCAAAATGAAGACGATGTTTCATTGGCTATTTTACAGTTAGAAGCTTCATTAAAATATTATACAACCTGGAAGTTGTGTAGGTAGGATCTCTAGCTTTGCGGCAACTCTAACTATCGTAGACATCTATAGACCTCATCAAAACAGTGTTTATAGATAGGAACTAACAATTAAACACAACTTAAAAGTCATCAATACAAGTAAATAAAAAAATAGGTAAGTAATATAAACAAGTAACATAAAAAAAATATTTTAAGTCAATTCCTACTTAGGTCAATAAGAGAATTTTTTCCCATTCTTCTTTCCTCTTGAGTGGCGCTTAAAATGCCTTGATCAAGAAGAGGGCTCTCTCGATTATTGAAAATTAATTAATTTAATTTAATTAACGAATTAATATTTGAAAAAAAACTGGATTAACATCAAGTGTCATCCACTACAAGTTTAAAAAAAATTATTTGAGCTCTATTGGATTAATAATAAATATTTTATTAACGATTGAAAATTTGAACAAGATATATATATAGCGAGAGTGTAAGCTAATAGTAGGAATTGAAAAAAAAAATAGTTTCACATTGGTGAGAAATAGTAATTAATTAGTTCACTTTTTACGCAGTCGGGTTTTTTGATTTTTTAAATTTAATGGTTTATATTTCTTTATTATTTTTCCTTTTAGAATTGTTATTAACATTTTGGTTGCTATAAGTATAAACTATCTGCGGAAGCTCGACATAGTTACCATCTTCGGTAAACTTTTTAAGATCTGCTCCTCTAATCTTATCTATCGTTATACGCTTGTAATTTAAGAAATCTCTAAGATCGCATTTTTCAGGGATAAGGGAAGGATTTACCTTAAACTTATAAGCTGGGAGTCTAGTAAGTGCATTGCCTGAACGACTAACGGACATATTACCTGCTCCGGCCTCGCCCGACATCTCTGCCGGCGACTGCATCAGAGGGTCGACTGCTTGCTGCAAGGTGGCGCTCCGGTGGAAGGTTTTAGGAGGTGCTGTTTATTTGCCTCAAGTTACATATCCTACACTAAATAAGACTGGCATTATAAAACAAAACATTGTGAAATTGTATACTTCTTAATTATTATAGAGGTCTATACGGACCGGAATTTCCAGGCCCGGGCCCGACCCGTTTGTATTTTTGTGATTCACGGTCCGGCCCTTGCAAAAATCAAAGAATTTAGATCCGAGTCAAAATCCTCAAATATTCCGATTTTTCTTAACATACAATTAAGATTCTTTTCTAAAATACTACATAAATATTTATGGAAAATTTTAACAGTATATTTTAGCAGTATACTTAAAACAGTACATTTTACTATGCATTTGCAAACCAGAGCGTGCAGATTAGCAACATTAATAATCACCTAAACTCAATAGACTCTTAAATTCGAATTAAAATTTATTAAAAGCATTAGCATGTTCGGAATGAAAGAAAAAATATAGTTAAAAACTTCATAGCTTTTGAAGCAGAAAAATAAAAAAAGGGGATTTTTGAAAATATTTCTCTGTAATTTATTAAGGTATATTTCCAAATTTCCGTTACTAAAAGTTCATTAGTACCACTATTAATTTTACAAAACAAGTTATTTGACCGACGAGGCTAGTTTAATCACGAGAAAAGACCAGCTCGCTAATGTTAATCCAATGGGAGAAATTTTTAAAGATATCTCGTTTACATTTCAATACTTTCAAATGATTGTTTTACATTGCATAGCTGAGTTAAATCTCTACAAAGGCTGCTTTTTACTTTTTCGATTTTGTATGGAGATTTTTTTTTTTATGATTTTTTTTTTTTTTCACTTTTGCAACAGATTCCGAAAGCGAAGTTGTCCTAATTAAAAGTAACTGCAAACAAAATAAAAAAAGTATAAAGCAGCCTTTGTAGAGGTCGAACCCACCTATCCAATGAAAAAAAAAATTAAACATATTGAAATGCAAACGAGATATCTTTAAAAAGGTCTTCCATTAATGAACGGATGTTTTCGTGTGACTGAAATAACCTCTTAAGTCCACTACCAGCCCGCCACGTAGGCCTATCGTGTAGAAAAAATTTAAGCCTGACTCCGGCCCCACCCGAATCTTCTGAAAAATTTAAGCCATGTTTCAGACACGATGTAACTGCCCGATGCCGATCTCTACGCTGGACATATTTTCTTTATTGATGTTGTCAATCTAGCATAGGATCATGCACCACTTTTATACTTATCCTAGCCCCGGTCTATTGACAATTGTTCGTATTTTATCGGCTTAATTTAATACTTTTAAATTTCTATATTTGGCCGGTCGGTCCATTTAATCTTTCTACCGGCCCGGATCGAGGCCGAAGAAAAAAATAAACGGGCCGGGCCCGTAATTTTTTATTCGACCCGGCCCGCTGGAAAAACTAAAAGTTCGGCCCAAGTCAATTTGTATTTTTGCGATTCACGGCCCTGCTCGGCCCGTGCAAAAATCAGTGAAAACAGGCCCGGCCCGGCACGTGCAAAAACCAAAGGATTTCAGACCGGAATCAATTGCCACAAAAAATTCCGATTTTTCTTAACATGCAATTACGATTATTTTCTAGAATACTACATAAATATTTTAGAAATACATACATAACATACATACTCAATACATAATTATATATACATTAAACATTATATAAATATTCTGCTTATTTTTTTTCGGGCCAGGCCTGGCCCGAGTCCCGTGCAGATCTCTAAATCGTATATTATATTGTTTATGCATATATGCACAATAAATTTTGTAAAAAAGCAAGAATCAATTAGACCAAGTGGAATTTCTGCAGAATTTACAGGAATGTATTCATACAGATTTTTCTCATTTAAAAAGCATTTAGCATATGATACTCAATGATGTAATAGGCTTATACTATTACTCTTTGGCCCCTATACATATACACACACATATATATATGTAATACCTTTGAAATCAAAAGACGACAAACAAGTTCGTATTACAAAATCTGGCCAAATCTCTAATTTAAAGATGGCATTATCTATCTATATTATAAAGGACAAACATATCTGTGCGTAACGCATACGTCATTTTGCGAATGGCAACACTTTGAAATTTGAAATGAAGTTTGGTTTTGCAAATTTCTCTACTGCAAATTTTTAAACTTCTAAACATCGCACATTTTAAATTTTTACACAGTCGTATAAGGGAAAAAATGCTCTTTTAACCCCTTCGCGACGGGAGCCTTTTACGAAATGTTTATTACTTTGCTACCGGTTTTAAAAAACAGAAGTTTGTACCTATTCAAATCGGGAAAATGCTCGGATTAAATAAGGCAAATTTTACAGTAAAATTTTACTGGTGAGAATAAACGAGGATCCTTAGGCCTATTTCCGGCACGTATACGTGTCACTCGTCCCCAAGGAGTTAAATGCAATTTGTTTGAAAGCTGTATCTCAATTTATTTTTGAGATATTAATTTTTTTGTAAGTTTTAATACCATTTTTCTTATAGTGACAACAAAAGTACCCTATTTCAATTGAATGTCATTGAAAGTAAGCGGAAAGTAGTCGAAAATAGGAGATACTGCATATTTTTGTTGCCATTTTCTCATAAAACCTGAGAAAAAAAAGTTGAAATTAAAATATGGGCTATGTCAAGAATATTACTGTTATTCCGTGATAATGACGTCATATGCATACTTTTCTATACACGAGGTTTAAGACTGGATTGCTTTAGCGGATGCAAATGACGTCATTTTATAAAAAAAGCGTGTATTTTAATTCTCAAACCTGAATTATAATTTGTAGAAGTGCGTCATTTTCACAGACCAGCTGCTTTGAAATTCTGATTAAGTATCTATATTATAAAGAACAAACGTATATGTGCGTAATGCTGACGCCTTTTTGCGAATGGCAACACTTCTCGACCAAATTTCGGTCTTGAAATTTCCACTACTGCAATTTTTTAATCTTCTGACCATCGTACATTTTTAATTTTCGTCGCATAGGGAAAAAAATTACTTTCAAATGCAATTTGTTTAAAAAGTGTATCTTAATTGATTGATGTATTATATTCTCTAAAATAATTTTTAAGCATGATTTTTTTAAAGTTTATCTTATCACGTACCGGTTTCAATACATAATAATAATAAACATTTTGCACATAAAGCAACAAACATTTTTCAGCATTTGTTTCTGACTATTTTTGCATAACGAAATTAATACTTCCTTTATAAAAGAATAATTTTAAAACAATCAGCAGTCTAACATATTTCTGAAAGACAAATTAATGAAATTAATACTTCTTTTATAAACAAATAACAGAATAATATTGAAAAAACACAAATCTAACATATTTGTAATCATACAATTTAAATTTTTAGATCACCAAATACGATTTTTTTTTCAAATGGAATTTATTTGCAAAGTTCATCTCAGTTTACTGATTGTCTATGGTTTTAAAAACAAACAATTTTAAAGCATAAAATATTTTTTAATTTATCTATATCGCGCGGAGCTCTATTACGAAAGATTAATCCGTTTGTACTTAAAACATAATAAAGAGTTCATAATTTTCTTACAGCTAATATCCATTTAAAAAAAAAACTTCACTATGAATAAATAAATAAAATAATATAAATGAAACACAAATTTAACAGACATGTATAAGCTCTGAAATTATCAGAATATAAAAGGATGCCACAAGTAGAAAAATCTTTGTCAAATAACTCTTAGCATGCGGCTAATAAGAAAATATCGCTTTTGATAAATTTCAAAAATTTATTTGATTGTATAATTCTTATTTTCCATATGAAAAATGCTTTTTTAATGTAAGTGAGCAATCTAAAAAATGTATTGCATATAAAAAAAATATTAGTTTTCAATTAAAAAAAAAATGTTTTCACCTATATTCTTTAACCCGGGAAGCTCGGGTACGATCCCCTAGTTTATATAAAAGCCGTTCTCTGTGTGTATGTCCTTTATACAAATCTTTAATTTTTGACCGATTTGCACGAAACTCGATGTACATACGTTTTAGAACGTGGAAAATATCACTATCTACTTTAAAAAATTATCAGACCACTATTTATCCCTTTTTTTCTACCACTTCCATAATTTAACATTATAGAAATATCTCTTTTTAAATCTTTTTTAATTTGTAGTATTTCTCTAATACATTTATTTTCATGGGCGTGCATCTTACAATCTCATCGCTCCATGGATGAAGGAAACGATATTTTTTAAAAGTTGAGAATTTATACCAGTTGCATGGCAACAAACGATATCCGATGCTGATATTTATTATTCTTCATGTTCTATATGTTCGTTTTGTGAGTGTTTTATTAAATGTTGTGGTGTGACTCAAAATGGCATATTTATTCAATATAAATACGCAGACAAGCGCTAAATTGGTGACCCGTACTGGAGCACGTTAAAAGAACTCTGTAATAAGTGAGTAATATTTCATTTTATTTTGGAAAATGACAGAAATTAGCGCTGTTCGTATTCCACCGTATAGCTTTAATGATGTCGGTCTTTGGTTCGCCATGTGTGAACATTAATTTGAATTAGCTCATCCAAAGGCCATAACAGAAAGTCGAACTAAATTTAATTATATTTCGGCTAACTTACCTCCAAATGCCGCATCTGTTGTACGGGATTTAATTATCAAACCGTCCGATAATACACCATATGAGGATTTAAAAATGGAATTAATAAAACGGACAAGTGACTCGTCAAAATCTTAAATAAGGAAATTGTTAGCTGGTGAACAGCTCGGTGATAGTAAACCCAGTGATCTTTTAAGAGTAATGCAAAGAAGAGCTGAGTCCCACAATGTATCCGATGAATTGATGTTGGAATTATTTATTTCACATTTACCGTCATATGTACAGAGCATTTTAGCATCTATCTCACCGCTGTCACTTGATAAAGCAGCCGAAGTTGCTGACCGAATTTTGGAATATAATCCCACCGCAGTAAATGCTGTTTCAGTACCATCAAATGCTAATTCAGAAATTTTATGTGAAATTAAAAAACTGAATGATCGAATTAAACAACTGGAATTACGTAGGTCACGAAGCCCTTTTCGTCGGCGTTCCTTTGGGAGGAATCGTAGCATTTCAAAAGATTCCAGACAGCAATGTTGGTATCACGAAAAATTTGGCGAAAAGGCCAAGAAATGCTCCGAACCTTGTTCATTTTCAAAAAACACAGACGGCGAGGTGTAGCGGCGACAGCCACCTTGCATAAAATATCTCGTCGCCTCTTTTTAAAGGATCGAAAGACCAATATAAATTATTTATGCGACACAGGCTCCGACATCAGTATTATTCCAGCGTCTTTTCCTACAAGAAAAATACCCCTTTTATGACCCTAACTGCTGCGAATACCTCAAGAATCAATGTTTAAATGGAGAAAAGCTTTTGACACTTGATTTCAATCTCAGAAAAACTTTTCGCTTTCCCTTTTTAATAGGTGATGTAAGCACTCTAATTATCGGCGCAGATTTCCTATATCATTTTAATCTAATTCCAGATCTTCGTAATAAAAAGTTAGTGGATAATGTTACAAATTTAGCTACTCCCGGTCATATACATACAGCATCTGTTCATTCTATCAAAACTGTTTCGGGAAATAGTATTTATCATAAATTACTACTTAAATTTCCAGATATAACTAAACCTCCTCGTGCTGATCAACAAATAAAGCATTCAATATTTCACCATATAGAAACTACCGGATCTCCTGTCCACGCCAAACCAAGAAGATTAGCTCCAGACAGATTAAAAACAGCCAAAGCCGAATTTCAGCAAATGCTTGATCTTGGTCACATTCGGCCATCCAAAAGCAATTACGCTTCACCACTTCATATGGTTCCTAAAAAACATTCTACAGATTGGAGACCTGTCGGAGATTACCGAGCACTTAATGCACAAACAGTAAAAGATAATTATAGCATTCCAAATATTTTAGACTTTACTTCGAACCTTCATGGTACAAAAATATACTCCCACCTTGATCTCATAAAAGCTTACCACCAAATACCAATTCATCCAGATGATGTACATAAAAGTGCCATTATTACACCGTTTGGCTTATTTGAGAGTACAAGAATGCAATTCGGCCTTTGCAACGCATCTGCTACATTTCAACGGTTCATGGATCAAATTACACGAGATCTTCCATTTTTGTATGTTTTCATTGATGACATCCTGGTAGCATCTCGCACACCAGAAGAACATCTCGAGTATCTGAAAATCATATTTCAGCGCTTGCAAGAATACGGATTAAGCTTAAAACCATCAAAATGCATTTTCGGCGTATCATCCATAGATTTTCTAGGTTATAAGGTATCTGAATTTGGTATTGAGCCCCTACCAGATCGTGTTGATTGCATTTTAAAATTCCCTCAACCTACTACTCTTACACAGTTAAGACAATTTCTTGGGTTATTTAATTATTACCGTCGATGTATATCAAAAGCTGCTCACATATTGGCTCCATTAAATAAATTCTTGGAAGGAATAAAGAATTCGAAAAAGTCTAGAAGACGCTCTAAAAAAAATTCACACGACTCAATTCAATGGACTGTGGAGGCTGAGCAGGCTTTTAATGACGCCAAACAAGCTTTAGCCAATGCAACTCTCCTGCGACATCCCATTCCCGGCGCAAAGTTAAGCCTTTGGATTGACGCAAGCGACAAAGCCGTTGGCGGTTCTCTTATGCAGCTTAATAAAAAGTATTGGGAACCCATTGCTTTTTTATCAATCAAGCTTTCAAAAAGTCAGCAGAAATGGTCTACATACGACAGAGAACTCTTGGCAATGTATACATCAGTAAAGCGTTTTCGACACATGCTCGAAGGAAGGAACTTTATCATATATACAGACCAAAAGCCTCTCATATATGCCTTCAAACAAAATCCAGACAAATGCAGCCCGCGCCAATGGTGGCATCTAGATTACATATCTCAGTTTAGTACAGATGTACGTCACGTAAGCGGCGCCAACAATACAGTTGCTGATGCTTTATCTCGAATTGAAATAGATCAAATCTCCAGCTCATTTTTAGACTTTGAGGAGTTTGCAAAAGCTCAAGAAGATGATGTAGATCTACGCAATTTGCAAAATGATAACAAATCTTCTCTTGTGTTTAAAAGCATGCCATCTCCAATGTCTGCCACAGAATTGATTTGTGATGTATCAACAGGTTCTCCGAGACCATTCGTACCAGCGAATTTTCGTAGAACGGTATTTGAACATTTCCATAATTTAGCTCATCCTGGTGTTGCAGCATCCTTAAATCTTATTGCATCACGATATGTATGGCCCAATATGCAGCAAAATGTGAAAGAATGGGTCAATAGTTGTAGTGCTTGCCAACGTTCTAAAGTACACAGACACACGAAAACAAGCCTAGGTACTTTCGCATTACCCGATGCAAGATTTTAACACATTCACATAGATTTGATAGGTCCATTACCTCCATCAGATGGAAATGTATACTGTTTAACAATAATAGATCGATTTACAAGATGGCCAGAGGTGATACCTTTAAAAGATATAACTGCAGAATCAGTTTGCCGTGCCATTTTTGACGGATGGATATCTAGATTCGGTTGCCCCATCATAATAACAACCGACCAAGGTAGGCAATTTGAATCAAATCTATTCAAAGAACTGACAAAATTTCTGGGCACAAACCGCATACGAACGACAGCATTTCATCCTCAAGCAAATGGTTTAGTTGAACGCTTCCACAGAGTCTTAAAGAGCGCATTAAAGGCTCATGAGCATAGTAAGTGGACCGAGAGTTTGCCTGCAGTTCTACTTGGTATACGAGCTGCTGTGAAACTTGATATAAAAGCTTCAAGTGCTGAGTTAGTTTATGGCATTTCACTCACACTACCAGCTGAAATGTGTTCAGAAATCCCATCTTTGGTATCTTGCGACAATAATTTCATCCAACAATTGAAAGAGAGAATGAATAGTTTAAAACCTTCATATACATCTGCTCACGGACACTCAAAATTTTTTGTTCACCCTAAATTGAAGGATTGCACGCATGTGTTTCTCCGATTAGATAAAGTCCCATCCTTATCTCAACCTTATTCTGGCCCTCATGAAGTTCTATCGAGAAATGACAAGCACATAACCATAATCCTAAATGGAAAGAAAAGTTGTGTTTCACTTGATAGAGTTAAACCTGCATTTGTGTTCAGTGATTTACCAAGTAACACAGATAATCAAGAAACTAAAAGTTTTCCAGTAGATAGCCAGCCAGTAAAATCAGAAGAACCAACTACCAAATCAGGCAGACGAGTAAGATTTCCTAAAAGACTGATAACTGAAATAAACTATACTTCATACAATTGATTTTTTTTATAAATATATTGTGTTATTTACATGCATCTTGTATTTTCACATTGTTTCTTTTGTTGTATCGTTCCTTCGTCACTGGGGGGATACTCATGTAGTATTTCTCTAATATATTTATTTTCATGCGCGTGCATCTTACAATCTCATCGCTCCATGGATGAAGGAAACGATATTTTTTAAAAGTTGAGAATTTATACCAGTTGCATGGCAACAAACGATATCCGATGCTGATATTTATTATTCTTCATGTTCTATATGTTCGTTTTGTGAGTGTTTTATTAAATGTTGTGGTGTGACTCAAAATGGCATATTTATTCAATATAAATACGCAGACAAGCGCTAAAAATTCAAAGGTTTCTTTCCTGTTGCCAAACCCTAAAGAATGACTCAATAATGTGAAAAAAAAATAAGGATAACGCGTGTATTTTGTTTCTATTTGCCAATAAAAATTCAAATTTTCTTGCTATATTTTTGCGTGTTTGATACTGACGTCATTCTAAACAGAAAATTTACATTTTTTTGTATATAAAATAAAAACTTTAACTATAAGAGCAGGAAAATAATGTAGCACCTCAATTTGAATGTGTTTTTTTTTTTTAATTAAAACATCTATTTTAATACAAACAGTCAGATTTCATGAAAACATTTTAAGAAAAAGAAAAAAAAGGCTAGATATGACATCATATTCTATCAAATCTTTTCAACGCGTAATCAAACTCATTGTAAACATATGGCTTCGATTGTATACTATAGCCATATCTTATAGCTATACGTTATTGCTAAGTGTTGTATTGGTTTAGATTCAGTGCTAACATTTTCTGTGATTTATAGCAAAAAGAGAGCGGTTATTTACATTTTCAAAAAAAAATCTTGACAGATGTCTTGATTTAAAATTTATGGAAAATGACATCATTTCATCTAATCATTATAGATTTAATTTCAATAAAATTTCAAATTTTCCAAATAAAATTTTAGTAACTACTACCTCATTTGGATGTATTTTTTTGCATTTTCCTCCGTATTGTGGGAGATATTGTATACTTCTGTTACGCGCGGCAATGAAAACATGTATTTTAATTTTAAAAGTTAAAAAAATTATCACAATGTGTCAAACGAACATCCTTTTTCTGTATTTAAATTTCGCGAGTTCCAAAATTAAAACTAAAAATGTGAGTTTTTTCATAAACTTCAAGTTAAGGCTGTTCATGAAGTTAAGGCTGTTCTCAAATCCAAAGGAGCTGTTTTCTGACATATTTTTTAATTAATTTTTGTTCGGAAACGCATGAAATTGACAGGAGTTCTTATTTAGAAACTATGTAATCGAAAGATAGTTTCCATTTGTTGGTAAAGGTATAAGATCTTTCAGTTGATTTTTTGAACTGAATTTCGGACGCAACAGTGCAATAAAGGATAAAAACCGGCCGTCACGCAACCACAATTGCTCATAACTCGATAAGTAATTTATTTATGAAAAAAGGAAAAACTTTTTTCAATTCCAGATCGCTTTAATAGTCAGGCCTACAAATTTTAAGCCTTTACGTTTAATGAGTCAGAAAATGTGTCAGAAAGTTTCGCGTTGTTGAGCAGGGAACTGGAGAAGCACCTTAAACATTTGCAGGTTAGTATTTTGTAATCAAGTTGCATGCCAGATAGTCGCTTAAAACATAAGTCATTCTATATTGTTTTAAACAAAGGTGCATGCCATAATAGGTGTCAGGCACACTCACTAAAATAAGAATACCCTAGCGCACAGCCCCATTACCGAAGATAAACCCGTCAATATACTTAGAGATAAAAATATTTCTGCATTTTTCATTCAGCTAATAAGACTAATCTTTCATGATTGGGTTCACATGATTATATAACTTTCCCCTATAATTCTATGACTAAGCAACGGAAAACAATATGTTACGCACTAAAATCTTCCCTAAAAAACTAATAGGTCAAGTCGCATGGAAATCCGTTCTGAAGAATTCAAGTTATATGCAGCCGGGACGAAATTCCCATTTGAATTTTATGTACTTATCAGGTTATTTTGTGTAGTTTGATTTGATATCTGTTAAATTCATGTTTTATTTTATTTTATTTTTGGCGTTTTAATTTCGTTTGCCAATTTAGTTATTGAATATTACGCGAAAGCAAACAAATTCTGAATTATTTACAATGTTTTTGAACAATTGAGTTAATCTTTTGTATTTGGGTTGCAAGTATATTTAAAAAATATGCATGCTTAAAAATTACTTTAAAACCCATAAAAAATTCGTAAATTGAGATACACATTACAAACAAATATCACTGAAAGTACTTTTGTTTTCTATAATACGTTGGAACAATTGAATGTACAATGTTTAGACGTTAAACTGCAATAAAAGGGAAATTTGTTGTGTTAGGTTGTTGCCACCAAAAATATGATACCAGTGTTACTCATAGACGTCTTTTCTTTATACTATTGCATTAAGTGTAAACAGGTTCATCTTTCGTAATCGGGTTGCACTCAACTTTAAAAATATCCATGCTTAAAAATTACTTTAAAATCCATTAAAATCAGAACACTGAGGTACAATTTTCAAACAAATTTCATTTGAAAGAACTTTTTTCTATTCGACATTGTAAAAAATGAAATTGTGTGATGTTTAAAAGTTAGGAAAATTGCAGTAAAGGCACACTTTATGGGTTACAATTTATGGGGCACAATTTATGGGCACTGACATAGTGTTTTTACTTTATAATGTAGATAATACCATACAAACGAGAATTTCACTAAGTGCTACGCGATTTGGAGGAATTTCTTTTTTTCGTATTGTCAGGAAAATCACATATTTTCTCTTATACTCGCCAAAAAAAAACGTGCATTCTGTTATTAAAGCTCAGGGATTTTACTATGGTTGCAAGACAATAACGCTATGTTTTTTGATTATCTTTATAACGATTTGTGGATGGGAATGCACAAATTTCAGTTATTGTGATTGCCGTATTATTTCGTTTTAATTTATTTTACCTGGAAGGCTTCTTATAATTGACACGAGCGAAGCCGGTTAGTTCTGCTAGTATATATATAATAGCGCTAAGTGTATAACATTTGCGGGGTGAACTCATCTTATTCCGACAATCTTTCTTTAGAAAAAGATATCGCGGCCATGTCAGGCTTGAGTATTCCGATTCCGTAAATAAGGCAATTGTTCGACTTATAATAATATATGTTGTATCATATGTATTGCATCATTGCTTCTTGATTTTCTCTAAAATCTATACAATTATAATATTTTAAGTTCTAAATTAAAAATAACCAGCTACCAACAACATGTTGCCATTCAGAAACACAAATTCCGAATCCAGAAACGAATGACTCTTTGAGCAATTCATTGAAAAAATACCGTTGACTATTAAAGTATTTGTAAAATCATATTAAAGTCTTTAAATATTTTGAAATGTGTTTTTCACTTTTGTTTACATTTATAAGCAGCAAATTTGAATTTAGTATAAGCTGGATTCAGTGAATTATTCTGTGAATTATTTTGTACTGATTTCGGTTTCACTGATAAAAATTATTTTGGCGCCATCTACCGGCCTTCAATCTAAACAAAGAAACATTCTGTTGAAATTGTACTTTTTTATGCATTTTATCAGCTTTGAAGGAATGACAAATAAAATTAATATTTCTTATCGATTCTGATTGTAATTAAAACATTAGGGATATCCTTTGTAATATGCAATTTCCTTTGAGAAATGATGCAGATTAAAATAATTACAAATTTGCTTTTTAGTGTATTACAGAATAATTCAATTAATATACTTTATAAACAAGTTTTACAAGAATTAAACGTAAGTTCTCCTATAATATATATATATATATATATTAGTTACAAATGCAATGCTATTTTTTATGCTATAATATTTAAATTTTGCGATGTAATTCTGATATTTTCAAAGGAGGCATTTTTCATTTCAATTTTTTGCATTTTAAATATTATTATAAAGTGCAGTTTACATAATATCTTTGTTGTAGTCATACAAAACAAAGGATAATATTTTTTCCTTAATAAAATGCAAAAATCATAAAATGATGCGTCTTTTTTTTAAGTCAGAAAAATATTTTTTAATGTACAATTTTCATGATTAAGTATTATCAGAAAATGTAGCTATATGAACTTAAAATTAAAAAGAAAAAACAGGGCCTATACCTATGTGAGCGAGCATTTTTGCTTATTTTCATTCATATTTATTGGTCATGCAGAATTTTTCAAATATCAGAAATAAAATAATGAAATACCTAATGACATTTGATGCTGCCATCTATAATCGAAAATTGAAACTACATCTAAATCACGTCATGCTTAAGTTGAGAGCACCAGCGCCGCGAACTGCGTACTATTTCTGGGTATAAGTCCTGTGATCGAAAGCCATTTTATTCTTCATATAAACATCTAAACACTGTTTTGAAAATTTTCATTCACATTCCGTCAATTTAGACGGGGTTATATATTAGTATAATAATACTTTGCATAATTGTTATAGTAAAAGAAATACCTATATATAGAAAACATCTTACTAAAAAAAACCTATGGTGAACTATCAATATAAAAATAAACATAAACATATTTAAAGATACATGATGCTAAACAAAAATGAAATAAATAAGATTTAATCATAAATTGGAACAAAAGTGGAATGTAAAAATTATACTCTTTTTTTTCTACATCGAAGGGGATTTAGAATTTAACTTAATTTATTTTTTGCTGGATTTTTAGTAGAGTTTTACTGAATCTGAAATTTATCTCGAAGGTTGCCTCCGTAATATACAGGGCTATTACAAATGATGGACCCAATTTAAAAAAAAATCATATTTTCGAAACTACTGCACATATTACAATAAGTTAATACAGGAATTTAAAGAGAAATATACTAAGTTTTTTTAAGTTACGAATGTTTGATGTGTGACTCTTTTGTTACACGGCATACGTCCAATCTGTAATCGAGTTTGTTCCAAACATTTTGTAGCATCACTCTGTCGATGGTTCTGAAAGCTTCACTTCTTCTTTGTTTTTGGCATTGGGGGTACATAAACAATGTGTTTGACACTGTCACGTATTTGTGCAGAATTCAGAACCATTGACAGAGTGATGCTACAAAATGTTTGGAACGAACTGGATTACAAATTGGACGTATGCCATGTAACAAGAGAGTCACACATCGAACATTTGTAACTTAAAAAAAAAACTTGGTATATTTCTCTTTAAATTCATGTATCACTTATTGTAATATGTGCAGCAGTTTCGAAAATATGATTTTTTTAAAATCGGGCCCATCATTTGTAATAGCCCTGTATAAATTATCTTCGAATTTGGATATTTTCAATCAGCTGAAAATGCATGTGTCAGACATAATGTCTCCTCGTATTTACACAGATTTTTTTTTTTTATCCTAAAATCAACATAATTTTTACTCTAAATACAAGAATTTGTTTTATTCCAAGAATTCAACGCAAATTTAAATCACTATTTAAAATTAAAAAAATTGTTTAAAATTTAAAAAAGAAGAAAGGAAAACAACGAATGAAAGAAGTTAAGTTACCAGCATTTTCTTCTATCTGCGCAAAAATCATACAAATAATCTCATGCTTAGATTAAGTCATCAGTTCGTATGGAATCCGTAATTTGACCCGTAAACGAAAAGAATCTAAAGTGGCCTATGCGTAATTCTAGCTTGTCATAAGCGAACTGTAAAGTATAATGATTTCTAATGTGTAATTTACCTTTCACCTACTTTTAATGTCGTTCTGAAAGAGCAACTTGTTAAAATAGTATTCTTTTAAAATTTCAAGATGAATAGCACATTTAGGAATTGTCATTAATTTCCTTTCAACATTGATCAATTTAAAACATTATAAACAAAGAATAAGGTATTTTATTGAAAGACATAAGTTCATAAAGAAATTTAACTGTTAGTATGTCACAGATTATCTCTAGATCATTTAAGTTTCACGAAGTAAAAGAAAAAAGATTCCGATGTTTTCTTATTTATTTGTAGAGTCAAATTTTAAAAGGGTTACATTTCGAATTAGTATGAAATTATGATTTTAATTAAACATTTCATGAAATAAAAAATCGAAAAAATGGTAAAAATTAACAAATATATAATTCAATATTAAATTACTATTATTAACCTATTTATTTTCCTGGTATTTATAACTAGCTGACCCGCCCGGGGTTGCCCAAGCCCGTATAATAACCTTAAAATAGCTAAAATCAGTGTTGAATTCAGACATTTTTCCCCAGGAGGGATTTATGTAGACAATGGGAAATTCCGGGAACGGGAGAAATTAAACTTTTGAGTTATTAAATTTTGATAACATCCATGCTGCATTCATAATCCATGCTGTACGCATGATTTTGATCTTTCTTTTTTGTTTCGATTGTATGCGTATAACTGTTGTCTGTGCAGACTTTTCTCGAAGAGTCCTGTTTTTGTGAAATAGTGAACAGTTTCTTATGTTTCTAAAAACTTAGTCATAATTTTGTGATTTTTAAACTAACGTAATATTCTGTTTTTCTTTTTTTTTAAACTAAAAGAAAAATCCGTTATTTACAAAAAAAAAAAAAAACCCTCTTAGTTAATTGGTTTCGATAATTCATATTCTGAGCTTGGAAATGTTTTCATTTTATTTTATTTCGTTTGGCTTCATGACATTAACATTGAAATTTTAGAACGAGTTATCATAGTCTTAAAATTCAAAACGATTTTCTCTTTTTTGAACACGCTATTTGAAATGGATATTTTATTAATAAAATTTAATAATTTATATTATGAACTTGAAATGTTTTTATTTTATTTTGTTTTGTTTGCTTCATGACATTTACATTCAATTTTTAGAACGATTTTTCTTAATATTGTATAATAAAAGTGGTTTGTTCTATTTTTAACTGTTATTGTTACTGTTCCAAGTTGCATGAGAAGAATGTATTAGAATCATGAGAATTTTCAATTTATTTTTTATTACTATTATTATTATTGTGGATTTATACGTTTTGGGATGTTCCGAACACGATTTGAATATTTTTGAAAAATGTCTGTTTATCTGTCTGTCGTCTATATGTATGAGACACAAATTTTGTTGACCTCTCTATTTCAAAAACTAATGATGGAATTTCATCAAATTTAATATTCAGTTAGATATTCGCACATATATGTATTTTTAAGGTCTTGGAGTATATAGCTCAACAGGTGATGCTGCTATATGTACCATTATTCACGATTTCCGTGATAGCTATTTTTCAGCATCTACGGGATGGGATTATATCAAATTTCGTATTCAGTTACACCTTGACATAAATCGGTACTGGACATAAGCCGGTACTGAGCAGGTTTGGTTGCTTGCTCAACAGGTGGTTGTGCTGTTCTGTGTTTTCCATGATTTTCCGCGATAGCTATATATTCGTATCTCTGGGATGGAATTCCGCCAAATTTATAATATATTCAATAAAAATCATGTTGACTCACTATTGGCTTTCAATAGAAGACGCTGCTGTGCTTTTTAACGATTTCCGTGATAATTATATATTATCATCTATAGAACAGAATTTCACCAAATTAAATATGTAAAATATTTATACCTATGGACCACCTAACTTTTTTTTTTACTTCTTCCCACAATTTTGTCCCTGCTGCCCCAAAATTTTCACTCTTTGCTAATTCTAATAGCATTATGAATTTAAAGCATGAAAATGTTTGTCTGACGTCAGGGTCAAAACGTGATAAAACGCCTTTGCACACAGGTGTATAATAACCCGCAAAGTAATTTAGGCTATGTTTTATTTATACAAATAATTTTCTTAATAATTCCAAATTTCGCTATTTTCATTGAGAATCAATGGATATTGTTCCTATAAAATTTAATGCTTTTTCTTTATTGTTGTAAAAAATTCAATAGCAGTAATAATAATTTTTCTGCAGCAATTAATTTTCATCTGAAAGGTTTCCACGTGAAAAATGAAACTAAAATATATTTTTTAAGAATTCAAAAGGAGAGAAATATGGCGTCATATGGAAAATAAAATAATATTTTCAAATATTTGTTTGTAATACAAGGAACATTAATATGAATAAATACAGAAAGCATGTAAATATGATGTCATATTTAAAAAAATTGAAATACGTTTTACCTATACTGATTTTTAAGCATGAATACCAGTCACATACCGCAGATAATTTTCTATCAAACATGATGTCATGATTCACAAGAAAAGAAAATGAGCGAGAATTATAATACGAAAAGAGATTTAATTGGGGTGAACAGTGACTGGAATAGGTGATTATTATGTAATAGATCGTACTTATTAAATACAATTTACTTTCGTATTCATAGCGCCTCCTGGGAAAAATAAGGTTAACTAAATTTATGTGGGAGTTTTTTATGATGGCCCCTCTTGGACAGGAGGGATAGTCCGAGAGGCGGGTGCCCTCCGTGGGGGTCTAAAATTTATGTGAAATGTATTTTTTTTTTTTTTAACTGCATGATAGCTATAAAAGTAGGTGGCACTGATTGAACACGATTTTATTTTTTGTTTACAGAGTCCCTTGGCAAGAAATAGAGCAAGTAAATTTAAATAAAATTGATTTTTATGTTATTTTAAATAAATTTTCAGAATAAAATTCTGCTACGGTCAAGTTTATGTTTTGATAAGAATTTCACATGGTAGATTTTTTAATCCCTGTAGCGCCCCGAGACAGTACATAACTAAAACTTTAAAAGGGATTTTTTTTTTCTAATATGGGAATCAAATTTCAAGTTTAGATTAAGTAATGCAGTTTAAACAAAAAATTTGATTGTGTATTTAGTGCCCCAGAGAAGAAATAAGCTAACCAAATATAAGTATTACAAAATCGATTTCTTATTGTTTTACTGTATGATAGCTATAATGACGTTAACCATAAGCAGCAAAGGTTCAACACAATTTACTTTTGTATTCATAGCACCCACTAGTGGGAAACTGGGTAACTAAGTTTAAGTAAAATTGATTTTTTTATGTTTTCATTATGTTTTTTTAATGCTTTGATTGGGAAGTTTTTGTTCAAACTACAATAGCTCTTGTGAAACATATTGGATAAATTATTGGTGGACTTACATTACAAATTGTGATACGATACCCCATAAATAAAACCCAGATTATAGCATTCTGAGTTAATTTTGAAATGAGCACGTCTGAATGCAGTATATTTTAAAAATTGACATATTAAACAAAAATGTAATTTTCAGAATAAATAAATAAAAAATAGATTTATCACCATTGTTTAGGCCCGAGAAGAGCTGGATATTAAATTATTTCTTCAGTTGGTTCTGCATTTAATGTTAAAGTTTTGTAACAAATATGTTTAAGCGAATTGAACTTTAATATTTCTTCAATTGGTTCTACAGTTAATGTTAAAGTTTTGTAACAAATATGTTTAAATGAATTGAACTTTAAAAAGTAAAAATAAAATTCAACCAATATGATACTTAAACTACCCTAAAAAATTAGGTTCCTTTCAAATGGAATGGAAATAAATGTTATTTTTTCTATTTTTAAGCTTCACAAGCTGCAAATGTTTGTATTGCATATTTTGTATTATGTTTATCATAAGTGTATACAAAATGGTAAAGTACATGGAAAATAAAAAGCTTTAAAAATGGTCTAAGATTTATTTCCATTTCATTTGAACGGAATCTAAACTTTTAGGGTAGTTTAAGTATCATATTGCTTAAATATTATTTTTATTTTTTAAAGTTCAATTCGTTTACGCATATTTGTTACGGTGAGAGAATGTTACATGAGAATAGCATAGCAACCCGTGACCGGAAATGTCATCGTACGCCGCTAGGTGGTGCTCTGCACGACAGCGCTGGAGGGAAAAGTAAGGATTTCCTCATTTGTGCGAAAGCCACCCTAGGAAGAGCATGCAATGGTACACGAATGGTGAGCTTTCAGACATGCACTTACTTCATGGAATAGCTGAAGGCAATGGACGAGCCGCTGAACGAATTTATCGAGAATGCTTCACACAGACATCAACCACACCACAGTTTGTTTGCACGTGTGCATCAAAATTTGTACGATTGCAGCTGATTAAGAAGTAGCAGGCTCAGTGAGAGCAGGCCACGATCAAAGCTTTCTGTCGTTATGGAAGAAAGTGTGTTGGATACCTACTCCGAGTACCAGCATACGTGCCGTTGCCTCATTTTTAGGGGTGTCTCGTAGCAGTGTACAGCGTGTTTTGCGCACAGAGTCCTTACACGCCTTTCACCTCCAAAGGTTCAGTTACTGCCCCTCCGCCTCTCCCGATGATCATCCTAACCGTATACGCTTCAGACAATGGTAACTGCAACAAAGTGTCCAAGATGTGAATTTCCCAGCTTAAGTGTTGTTCACTGATGAATCCATATTTACTAGAAAAAGAGTATTCAATCAGGAGAATGCGCATTTGGGGGCTCAAGAGAACTGCCGTGGTGTGCGGCACCACGTAGCTCAACATCGCTTTGCAGTAAATGTGCGGATAGGTTTAGTCGGCAACTGCTCAGTTGGGCCGTACCTTTTACCATCCCGCATGACCTTCGATCGAATCTTTCTGGAGCAGGTTCTTCCTGGCTTACTTGACGATGTTCCAGCAAATGTGAGGCGCAACATGTTATTCCAACATGATGGGGCGCCTCCCCATTTTGGACTGATTGTTCGTGAGCATTTGAATAGGTCTTTCCCGCATCGTTGGATTGGGCGTGCTCGACCGGTTCCATGGCCTCCACGCTCACCTGATGGGGGTGCCCTCAAAGCTGGTGTATCACGAGCCAGTAGGGTCTGCTGTGGAACTCGTGGTAAGACTCGTCTGCGCTGCTGCTACAATAAAAAAAAAAACTCCCGGTGTGTTCGACCGTGTCCAGTAATCAATGCTCTGTCTGTGTCAGATGCTGCTAGGCGTCAGATGGTGCAGACTTCGAGCATCTGTTGTAACATTATGAGCTGTATTCATCTTGTACGCTATTTCTATTCAGAATGTCCAATAAATATTCCTAATTAATCCCTCTCTTGTGTCCTTTCCAATCTTCTACCTCTGCTACTACTTTCACTTGACGTTTCCGGTCATGGATTGCTATGCAATTCTCAATCCTTATGATGCACCCTACTCTCTTAAAAGTTTGTCGCTACATTTTTTAAACACCCTGTGCGATACATTCAGTTGAACGCAAGTCGAAATAATTCGCTGCGAAGTAGAAGGAATGATTTCCAAAGAAGTTAAACACATTTGAAAGAAAAGGAAAGATTCATGATATAGCCAGAAATTTCAATAATCAAATTAAACCTATAATTTCAATGTCTGTTGTATATTACATTTGTCATTCATGAAAATATAGATGCATGAAATTCCACTCATTTGGTAGTTTTTATTCACAAACATGCTTTGTACTTAAAAATAAGTGAGGAGCACCTAGAAATTATTCTTATGCTGGACATAACTACCATAGCTGATATTTTTGTGTCAATAGTGAAAATTTAGACTAAATAAAGTTTGTAGTTAAAAGGTAAGTTCATATTGGAAATAATAGTTCTCCTCTAACAATTGTTTTATATATATATATATATATATAAAGAGCAATTACAAAATGAAAAGAACAGAGTAATGACTTAAAACTCCATTTGTTATTTTTTTAATAATTTTGATGGCGATTTGAAATTTTAAATACCAGATATGTGTTTAAACATATTTTTATATTTATCGAAACATAGGCACCGAACTTTTGTCGATATCCTTGATATTTTAAAATTCACAGGTTATTAAATTTCGGAAAATTTAACAGTGGAGCATTGAGGGGCTTCCCAGCTGCAGCTAACTTCACGCCCAGTCTATGGATAAATTGTTTTGCTATTATGTGAGCCATTGGGAAAAAGTATAACTGTAGTTTTAAAATTGCTTATGAGGTTAAAATTAACGTTAAAGAAATAGTTAAAATGAGTAAAAAATAGGATAATTTAAAAAATTCATAAAAATTAAATTTAAGGAGAAATAAGAAGGCTATATATATATTTTACTAAATTATGGTATAGCAAAAAGAGTAATGCTGTGTATAAACTATTGAGGAAATTTGAAACAATGAACCAATGCTGGTAACTCTGGATTGCCTACGAGAGTCTTAATGCTCTGGTTTAATTCCAATCGAAGTTGATCAGTCGAGTGGATAGTGATGCGTAGATGTTGAGCAAAAGATGGAATTTTCATGCAAATTCCAGAGCAATGTGTTGGTCGAAGCAAACAGATGGTAAGGGAGGAAAAGAAGAAGGCCCAGAGCCATACATTTTTTTTTCTTTTTTTTTTATACAAATTAAATAAATAAAAAATAATTTAGAAAAAATAAAATAGAACTTTGAAGAGGAAATTTGGAACACGTGGAACATGGAAGAGATAATGATCAGAGTCTCTGGAGAGTAACTCTGCGCTCCTCTAGTAGAGAAATGATACATAGAGCAATTCGTGTCTTAGCCGAAGCCTGATAACATAACGTCAGGAACACGAAAAAAAGGGGATCTCCCCAATAGTAAATCAAAGGCCATTTAAAGGCGCTATAAATTTAAGATAATATTAAAATATAAAAGCAATAATAATTAAAAGATATAATAATAAAAAGAGAAAATAAAATAAAATAAAAGGAAATATATACAAGAAATATTTACAATTAATAAAGTGATAATGAACATCCAGGGAGGACAAGACCTATCAATGAATAAAGGTAATAAAATATTTACCCGGGTCGATGTTTTCAGGCAGATGAAGAGTGGCCCGTGGTCTTCTCCAGCGGGCTTGCTCATCATAGATAGAAATATTTTGAAGAGTGGGGTTTGGGTTAGCTGGAATATTATTGAAGAATTTACTTGCTTGATTTTTAATGATAGTGCGAATAGGAGGAATGTTAAAATCTTTATGAATAATTGTATTCCTACGGTACCAAGGAGAAATTTCGAAAATTATAAACTGATGACTTTTCTTAATAAACATTTCTTATTAAATTTTTCGTGTTTTTTTTTTTTTTTTTTTTTTTTTTTTTTTTCAATATGTAGATTTTTAATTTTGTATGTTTTTTTTTGTTTGTTTCTTTTTAATAAGGTTGTATTTTGTATGTACAAATTCCAACCTGAGCTATGGTAATAAAAATAAATTTGTTTTGTTTTTAATATGGCCCACGGCTTTGCATAAAATGGTTAATTTGGCCCTCGGTGGTAAACGAGTTTCACATGCATACACTAAAATTTAGATTAATGGTTTAGCTATCCTTCGGATACATAAAAAGTACAATTAATAGTTTTAAAATCGATTTAAAATAGTTTTAATAACATGTTATAATGGACAGAAATAGGTACAGAGCCTAATTCCTTGACCCAAATATGCGCATAAATGATGCTGTCTCTTAATTATAACATTTTATAATAATTAATTTTAGCTTAATTTTAGAATGTCACAAACAAAAAGGGGAGTTGTCTTCTGCATCCAGATGTAGATTCCCACACCCTTTGGAACATTCTCTCTTTTTTTTTTCTTTTTTTTTTTTCCTTAAATGATTTTATATGAACAAGAAGAGGCTAGACTATTATTTTCTAATTATTGCGATATACAATCGCTGAGTACTTTTAAAGATACAAAGGTATATACCCGTATCTTCTCGGATTACAGAATGCAGATGAAAGCTATTTATTTAATTGATAACGATATTAGATTTTTTACATTTAATATTTTTTTAGAATGCGCTCTAACAATACCAAAAATCACATTCGTATGAAAAATAGTAATTAGTTTAAATAAAGTTTTGAAATTTATTAAAATCGATAGTTTTGCATTGGCTTCGCGTTAGGAGTTAACAACAGAAGAAATCACCAAAAATCACTATTTAAAATCAGCCTTTTTTTATTCTTATGATGTTAGTGGTTTAAGTGTATAGTTTAATCACATGTCTTAAATTTGTATTTTATTTATATTTTATTGTTTTGTTTATTGATTGATGAGTGTTTTAATTTTGTTATGTCATATAAGCTGGAAATAAATTTTGAGCTATTTATATTAATTTTAAGTACAAACGGATTTATCTCATGTAATCGTCTGCACGTGGCAGACATAGATTTTTAAAAAATCATGCCTGAAAATTATTTTAAAAACAATAAAAATTTAGTAAATAACGATACAGTAAACGACTTACGATACAGTTTTCAAACAAACATCATTTGAAAGTACATTTTTTCTCTATTAGACGGTGTAAAAATTTTAAATGTGCGATGTTTAGAAGTTTAAAAAAATTCTAGTAAAAGTTAAATTTAATCGTTTGGTGTTGCCACCATCAAAATGACGTCAGCGGACACATTTGTCATTTATAATATAGATTTAGTAATGAGCATGAAAATACCATGTAAAACCGGGGTTGCCAGTTTCGCCTCCATTTTTATTTCGAAATTTCACATTCATAACGGAAATTTTGAAAGAAGAAGGTGTTCTTTATGTAATCACAAAATTTCTGTCATTAAAAACAGCAAAAAATACTATTTTTACTTCTGGCACGTTTTCGGATTTTTTAAATAAAAGTGGAGGTCACCTGTGACCGTACACTGTCAAAAAAAAAAAAAAAAAAAAAAAAAAACAGACAAACTTTTCTTAATCTGGCGAATTATAATATACCAGGTATGAAAATATGCAATAACCACTTCCGAGTTACACATGCCTCCGAAAAGCATTCTTTATCTTTAGAATCCTCAGAAACCATTGTATTTTCGAGATTTGATAAACAATTTACAAAAACAAAGTTTCTTTTCCTGTCACTGATTTTCGGAAACGTTTACGAAAAGTATTTTTTAATTTTAGAATCCTCAGAAACCATTATATTTTCGAGATTTAATAAACAATTTACAAAAACAAAGTTTCTTTTCCTGTCATTGATTTCCGGAAACGTTTCCGAAAAGTATTTTTTAACTTTAGAATCCTCAGAAACCATTGTATTTTCGAGATTTAATAAACAATTTACAAAAACAAAGTTTCTTTTCCTGTCACTGATTTCCGGAAACGTTTCCGAAAAGCATTATTTATCTTTAGAATCCTCAGAAACCATTATATTTTCGAGATTTAATAAACAATTTACAAAAACAAAGTTTCTTTTTCTATCACTGTTTTTCTGAAACGTCTCCGAGTACTTTTTATAGTCGATTAATCCATTTTCTCAAACCTGAATATCGGTTTTTAGGATGGTGTCCATTCTCAATTACACATTTTCAGCTGCATTATTGAATTTATACATGCAAGAGTAACAACATAATACAGTCGAACTTATCTTTATCGAATTCCCTATTTAACAAAATTTTCTACTTAAAGGAATTTTTTGCTAACCCTTGACTTTGAGCACATTAACACGCAAATTAATCTCCATATTACGAAAAATATACTCTATAACCAACGTTGGCAACAGGCGGACCGCGGTCCACGTCCGGACCACGAAAGGTCAAAACCTGGACCGCCAAAAATTTTCAATTTGAATAAATAATTTATTAATATTTACATATAATAGATACGTTTGAGCGAAAGCCTTATCAATGTTTGTTATATTTTACAAGTAATAACGCGATCAATTTGATTTTTTAATAGAGATGCACAGTCGGTATGATGCGAAACGCAAAATACTGTGCTTGAGCGCAGGCGCGGTGGTAGGAGGGAGTGAACTGACCAGCTGCGTTTATGAATACTGCAAAACCTTGCTTGTTAGTAACATGGCTACTATGTTTGGCTCCACATATGTATGTGAAACAACTTTCTCCAAAATGAATTTTTTGAAGAACAAATGTCATTCGAGATTAATGGACGCCCATCTTGAAGATACTCTTTGCATTAGCTGTTCATCACGTGAGCCAAAGTATAAAAAGCTAGCTCAAGATTGCAAGTGTAATTTTTGCGCATTTATTTTTCAACGAATACCTGCCTTTTCTATTTTATTATGTGTAGGTAAAAAATTTCAGAACGTATACCTCTGTATGTGGTAATTTTTCAGAACGAATACCTGACTTTTCTATTTTATTAGGTACATCTCTATATAATAAAAGGCAGTGTAACGCATCCGGGGCGAACCCATCAATCTTACCAGTCTCCGATAAGATGGAGCCACGTTAGTCTTAATTTTGATTAGAGATGTATATGAGAAAACTTATCTACCTAAATACAAATCTTTTCTACCTGAAATCCCTTCTGTTCAAAATAATTTTCTATAAAAGATTCAAAACTAACAAAATTTCAATGATCTACGCAGCCATTTCAGAAAACAAACGTAGCGCAATTCGTGCGTAAAACGTAAATAAGAAGCTGTGGTAGAGAGTCATTCCTTTTGTGATTCATTAAAAAAAATTTAAACCATGGAGCTATGAAGATTAAAGGAGACGACATAAATGACATCACTTGAAGCTGTCCCACCCCTGCTGCGTGACGTCAGCCGCGGGTAAACAGAAGAAAAACACCAATAGGCGTGAAGAACACTTTAGCAATGCTTCCCCTTCGTTCTTTCGGATGGGGTTCAACCCGTGATATACCTATTTATTAATCAATATACATATTTAAAAAGAAATTGGAGGGGGGAGGAAGGGGGGGAGGGGTAAACGATAAAAATACAATTTCAAAGTGTTATTAAAAAAAGTATTATTTCAATAGTTGCAGCAGACTGTTTTAATTACGCAGTTTTATTGCATATTTGTTAAATTTCTGTTTTATTAAGAAATCTTAATTTTGTTATAATATATTAGCCGAAAAACCTGATTTACCCGGAAATATTGTAAATGCTAATTTTTGTGTTCATTAGAACATAAACTAGCCGAACTTGGCTCCTCTAAACGCTTCCATATTGTCAATTATTTTTTATCAGTTTTTCAAATTTTAAGTGAAAAACACAATTTTTGCCTACCGTCCTAGGACGGGCATTTACACTAGTAAAAATATAAATTTAAAAGTAATAAGTACTTATATTACTTGTTTCTTTCCGGACCCCGATAAATTTCTTCAAAAGTATTCGGATCCCATTTAAAATTACTTGCCGACCACTGCTCTATATAATGAGATTTATTCCACTTTCGTGCGTGTACAACATTCAAAGCGAAAGGTTGCTGTTGCGATGGAAGTATGAATTTATTTCAGTGGATTGTATGAAAATGAAACCATTTATTTATTTAATCATATCCATTTAAATGTGTGCTAAAAACCTTCGATACAATTAGAAGGGATTCCAGCTTCACGAGAATGTTACAGATAAATTGTTCGGGTACGTGCAAAAGTTCGAAAAATTTTATGAACAGCGTATTTTTTTATAAGAAACCATGTACAAAGTAATATTACAGACTTTTTACTTTCTTCTATTTTCAATAGAAGAAAGTATTGTAATCGAAATATTTTTCGACTTCCGGTTTTCGACGAAATTACACGTTTTAGGGGTCAGAGATCACAAAAAACATGTTTATACAAAATGTCTGTCTGCCCGTGTGTCCGTCTGTCCATATGTCTGTGTGTCGCCATTGTACCATCAAAAAGTGTATGAAGTTATGCATAGAATTGAACCAATTTTTTTTTTAAGTTTTGGGCGATGGCAAGCAGGCCCTCTGTTAATTTGGAAGGGGGCGCTGTAATAGCGATTTTTGTGCATTTTGAATACTGTATCATCTAAAAGTGTACGAAGTTATGCATAGAATTGAACCAAATTTTTTGTGTAAGTTTGTGGCCATAGCAAAAAGGTCCTCCCTGGATTTGGAAAAATTACGCCTGAAGGGGGTGCTGTAATAGCTATCGCCGGAAGGTGCTGTTGTAATAGAGATTTTGGTGCAATTTTCAATATTGTACCATCGAAAAGTGTATGAAGTTATGCTTAATTCTAATAAAAATACTATTAAAACTAATTAAAATGAAACATTGACATTAGTTAGAAGAAAGTTTTGGGATTGGCACATCCAACTAGTTTAAAGTTAAGAAATTGGAATAGAGAGAAAAAAAGTGAAAAGGTACACTACGCTTGAGTTTTTGTTTAACTCTCTTTTATTATGTGTTCTCTCTTTTATTATGTGTTTTTTTAGACATTATTCTAATTAAATTTTACTCATATGTCTACATTGCATTAAAAAAGTTACTGCCCGAATTAAAATACATTTCCCCAATATTTCAGTTTTATGTATATTTTACATTTTAAACATGTGTGTTTTATTATACAAATTTCATGAATTTGAGTTTATTTCTATTTAAAGAATTTTCTTCATGACGAAGTGTTTAAGTGTAACGACGAGACTTTAAATGGAAGTTTCACTGTATTAATTTTGATGTTATTGCTCATGCTGGTTCATATGTGTCCGTTAAAACACGTTTTCTGAACATGAAAATGTTTACTTGAAAATAGATAGTATCCTAACAAACAATATTTCAGTTTGGGAAAACTGATTAATACATAATAAATATTACTCAGAAATGTTTCCGAAAAACAGTGAAAGCAAAAGAAACTTGGTTTTTATAAATGCGTCTTTAAATCTTGAAAATGTATTGGTTTCAGAGGTTTCTAAAGATAAAGAACTCTTTTCGGAATCATGGGTAACTGGGAAAAGGTCATTGTATGTTTTCGTTCGTGGTTACATTATAGTTCAGTAGATTAACAAAAGTTTGTCCTTTTTTTTTACCGTCTTTCTTCCATTTTTTCTTTATTTTTTAACTCTTTCTACCAAGTATAAATCTATGAAGCGTCGCAAGTAGAATAAAGCGAATGATATACTTGTGTACTACATACACACACACACACACACAAAAGAGAAAAAAAAAGGGGGGGTGTTCTCAGAATTGATTAAAATGTACTTAATTTTAAAAACAACTCATACTCATAATAGCCCCGATCAAAATGTACTCAAAACTGAGAAACACATATACTCATGTTGAATTCAGGGAGTGGCCCGGGAGGGGGGGGGGCATCCCCCAGAACAACAGCGATGACCACCTCGGCAACTCAGCTTTCGCTTTAGAGTGTTAGTGCAATCCCGAGGGGTAGACCACATCCACTCCTCCCGACTCTCAACCAGAGTCTGAGAGGGAGCGTCGGGTCCCTGATCAAGCTGCTGAGATTTATTTCGGTTACTGTGAGATTTACAATTACAATCACAATTGGTTACCCAATTTTTCTGGGCGAACCGAAGATTTCACATCGAGATATATGACTGTATGTAGTGATTACATGAGGACCATTTTACCTAATGTGATTGCATAATTGTTTACAATTTTCTTGGATATATATACGTCACAGTACATTTAACACACAGTATTTAACATGACAATTAGAAACACATTACAACACAATATCAAACACCTACTATTTACATGACTGTATGTAGTGATTACATGAGGATCATTCGAATGTGATTGCATAATTATTTACATTTTTCATGGATTTACGGGGATTTCACAGTACATTAAACACACAATATTGAACATCACAATTAGAAACACATTACAACACACCTACTATTTACAATTTGCACATACTAGCGTTTGGAGAGATGCACAAGATAAAAATTCAAAAGTGATAGAAGTTTCTGGCACCCGCTAATAACCCGTTTCTCCCTCCATGCTACACCCTAGTGATGGAGTCGGACTAGAATGGCTCTGGATTTGAAAAGATGTACTCGTTTGTTTCTATAAACCTCATGCATTGTATGATCTTGTTGAGTAGTTGTGGTTTCTCTTTTACATCCCGCCACCAACTTGCTAAATTCATACGTGTGTGTTTTTTGAGATGATAATGCGATGTTAATGTACAGTATAATACATAGTGTAACGATGTTGACGGCAAGCCACAAAGGCATAGTGGGGAGTCTCTTTTGTTAATTTTGTATAAGTGTTCCTGAAAGGGGCCGTGATTTGTTAAAAATATGTTTATGAGATGTCCTCCCCCCGTAAGATTTGAGATTTTGTGTTTTCAATGGTCAAAAAGTGCAATTCCCTCCCCACGGAGCCACAGAACCACCCCCCCCCCCCCTCCCCGCTGAAAAGTATCTTAATTCAACGCTGCATATACTCGTTTCTGATTCCACAGATGTGTTCAAATATGAACTATTATGTACCGCCCCTGCCTCCCCCCTCCTCCCTGAATCAACTGTTTACTACTGATTAAAGTAAAAATATACTGACATTTAGTTCCCGCTCGAAATTATTAACAAGAAACATTTAACCCCTTAAGGGGCGGTGGGATATATTAGATTTTCCATCTAATTTCAATCAAGATTTGTTCCAGAAACTTTTAATTATTTTTCTTTTACTTTTATGCTTTTGGTGGTAAAAAGTTGTAAATTTTGCTTTTCCGTATTTTGAAACAATTTTTAAAAAAATTTCCGGTGTGATTTCAACATTGCAGAAACACAATTACTCTCCTCTGAAAGGGTTAATTGATGAGGGAAAATAGCAAAATTATTATAAAGATATCCAAACCAAATATTTTGATGACGAGAGCGTTGTTTTCCAGCATTTTTAAATTATTTTAAAATACTGAACCTAATTTAATATTTACATTAATGAACATCTTTATGCTGCCATGAATGAAATAATTAGATATCAACCGAAAATACGGTTCCGTTTTCGTTTTCGGCGCAAAATCTGAGTTTCGACGGAAATGTTGCCGCAAACGGTTGCACCGAAACTATCTGTATTCCAAAAATCTTGTTTCTTCTTTCGAAAATTTTCAACATTAATTATTGATTTGAGCTGTATCGGCTCAAAGGAGACACTCTTTATTTATTGCTATGAACTTCACTGTTTATAAATATCAGTCATTACTGACTCGAGACGCGAGTGCAAATTGTAAAGCAAGCAATGCATATATGACGCTTTTCACGTGCTCATTAAAAGCTGCAAACTTAACAGTAATAGAAAATTTTTAGTTTGAAACAGCAGAAGTGTTAAGAATACTCTTTAAGAAAGTTCTAGTTTCTTGTACAACAGATGATCATTTACAAAAAATCATTATAAAAAAGGGGGAGATGTAAACCTACAGCATTTTTTAATTGAATGAAATTTGTATAATTAGAAAATTGCTCCGCGTAGTAGTTGAATTAATTATATTTTATTTTATATGAAAAAAATATATATATAACCACAGAAAGTCAACTTATACCAGGTATAGTTACACGTATAACCAATGAATAATTCTGTATATTTATGTATGTATTAATTACTTTCAAAAATTTGGACGTTTTCGTTAATTTAATCTTTCTATTTTCGGCCGAAAATAGGAAGATTATCGAAATTCAGTTTCGGTCTTAAAAATCTTTTTCGGTCGATCCTTAGAAATAATTCATTACGAAGTACAAAATTATTGTTTCGTTCGGGTTTGATAACATCTGATGTTTAAAAATTGAAGAAGCGTAGGCTCATTTTTGATCCAAACATACGAAATTTGATATGAGTACTCATTTTACTCATTTTTGAATACTTCATTTTCTTTCAGTGTATAACAATTGACAAGGAAAATGAAAGATTGTCTCGAAAATCTTTTCATCTGGTAAGTTGAACTCTAAAATTTTGATCTAAAATGATCTCTTTCATAAAAAAAAAAAAAAAAAAAAAAAAAAAGAATGTTAAATGTGGAATTTAGTAAAATAGAAGTTGAACTAGGGGAGACTAGGCAGGGTTGACCCACTTTTTACAAAATGATTTTTTATTTTTTAAATATTGAACCTAGAATAAAGTTTTATATATAATTTTATTCGTTATACAATCAGTTATCAAAATAAAATTGTTACATAAGTATAATATATAAGAAATTTGAAAAATGATTGATTTTAATCATGAGAAAATAATGAGTCAAGGCTAATATGGGTGGGTTGACCCGATTTGTTTTATATTGAAATATTTGTGAAGATAAATAAAATCAGTTTAAAAAAAGCAAAATAACTTTATGCTACATATTTTAATTATTATTAAAAAATATTTTTGAAAATATCACGCTTAAAGAAACCTGTTTAGACGCAATCGCAAATCAGAGGAGAAAACTTTTATTTTAAACATGATTTTGCCAGCGCAGGTATAATAGTTCAGCAGGGAAAATGAAATTTTTACATTTAAAAGAGTATTCGGTTAGAGACAGGTTCCATTTTCGTAGGGTTTCATGTATTATTATGTACAAATTTAGGAGCCACTGTCCCACTTTTTTTTTATCTCCTTGTCCTATTTTTTGTGACACTCGACCTGACAACTCTAGTTGTCATATAGTTTGGCTTGATCTCACTGTATTCATTCTGGTGAAATTTGTCTACATAACTCCCTAAAGTTTTTCGAGCAATGCTATGTTCTTTTGCAGCCGCATGAGCAGATAACTTATCATTAACATCTTTTAACCCTTTCAGGGGCAAAGTACTTTTAGTACTAAAATGTTGAAATAAATGACTGGCATCGGAATTTACGAAAAAATATTTGGAAATAAGAAAAAGGCTATTCACATAGATATTAAATGGAAAAGATTTTCACAAAATTCAGGTGTCATTGTGGCGTTTGAAAATTAAAATTAAGTGGTTTCATAAACATGCCACTGCCTCTGAAAGTGTTAAGATTGCTGCTTTCATACTTTCTGGTCCTTTCTAGTCTTTTCCACTGTTTCTTTTTACCTATTAGAAGTAATATTTAGATGGAGAAAAGTTCCTATCAACATTCCCATTTATCATTAATTTTTTTTTCTTGCAGTGGATACTATAGAATTTTTAACATCTTTTTAAAATCAGTTTTAAGCATTTTATTTTCTATCAACCCATTTTACTGTAGCTTTACAGAATAAATGTACATTCTTTTTTATATATAACCATTAACCTTTCATTGTGCACAGTGTATCATAAAAAAAATTCCAATACCACTTAATTAAGGGAGCCTTTAGCATCAGGTCAACCCTCCCTCAGATTGACTGGGTCAAGCCTCCCCACATAGCCCTTTTCTAAAGAATAGCACAGTGTTATGTTAAGCCTAACTTACTGTACAATCTTTATGCCTGGAATGAAAGCTCGATATTTCTGAATTACTTAAAAACTACTTACTTAAATTTAGATGATATATTTTATCTGAAAAAAAGCTTAGAAAATATTTCTAAAAAACACAACTTTTAGGTTGAAAACGCTTCACAATTGATTTTTCCACTCCTATTTCGATTAGCTGTATGAAACAAAGACTGTTGTTTGAGCATTCCAGTAGCTGTGGTTGACACCTATTGATAAACCTCTGAAATTCTTTTAAATATGAAAACTGATAGGTGAATTAACCCTCCCGTATGGTCAACCCTCCCTAGTCTCCCCTATATTTTTTTAATGCTTGATGACACATAATTTTCTAATGTATTATTTTTTATAATTGCTCATTTAAGCAGGTTAAATGGGACAAGTTAATGAATAATTGATATTTAAAAATTTTCCCAATACATTATTTATCTGATCAGTTTCTCTTTACAGCTAATTAATTAATCTTCCAATCTTTACCATTAATCATCATAAGCTATAATCAATTTACTGCGGTATACCACAAATTACTCATTTAGATATGTTTTACTAATAACTAAAAGTATGTTTAGCTTTAGTTAGTATGTTTTGAGATCGGTGTTATTTTTAAATTATTACGAAAGAAGCTGTTTTAATTTTTTTCTAATCATTGTTATTGTTCTTTTCATTTTTTTAAAAATTAAACATTTGTTTATAATGAAAGTTTCTATTATTGTTAAATGATTTTTTCTCCAATTTTTCTGTTTTTCTCTCTCTCTCTTTCCCTTTTTAATGATTTTATTTTATTTTATTTTATTTTGTTTTATTTATTTATTTATTTTTGAGAAAGAGAAATGAAATCTGAAGTTAGTGAACTGTCATTTAGTTCATTAAAAGTAATATTTTTTATCCCATCCATGTTCATATTTTCCTTTTTTTTAATCCAAATTATGTATTTTTGTTTTTAATTAACACTTTCCAAATAAATATTATATTAAATATAAAGGAAAAAAATATATTTACGCCCAATAATAGTAACACCATAAGATATCTATTCCAAAACTTCAAAATATATACTAAAAACACTTTAATTACTTAAAAGACGTCAAATATCAATAAAAACATTGAAATATTGACACGTTTCGATTGATTTCCTAAAACCATCATCAGAACATATAAGAAACACAAATACAACGTACATAAAACATTGCAATGTGAGATCAGTCAAACAACTTTGGGACGCGGATTATGGATGAAGCAACGGGCAGTGTTGAAAATATGGAGAACAAACATTGTATAAAGCTAAAATCTCACTATTTCGTCATTGATTATCTTTTCGGGGCTTCAAAAATTAAAAATAAACAAATTATATTTTACGCTTTATTAATTTTACAATTTCGCACCCGCAAATCCGAAAAATCCAATCATCGAAGTTTAAAGAACACAAAATAGAAATTTTACTATTTTGGATCTGCGGACTGAGAAGAAAAGGTGAAATCGTTACAATTTAGTTGTTATTTTGCTCCTCCAGACTCGAAAAACTTGTAGGAGAAATAAAGATGAAAATTTTATTATTTTGGAAATAGTTTGGATCCAGTGGATTCTAATGAAATAATTTTTTTAAAAAATGTATTTTTTTAATCAAGTTTACAATTTTGGCTTTATTTCAGGTTCTGCAGACCTGAAAAATCCGAAATTCGAAAGGTGAAAGATAACGAAATTTCCCTATTTTATTGTTATTTTGGGTACCGCCGATTCAGGAAAAATATATATATAATTTTATCTTATTTTAACTCCTGTGCACAAAAAGAAATAAATAAAGGAAGGGTATTTTATAATTTTGACTTTTGGTCATACAGACTGGAAAAATTTTAGGAGGGAAAAAGCGGAAAAAGGCTTCTGTTACAATGCTATACCTGGTTCTTAGTTCTTTTGCATCCAAAAATAGCACAGATTTATAGTTTTCGCATTACCTCCGGTAAGAGAACCGAACTCCGGTCCATGAACCGAAAATTTTAGGGCTGTCCCCTAAAACGTTCCGCCGTTCCTTTATATTTATTCTCACTCCAATCATGCCTATTGTCTATTGTAAGTTGCTCTTATTTTATCGGCGTAGTTCGATTAATTCAAATTTGTTATAGTGGACCTGTCAGCTTGCTCAATTTTTTTATCAGTCTGATCCGGCCCTTTGACATAAATTGTCTTGATTCTACTTACACGGCCTGTTTGAAAAATTGCCTTCATTTTCCAGGCCTTGGGCCCTTCCAGACCTTTGTACCTACACTGTTAAAAATATCGTGAAAAATTACCTCTGCTTTTAAAAACTATCTATTTTCTGACCAATGAAAACGCTTCATAGATGTTTATGTAGCCTTCTCATTGGTCAGAAAATAGATAGCCTTTAAAAACAGAGGTAATTTTTCACGATATTTTTAACAATGTAGGGTTCTATTCGAAAACCCCAAAAATACGAGGGGAAGTACTTATATACTAAATGTAAAATATGTATCTACTACAGTTATGAATTAAAACAGTTTTCATCTACTCTGTACATGGGTACACTGTACTCTGTACCTCCCTACCCCTGTATCTACTCTGTATACCGCAGTAAATTGGTCATATTTAACTTGACTAGCCTGATATAGTCCATAAATAACAATTATAATTCGTTTTATCGATTTAAAATTACATATAATTAGTTTAATTTCACTTTAAAATCTCTGACAAAAAAATCTGGAGTCGGAATCGGTTTGTTTTTTAGCGACTCCGACTCCGATTCTTTTGCTCAAAAATGGGTCCGACTCTGACTCCGCAGCCCTGGTTTTCTGTACATTGTATTTGTGTCTCTTATATGCTCTGATGATGATTGAGTGAATCAATCGAAACATGCCAATATTTTAATAAAGATATTTGACGGAATATATATTTCATGGTGTTACTTTCCAACATAGATGAAAAGTGTTTATGAATTTGGCTTGTCTGTCTGTCTGTCTGTCCGTTCTCTAACTCGCATAAATATACTCGGATGGCTATGCAATTGACATATGTTATTAAAGTTTACTGTGGCGTGTGTGGCATTGAAAATGGAACCTGTAAAATTAAAAGTTCATTTACAGGGGCACTCAAAAGAATGCCATTACATTACAATCTAAGGGGGAAATTTGCGGTATATTTAAATTAAGTTATACAATTTCAAACATACTGAAATTGATGTATATCACTCCGGTGCATTAGAAAATATTTACTAAATGATATCATGTGCACAGCTTTCATCGTTCATTTACAGGCACACACAAAAGATTTTGAGTACATTTTCATTTATTGATGTAAATTGTTAAGGCTCCTGTCCCTGCCGGCGCGGACACTCACGAGCTAATGCTTATCCTATGGGGAGGGATTTATCTAATATCTCGTTTGCGTTTCGACATTTTTAAAGAATTTTTTTTTGCACTGGATAGCCGAGGTCCGTCTCTACATCGCACCTTTTTTTACTTTTTCGATTTTGGTCGCAGGTATTTTTAGTAAAGTTACTCACACTTTCAAAAACGGTTCTGAAAATGAGTGTCATTCTAAACAATATCTGCAACCAAAATCGAAAAAGTAAAAAGGTGCGATGTAGAGACGGACCCCACTGCAAGGACAAAAAAAATTATTTAAAAATGTCGAAATGCAAACGAGATATTAGAAAAATCCCTCCCCATAAAATTAGCATTAGCTCGTGAGTGCCTTCGCCGGCAAGGACAGGAGCCTTAAAGAGAAATTTTCAACTGCACTGTACATCTCCTAACTGAACTAACAAGGAGAGGGCCAACCTTGTTAATCACAGATTTTGATTATTTTAATGTATGTTGTAGGGTAGACACCCCTTAGTGTCAGGTTCAATGGATTTTATCCAATGCCCCTTAGTTCTTGAAAAACCAGGGGGTCTAATATTAGTACACAACTTAAATACTTACTTAGCAACGAAAATGACAGGTTAGTCGTAGCTCAGTTGGCATGGCGTTTGCCGGCTGATCCGACGGCCCGGGTTCGATACCTGAATGCGCTACATTTGTTTCTCTCATTTTTTGTTTTATAAATATAGTTATAATTATTATTTAATAATTTCAATTAAAAATTTTAACACCATACATTAATTATAATGTTAGCAAACTTAAATTTATCATTTCTTATTTGTAAACTATTATTTCTCATCCATTAAAGAGGTTTAAAAAGAAATTGGATCTATTATTGAACGATAAAAATTCCAAAATCGTGACAAATTCTGTTGTGGTGCCATCTAGTTATGATAAAAAAAAAAAGGAATATTCAAATAAAACAAAACAATAAAGCAGATAATAAAGCAAATAAAGCAGAAAAAAGATAAGGGGGAAAGCAAAATAATTGAAAGCGCAAGCATACTTATTACAAATTTAAAAATCTTTAATATGCAAAAAATCGGTTGTAATTTAATTCTGATGCTAATTTTTAATATGATTATGCTTGTTACTTTAAAAACAGAATAATACTATTATCGCATTGACTTCCTTTGTTAAAGCAATGCGTAAATGCTGTTTCTTTAAAATCACGAATTGACACAATTCCTCAATATCATTGCATCGATAAAGAATATATGAAATACATTTTAAAAGTGATTTTTTAAAAAAAAATAACAGTTTTATGATCTTTTATTTCAACTATTTAGTTAAAAGTAAAAAAATTAAATAGGTTAAAATTATAATTGATATACAATATTAAAAATTTTAATTGACAGTGAGATTATTAAGTTATACTTACAAGTAAATTTATAAAACAGAAAATGAGAAAAACAAATGTAGCGCATTCAGGTATCGAACCCGGGCCCGCAAATCAGCCGGTAAACACCATACCAACTGAGCTACGACTGACCTATCATTGTTGTTGCAAAGTAAGTATTTAAGTTGTGTACTAATATTAGACCCCCGGTTTTTCAAGAACTAAGGAGCATTGGATAAAATCCGTTGAACCTGACACTAAGGGGCTTCTACCCTACAACATATATTAAAATAATCAAAAACTGTGATTAACAAGGTTGGCCCTCTCCTTGTAAGTCATACTATGTAGCATATGTAAAAAATTATAAATCATTTACAGTGCTGAACAGAAGAATTCGGATATTTTTCCGACTATTCATGATAATTCCTGAAACTGCGTTTTCATATGTGTTATGCATTTTCCAAATTACTTACACATTCGCTTTATTAAATGGTGAAGTTTTGTTAAAGTATTCTGGAAGTGTCGGAAAGTGTTTTGTAATCTATGCTTGACGCATCATTTTTTGGTCATTGGATCATTTTCGTAAATTAAAAAAAACCTAGATGCATTTCGAGCTTAATAAGCTACGTATTTTCCTTTATTAAACAGATATCGAAAATGCATTATGTTTTTATTCATTAGCGCATTTTTTCCCCTTCTAAGTACCACTTACAGGGGTGATTGTGAATTCATGAAAAAATACCTGAAATTTTAGCATGAAGAAGTTTTGGTATGGAGAGAGAACAGACAATTTATTGCAGGGAGGTCCATTTCTCTCATTATGAAATATATTACTTTTAATTATGTTTAACAATCATATGAAATTGATATCTTCGTGTTATTTTATGAATTTAACTATCAGAAAAACTGGAATTCCAGTATTGAAAATAAAATAAATACCTGAATTCAGGTATATTACCTGAACACAATCACCAATGACCACTTATAACAAGAATATTCACTCGAGAAAACTATCCAAGAACAAATAAATCCAATGTAATTTCATAGGAACAAACTCTGCATTGATCTATAAAAAATTTTCAAATTCGAAAAGGTCGATACAAAAGACAATGTTAAAAACAGCAAATAAAGTCAAAAAACTAGAAATACACTGAAAAAAAAAATGAAGTACTCAAAAATGAATAGATCAATATACTCATATCGAATTGAGTATGTTTGGATCAAAAAAGAACCTATGCTTTCTCAATTTTGAAACATTACATGTTATCAACCTCAAACAAAAAGATAATTTCGTACCCTGAAATGGTTTATTTAATTTATGGCGGCATAAAAGATGTTTATTAATATAAATATTTAATTATGCATGGTATTTAAAAATAATTTAAAAGTGCTTGCAAATAATGCTCTTGTCATAAAAATATTTACTATGGGAATTTTGTTAATAATTTGTTATTTTAATAAAAAAAACTGGACAATTACACCGTAAAAAAGTTACATATAAACTTGAAAAAATATCATTAGTTTACCACACGGTGTACAAAACTGTTGCAAAGTCTAAAACAAACTTATACAAACATTAACTTATAACTTACAATTTTAACTTTATTTTAATGTTTGTATAAGTTTGTTTTTGACTTTGCAACAGTTTTGTACACCGTGTAGTAAACTAATGATATTTTTTCAAATTTATATGTAATTTGTTATTTTTCTTAATAAATATTCAGTTAAACGTATCTTGTTAGTAACTTTGAACGGGAAATAAATGTCAGCACATTTTTACTTTAATTTGTAGATTCGGGGAGGGTGGGGGCAGTACATAACGATTCATATTTGAACACAACCATGGAATCAAAAATGAGTACATGTGTTTCTCAATTTTGAGTACATTTGGATCGGAGCTATTTTGAGTATGTGACATACTTAAAATTGAGTACTTTTTACTCAATTTTGAGTACCCATTTTTTTTTTCAGTGATAGCATGATTTTTAATTGACTTCCAACAAAAGAGGTTATATAATTCGTTTATATATATATATTTTAACAATAGGTTTTTTTTATTAAGAATAGGTACTTTTCCAGTACAGAGGCCTTTGCGAGATAGAGGTAAATTGCTTGACAAGAGAAGGAAATTGTCATGTATGTTTTCTGGAAATGTATATTCACTGTCTCATGTACACACGCAATTTCTTCCATATTTATACAATTAATTTAATACAAACAAGCCATTACTTTTATATGCAAACATAAGTTAATTGTATGTAAATAATAATAACAATAATAATAAATAGAATGTTTATATACACAGGTGATTATAAAAGGAAACTATGATATATGAGCCCCTAGCTTAACATACCGTTTACAGACACTGGATGAAATTTTGGTTTTAAGTATTTCGAGGTGTGCGCTCAAGAGTCATATGAAAAACAGCGGTTAAGCTTTAACAGTTACGGCTGCAGTGACAAAATTTCGAAAATTTCAAATGGCAACGCATAACTTTCTTTATTGGAATGTGATCTCTGTAGTGAAAAACTATAAATACAACAGTATCTGTAGCTCGAAAATCGCCGTCGCTAGATAGACTAAGAAGATAAGTGAAAACAACCAATAAGGACACAGAAGCAAAACATTTTATTGTCTTTCACAAATTTAAATAAAATAAATATCATCATACTATAAGACGCTTATCTAACAACACGCTTATCTATCCACTTCCGTTTCTAATCTCTTCCTCCACCACTCTTATCAGCATGCTTTCTTATTTCCAGCGGCACACACCTCCACTGCCTCCATTCCACAGATCACAGCTCCACAACACAGAAACGCCGGAGGCGCTAAACCGGTATTATCATACGACTATTATCATTTTGCTGTTATCTTTAAAAATATCAAAGATAGGATTTATTTTGAATTCTATGGATACCGTCTTTAGAAAACTTAACTCTACGTCTACGCATTTTAATGAGCTCTGAAGCACACATTGAAAGATTAAAAATTCTTAAGTGTGATCCGGAAATGAAAACTGATTACGGTTAATCCTGATCATGGCACCTAACGAAGTCTAGAAGGTACATCTGTTATCTTTTTGTAGATAAAATGCGGTCAATTTTACATGCCGTCGAATGAATTAAAGTTTTCGTGAGAGAATTTCAACGCCAGAAAAGAATAAATTATTTCTATCATATATTTAGGAAAAGGTTTAAATAAAAATTAATATGACTTATTGAATGAATTAAAGAACGGGATCTTTAGAAAAGTAAAATGAGACAATTTAAAACTATATGTGATTTTACATTCCATTTGCGATAATTTCGTGAGCATTTATTGACGCATAAATAAATTCATTATGTTTTTCAACTCTCATGCAATTGTACGAGTTAAAGAGAATATTTGTCGATTTATCACCTGTAACGGGCTAATTGATGCCGGAAAATGCCATAAAATCAGTGTTGCTGTGGATGGTATAGGGAGGCATACGCTGTATACCTTCTGATGGATTTTTAAAAAAAGTGCTCCGTATACCCCTCTGTTTCTCAAATAAAACTGTTCCTGATTCTAGTCTATACCCTTTGATGGTTTATTTTACGACTACAGCGCTCCTTAAAATTAATATATTGATTTATATTAAATCGTGTAAATATTAAAATGATGTGGGTGAGACATTGTCACAAATACATAACAGAACTGCTTCAGGTCTGTCCCCATTAACCCTCTCGTGCATAAATTATTTTTCATTCTTTCTCATTATTCACAAAAAAATCTTCTTTTGTGATAAACGAGAAACCATTATAAAATAGTTTTGTTATTGTACTGTATGCTAGGTATTATCTGTCCACAAATCAAATCTCCATAAATGAATGCTCAAAATCCTTTTGCTTAATAATGCAATAATTATACGACCTCATATGAGGTCCGTATGCATGAGAGGGTTAAGCAACGAACCAGCCTTTCACCCCCCCCCCCTCTTTCAAGCTAGGTGACACCTATCACATCTAAAGCGAAAACAAATATGGTAATATAGCCGCTACGGTTCTGAAATTGAGCATATAGGCATGTAAGACATTAGGCTTCAATATTCCACATCAAACATCAACCATCGCAATACAAATATTTTATACACACTCGGGACAATAATTATTGAACAACCTCGTAAAAGTGTGTAAAAACAGTCCTTTTAATGGTTATAACATAGTCTTCGTATCGTGTAATTATACATTTTAAATTTTTTATGAACATGTCAAAAAAATTAAAATATCAGCTTCAATCGCGACTTTTAAATGAACGATATTTGTCAATAATGGCATTTGAAGTGAATGGGAATAGCAATAAAAGGCTATCGCATAAATACTCTTTGTATCAAACCACTTTCATTAAAATATGCCACCCTGGCGTGCTACAGATAAATAGCAGTATAAAATAATTAGAAACAATTTTTTAAATTATTTTTCTCCCTTACAATTTTTCTTTTTTTAATGAAAAATCGATTTCTAGATGCTTCAAGTTTGCGAATCCAAAATTACAGCTCATTCCGTTAAGGCTGTTCTTAACTGCTCTGTTCAACAAGCGCAAAACGTTTTGACATATTTACAAATTCATTTTTTAACGGAAAGATATAAAATTGGAAAGCCTGGTCATGGAAGCGATTTGGAATTGAACTGTTTTTTCCATTTTTTGATCAATCAATTACCTATTGAGTTATAAGCGAAATCGATCACGTGACAAACACGTTTTTCGCCCGCTCTTGAGTGCTCTTTCTCCCTTCGCGTGGAAATTCGGTTCAAAACGCGCACTTTGACTTTATTTTCTGAAAGATCTACACTGTTAAAAATCTGCAGCATTTGCTGCATAGTCACTCCATCGTTTTTATAGTAAACTGTTACTTGACTATATTATGGAGCATTCTCATTGGTCAGAATAGAGACATTCTATAAAAGCAGTGGAATGACTGTGCAGCAAATGCTGCATATTTTTAACAGTGTATTGCGTTTGCAAAAAATGGGAAAAAACAGCTCAATTACATAGTTTCGGAACAACAACACCAGCTAGTTTCATGCATTTTTAAACAAAAATGAATTAAAACTTATGTCAGAAAGTTGCCCTTTTGGATTTGAGAATACCCTTAAGTAGTTTTCGAGTTATTCTGAAAAATCTGCCCAAAGTGCAATTTGTTTTGCAGCGATTACAAATGAATATAACATTAGGAGTTTCAAATTTTAAACATTCATAATTCCTTAACTGCTTCACCGAATGACACTTCGTTTACTTTTCTTATAGTAAAGTTTACCAAAAAAAGCCAAATATGACGTCAAAATTAGGTGTTCGTATTGAAAATTTCAGAATTCGGTACAATTTCATTATGAAGACGGCCCTGAACAGTTAACACTAGAACGCTGAGTGAGCAGGTGTCAACTCGACAACTACTAATAGACTGTCTGTTCGAACCAGAAATTTCTTCATAAAATAACTGAAATTTAAATGACACTGAAATAAGTTAAGCAATTACGTTAAATAATTTTAAATAAATTTTCGGGTTTAATATGTTTTAATAAAAGTTACGTAAAATTCACGGCGTTCTAGTGTTAAGCTTACTCTTTTTATTATAGATTGAAAGAAAACGTTATTTCCAGTCAAATGGCTATTTCCGTTTTTTTTTTTTTTTTTTTTTTTTTTGTTCTGGGACAGTTTGGTGATTAAAATGTATGTGATGTTTGTTAATTTTTTCTGTCCAATTGTACATTCAAAAATTTTCAACTTCTTTTTTTTCTTATTTATTTTTCTTCTATCTTTTGCACACGTATGGTATTCTACGAATCCAGCATTTTTATATGTTAATGAGAACAAAAATTGAAAATTTGTTATTTAAATAACCTCTAAATGTTGCAGATAAAGTAAATTCAACGCGACTTAATATGATTTTACTAACTAATCATTCAGATTAGATTTTCTGAAAGAGCCGGGATCAGCAATGGTTATTTATTTTTATTTATTTATTTATTTTATTTTTTTACACTAACAAACCACATTGAATTCCTATCATACGAAACATTTTGTACTGCGCTGTATAAATATTTTTTATTTTGAATTTATAAAATAGTCTATATTCATGCTGGATTTTTAGAATTTTACAAATCAATCACCTATTAATATATTTTTTAATGAACCTTTCACGAACTTTCCAAACTATTGTCGTTTCAGCAACTTCTCAACGTAAGAATCGGCAGAATTGTAACACTTGTCACATCGTGGAATAAGTTTTTGTGGTCGATTGTCATAAAAGTCTACCGCCTATGAGAATGGAGCCAGCTTGACACAGCTGTTAATTCACGTCTCATCACCCGTAACGATCCTGTTGAGGTACTCGTTGTCCTCATCGTGGTTACGCTGCAGAAAAGTGCAGAAAAGATCGGCGATGCATGAAATCATCAAGAAACACTTGTTGTAAAGAAAATTGGGCGCCAGGTTTGTTGGGTGCCGAAGAAAATTACACCCGAACACAAAAACAAACGCATGGGAGCAGCTTGACTTTTGTTGGGATTCAAGCAGTTGGGTTTGACATTATCGTATGTCCTCACTTTATATTTGCTTATTTTTTAAGTTTGTGCTAGTTTTTGTGCTTTTTTATGCTATTTTTTGTATTCTCATGCTACTTTTCTCGTGAAGGTTTCTTTGTGGGAAAAAAAGTGTGCGCGTAATACGGGAAGTATGTCTAAAAATAGAAAAATAGACTCAATAAGCGCGGAGCCGACTTATGCGCCGATATATCCGCTAATTGTTTTCCAATTTTAGATGTGATACGACAAAGTGTTAATGCTGTTCTGAAATCCAAAGGACTTTCTGACACATTTCTAAATTCGTTTTCGTTCAGAAACGCATGAAATCGGCAGATATTGTTATTCAGAAATATTGTAATCAAATGACGATTTCTATTTATTGGCAAAAGCAGAAGAACTTTCAGAAAATTCTGTCAAAGTCGGCGTATTGAACCGAATTCCCGACGTGGCAACGCGAGAAAGGAAATAAATTTGTCGTCACGTGACAAGAATCTGTTTCTAAATAGATAAGTAATTTATTTGTCAAAAATGGAAAAACGCTATTCAATTCCAAATCACTTCAGTAGTCAGTCCTGTCAATTTTATATTTTAACGTGAGAAACTGTTACGACTTTAGAAAATGTGTAACGTTGTAATTTTAGAAAATGTGTCAGAAAATTTTGCGTTGTTGAGCAGGAAATTCGAGAACTACCTTAACCAAAGCCATCTCAAGACTTATCAAGCCAGATACGCGTTTCATTCCCCCGTATGTGACGTTACGACCCGGGGCTGGTACCAACGCGGAGTATTTGTACTATTTTGTATCTGACTATTTAGAACAGCACGTGTGCGCGTGCGGTAAACTCAAAACCCAGGATTTCTATTCTTTTCAAGGTACGTTTTATTTTCAAGTCTACTATTTACAAGTTAATATTATTAGTATAGTATTAATATAGTATTAGTTCTATTTCTTGTGTTCGTTATCTTTTATTTTTAATTTGTTTAAAATAAATTAACGAGTAAATCCTAGCATCGTGTTGTCAATGATGCCGTATCTCAAAACAAAACGATATTATTACAGTTCTGTTTCTTTTCATATAGTATGTAGTGGCAAAAATCACTAAATCGTGTCGAGATAGTCTTGAAACGGCTTTCCTTAATCCACCTCGTTTCACTGTCACTCCGTGTCACACTTTCTGGACTTGCCCCCCCCCCCCCCCCCCTCATAGAAGTGTGGCATAATTAATGAATAACCTACTTCGTAAAAATTGAGCTGGCACTAAATTAAATTAAATTACTCTAATACAAATCATTGCTTTAATTTGAGGCTTCACTTGTTATCTTATCAAGGTCAGCTTGCTACAAATTGCATTAATCGAGATCCGAACTGCTTGTTAAAGTAAGTATTTTCTTGAATGGCATCATTATAAAAGTCATCATAAAAGGAACTACTTATAATGATGAAATCCTAAAGAGGTGTGGCTGTAAAAAGTGAACGCATAAAAAATCTAACCTTAAGTAAATGATTAAGATGATCATAATGAATGTTACTTTCCCTATCGTTTTAATCACATAATTCAATGCATATTGCAGCAATTATTTTACAAACGAATGTTTATTACATTACCATATCATACATAGTTTGATTTAAAAAAAAAACTCTGATAACATCTTAAAACTTTTAATTTATATCAATGTGTACGAGTAAGCTCACAAAATAAGATTTTAAAAAATAGAAATAATACTAAGCACCTGATATGATATTTCTTTCGGCCAGCAATTAAATCTCCAAAAAATAACGTTCCGTTGTATAAGCCAGCCGTAATACAAAGCAGATGTATCATTGAACAGATTAATCTCTACTGCAATTTTTTTTAACTTCTAAGCATAGCACATTTTCAATTTTTATACCGTCGTATAGGGGAGGAAAAGTAATTTTAAATGCAATTTGTTTGAAAATTGCATCTCAATTTATTTTTGAGATATTAATTTTTTTGTAGTTTTTAACGAATTTTTTTTTTTATGTTGGCAACTGAAGTACTCCGTTTCTGTAGAAAGTGAAGGAAAAATAGTAGACTATTATATCTTTTTGTTGCCATTTTTCCATAGTAGCTGAAAAAAAAAATGTACTAATTTAAATACGTGCTATTTTGAAAAAATATAAAGGAATGATTTCGGGTAAAACATGGAGCTATTATAAACTATATTTAATATTATCTATATTAATGTTACAAAAAAATGAAGGTATCTGAATCATTAGATAGCCGATTTTATTTATTTATTTATTTATTCATTTTTGGTCGAGTTTCTTAAATGACGGCATCGCTTTTTGCTGGAATTATTCTGCGATAATAACGTCATATGCATACCTTTCTGTAGATGTTGTTTAATACTGGATTGTAAATGCGGAATTCTTCAGCAGATGTGAATAACATCATTTTATATTAAATAAAAGTGTGTGTTTTAAGTCATAAAACTAAAATATGTTTTGTACTATCTATATTTATTTGCATACATTTTATTATTATTATTATTTATTTATTTTTTTTAATCAGGGCGATTCTAAATTCTGAAAAAGCAGAATTCCTGTTTTCTAGTTTTATACTTCGTTTAGAAAGAAAAAATCCGAATGATCGTATACATTATTAGTTGTGTTAGATTTTTCTTTTTTTAATCCACTGATATTTTCTCATTAGTACATTTTTTTTAGGTAAATATTTCGAAAATAAATCTAATGAAGAGAATTGATGCATAGAAACAATTGAAGAGCCTTTAAAGATATCTTTAGTTCTTATTCTTATTTTATTTTATTTCCGAAAAAAAATCCTGCCGAATTGTAGAAAAAAATTATCAAAAGCTTAAGGTATCCGAACACCCGAACCGAAAATTACGTTTTAAAACGTAATTTTCGATCAAAATATCGATTTTTCGTTTTTGCAATAATATTAAAATTGAATCCTTTATCTGTAGAAATCTGCTTAAATTTTGTCTGTATTTAAAACAGAACCCGAGTTACAGCCGTTTAATGTTACAGCTATTACAGCTTTTGAATTGTGTTTAAAAGTTATATTTAGCTTTTTCTCAAAATGAAGTTTTTCAGATTTTTACTATACGCAAAACATCCTAAAACAAAAAATGATGCATGAAATGCCACGAAATTTTCTGCACTTCTTTTACAAATGTCTTTTGAGGTAACAGACTACACTCATGGTAACATATTAAGTAGTTTTATATTTACCCTGGTATAAATGACAAACTTGAGACAAATTTTGCGAATTTTTCATTACATTAATACTTTAACTGCCATATCATCTGAGATAGAGATGCGATTATAATGTGTGTAGTCTAAGTCCTAGAGAAAGTTATTATGTTTTTTTATACAATTTACAAAATGTCAATACATTGTTTCATTTTTGAGTTATCACGTTTTGCGGAAATGTTAATTTTTGACCTAATTTTTACTATTTTTCTCTTTAAAAAATTATTTCTGGATAATTGCTAAAATTTTTATATTTTTTTGAAAGTTTTCAAGTAAATGTCATTATAAAAAATGGATAACAAGAGAAAATCTCAAAAATTTCAAAAAATCCCTTCCGAAGGTGTGCGGATACCTAAGACGGTTCTCAAGCCCGCTATACTCAACAAGCGCGAAACGTTCTGACACATTTACTGATTCATTTTTAAACGTAAAGGCACAAAGTTGGCAGGGCTGACTATGGAAGGGATTTGCAATCGAAAGAAGTTTTCTATTTTTTGATAAATAAATTATTTATCGAGTTATAAGCGATTTTTAATAACGTGACAACAGGCTTCTCTCCTTTCTTTGACCGTTTTTTTCTCTTTTCGTCCGTTAAATTTGGTTCAAAACGTCAACTTTGACTGTGTTTTCTGAGTGATCTTTTTCGTTTACAAAAAATGGAAAACATCTTTCGATCACATACTTTCTGAGTAACAACACCTGCCAATTCCATGCGTTTCCGAATAAAAATGAATTAAAACTTGTGTCATAAAGTTGCCATTTAGATTAGAGAACAGCCTTAATCAAGACAAAGATGTCAGATAGGAGCTGACCTCTAAGTTATTATATACTAACTTAATTTTTCTTAATATACCTGAAGAATAACAATATAGAATTTAAATCATACATTTTTAATGCATATTTAGTTAAAGAAAATTTGTTTCTAAAGTGTGAAAAGTTTAGAATAAATATTGTTACAATTTTTACATCATTTGAGACCAAATATAAAGAAATGAATCGAGTAATCAATATAATCCCGAGTAATCAATATAATTTAGTACATATTAAAGAAAAAGAGTCACTGAAATTTCAAGCACATGAAAAGCAACGCAATATCTTTTGAATTCACATCGCCTAGAAAACCGAAAAAGTATATTAACCTAATTTGGAAATAACTTCGAAGCGAACCTTTTAAATCTCCATATTTTAAAACCGTATTGAATCTATAAGTAATCCTTCAAAACCCATAAGTAATTGGGAAAATTAATGTTCCTTGTTTACAGAAGGGAAATATTTATCTCTTAATTTCCAAAACATGATCGAGCTGAGACGAAATTTTAATCAATGTTTTAAAAAATGTTTCAGTTCTTAAAAAGCATGCCATTGATAAAGAGATGACAAAATTTACATATTCTTAAAAATAAAATGAAGTTTTAATTGATATATCTGTAAAAGAAGAATTTTACTTTTAACCGAGGGATAACACTATAGTGTTAAACATGACACAACGCAAATTTTGCAGGATAGCTTCAAAATTTGGGTTGTGTCATGTTTTTTAGGTTTTGATAATTAATTATTTTGCATTTTGTAATGCTGATACGAAAATGGCATTCATTTCTTACCATCACGTAAGGATTTGTTGAAAATTGTAAATTTCAAAGTTAAAAAGTCAAAAAATAGCTAAAATCTGATACTATAAAATAGTTGTGATAATTGTGTTTTTAAACTACTGATAATTGATTTTTATGTATTTTTTACCACTGAATCTGTAAATTACCTTCATTTTTAACCATCACGTCAGGATTTTTCGAAAATCGGAAATTTCAAAGATAAAAAGTTCAAAGTTAAAACTGAACCCACTTCCCCACCTCATCGGACCCCTGAGCTGTTTAGCTCTAAGAATCCCCCAGTATAAGCCAAAAATTTGAATAAATTATTAAATTATATTAAATTAAATTGAATTAAAAAAAAGTTTTACATCTATTTCATAGTATCTGATTTTCACTACTCTTTTACTTTGAAATTTACGATTTTCGAAAAATTCTGACGTGATGGTTAAAAATAAGGGTCATTTTCAGATTCAGTGCTAAAAATACATAAAAATCAATTATCAAAAGTTAAGAAACACAACCATCTCCTCTATTTTATAGCATCAGATTTTTGCCATTTTTTTCATTTTGAAATTCGTGATTTGCAAAAAATCCTGATTTGATGGTTAAAAATGAATATCATTCGCGCATTCAGTGCTAAAAAGAACATAAAACTCGATTATTAAAAGTTAAAAAACAGAATTATCTCCTCTTAAATTTTCGCTATTTTTGTTTTTACTTTTTACCTTCGAAATTTACGATTTGCGAAAAATCCTGGCGTGATGATTAAACATAAAGGTCATTTTCGGATTCAGCGCTAAAAGATACATAAAAATCAATCGTTAAAAGTTTAAAGAAAATACAACCGTCGCACAGTAGTCCCAAATCGCGATCAAGTGACCAAAAATCATTTCTGGCTTTCCTGGTAGTTGTATGTCCTTCATTTTTAAATTTATAACATTCTAAATGACATTACATTGCGAATTTAAACTAAATGTAATTGGGGTTCCGGAGGAGGGGTCGCAATAGAGGGGCCAAGTTTTTATTAAATTTAAATTTTCTTTTTTTACCGGATTTTTTTTACAGCAATGAGAATTTTTCACTTTTGATTATGGGAAATATTTTGCCTTTTTCAAAACAAATCATCTAATTCAATAGATGATGAAAATTTTAAATTTTAACCCCCACCCTCCCTCCCTCCCTGAAAATATACAGGTTAAAATCTTATTTTTTTCTCTCTTTTTAATGTTATTTCAAAATAACAATAAAGAGCAATCAGTAAAATACATAAATAATCAATCAGCTGAACTTTGCCCCCCCCCCCCCAATACATCCAACACACACCTACATACACACGTGAAATCTCCCCTTTTTCCATTTGCCTCTATACCAAGGAAATTTTAAAAATATCATTGCTATTTTTAAAGTTTTCAACATCTATTTGCTATGAATTAATAATAAAATCATTAAATTCATTAATTAGATTCTTTCAAAATTTTCGCCCCCCATTTTCTTTTGCTTCTCTGTATTACACAGAGAATAATACCTTTGAAATTCCAATAAAAATGAAGAATCTGCCTTTGTTACTTTATTTTGGTAATATTAAATAAATAATTACCTCACTAATTTTCTAGTATATTTGAAATTTCTGCTTCCCCCCACCCCCCCTCTCCACTCCGGTATAAAATTCTAACATCCCTAACAGTTTTAAAATTTTTACAAAAAAATCAAAACTATGTTTTAATATAAAACAATTTTACATCTTTTTATCGAAAAATAAAATAAATTCTGTTTTTTAAATAAACCTTCAGAAAAGTGAATTTACACATTTCAAGTAACTGCAACATTTCATCCCAAGGGTCGAGTGAAATTTTCATTAATTTTTTTAATTTTTTAAAGCATTAAAGTATTTATTAAAACTCAAATGTGCATATAAATTAATACAATTAAATTAACATTCATATAATAAACTGAAAGAAATAAACGTAATAAAAAAATTTACGATAGATTTATATGACGATACGCGAAAATTAAAGTAAAACTTAATAATACTACTTAACCCGTTCGGGACTATGGGTGCATACATGCATCCTGAAAAAGAGCATACAGAATTTGTTAAAAACACCAGTAAAAAAAAAAAAAAAAAAAAAAAAAAATATATATATATATATATATATATATATATTTAGTTTAGTTAAAATTTAGTTAAACTAAATATTTAGTTTATTTAATTAGAGCATTTTTTTTTATTGATTAAGTAAAGGTAAAGGTTTTTAAAAAAGTGGTGCCAACCGAATAAAATTTCCGTAAAAGCCTCCGGTCTCGAAGGGGTTAATAATAAAATTTATTTGTAAGTAGGTAAAATATACTTTTCAAATAATCAGGAAATTTAAAACATTAAATGATGTTTTCCAGTTGATTGAATTTCCCATACATGCTTGTTGGTAGAATTTAGTATATACATATATATATATATGTATATATATATATAAACTGAACTTTTAATATGTACTTTTGAAAATAAGGTCAAGTTTTAATATTATTTTTGATATAAACAAAAAAAGCAAGGGAAAAATTCTAAAAACAAATTAAAAAATAGACATAAAAAATATCTCCTACTCTTAACCACTGATATAAACACTGACAATTTTGGATCAGTGCGAAAATTAGATTGACTTTAAACCCGATTAACCATTTTGGACTAATACTGGCAATATCCAATGTCCAACTTCAAACTGCTATTTCTCAAAAAGTCGCAATAAATCTCTTGGGACATGATTTTAAAAGGCTCATTCTACATTTTGTACTTTAAAAGTCCCAGGAACTCGGAAGAACTTTTTTTATATATCACTTTTTATGTACAAAATTCCTTAAAACTATGTATTTTTTTAAAAATTCCTCTTTTTTTAATTTTTGAGATTTTTGCAATCGAAAAATCAAATTAAATATATAATTTAATGTTGTTTCAGAGAAGTGCAAAGAAAAAATTGAGAAACTACAGTCGGCTCTCGTTAATTCGAAATCGGATAAATCGAATCTTCGCTTAATTCGAACTAAACATGAAGTCCCGAAATTTTCAATGGCAGAATAACGTTAAAACTTTTCCTTTATTCGAACTCATTTTCTCTTGACTTCGTTTAATTCGAACTAATGAGAATTCCATTTTTTCATTTTTCCTTACTTTCTCACGGACTTCAGATCCTTGAAATAACTTTCTTTCTTTCATTTTTGTCAGAATTGTTCTGAACTAGTATAATAATTCCATGCGTTTGAAATCCGCTTTCTTAGTTCGCCTTGTCTGTCCATCAATGACACATCCGCCCCTTCTTCCATTGTGCTTTTCCTAATCCCTTCTGTACCATTTGACCCAGTGACATTCCAAGAAATTCACTGAGTGGACATCTGTTAAAGATAGGGGAAACCTGTTTTATCACTACATTCTACTTTCACTCTGGGGATCGAATTTTTCAGTCATTGGTTTTACTTACTGCTAAATTGTTTTTTGAGAAAGTAAAAGGTCTTGTTTCTTTAAAATATGGCTCCACGTGGAAGTTATAAATCGTTAACTCTAGAAGCCAAAGTGGAAATTATTAAAAAGGTAGCACGTGGTCAATCTAAGACAGAAATTGCTGCAGAATGTGGAACAAAAAATAATACGCTGTCTACTTACTTGAAAAATAAAGAATTCAACCTGAAATCATGGGAAAAGGAAAGATTTGCTAAAGAACGAAAACGTATGAGAACAGCAGCCCATGAGGATTTAGACGAATCTTTACTGTTATGGACAAAAGATGCATTGGCAAGAAATGTACCTTTGAGTGGACCTATATTGGCAGCTAAAGCGAAAAAACTTGCATTACTCATGGGTATTAAAAATTTCAATTGCAGCGAAGGATGGCTGACACGTTTTAAGCAGCGAAATAACATCGTACACAAAACTGTGTGTGCTGAAAGTGGTGCTGTAGACCTCGCTGCTTGCAATGAATTCTGCGAAAAGCTACCCGAACTTATTTCTACTTATGCAATGAAAGACGTGTTTAATGCCGATGAAACAGGGTTGTTTTATAAACTTCTTCCTAATAAGACTTTAACATTTAAAGGTGAAACGTGCACAAGTGATAAACTTAGAAAAGACAGGATAACTGTGATGGTAGGTGCCAATATGGATGGAAGTGAGAAGTTAAAATTGTTAGTTATTGGTAAATCAACTAACCCACGTTGCTTCAAAGGAGTTAAAACACTGCCTGTTGATTATGTGGCAAATGCCAAAGCCTGGATGACGCGTGAGATCTGCATCAGTTGGTTAAAAGAACTGGATAAAAAATTTTCTCGTGAAAACAGAAAAAATCTATTGCTGCTAGATAATGTGCAGAATCATTGTAAACTACCAACACTGAGCTCTATAAAGATTGAATATTTACCCCCTAATACTACAGCACAACTGCAACCGATGGACCAAGGAATAATTCAAAATTTAAAAACTCATTATCGTAAAAGGATTCTAGAACAAATTTTATTTTCGATTGACCTTAAAGAAAGGTACGACATAACATTACTCACGGCCATCAACGATTTATATGCGGCGTGGGACGCCGTACAACCTGAAACAATAGAAAAATGCTTTCGACATGCCGGATTTATCCATCCATCTAAAAAGAGTGGTTATAATGCAAATGACGAAAACGACAGACCTTTTGAAGAAATAGAATTTCCAAACTTTTCTGAAAAGTTCCAATGCGATATTACATTCGCAGAGTATGTAGCAGCCGACAATAGTTTAGAAGTATCTGGACCCTTAACTGTGGAAGAAATTGTTGAAACAATTCACGAAAAATGCAATGAGGAGATGGAATCGGATTCTGGTGATTCTGCTACTATGTCCCAAGTGCTTTCCTTACCCACAGAAAAGTCAATTGCACAATCAATTGAGTGTTTGCGTACATTTATCCTGATGCAGCCGTCATCAGACAAAGAACTTAGCTGTTTGTTACAAATAGAAAAACTGGCTAAAAAGTCAAAAATGAACAGGACTAAGCAAACAACAATTGATAATTTTTTTCATAAAGATGATAAATAAGTGTAAATAATTTCTTAAATGTTCATCTAATTTCAGGTAAGAAAATTATAGTACAATTAAAATGTAATTTTAAAGGCCGTTGTTCTATAGTGTATTATTAATTTTTATGTTTTATTTATACTATTTTAATATTATTAATTATTTTATGTATTTATATCTTTTAATTTAATATTAAGTCATTCTAACGATAACATCCGAAATTTAAAAAAAAATACTATAACATTAATTCCTTTGTAATAGTTCCTTTAAACATGTTTTCTCTCATACTTTCCATAATTCAAACTCTGGATAATTCGAACATTTCTTGTGGTCCCGACGAGTTCGAATTAACGAGAGCCGACTGTATCTGTAATGGTCTTAGGGTGTGAATGTGAATGCATAGCGAATTTGCCTGAAATTCACGCAACAGCAGAAAAACGGTAAAAACTCCTTAACTTCACATAAGCAATGCTAATTCATGTGAGCTGATAAAAACAAAATATAACAGAATATAAATCTTCAAATATTTCTAAATACTGTAGAATTTATTTCATTTCGAAATACGAAACTTCGATTTTCTGATTTTTGGCCACATAATCGCGATTTGGGACCACTGTGTGTCGCAGGCTTGTGTAATTAATGATATGAGATGATTAAATAACTACAACATCACACTTTCATCAAAAGCAAAAAAATTGAGTTTTGTTCAAATAATCCAGTAGTTTTGGAAGTGTTTCATAATTTATGGGTAACGCATCGTTTGTCTCTTATTTAATTTCTTTAAGGAATCATATTAAAAAAGAAAAGTAGGAAATGTCACCGTCTAAGCTTAATTTTCAATAATAAAGAATTTTATTAATACATGGAAATTATTCCAGAGAGAAACATTCGCCTTGCATACAATATTTCAAATGAAAATCAAATTTCAAAGTAATTGCTTAAGAGGCGCAAAGGCCTACATAGTGAAAAAGATTCCATGCCGGGACTCGAACCCGGGCCATCAGTATAGAGCACTGATGTTCTACCGACTAAACCACATGGAACGATACCCAGCCTGGAAAATTTCTCACTATCATATGTTGGCAAGGCTACAAACGCAGCACAAGATGGAATATTTATCGTGAGCCACCGACCTGGGGCGAACACGAAACTTAATTATATCCAGCATCGATAGAGACTATATTAATACATGGAAATTATTCCAGAGAGAAACATTCGCCTTCCATGGTGCAATTTGTCTATCTGCGGAGCCCCATCCTTTGTTTTCTCTACCCCCCCCCCCCCCCAACATTTAAAAAGAAATAATCATTTTAATTTGACAAGTATGCATCAATATTTAGGCTTCAAAAATTCCATGCAATCCCATTTAGTTCGGGCAGCGGTGGCCAAGCTGGTAGAACATTATACTCGTAGCCGTTGGTCACAGGACCCAGGCTAACTGCCGACTAAAATTCCGTCATGTACGCTAATGGCGCCTGGTGCATGTAAAATCCGTCGTGGGTGCAAAGTCCTCCAAGTTACCTGTGAATTATACCTCTGGAGGTGCCTTGCCAGGTGAAGGTCTCGTCATCTGATCAAGGTTCTAAATTACGAGATCAACTTGAGTAGCAATGTGCAAGTACCAATCAACAGGATATAACGTTAAGGAACTGGCAAAACAAAGTAAACACAAACGAGCAGTAGGCATTGCAGATAGGATGACGATCGAGGCAATGATGTCGGGTTTATTCCCGTCTCCCTCTGCAGCGATTCGTCTACCTTGCAATTCGGCCCAAAATTACCCCTACAGCGGTAAATCTTAGCTTTTCGGCCATTCTAATTTTAATTTTCCCTCAAAATTGCCCTCTTCTACAGCTAAGAAGTTTACCACCTTTTAGGCATAAAAAATAATCCAGCCCTTTTCCAACTGGCATGGCAAGTACGTGGTGTGCGGCAACAATCATAGTTTTGCAAAGTGCAATAAACAACCTAGACTCATCAACTTGGCTTAGTATAGTCGGCCCGGGTGCTTGCTGGTGTGGTCAGCCGCCTGCGGCGATCTGGCGTATGTACTCACAATGCATCGCCCTGCTTTCCAGGCAATTACAAACCCGTTCAGCTGGGTTAACCCCGGTAGGTAGGGACCTGGTCAGTAGTCTCCGAAATATTGTATGCCACTTTTTACGGCAATTTGTCAATCTTTTATGAGATTTTAAAATGTGTGACGGACTAACACGACTGTTTGAACTATTTCGTTTCCTTTGTTTCAAAACATTCTGCATCTTCAAAAGTGAAGTTGTAAATCGCACACCTATACAATAGTATTGAATTTTTATGAGTATTTGAAATGTGAGCGAATAATTTACAGCTTTCAGTTTTTTTCTTTTTCCAGGAAAATTACGCTTTTTACGATAATTTGTCAAACTTTCATGAGCTTTTAAAATGTGGATGGACTAACACGGCCCTTTGAACTATTTATTTTCTTTTGCCACAAAAAAAATTTACATTTTGATAAGTCTTATGATGGAAACCACAAGCCACGACATTGTTAAAGTTTTATTAGTTTTCGTAATGTGGACGAATAATATACTTTTTTTTTTCGCGAAAAATTTCACTTTTTACGACAATTTCTTAAACTTTTATGACCTTTTAAAAGGTGGATGGACTAACCCGACTCCTTGAACTATTTATTTTCTTTTACCACAAAACATCCTGCCTTTTAAAAAGTCACATTATAAACCGCATACCGATACGAAAGTTTTAAATTTTATGAGTTTTCGAAATGTGAACGATCTTTCATTTTTTTTTTCTTTTGCCACTAATCCACTTTTTACGACAATTTGTCAAATTTTCATTATCTCTTAAAATGTGAACGGACTAACACAAACTTTTAAACTATTTATTTTCCTTTGCTTCAAAACATTCTGCATCTTCAAGAGTCAAGTTGTAAATCGCACACCTATATACGACAGTGTTGAATTTTTATGAGATTTTGAAATGTGAATGAATAATTTACATCTTTCAGTTTTTTTCTTTTGCTAGGAAAATTCTACTTTTTACGACAATTTGTCAAACTTTTATGAACTTTTAAAAGGTGGATGGACTAACCCGACTCCTTGAACTATTTATTTTCTTTTACCACAAAACACCTTGCCTGCCTTTTAAAAAGTCATGTTATAAACCGCATACCGATACGAAAGTTTTAAATTTTTATGAGTTTTCGAAATGTGAACGATTTTTGCCACAAATCCACTTTTTACGACAATTTGTCAAATTTTCATGATCTTTTAAAATGTGGACGGACTAACACAAGCCTTTGAACTATTTATTTTCCTTTCCTTCAGAACATACTGCATCTTCAAAAGTCAAGTTGTAAACCACACACCTAATATACGACAGTATTGAATTTTTATGAGTTTTTGAAATGTGAACGAATAATTTACATCTTTCAGTTTTTTCTCTTTTGCTAGGAAAATTCCACTTTTTACGACAATTTGTCGAACTTTTATGAACTTTTAAAAGGTGGATGGACTAACCCGACCCCTTGAACAATTTATTTTCTTTTACAACAAAACACCTTACCTGCCTTTTAAAAAGCCATGTTATAAACCGCATTAACGATACGAAAGTTTAAAATTTTTATGAGTTTTCGAAATGTGAACGATTAATATACATCTTTCATTTTTTTTCTTTCGCCATAAATCCACTTTTTACGACAATTTGTTAAATTTTCATGATCTTTTAAAATGTGGACGGACTAACACAAACCTTTGAACTATTTATTTTCCTTTTCTTCAAAACTTTCTGTATCTTCAAAAGTCAAGTTGCAAACCGCACACCTATATACGACAGTGTTGAGTTTTTATGAGTTTTTGAAATGTGAAAAAATAATTTACATCTTTTAGTTTTTTTCCTTTTGCTAGGAAAATTCCGCTTTTTACGACAATTTGTCAAACTTTCATGAGCTTTTAAAAACGTGGACGGACTAACACGGCCCTTTGGACTATTTATTTTCTTTTGCCATAAAAAATTCCACATTTTGACAAGTATTATGGTGTAAACCTCAAGCCACGACAGTGTTACACAGTTTTACAGTTTTATTAATTTTCGTAATGTGGACGAATAATATACATCCTTTTTTTTTCGCGAAAAATTTCTCTTGTTATGACAATTTCTCAAACTTTTGTGACCTTTTAAAAAGTGGATGGACTGACCGGACTCCTTGAACTATTTATTTTCTTTTACCACAAAACATCCTGCCTTTTAAAAAATCATGTTATAAACCGCATACCCATACGAAAGTTTTAAATTTTTATGAGTTTTCAAAATGTGAACGAATAACATACATCTTTCATTTTTTTCTTTTGCCACAAATCCGCTTTTTACGACAATTTGTCAAACTTTATGAGCTTTTAAAATGTGGATGGACTAACTGTGAACTATTATATATATATATATATATATATATATATTTTTACAAAACATTCTATATCTTCCAAAGTCATGTTGAAAACCGCACACTTATACGACAATGTTAAATTTTTCTGAGTTTTCGAAATGTGAACGAATAATATTCATTTTTCAATTTTTTTTCCTGTTGCATCAAAAAATTCTACTTTTTACGACAATTTATTCTATACACGACCCTTTGTACTATTTATTTACTTTCGCCACAAAAAATTCTGCAGTTTGGCAAGTCTTATATGGTGTAAACCTCAGACCAATAAGACAGCTTTTTTTTTTTTTTTTTTTTTTTTTTTTTTTTTTTTTTTTTTTTTTTTTTTTGTTGTTGTTGTTTTTGAAGGTCTCGGATTGAAAACAAGGTAACTAACAAAAATTTAAGTTTCTAGATATTCAAGATTGAAGTTTTCTGAAGAAAGTCAAAAACAAAATTATTGTGATTGCTTCCTGTAAAACAGCAGACGGGACCTTCACATCTTATGTGCAAACAGTTTTCTCTGATAGATTTTATTTTATTGGACTCATGTGCAAAGAATCTTCGTTATTAAAATTCATCTTTAAAAATTATCTTTGATTATTATGGCATATATTGAGTAAAAAATAAACCTTTCACTTTTAAAAGGTTAACAGAATGCAGTGTTATACGATTTTACATGAAAACTGAAAAAAAAAGAAAATGCTAGTTACAATTTTTACGCCAAAGCCTTTATTTTATAACAATTTCTAACATAATTGAAAATTATTTGTGAATTCGGTTTGTCTGTCCGTCTGTCCGTGCTCTCAGTCACTCGGAATATGTAATTTTTTACATTAATGAGGTTTGCGCTAGAATGTTCGTTATTGAAAATGAAGTGCGTAGCATTTATAGTTCGTTTACAGACACACACAAAAGTATTCCATTGCATTACGGTCTCAGGTGAAAAATCTTTGCTGTGCATTGTATCTAAATTGCTTTGTTAGGTATCTAATTTCACTGTAGGGAAAAATAAAATTTCCTTATAATATTTTGTTAGTCAGGGAAAGTGTTTCATAATGAATGACTGATGCATGATTTTTAGTTATTATTGAAATCTGAACTCACTTTGTATCTTTTTCTACATAAAACGTCTGACTATTTGCAAGTCTTATGGTGCAAATCGCACCCTTATAGGGCATTTCTTTAATGAATTTTTAATGTTGTAATACACTTTTTAGACCATAGAGAATGTTGTCGAATTCGACCGAGATATTCAGAGTGGTATGACAGTAGGCATCAAGAGGACAAAAAATTATCATAGAACATGAGGTCGCAAACCACCCATTTAATCAAAAATACAGGCTGTTCTACCCTAACCCAACTTGGGATGAAGGTAATAACTTTCAGAAAACTGAAGTATATTATAATGAAACTTTTAACAAACATGCTCGCTTTTTTTGTAAATAGGATATCACCAAAAATAAGTGGTAGAAGTTTCCCTTATACGCGCCAGCAGTATGCACTTGACGCTCCACATTTTGGACTGCGATTACCAGTTCATACGGTATCATCGATTGTGTGAGCTAGAGGTCTGCACGGGCCGAAATTTCCAGGACCGTGCCCAGCCCGACTCTTTGAAAAAAAATTCGACCCATCCCGGCTCGGTCTGGTAAAAAAGTTAAAAGTTCGGCCCAAGCCCGGCCCAGCCCGTAGAAAAAAATTATTGTCCCGGTCCGATATCTCAGATAAAAGTTCGGCCCGAGACCGTCGCGGCTTGCCAAAATTTTAAAATCTATGCCCGAGTAAATTTCTACAAAGCATTGATTTTTACGTCGATTTGGTTAAAAATTTGTCTCGTACGAGGAGTCCTGACCAAAAACATTTATATTAACCTTTTTTTCAGGTTTACAGTTTTCATTTTTATAGAAGTGCCGCAAGCTGCGATATTTATTTTTTTAATGAATCGCTATTTCTTATACGGAAAAGTTTTAGTTATCATTAATATTGTTAATCCATATTCCATGTATTGAAGTGTTAAAAATCTGAAAAATGCTATACAGTAAAATCTTCTAAGAGTCAATTACATAGAAAAGAAAAAAATGCGTTATAGACAAGTTCTCTTCTTAGCAAGTGTAAATGTATTATATATTCTTTTCTTACGTATTAGTATATTAATTTTGCTTAGTTCAACACGTTTTTGAGTTTAAAACAGAATTCCGTCATAGGCAGGTTCTTTTTCACACGTTTTACTATATTTTAATTTAGCTATATTTTAATGTTTAATTGTAGAATAATGACGATTTAAAAATGTATACACTTTTTGCAAAAATCTTTGGGCCAGGCTTAAATTTACTGACCTTTGAAAGGACAGGACACGCCGAGACAATGGTTTTCATACGAGCTGGCTCAAAACCAGGACTGAAAATTTTGGGCCGTGAATACTAGGAATGAAACCAGTCCCGGCTTTGTACAGAAAAAATAAGTTAGGCCCGGTCCGATTCTTCCGGAAAAAAGTAAGGCCCGAACCCGGCCCGGCCCGACTGCCGTGAATGAGTGCCCGAGCCTATTCCACGGGCCGGCCCGTGCAGATCTCTAGCGTGAGCAAAGCATCCTGTTTTTCAAGAAATTTTTTTGTGATGTTATCAGATTTTACACAAAACAAAGTAGTACATATCGTTACATTTTTTTCGTTACATTTTTATTGCAATATTTTTATTTTTCGCAAAATTATTCCTGTCTAGCAGACTTCACTTAGGGTGAAACTGTGCTGTGGAAAAAAGTAATGCATTTTACTATTGACCAATGTTTGTGATATGTTAGTTTGTGAAATATAGTTGTATCGATTATGTAATAATATCCGAATGAAAACAAATAAATTAAATATTTCATTAAAAAATGTTGATGTTGAAACGTGGCTACTAATACCGCGATTACCTTTCAATTCACTATTCTCATTCTTTTTTCAAGAAGAAAAAAAACAAAGAAATTTTAACATTCTTTTATAAGCATTCAATTTTTATCTTAAAAATCACGCCTATTATTATGACTTCAGTTCATGTTTTTGCTCAAAAATTTCCGTTACAATGCATGCGTTTGGCGTGGACATCGAACTGAATTATGAAAAATTTACTCTTTTTTTTTTTAACGTTTGGTAGAAAGCGCAAGCTAATGAATTTATTTTAAAAATTTGAATTTTTTCTGTGTTTCTTTTTAAGATATGGTAACAGTAAAAAAAGAAAATGAAAGATTAGTTAAAAATTTTTTTAGGATTTCTAACTTGTATAAATAGTAATAAAGGCGTATTGAAAAAAAAAAAATAATAATAATAAAATCACATATTGCACTCTTTGTTTTTTATTTATATTTTCTACTTTTTTAGATTATTTTAATGTTTACAATAACATATAAAATATTTTTCGAAAATTTTGTATTTTACATTTTGAACCATTTGGAAAAATGGTTATTGTCCTCGTCAGGGTAGGAAATCAAAAGCATATCTGAAGGTTTTTATTGGTTTATTCATCATTTTATTCGTCTTCTGATTGGTCTATATTTCCCTTTACTTTCAACAGAGATGAACATCAGAGTGTTGCCACTATGACAAAAAAGTAATAAAAACTACAAAAAATATTAATAACTCAGAAACAAATTGAGATACAGCTTTCAAACAAATTGCATTTAAAAGTACATTTTTTTTCTCTATACGACGATATAAAAAGTAATACTGTGGGATGTTTAGAAGTTTAAGAAATAAATTTCATTTAAAATTGGCCATCAGATTTCTTGGAAATCTGACGATGGAAAAGTCTTTTCCCGAACAGCCAATGAAATGCTTGGATAATACGTAAGTTTCAGGTGAATAATACGTACGAGTCGCAGGCGATTTCTGTCGCTTGCAATTTTTACGTGTAATAACACTATTAATGTTTAATTCATGGCGTATACTTAATGTATGATCAACTCCGTGCTATTTTTTACGTCTTAAATTTTAGTCTTTGAAAAAATCATTTTCCAAATGGTCGTTGTAATTTGTTAAATTGCATTTTTTTACTTTTCTTTTTTTAAACTGAATTATAAACAATTGTTTCGAGTTTACAATTTGCAACACTTCTAAAATTTATATTATCATAGCTTTCCGAATTACTATCATAATAAAAAAAAAAAAAGCAGTTTGTAAAAAAAACAGAAACTAAAAGAAAAGAAAAAAATATCAAATAAGAAAATAATATGCAAAAATATGTATGATAGATAATAAATGACATAAAATTTGTGAGATTTAATTAAAATCAAATTCTGTCTGTGATTTGACTGTCCGAGTTAACTGTTTGGGCTTCGAACCAGATACAAACATGTGCAGACTTCTAATATTATATGAACTAATGCTAAAAGATTTCGCAGACATTTCTTGTTCGAAAAACCAAATTACATATTACACATATTCTTCATAAATTTTTATTCATTGTCATACTCGGAGAGCCTTTACGCAAAGAATTTTAAATAATTGCATTTTTGTTACTTTTATTGTATTTTTTATTTGATTTCTGATAAACATCTGCGCGTGCAACGCGTCACATTCACGTGGAGCATATTATATGTAATCGGATTAAAAATGAGTTTCTTTTGAAAATTTCCGCCACCGTCTTGGGTCATACAGGCTAGATAGTTAAGCTGGAATTACACGAAGCCTTTGTTCGTTCTCCGATGCTAACGCAAGTGATTAAATGACCGCATATTTTTAATAATTATAATTATTGTGTTTCAGGAAACTGTGTTGCTAGTGTTGTCTGTAAGCCGGTTAAAAGAAATTTCAATGATTCATCTTATCTAATATTCTCAAATGCAAACAATACTATTCATGAATAAACCATAACTTTTTTTTTATTACTTTTTAGGTAGCTTTCATTAAAGAAAAGTAAGCTACCTACTGCAGCCGTCTGGAGAAAAGTAATTCCAAAAAATTTTGGTAATTTTCACCGATCCTAACCCCCACACCCCAAAACCACCCTCCGTTCAATTATAAATTTATATATATATCCGTATATATATGCATATATGTATATAAAACCATTATAAACCAATTTAAATTATCATCAACAAATGCGAATATACAAATTATAAATGATTTTATGCAAATTAAAAATTATGGATAAACAATTATAAAATTCTTTGAAGCCAATCCTTATAGCAAGTGCAAGCAAGAAAATACAGAAAAACAATGGAAAAATGGAATTATTTTTGGGACCAAAGCAAAACCATGATGCCAAATTACCTTGATTTCCACAAATAACTAGTACGGTTCCATCTTTGCATCAGCCATAACAAGCTAAAAAATGCAAAAGAAAAAATGGGCTATCGTACACCAGGCCTGTCCAACTAGAGTCCTGCATCAGGTCAAGATAACCGCTTTTACTCGAACTCGGTTATGGTCGGGTTGGGTTGGCGCTATATTTGCCCGTTGCGGGTCGGGTTGACTTCAACTTTTTTTGTTGCGGTTCGGGTTCGGGTAGGTTTCGAGTTGGCTTTTTGACTCTTGCGAGTCAACCCGATTTTTTAAAAGAGTGTCCAAAATATTTTTTCACGTTAAAAGTCTACATAAATCACAGATCAAAGTTTCACCAAAGGGCAAAATGCGTGCCTCTCTGCTTTGTCTAGTCTTAGAATTCGTTTCTGGAAGTTATTAATATAAACATACTTTTTCAACTACTACGATGCCACTATGGTACGATAAGGATTATAACGAATGCTTCTGCACTGCTAAAGCATTTTTGCTGAATAGTTAGAATTCTAATGTTCTAATCTTGATACTACTTCTAACGTTGTTATGACAAAAAAACTACTGTGTAATAGACAGGAAGGATCATTTAGCGTTTTGCTACGTATTGTATTTTTAAAATACGATAGAAATATTTCGAAGACTCGTGAAAGGCTGACTAATACTTCTATAGAGTTCCCGTTGAAAATGTATAAAGTGAATAATATAATTGTGAGGATACAGGATACACTATATCAGACGGGAAAATTTTCAAAATAATAACTGTTGATAAACTACAGGCAGAATGCCAATTGTGCAAAACGAGGTGTACTGTTACAAATGGAACTTTTGAAGCCGCGACCAATTTTAAAGCATATTTAAAGATTAAATTTTTAGTTTTGTACCGTTACATATCGATTGAAAGATTATTTTTTCCTCCTTTCTTTGCTTCATTGTATCAAAGGTTTGTATAATTTATCATACTTGTGATATTCATTTAATTGACGCTGAATTTTATTTTATTAATTGTTCTATTTATTGATACAGAATGTAGTTTTTTATTAATCGTATTTCATATTGCATTTACTTTTCTTTCATTTCGGATTCGGGTCGGGTACCGAGGTTTCTGCTATTCAGAGGTCTATATTTGAATATTAAAGAACATAAATTTGTTCACTTCTTCTATGTAAAACATAAAAAATGTATTAGAGGTACAATTCTAGATTATTTTTCATAATGGCATCAAAACATGATTTACTTTCCTTTCATTGCGGGATCGGGTCGGGCTGTGGGTTGAAATCTTGCGGGTTTGGGTCAGGCGTGGGTTGAAATACGTCGCGTTCGGAACGGGTTGCGGGTCGCCAAAAATTATTCTTGCGAATTCGGGTCCGGTTGCGGGTCGAGGAATTTTTTTGTCGTTCCGGGTTGACTTAAAATGGAATTTTTGGGTTCGGCCGCGCAGAACTCTATGTTCAACCTTTCAGTGAGCATGGGCGCACTTAGCTCTTGGCCCTTAATGAAGGGCACCATTATTCATACGATTGAAAACATGCGGCAATATTATCGCAGAGTATTAGTATACACGCACGTCTTAACATAATGCAAATGAATCTTACAGAGTCATATTCTGAATTTACATGTATTAAATTTCAAATTATACATTTTTCTATAAGAAGTCTATCACAAAAAGTTTCGTAAGATAAGGTGCAGAAACTTTAATCACGCCTATAATAACAAGAATATCCCCCTAGCTCCCGCAAAAAATAAAAATGGAAATCAGAGATATTGCGAGGTTTCTTTTGATGTGAAAATACGCTTTGACTTAGTTTGAAGGCGTGTATTTAGTTTTATAATAACTACAGCAAGAAAGACAGGCATGGTAGTGACCAATCCATATGGGTGATTCCAGAGAGATGGTCTGGAAATGCTTTCATAGATGGAAATCATTCCATTTTCTGTTTTATTAATTTTTCTAAGCAAATTGAAAAAAAAACACCCTAAAATTTCAAATGTCAAGAAAGGAAAATTAAACCCTTTACCTGGTAAAAAACAGCCAATGGGCCATTGTGACAACAGCTAAAAGAAAAACGCTGAGCTCTCATGCACACGTGTCTTCAAAAGGGCAGGGGAAGGGGAAAAACGTTTACCAGATTTAACTATCATAATTACACTTTATAAACAATAACTACAAATCATGAAAATATGCACGATTAAATTTTCAATGTATGTTTGTGGTTTCTAATGCGTTTTCACACGTTTTGAAAATATCTGTTATGAAAATATGAATGATTTCACCGAAAGCATTGTTTATAATGGAATTTTACTTCTAAAAAGTCTAATAACAGGATATCTTCAAAAGGGCGCCAAGAAAATCTCCAAAGGGCGCCATCACACCAGCGGGCGCAGCGTTGGACAGCCCTGTCGTACACAATGTCTGATTTTCGTCATGCTGTTAACTCCCGTATTTGTGAACCAATTTGGATATGACTGAGCGTGTGTGCAGGTTACAACAAGCTCTATAGACCGAGTTTTTAACCAGTTTCATCCGCCATTCTGTTTCAAAATGGTGGCCATCTAAAAAAAAATTTTTTTTATTCAAAAAAAGGTGCAAAAAAATTAGAAATCGAAAAAAAAATTTCTTTAGTGTTTTATCTTTATACAAGGATTCCAGAGCATTTTTTATTTCGTCTTTATCTTAAAAAATGAATGAGATAGAGCAGTTTGAAGTTCTAGATCTAGGGTATCTGACATTTTGAAAAAATCTGATTTTTGCCATGTGACAGCACTCGTATATCTTAACAGATTTCAATGTGACTGAACATGTGTACAGGATTTGTCAAGGTCTCGACCGAATTTGTTGGTGAGCTTCATCTGCTATGTTGTTTTAAAATGGCAGGCACTTCAAGATAACGTGAAATTTGGCGATCAAACATAAATCGCTAATTTGGATATAGCTGACTAATTTTGCGAAATTGCCATTCAAATCCAGTATTGACGAAAAGTGGGATTGAATCTTCTATAACATTGTTCCATTCATTTTAGCTTCATGTGTTTGAGTAAAATTTGAATTTTTAAAAACAAGGCATATGGAAGCTACCTTTACCAGAATGGAAGGACTTTTTTCTATTGCTCAACTGTTATAAGACTCATCTTAAAGATTTATTGAATTTATTTAAATAAAACTGGTATGTTTGTGGCCATCACAAAAGTTTCTTATAAATAAATCAAGTCGTCTGCAGCCAAACTTAAATGACAATCTATTCGTTCTTAAGTTATAGCTATTACGGAAATCGTGAAAAACAGAGGATTGCAGCAGCGACTCATGCGGAGCGATATATACCCAAATCTAATTAGAATCTATTTATGTCACGGTCTAACATGGTATTAAGTTTGATAAAATTCCGCGCCTTAGTTTTTGAGATATGCTAAAATCTTGAAAATGGAGCATAGTCGTACCATTTGTTGGACGATTTGCACCAAAAGCTAATCAGCACCAATTTATGTTAAGGCCTAACTCTGTCTCAACTTTTATTAAATTCCGTGCACAAGTTCTGGAAAATAGAGATAGAGTTCCCACAAAAGTTGTGTCACATTCAGACAGACAGACATACACAGACTCACGAACAGACATTTTCTAAAGACAGTCAAATCGTGTCCAAGATCTCTAAAACGTATAAATCCGTCAAATACTGGAAGGCGAAATTTTTCACGAATCCAATACTTTCTTCTAGTAAAAATAGAAGAAAGTAAATGTATGTATTGATATCAGATCTAGACAGTTTCAAAAAGAGAAGAACTTGATACAAGTTCAAATTCCGAACGGTAGCTATAACTTCGATTCTTCTTAATGTAAAAATAAAAGAAAAGTGCAGTTTTAAATTGCAGAAAGTCCTGTATAAATGTATGTCATTGATTTTGTCATAAAAGGACATCAGCATATTAACCCTTTAATGCACGAATTTGTATTTCGTTCGGAAAACATTATATTTGAGTCTATCTGTGTTAATTATCCACTAGAAAAATAGTGAAAAAAATTATTTATGTCTCTGTTGGACATAGTTTAATAATGTCACTCCTGAGTTACATAATAAAAAGTGCTCAAAAATGATAATTTTAAATTATATACTTACATAAAAGTGTTTAAACTGCACAATAACAACTATTCAAGGATATAATAACTTTTATAATGCTTTTAAAAGTTTGTAGAATTAATAATGACTGCCTTATAAAGATGGAGAGAAAACGCTAATCGAGCGCATTGCAAGCAGTATCAACAAAAGATGTTATAGCCTCCCCTTGATAACAAATCAGAACAGAAACAGATTTCATGACATTAAATGCATGTAAGTAACACATATTAGTTCATCAAAAGATCAATAGAAAGCGCCAAATGGCAAAAAAAGGTCATGTAACTCCTGAGTTACACTATGCATTTAAGGGTTAACCGTTAGCAACCAACGAATGCCGCAACGTTCCCGCAACTAATATTTATTCTTATTTCCAAATGGATTGGGTTGATTTTTGATGGCCAATTATCTACTCGAGGGATATAGGCCCAGGGAGGAGTGCCCTTCGTGGGGGTCTTTCTAAGGGAACCTAACCCGTATTTACGCATGGAAATCCATGGTTAGAAGAAAACCACGGAAACTCTGAACGATTAGGCCGACGGGCACGATTGGGTTCGAACCCAGCACCTCCCGTCTACCAGCTTCGAGAGCAGAACCTCTTGGCCACTAGTGGGGCTATTTCCAAATGGACATCGGTATTTTTGCAGAAAAAAATTCGCCTTATCTAATCTCAAAATTTCAGCAATTAAATAATGCAAAAAAAAGTTTGTCAGAAAAAGTGGTACCAAAACAATAATAATTGGAAACAACACATTTGGACAATACACTAAAAAAAAAAAAAAAAAAAAAAAAAAAAAAAAAAAAAAAAAAAATCTGCAAAGTTACTAAGATTTTTTTAGGAAACTAGGATGCCTAGAACTTTTTATGTAACAGCAAGAACAAAAATTCATACAACAGATACACGTTTGCACTGTAAATCAAAAAATGGGTAAGGTTACTAAGAATGTTGTAGGAAAGTGGGATGCCTAGAACGTTTTATGTAACTGCAACCCGCGTTACAGATAAAATTTGAGTAAGATTACTGTAATTTTGCTAGATTCTTTTGTAAAGCTACAGATTTCTGTAGCTTTACAAAAACTAGTTTTGTAGATTTACATCTTTTCTGTACAGTTTACAGATAAAATTTTAGTAAACATACAGATTTCTTTAACTTTATTATTATTATTATTATTATTATTTTTTTTTTTTTTTTTTTTTTTACAGTGTACAAGTTAATTGTCGGGAATGTGGCGGTATTCGTTCGTGTTAAAAATTGCTCGAAATTTCTATTTTCAAAACATTGACATCCACTTTTTCAACTTGATTTTTCTTGGATCAAAAGAGCTCAGAAAAATATATAGTCTATGAACTGCCCTCCTACATTATGAAAACACTTAGACATGTTTCTCAAGCATCATAATAAAGTTCATAAAAATATATGCATTTTTATTCAGACAGTTTCCAGGTATATGTTTCCTTTTCTTTTTGTTTTATTGTATTTATTGCTTTCTTCTATCTTTACAAGAACAGAGCTTCGGATTCGAAAAATTTTTAACTGATTTATACATTTTAGAAAGTCCTCCTGTGAACAACGAATTGACTGTTTTTAGTCCGTGAATCTGCCTCTATGTGACACAAATTTTGTGATCGCTCTGTCTCAAGAAATAATGCACAGAATTTAATTGAATTTCCGATTCAGTTAGACTTAAATATAAATTGGAGCTGATTAGGTTTTGGTGTGAATCGCCGAACAGGTGGCGCTGATATGCTGCATTTTTCACGATTTCATCATAGCTATATTTCGAGAACTCTGCATGGAATTTCACCGAACTTCATATTCTGTTAGACCCTGATACCAATAGATCTTTATTAGGTTTTGTGTATACCGCCCAGAAGGTGTCACTGCTGTGTTCTGTTTTTCACGATTTTCTTTTTAGCTACATCTCAAGAATGTATAGATTGTCATTTAATTTTGCTTGTAGACGATTTGATTTATATGTAAGAAAATTTTGTGATGGCCACAACATACTAGTTTTAGTATGCAATAGAAAGTATATAACTATTTTTGTTGTTGTAAAAAATGCGACGTCAACTCATTGTAGGGTTATTACTTGAGTGTGGCAACCTGTGGCACAAGGTGAGGGAGTGTTCAGAATACGATGAAATTTGTCTGAAGTATTAATTCATCTTATAAAGTTTGCGTGTATAACTTTTTTATATCACCATTATAAAAGTCCGGGAGACTTTTTCTACTTAACTATTTTCTACAAGCTGATCTTCACACATGTAATTGGTCTTTGTTAATCAATCACGAAAACAGCCGTCAGCTGTCGCAACGGGTGTTGATGCGCCTACAAAGCAGCAACATTCCGAAGTCAAAAGGGAATTAATGAAAATATGATTACGGAAGATCGCAGCTGTTCCCAATAATGTCTCTCAATCTTCAGTAATCGTGTAGCCATCATTTCCATTTGACTGAAAGGAAAAGCTGTGGCCGCTGAAGACGCAGAATACATTCAGCGCATGCCTCGCAATTGACGGCTATTTTCATGATTGATTGGGTAAGATATGTGAATATCAGCTTGTATAAAATGATTAAGTAAAAACTATCGCTGCTTCCCGGACTAATACACAATAAAACGCACTTTTTGCACTTCTATTTAAATGTTATTTTAAAAAACATAGCGGCAATGAAAACTAATATCAGTGAACATTCAAAAGGAATTATTTTATCAATGATGCTTCCACCTGATCTGCAGCAACTTTTAGAAGTGAATATGAGTAATATACCTGTGTATATAATAGTGAATATTCTATTAGAAAAATTGAAGATGTTTGAAAAGTTAAATAAGGAACGTGGAAAACAAGTACTTTCTCCTGCCAACACTGAATTGTTTATTATTAATTGGTATTACTACTTTATAGGAGGTGTCTACATGTATTTTTCACAACTTTCTTATTTTTCTATTTTTTTTCCGTGAGTGTTCTATGCTGATAATTTTGACTGAACCGCTGCTATGTCTTACTAATTTTGACTGGACCACTGCTAATGAGACAATGCAATTTATTTTATAAAAAAGTGTATAACTTCTTCATGACATATGAAGAGGTAATAAATAAGAATATGCAGATAAAATTACTTTTAAAACCACAGCAGAATAAATAATCTTTTGCTTTTCATATATTAATTTATGGTCGATAAATGAAAGATAAAACTTTTCGCACTTCTGCGGTTCCAATATTATCTTCAAAAAGGTGGCGGTAGTGAAAATTAATATCCCTGAACATTCAACTGGAATTAATTTATCAGTGATACTTTCACCTGATACGCAGCAACTTTTAGAAATGAATAATACATATTATGTATATATAAAAAAGAAAATGGGGAATCCTCAGTTAGAGGAATTGAAGATGTTTGACGAGTTAGTTAAACAACGCGGAAAACGTTGTATTTTCCCCTACCAGGGCTGAATTGCTCTTTATTATTATTATCACTAATTTATATGAAGTTTTGTGCATGTATTTTTCAAAGCTTTCATTTATTTACGCTTGCTACACTAATAATTTTGACTGAATCATTGCTAATTAAACAATAAATTGATTTTATAAAAAAATGTTTGATTTCTTCATAACACATGAAGAGCTAAAATTTAGTCGTAATAAAATTATGTAAGTAAAATGACTTACACGTCATGATAGAATTATTATTCATTTGTATTTCATATATTCATTTTTGTCCAATAAATGAAACAGAAAACGATTTGCATTGCTGTTTAAATATTATCTTAGAAACATGGCGGCGGCGGTGAAAACCAGTATCCCTGAACATTTACCTGGAATTACTTTGTCAGGGACACTTTCATCTTATACGGGGCAAGTTTTAGAAATTAATAAAATGTATGTGTATATTATTCTTTATTATTATTCTTTATTATTATTATCATCACTATTTTATGTAAGATTTTCTGCAGGTATATTTCAAAGCTTTCTTTTATTTTTCGTACACGTGCTATGCTAATAATTTTGACTGAACTACTGCTAAAGAAATGTACTGCTTTATAACATATGAAAAGCTAAAATTTAGACGTAAGAAGTAAATAAAATGACTTTCAAGTAATGTTTGAATTAATATTCATTTGTTTTTCATATATTCATTTTTGAGCGATGAACGAAAGATAAATATTTTCACGCTTCTGTTCAAATATTATCTTCGGAAACTTGGCGGCAGGTTAAACTACTATAATATCCCTGAACATTCATCTGGAATTAGTTTGTAGTGATGCTTCCTCCTGATCCGCAGCAACTTTAAAAATGAATAATACATATGGGTATATAAACAAAAACGGTGAATCCTCTATTAAAAGAATTGAAGATGTTTGACAAGTTTGTTAAGCAACGTGGAAAACGTTGCATTTAATTTTATTAAGTCTGAATTGTTCTTTATTATTATTATCACTATTTTATATGATGTTTTCTGCTTGCATTTTTCAAAGATTTCTTTTATTTTTCGTGCTATGCTAATAATTTTGACTGAACCACTGCTAAAGAAATGTACAACTTGTTTATAGATATGAAGAGCTAAAATTTAGAGTTAACAAGTCAATAAAATGACTTTCAATAGTCATGATAAAATTATTATTCATTTGTATTTCATATATTAATTTGTGCGCGATTAATGAAAAATGAAATTTCTCGCACATCTGTTATTCAATTACGTCATCTGTTAAATATTGACTCTAGAAACATGGCGACCGTGAAAACTAACATCCCTGAACATTCACCTGGAATTAATTTATCAGTGATACTTTCCACTGATCCACAGCAACTTTTAGAAATGAATAATACATATTATGTGTATATAAACAAAAAATGAGGAATCCTCTATTAGAGGAATTGAAGATGTTTGATAAGTTAGTTAAGCAACGCGGAAAACGTTGTATTTTGCACTATCATGGCTGAATTGCTCTTTATTATTATTATCACTATTTTATATGAAGTTTTCTGCAGATATTTTTCAAAGCTTTCGTTTATTTTTCGTACACGTGCCATACTAAGAATTTTGACAGAAGCACTGCTAATTTTGATAGAACCACTGCTAGGTAATTAAAGAATACAATTTATTTTATTAAAAAAAAAAAATGATTAGCTTCTTCGTAAAATATGAAGAGCTAAAATTTAGTGGTAATTAGATTATGTAAATAAAATGACTTTCTAGTCATGATAGAATTATTATTCATTAGTTTTTCCTATATTAATTTATACGTGGTGAATGAAAGATAATCTTTCACACTTTTGTTTAAATATTATCTTTAGAAACTTGGTAGCAGTGAAAACTATTATAATATCCCTGAACACTCATCTGGAATTAATTTATCAGCGATGCTTCTGCCTGATCCGCAACAACTTTTAGAAATGAATAATACATATGTATATATATATATATATATATATATAAATGGTGAATCCTCTATTAAAGGGATTGAAGATGTTTGACAAGTTAGTTAAGCAACGTGGAAAACGTTGTATTTTCCCCTATCAAGGCTGAATTGTTTTTATTATTATTATCACTACTATAAGAGGTTTTCTGCAGGTATTTTTCATCGCTTTCTTCTCCGGCAGGAAGTATCCTTGAACCTGAGTAATGGGTTTCAGGCTAACAACCACGTGACCGGGAGGATTTTGAGAAGAGGTTTTTCTCTGGCCAGAAAGAGGCAGAACTATTTAATGATGTTTCGAAGGTGCAGATGAGCAGCAAGCTTTGAGAGTCGTCTTCACCTGTTTCGTGCTAAGCAACTTTTCAGCATGTTGGAATACCAGAAATTCGGGATTTTGGTAAGAAATTGGCATTTTCGATTCCGCTTCTTTTATATTCAGATCATAAGGCGTATAGTTAAAGAAATTAATATTCATGAAGAAATTATGCATTGATAGACAATCATTTTATGGATGTATTTTCTCCCATTGTGTATTTTTATTTACATTGTGTACAGATTTTTTTTTAGACTGTAATATGATGTTTTATTAAAGTAATTAATACGTATGAAGAACATATTCGTTTATAGTGAAACATTTTTTTAAATGTGATTTCTCACATTGTGTATTCTATTTTCATTGTGCATACAGATCGTTTTTACTTCTTCTTTGTACACTGTAATGTGTACACTTTGTACACTGTATTTTTTTACGATAAGGTTTTTATTAAAGTAATTATTATTATTATTTTAATTATTCAATATTTCAGTATATCAGAATGATTAAATTGCTAAATCTACAAGATATACTTTTTAACTGACTCAGTATTTTTATGGACTATCTTTAATATTCACGAGAAATATTATGCACTGATTGAAAAACATTTTATTGATACTTTCTCGCATTCTGTATTTTTTTTTTTTTTTTTTTTTTTTTTTTTTTACTTAGATATTTTTTTTCTTTTCTTTTTTTAGGATGTGATATGATATCTTGCTAAAGTAATTAATATTTATGAAGAACATATGAATCTATAGTTAAACATTTTTTTTAATGTAATTTCTGAATACTGGTAATTAATATTTAAATTTTTTAAAAACATTGAATATTTCAGTGTATCAGAATGGGCCAAACTGCTATATAACTTCGAGATATATTTTTCAATTGATATATATCTTTTAATGTATTGAATATTTTAGTGTATCAGAAGGATTAAATTGCTAAGTCTTCAAGATAAACTTTTTAATTGAATCGGGATTTTTTATGGACTATCTTTAATATTCACGAGAAATATTATGCACTGATTGAAAAATATTTTATTGGCGTGCTTTCTCTCATTCTGTATTTTTCTTTTTTTACATTGTACTTAGATATGTTTTTTTTTCTTTTTTTAAGACTGCAATATGATATCTTGCTAAAGTAATTAATATTTATGAGGAACATGTGCATCTATAGTTAAACATTCAACTTTTTAAATGTAATTTATTACATTTTAAAAAGTTTGTTGTGGATTTTATTTTTAATTGTACATGCACCATCCTTTTTTCTCTTCTTCTTTGTTATTAGGTAATTAATATTTTTGGAAAAAAAAAATACATTGAATATTTCAGTGTATCAGAATGGTCAAACTGCTAAAACTTCGAGATATATTTTTCAATTGATTATTTTTTTATGAACGTGCAATTCATAAAATTGAGAATCAGATTTTCAGTAATATAAAGAGTTTATTTTTTTTAAATAAAAAAAATTTAAGCGTCACTTTTACTGGATTTTTACATAGGTGAGAATGTTTTATTTTTTTTTTTATTTTTTTTTTTTTTCTTAAACAAAAAGTTTGTTTTTATAAATGATTCTTTAAATCCCGAAAATATACTGGTTTCTGAAGTTTCTAATAATAGAGAACATTTTTCGGGACAATCATGGGTAACTATTTTGGCTACAGTAATACCAAATCTATAGCTAATATATGTGTATGGTATATTAATACTATCAAACACTTATTTTTCACGGGTGACTATTTTGATTCTGATCGACTGTCTTGAGAATATGTCGGAATTTATAGGATACTTGCCAATTTTACCTGTTTATTTATAAGAACAAACTTTTGGGGAATCTGGTTTCAAAACTGTAGAGGAAGTGTGGTTTTAAAATTTTCATAATTACTATTTTTAATTAATATTGTCAAATTTCATAAAAATGAAAAATAAAAAAAGATATTAGTAGAAAACAGGAATTCTGCTTTTTCTGCCCCCGATAAAAATATATATATATATATATATATGTAGGAAACATGGGAGGTTTGACCCCCTTTTTACAAAAATATTTTTCTATTTTTTTCTAAACGTAATAAAATTTCCGTATTGACATTATTTGATAGCTTATAATGTTTGGCATCATTTTGCACTATTTTTTTCAATTGAAATTATAAACTATCTTTTTGAGTAATGATTTTTCAAGAGTCTAGAAATCGGGTCAAACCTCTCTACTTGAGGGAGGTTTGACCCGCAGGAATTGGGTGTTATTAAAAATCTTACAGCAATAATTAAATGTATTAAAAAAAATGCTATTACAAGCTACAGGCAATAATTATGAATAGAAAATACCAAAAATGGGAATTCATTGAACTTGTAAATGGAATATAATAGAATAGGAGGAGAAGGAAAGATTTGTGTAACTTGCAGATGTTGATGTAGATAGAGATGCTGGTGGTAGATGGATTAGAAGATGCAGCTGAAGCCAAACTTGTAACATTCAGATCTGTGACATAAGAAGCAAAAAGAATAAGATTCAGGAAAAATATCTGAATTTAATGAGCAGATTCCAGTTCAAGCAAATCTCCTGTTGCACTCTTCCTTAGTCCACACGCTGATGGATCTACGATCACCATTCGTACAGACTTCGAAAAGATGTTATTTTATTTGATATGCTGCCACCACCCATATAAATATGTGATGTTGGACACGATGTGATAAGGATTATAAAAGGGGCTAAACTTATTCAGTTAATATTAAAGAACAATTTACATACGAATTATTTACAGGTTTATAGGAGGTCTCCCCTAGGACCTCCCATTGCATATACTTTCTCCGCAAGCTTTTTTCCGAAACACACTACACTGCACTCCCAAAATTCAACCCAAAATACACCAACCTCACTTCTTGAGGTCTTCGCTAGAACTCCTTGTTTCTTTCTGAACCATTTCTTCCAAACACAGCATACGGAGATTTCCTCCTGCCAACACGACCCCTTTTCTTATCTGAAAACTACCTCCACCCGGGTATTTCACAACTCACTAGATAGCCCGGGAACTTCTTTGTTTACCTTGTATGCGTTCTTGAATAGAAAAGGAAGCTGGAATACATTGATACAATGAAGCTTGTTCATACAATATTTAATATCTAACTAAAGTAGCTCGGATGCGAACTTCAATATAAGAAAAAATATTACTTTAAACCCCGCGTACGTAGAAAGTGATACATATGTAATACAATAGAATTATAAAATATCTTGAAGGGACTAAAAACAGTTCTATCAAGTGGCTGCAACTTATGACTTGTATGGGATGATAAATTTAACAGAATTATCTCATTATCTTTACAAAGTTATTAACCATCAACAGATTTCAGTTCTATTTAAATTGATTAGAATAATGCATGAACAAAAAGTGTTTCAAATGAATTTTTATATTATATTCAGTGCATTTGAAATTAAGAACAAGACTTATGTGAATTAAGAACAGAATCTCTATTAAAAACTAACTTTTGTACAGTTTAAAAGTGTTAGACCATCAAATTAACTAAACAGGGAGGTTTGACCAAGGCCAAACCTTCCAGAATTGATATGGGTCAAACCTCCCTTAATAGTCATTTTGGGAAAAAATGTAAAAAACACATTAAAATAAAAAGTAAAAGTAAAAAATAAATATGCAATCTTTTAGTATATTAATCTAAGTACACAAACAATCCAATTTACTTTTATATATGTTAATGACAGATGGCACAGAAGAGACGAGCTTGCAACAACAAAAAAAAGTTTTCTGGCTGAAAATGATATCGCATGTAATTCCTCCTTGATTCTGCTTGCAAATGGCTAACAGACAAAGAACAATATGTTATTATGCTTGCTACCATGCTGTCATCTGGTGCTCATCAGCTAAATAAATGTTTAAATATGAAAAGGATAGTGTGGGTCAAACCTACCTTGTTTCCCCTACATAAAAATAGTACAAAACATATTACAATTTTAAGACAGCACGCGCTTTTATTTTATGTAAAATGACGTCATTCGCATCCGCTTAAGAATTCCAACTCTTAACCATCTACAGTAAAGTAGGCATAAGATGTCACTATCGCGAAATAATACACAAATGCAGCAAAAAGATGCCCTCATAAAAGAAACTGGACAAAAAAAAAAAAAAAAAAAAAAAAAAAACGGCTGTCTAATGATTTATAGGCTTTCATTTGTTTGCAACATTAATATAGATACTTAAAATTAAATATAGTTTATAATAGCTCCATGTTTTAACAGAAATCATTCGTTTATATTTTTTTCAAAATAGCACGTATTTTAATTACATTTTCTTTCGGTTGTTATGAAAAAATAGCAACAAAAATATATAATTAATATTTTACAACTATTTTTCCTTTACTTTCTACAGAAATGTAGTACTTCCGTTGCCAATATTAAGCAAATGGCTCCAAAAACTACAAAAAAAAAAAAAAAAAAAAAAAAAAATATTAATACTTCAAAAATAAATACTTCAAAATTTTTGAAGGTAAAAAGAATATTTGTACATTTATGGGGTTCTTAAATTGATTCTAATTAATTTTTTTAATCCAAAATTTCTGGTATAAATTGATTAAAAAAAAAAAAAACAAAGGTTGGCAGCTATTGTTTTGCGCATATGCGAATGATTCATTCGAACAGTAAAATCATTCATCCTGCCCATCACAACTTGCAACCATCGACTATCTTGTAAAATATGCCGCGATTTATTTCTTCCTTTTTAGAGAAACACTTGCCAATTTTATCTGTTTTTTAATTTATTTATTGTATAACAGAATAACGTTCTAGCAATCTCTAATTTCTTTCTGAGACAACTCTAACACAAACCAGATTTATTTGGGAAACATTTTCTATCTACACTGAAAAAAAAAAAAAAAAAAAAAGACAAATGTTTCTTAATCTACAGAAATATATTATAACCGAGAACGAAAATATACAAAAACTTCTTCCGTGTTACCCATGATTCCAAAAAGCGCTCTTTATCCTTAGAAACCTCTCAAGCCAATATATTTTTTAGATTTAAGTAAGGGTTTGCCTGTAGAAGGCCGAAATAAGAGTGTTTTCTTGCAATTTTTTTTTCTGGAATAAGAATGAAGATTTTAGTTCCGGAATTTTTGCATGTTACTATTTGTTTTTGATGTTATCATTTGAAGAACACTTCAAAAAAAAATTTGTAATAAAAAACTGTTGATGTGGCTTGAGTTGCGTGGGTGGGTACCCTACCGTGCGCTTCCAATCATGCGGGATCCGATAGATCACCAGAGTCGTTTGTAATCAATTTTCGTTAATGAAAAAAAGGTCTATTTCTGACCCCTTTTTGCCCTTTGGCGTGCTTCTAAAAATATTTATTTTTCGTAAAACTGTCTGAAAGGGGTCCAAGCTCTAATAAATTAAAAAGAAGCATTTACAAAAACAAATTTTCTATTGCTGTCACTGATTTTCGGAAACGCTTCCGAGTGATTTTATAGTGTATTAATCAGTTTTGTTAAACCGGAATATCGGTTGTTAAGGTGCTATTAATTCGCAATTAAACATTTTCAGTTGCTGAATTTATACATGCCAGAGTAACAAAATAATATTAATTTTAATGTTGTTAATATTGTTAACTTATCATGTGTGACAGTAAAACATGTTTGTTGAACATGATAACATTTACTTAAGAATTGATAGTATCCGAAAAACCTATATTCAAGACTGAGAAAACTGACTAATACGCTATAAAAAACTACTTGGAAGCATTTCCGAAAGTTGCTGGCAGCAAAAAAAAAAAACTTTGTTTTATAAATGCATCTTTAAATCTCGAAAATATATTAGTTTCTGTGTTTTCTAACGATAAATAACGCTTTTCAGAGTCGCGGGTATTTCTGAAGAGATTATTTTAAAGTGTTTCTGTATGTTTCTGTTTGGGGTTATATTATATTTTCTTAGATTAAGACACATTTTTTTTCTGTCAGTGTAATTTCTGGATTCTTTCTGAGACAGTTCTAATACAAATTACATTTATTTTTGAAAGTTTTTCCATCCATGCATTTGTCAATTGACGTATTCAGTACCGCACTACAATTCATTTGCAAAATGTATATTTAGGACTAACGTTATGTGTGTAATAAAAAATAACTTAGATTAAAAAAAAATAAATAAATGTAGAAATATTTTAATATTTCGTAACTGGATGAAATACCTGGCGCTGTCCGGGATTTTAAACATTCTTTGATTAGAAAAATCAATTTTCAAATTAAACCCCGTACGGACTACGAATCTCGCGCAATTATGGTCTCTTTTTTTTAATATTGAAAACCTTCAGAAATTTTGCTTTTATATCAGTATTTTTAAAAAAATGTTTCCTAAGCTTAAATAAATATAGTCTTGATTCTGAAAAGAAAAATGAAAAAGAAATGTAAATTCATGAAAAGCAATTCATGATATCACTTTCTGTTGTAAAAGCCATGAAATAACCCTATATTCGTTTTAAATATGAGGTCATACGTGAATTAACCTATATTATTCACAACTAAAAAGAAATGGCGCATCTATAGTAGTTGTGGAGAAAATTAAATAAAAATCATGCACTCGTGACATCATAATTCACTCTTACATTTTAACAGAATAATAAGGCTACCATAATTTGTGAATCGTGCTATAGCCAGTAGACACATCAGGACACATTGCCGTTATCATTATCCTTTTACGTGTGAAGGTTTGGCTATAGTACTGCATTGTGAAATTTGATACTTTTCAAATTCAATATTTGAAAAACGGCGTAATCATTAGATTTGAAATTTATATCAAGATAAATACACTTTTTTACCTTTCTAACGCAGTTTGTATAAGAATTTTCTGACAAATATTTTTAGATCTACTATTTTTTTCCGTAACTTCAAATATTTCATTTTTCGAGATTAATCTGTGGCAACGATTAGCGAAAAAGCCAATCGTCAGCAACGCGTAGTTTTTTATTAAGGATTATTTCCGATTCATAGTCCCAATGGATCACTTTCCTAGAAACGTACACAACGAGGTCACGAAATATTTATTTAAAACATAATTATAGGTGTAAATATGAGGAAATGTTATCTAATATAATCTTACAATTCATGCAATTAAGCGGTTCCCGAGTCAAAATTTTATTTTCTTTATTTATAGCCATGTTTGAATGATGTTTTTTTTTTCCTGAAATGTGTCTTTATATAAAGATTACTATTCAGCCAAAAAAAAAAAAAAAAAAATAAATAAATAAATAAATCTTTGAATTAAAAAAAATAAATTTTAGATTTTAAACATTGTGTATATTTTTTATATAACTCATGAGCCAATTGCCCGTTTCATTAATTTTTTTTTTCACTATGATGTGCAGAAAAGGTTTCTTGTTATATATTATTTACAAAATGTATAATAAATTTAAAAGTAAAAAACAGAGGAATTTTTTAGAGTAATTTTTTACTGCAGGGCAGGGTTGCAAAAAAACCGGCTAAAATTAAAAAAAGCCAGGCCGGTAGCTTTTATTGGTTTTAACCGGATTTTTTTGGCCAAAATTGGCCTCTTTTGGCCATAATTGGTTTTTATACAATGAAGCATTGTAATTATAAACTACGCATTTTAAAGTGTTTTTAATTAGTTTTAATGACATTTAATTGATTTAGAGTTTAATAAGTAACCCAATTTCTCAATAATGAGGACATTAATACTGGAATAAAACTTTGATGGTTTTGCTAGTGATTTGTAGTAAGAATTGCAAATATGTCAGCTAAATTTTAAAAAGGGCCATACCAACTGCCAATTTTTTCATTTTTACTGCTTTATAAAATTAAAGAGAACAATGGTTACTTACAAGGGAAACTTTATAACACTTTTGGTAACCACCAAAAGTGGCTTTTCGAGCAACACTTTTGGTGTTGCTCGCACCTAGCATCGAGACCTGTGCATTTTGTAGCACTATACATAAAAGTTAGAGAACCGATAAAATCTCTCTGTTAAAATCATATTTTATATACTTTTTCATACTTTTAATTTTTTATTATTACATTTCTATTTGTTTATTTCACGCCAAAAGTGAGTTAAGTCGACAAATATGGCGCTACAATTTTTCCGCCCGCTTTATCCAAAGAGTAAATATACAATACACATTACTAGTATATCAGATTGCGATTTTTTTTTTTTTTAAGAATTGATAGCATAAGAAACAAATATTAGGTTTTTATTTCTTTTTCTATGCAGACTATAAATATATAAGTAATAAATATAATTCTATAAAAGCTTCAAAGATCATTGAAAACTATCTTTTAATGAAACAGAAATGAAGCAAGCTATTTTCTTTTGAAATCGAATGGAATAAAGTTTCGAATGTTTAAAATGAAATGTTGCTGTATTAAATGGTCCTTTGGTAAAAGTAATCATAAAGTAAATTAATATTTTTACACAATTTAGAAAAATTACTGTGGCTAAATAATATCAGACATTGCAATTTCTAGCCATTACAAATTCAGCTATGACATTTGGCTAGGGTTGCCGGAAAGCTCTACTTTTGAAAATAAACGCCAACTGTTTCCCCGCCAAAAATATGAATATAATGTTGCAATTTTTCAAAATCAAATTCGTGGGTTTTTGAAGGAATTTTCGAACTTTTTTCAATATTTTATACCTATTATTAACTAATTTTTATTTTTAAATTCTTTTCTTTAAAAAATACAATGTTAATAGTCCGATAAGTGGTCTTGAAAATTGCATTTTCAGAAAGTTATGCTGCTGTAAAATCAAGAAATATTATTTTAACAGAAAAATTTTATCGATTCTCAAACTTCATAATATAGTACTTTAAAATGCACCAGGTCTCAAAGCTAGGTGCGAGCAACACCAAAAGTGGTTCCCTTGTTAGTTAAATGTTTTATTACTTAATTTTAAGAGCTATTAATATACAAGTCTTATTTTATTTCTAGTAAACATTTAAAATTGTACATAGTCATTAATAAAAACACCATTTCTCACTATATTAAAAACATTATGAATAGCATATGCATAAATATGCTTAGCAACAAGCTTTTCAAAATTTAATTTAGAGAATTTTTTTTCTTGTTTAAATGCTCTATTTTTTATACACTTACGTACCACTCTCCTCAAATATTATATCCTTTCTAATTTCTCTTTCAACATTTATAACTTAATCTCTCCATATGGGCATATAAGAATATGTTTCCATTTTGATGTGCTACATTTTGTCATTAATTAAATATAATCTTTAAGTATATGTGGAGCTTTGTAATATAGAATTTCAAAACACCAGTTTGGAGCCTAACTTATATTCTTTTCAATGTTTATGTATATATATATATTTTTTTTTTTTCAGACATAAGGCCTTCACAGTTGCCTTCTAGAAATTATAAAGACTTATTTATTTGACAAAATTTAATAGAAATCTAATATTTTTAGTAGAAAATATTTATAAGTGTATTAAAAATAGATCCAAATTTAAAACGAATTTACTGTAAACCAACTTTAAAAAATGAAAGGTTTAAAAAATAAAAGCTTTTTTCAATAAAATTTTTCAATTTTTTTAAGTTGTTAAAATCAAAAAAAGCCGGCCGGCTTTTTTTGGCCTGTCTAAAAGCAGGCAACCATGCTGCGGAGAGTATATTTTCAAAATTCTCAAATGAAATTAAAAATCTTGAAAGACAGTTTATTAGAAACATAACATAAAAATTTCATACAAACAAAATTTCATATCTTGCAATAAAGTTTAAATACATCCTTTTAAACATGACAACTTGTGAAAAAATTCATTCTGAGATAAATGAACTTAAAGTTTTAATTACGGTAAGGACAGAAATGATAATATAATACAAAAATTATTTATATCTTCTTTTGTAATCATGATAAAAATATGCGGTTTGCCTCATTTAATTCATTTAACTTTATAGTATTTTATTTGCAAGAAAAATAAAACATACATAGAATTTTGAGACCCGGACCCCTTTAATCAAATAATGAAATATAGTGTGCGACCACCTCTATTAAGCGACCACCTCCCTGAACGACCATTTTTTCATGGAACGAAATTTATTCCCATAGGCTCAATACTAATTTTACCTCTATTCAGAGACCATCCCAGTTGAAATCCCTCCATGAGCGACCAATTTCTTTGAAGAAAATGAAACAAATTCCTTTTTTTCCTGGTCGCTTAAAGAAGGTTTTATTAGAAAAATAATTCCGGAAAGCGCATTATTCATCAAACTTCTAAACTAAGTTTAGAATTTTTATTTATTTCGGTAACTTTTAAGTGTATAGACTGCTTTGTGCCTTTTTAGGCAATAAATTTAACTCTGATGACAAATTAAGGATGACGATCAATAAACTCTCCTGCCCTATTTTGTCAGGAAACTGTCAAAGAAATAAATTAATAAAATCGTCAATATTTGTTACATAAAAAAAAAGCATTTATTTACTGAACTTCGAAAGAACTTGGAAATAAAAGTTATAAAAGATAAAACCGTAAAATCAAAACAAACGTCAATGTATTCATTTTTTAAACTCTGCACTAATTAACTTATGTAATTAACTTTTGTTTTGATATTTAAATTTTCATATTTTTTCCTAATGTGAAAAATAAGTTTTAGTAACATTAATTGTTACCTTTTTCAGCAATTAAAATCTAGATATAAACATGACCTCCATTAAAAGACCACCTTTCGGAGTGACCAATTTTTATTGGAACAAAACGTAAGCTTTAGGGAGGTTTTACTGTACTTTTTATATATATATATATATATAAATGTAATATATCCACAGAGTGTGATATCCCTATGTCACTTAGTTTGTACAAGTTATCGAGTCTATAAGTGTAGACAGGTTTATAAATTTAGTCTATATAATCACACAACAGGAATTTTTGATTTTTTTTAATACATACCATAAATTAAAATATATATATATTTACTTTAACAAAAAAGTACTGTGATGACATAAGGCGAATATTTTTTATTTAAATATAGTGATAGGAATTGAATTTGTTTATTACAGGGAAAAAATTAATTGACTCATAGCTGGAACATTGCGTAGTGTAGAATTAATTGTTTTAACAGCATAGGTAATTTATTTTTAAGTCAGTTCTTTATACGAACTGATCTCCAATTAAGTTATAAAAGGTAATATTGAGTATTTGTAGTTTTATTTAATAAACAAATAATGTGACAATAAACTTAGTCATGTCCATGGTAAGAAAGTTGATGGCTGCTAAAAAGCTTAACACGTTGAGTGCCACGGTGGCTGATACTGAAGCTGAAAAATTTACAATGTTTTAAGTAATTAGCTCACAGGCTATCAAAGCCTGAGAGCTAATGTGCCCGCCCGCTCTGTATGTATGTATGTACGTACGTACGTATGTATGTACGTAACGCGATAACTCTTGATAGAAACATCCGATTTGCTTCAAAAATTTTTCCTATGTTCATTGTGATAAGGCGCTTCTCTGATTAGTTTTGGGAGTTCATTAATTAAGGATAAAGGGGAAAAAACGGGGTTAGTCCAACCCCTTAATTCTGATAAATGGGTTTTTCATGCAGAATGATTCGATTTTCTCCGAATTTGGTATGCCGGTTTATTATGTTAAGGAACTTCCCTGATTAGTTTTGGAGGTTCATTGGTTAAGGATAAAGGGGGAAAAGGGGGGTTAGTCCACCCCCTTAATTCAGATAATTGAGTTTTTCATGCAGAATCATTCGATTTGCCCCGAATTTGGTATACCGGTTTATTATGTTAAGGAACTTCCCCGATTACTTTTGGGAGTTCATTGGTTAAGGATAAAGGGGGGAAAACGGGGTTAATCCACCCCCCTTAATTCAGATAAATGGGTTTTTCATGCAGAATCATTCGATTTGCTCCGTATTTGGTATACCGGTTTATTATGTTAAGGAACTTCCCTGATTAGTTTTGGAGGTTCATTGGTTAAGGATAAAGGGGGAAAAGGGGGGTTAGTCCACCCCCTTAATTCAGATAATTGGGTTTTTCATGCAGAATCATTCGATTTGCCCCGAATTTGGTATACCGGTTTAATATGTTAAGGAACTTCCCTGATTAGTTTTGGGAGTTCATTGGTTAAGGATAAAGGGGGAAAAACGGGGTTAGTCCACCCCCTTAATTCAGATAAATGGGTTTTTCATGCAGAATCATTCGATTTGCTCCGTATTTGGTATACCGGTTTATTATGTTAAGGAACTTCCCTGATTAGTTTTGTGGGTTCATTGGTTAAGGATAAAGGGGGAAGGGTGGCTAGTCCCCCCCCCCTTAATTTATATAAACGGTTTTTTCATGCAGAATTATTCGCTTTGCTCCAAATTTGGTATATCTGTTTATTATGTTAAGGAGCTTCCCTGATTCGTTTTGGGGATTCATTGGTTAAGGATAAAGGGGGGGGGGGGTAGTCCATCCTCTTAATTTAGATAAATGTTTTTTTTTTTTGCAGGATTATTCGATTTGCTCCAAATTTGGTACCGGTTTATTTTGATAAGGAGCTTCCCTGATTAGATTTGGAGGTTCACTGGTTAAGTATAAAGGGTGAAACGGGGGCTAAGTCCCCTTTACTTATTTTTTTGAGGGGCATTATTCTTTAAAATAAGAGTATGATATACAATTAGTGTGAATAACCTGTGAGCTCAATGCCATCAGTTTAGCTGGGCATTTTTCTTTTTTATATTTAAGAAAGTAATCTTGTAATAAATAAAAGGTAAACAAATTTTAAGTAAATTTTCAGTAATTAAAACAATATATGTATATTTAGTCTTATATCATATTTTAGACCGTCAGACATCGGTGAATGACGCGTTCTAAACGAAAAGTTCAGTGTCAGTCACTGGTGACTGACTTATATTAGTTTTTAGTGCAAATGGATTTTTCATTCATAATCGTCTGCACGTGATAGAGATAGATTTTTAAGAAAATCATGCTTGAAAATTACTTTTAAAACAATAAAAATTGAATAAATTGCGAATCAGTTTTCAAATAATTTGCGATGTAGTTTTCAAACAAATTGTATTTGAAAGTACATTTTTTTCCCTATTCGATGGCGTAAAAATTGAAAATGTGCAGTAATTAGAAATTTTTTAAAATTGCGATAAAGTTAATAACAGTTAAATTTAATCGTCTGCTGTTGCCACCGTCAAAATGACGTCATCGTTACACATGGGCACGTTTTTCCTTTGTAATATAGATAGCAATAAGCTTCAAGTGTAATTTGCGTAGAAAAATTATTTTTTTTTTATGTTTAAGGAAGACCGCACCATCAGTGCACCACCATTATAATCTTTACTGTGTTCAAGACAGGTAAAGATTATAAAATACCAAACTTGTATAGGATAACATGTAATATTAAATACACAAAACTTAAAGCAGCAGCGTCATTGAGTTCAGTTTAATATTTAGTGTATTACAAATAATTTATGAGTACCAAAATTCAGGTGCGTGGACATAATGGTTATCATCATAGCATCTGGGTCATGAAATAATTACGTTTTAATTATATACTAGCATGGTGTTAGATAAGTTAAAACTAATAAAAAAATATTTTTGTATACCCTTAATTTGCACTTAGTTTACATTCTTCGGTACACAAAATGTACATTTCCAGGAGAATGACCACAATCAGGAGTATTTATTTATTTTTTAAATATCATAATGATGTTTTCTTTTTCTGTAAACAACAGGAATGATAGCTAATGGGTTAGGCAGAAAGCTAACACATTTATATGTGTTATTTTCTGCGTAATCAATTTTCTCTCTTTATCTTTTATACTTTTAATAATAAATAAATACTTTGGGAGGAAGTTAAAATAAATACTTTGGGGGGAACAAACCTTTGAGGAAGTATTAGTTATGAAAAGTTTTAACCGCTCTTTTAATAAGAAAGAAGAATTAATTAAAATGATGAATAAATGACTAACAATATAAATTTTACAATGGCAAAATAAATTTTCAACGAAAAGTAAGTAGTCATGATAGACAGAGATGTTTTTTAACACTTTCCAACATAATTGAAAAGTGTTTATGAATTCGGTTTGTCTGTCTGTCCGTGCTATAACTCGCGTAAGTATAGTCCGATTGCTATGAAATTGATATATGTTATTGGCTATCACTATGGCTTGTTCGGTTTTGAAAATGAAGTGTGTAGAATGTATGGTTCATTTACAGGGAAACTCAAAAGAATTCCGTTACATTACAGTCTATGGGTAAAAATCGTTTGCGGTGTATTTTAATGATATTATAGTATTTTAAGCATATTGAAATGGATATATATCACTGAAATGTAGTACTACAAAGGGATTACTATGTAACGTGGTGAGCATTAGAATGTATCGTTCATTTACAGGGATACACAAAAGAATTTGGCTACCGAAGAAAATGAACAATAATTGAACTATTGAAGCCTACGAACAATAATTGCTAGAAGTGCGGTTTCAGTTGTGATATACATTTTTAAATTGAATTACTTTTTAAATATTACTTCCTGCGTACAAATTCTATAGATCATGTACAGGGTCGCACAAAAGTTCTCAACAACATCCGTTTGTTGGCGGAAATTGCTGAATGGAAATTTTGAACAGTGCTATGCGTTTAAATGAACTAATTTTTAGCATACTATGTAGTATACAGTATACATACATATCCCCAGATCATATACAGAGCTGTACAAAATAATCTTATATTTTCCCGACTATTAATGGTAATAGCGGAAATTAGGTTTTCCAGTGCATTATGCGTTTTCCAAATTGTTCATTTAGATATCGTCTTTTACCTTAAACTGTGAAGTTTTGTTACAGTATTCTGATTGTGTTGGAAAGTGTTTCATAATCTATGCCGTATGCAGGATTTTTCGTTTTTTTTTTTTTTTTTTTTTTTTTTAATTTAACTTTGAAATAGAGAGAGGTATGATTACAAATGAAACGAATACAAACGGTAAAATGAGGGGCTCACGTCACAACCATAGTAGACCAAGACCATCTTGAAAAAAAATGAGATAGTCTATTTAGAAGGTGCATGAAGTCTGTTTTAGCCAGGGCTGCGGAGTCGGAGTTGAAGTCATGGAGTCGGAGTATGAGTCGGACCCATTTTTGAGCGGAAGAGTCGGAGTCGTAGTCGGCCCATTTGTGCGCGAAAGAGTCGGAGTCGGATCTGTTAAAATTTGTATGTTGTCACGGGAGAAATTCCATCAAAAACAATGCAACGAAGAAGAAAAATTCAAAGTCATGGATTGTAGGACCATCTGGCCAAAAGTGGGTTAACCTTTTAATTAGGGTCTAGGACTAGAGACTATTTTTATATTCATTTATACCACAATTTCCAGAAAAAATTCTTTGTCGTAGGTTTCTCTTGAAAATATCCTTGTTTAAGTGTTATGTCAGAGATTGTTTTTTGAAAAGCTGGTACAAATAGATTAAAAAATTAGTCGCCGAGACGTACCCCGTAATAAAAAAATTAATTAAAAGAATTTTTAATTTTATTTGAATCTAAAAAGACTGTACAGTTATAGCTATGTCTTAGAACTAACAAATATAATTTTCCCTATAGAAAAACACACACAAAATACATTAAATCATGCAAGCATTTTAGATATTTCATGTTTCTCAAACGATATTCCCAGAGAAAGGGTAAATACCCCACTAATGTTTTTCTTTTTTTTTCTTTTTTTTTTAAGTGTTGTGTATTTTACACTAAAATGTAATACTGTTGTATATACTATCTATGGATCGTCAGAAACACGTTTTAAGACCGAAACCGAATTTCGGGAATCTTCCTATTTTCGGGCCGAAAACGAAAATGTCAAAAAAAATAAGAAATTAATACATACATAAATATGCAGAATTATTAATTAATTATGATACATGTAATTATACATGTGACCCAAGTTGACTCTCTGTGCCTCTGACCAACGCTTTTTATTCTCATATAAAATACAATGCAATTAATTCATCTACGACACAGAATGATTTTCTAATTATACGAATTTCATCTAATTAAAAAATGTTTTAGGTATACATACATACCTTGATTTATCTTTTATAATGATTTTTGTAAAGGATCATGTGTTATACTAGAACTTTCTCAAAGAGTATTCGAAACACTTCTGCGCTTTCAAACCAAAGACTTTCTATTACTATGAAGCCTGCAGCTTTTAATGAGCACATGAAAAACGTCTTCAGAGCTTAGTCATATATGCGTTGCTTGCTTTATAATTTGCACTAACGTCTTCAGTGAGTCGTGACTGATAATTATAAACAGTGAAATTCACAGATATAAATAAAGAGTGTCTCATTCGAGCTGATATAGCTCAAATCAATGAGTAATGTTGAAAATTTCCGAAGAAAGAAACGAGATTTGTGGAATACAGGTAGTTTCGGTCCGGCAGAATTTTCGGCAGCATTTTCGCCGAAAACGTATGTTAGGTGAAACTCAGATTTTGGGCCGAAAACGAAAGCGAAGACGAAATTTCGATTTATCTCTAATCCTATCTATATAAATAAACACTAATTGTCGATTTTCTGTTATTGACTAGCATCAAAACTAACTTCTTACATGAGACCGATGCGAAAAATATCTAAATAGCAGTGGATAATTTTATTAGGAAGTTTAAATTAAATTTTGTTTTATTTTAGACTTGCAGGATAAAAGAACTAGAATTAAATTCAAAGAACAATAAATTCATTTGGAATTTTATTTAAAAATTAAATATTGTTTCTTTCACTTTTCAGGATGAAGGCTTTCTCAAAAAGGAAAAAAAAAATAAAGAAAATTAAAAAATAAAGAATAAAAATACATTTTACTCTCGTTAAAATGCATCTATATTATTAAAGAACTAGAATTAATCGCAAGTAAAAACAAACTTATACTATATTTCATCTTTAGAAAAAATTGAATTCTTATTAAACATTCAAATATAGGCTTTGTGCTATTTTATATTAAATATGGTATAACTAACCTATTTATATTCAGTAGAAATATAACACTTCCTTATTTCGAGTTTTTTCATAATTTGCATTAAAAAACAATACACTGCTTTGTAATTAACAGAAAGTATGCTTTTTAAAAAATGAACTATCGAAATCTAGCAATTTCATCAAATTTAGGCTCAATTCAGAATCGTGCATAAAACTTATTCATCAATGGTTAAATAGAAACTGACTTTGCAATTATTTTAAAGAAAGGAGTGGTCAGCAAAATATATTCTTGGTTTTATTTTCTCCATCATCAAATTACCTAATATAAAATATCAGATTGAAAATCTCCTTTTCCAGTAGGTAATTGACCCTTTATTCTAACTTCCTGCAGACGTTAATGTTGGCTATGGTATATTTTTCGTTACTTTTTAAAACAAACTACGTACATTTGGAAGGTGAAAACGGTACCTTCCAATGCTTTCTTTTTCCATATTGCACGGTACTATATTTAATATATAATAAATTTAAGATTAGTTGCACTTTATCGTCGAATTGAGATTGAGAAAGAAAATTGATCTGAAATAATTTCATACCAAATAATCTGCTTTATTTGAAACAGTTTAGATAAGTTTTTTCAAACATAATCAGGCACATTCTGACGCTTTCTAAATGCATTTTCAATAGGGATCTAGAAAAAAGTTATTGTATTTGAAGAATTAACATATCTATATCAAAACTAATTATTGATACAGTGTCTTAGATACGATAACCTCATGTAAAATTTAAAAAGCAATTTTGAAATATCATTATTGTATACACTTGAGATAATATTATTTTAGCCTATTATGTTTTTTGCAAATCTGATCAAACTAAGTAGATTGAATATTTTGTTTAGTTATTGGAATTTCTTTGCTACCATTTTGCAAGCATAATTGTTATTGGTAAGTCATTACAAAATACTTTGCATCTAAAGAGCAGTGAAATTGCTGTAACTAATACTCAGAAATGACAAGTAAGTGAAAGTGGGAATCATCTTTTTGCATGCTCTCTTACAATAAGCTTAAAATGTATGTACACACTGTAGTTAATTGGGTAAGTTGTTTTAATGATAGATCTATCTTTTGATTATTATTAATGGCAAAAAAAAAAAATTATACTTCTCTTTTTATTTTGCTGACACATAATTTTCTATTTTCCATTTATACAATTTTTAAAAGTTCATTTCATTTTATTGATTATTACGCTTTTAATTGCAACCTCATAGCAATTATGTACAATTTATTTTTAAGAACGCAAAATAAAAATAAAACATGAATCATAAACTTCCTTTTCTAACTAGTTATTAAATAACTTTGAAACTTGTGTTAAAATGTCAGCATTGTCTTGATAAAATAGAGCATTTCTCATACAAAAATATTCATTTCGAAATTTTCTTTGACTATCGTCGATGATGAAGTTGAAAGTCAAAGGTAAACTATACATTTTTTTTTTTCAACGAATTTCACTATTACGAAAGTGCATGTAATATTACTGATTATAAAACTTTTCAACCTGTGCAACTGTTTTTTCCCTTTTAAAAGTAAAGCGCACTGTTAAACCAATTACATTTATGTGTAGTTCATAAAAAAGGTAAAGTTTGGGGAGAGAGGGGGGGATTAGAGTCGAAAAGATTATGAAAATTGCAACTATAAAAGGTGAACATAAAAATTTCTTCTATTTCTTATTCTAATATTTTTAGAGCGATCAACAAAATATATTCTTGGTTTTATTTTCTCAATCTATCAAATTACCTAACATAAAATATCAGATTTAAAATCTCCTTTTCCAGTAGGTAATTGACACTTTATTCTAACTTCCTGAAAAAGTTAAAGTTGGCTGTGGTATATTTTCTTGACGTTACTTTTTAAAACAAACTGCGTACATTTGGAAGGTAAAAACGTTACCTTCCAGTGCTTTTTTTTCATATTGTACAGTACTATAATTAAAATATAATAAATTTAAGATTAACGGCACTTTATCGTTGAAGTAAGATTGAGAAAGAAAATCATTTTGAAACAACTTCATGGCAAATGGTTTGCTTTATTTGAAACAGTTTAGATAAGTTTTTTCAAACATAATCAGGCGCATTCTCACGCTTTCTGAGTGCCTTTTTAATAGCGATCTAGAAAGAAATTGTTGTATTTGAAGAATTAACATATCTATATCAAAACTTTGAACAGTGTTTTCGATACGATAACCTCATATAAAATTTGAAAAGCAATTTTAGATCATTATTCAACCCATTTCAAATAATATTATTTTAGCCTATTATGCTTTTTGTAAATCTGATAAAACTAGGCAGAGGGAATATTTTGTTTAGTTGTTGTAATTTCTTTGCTACTATTATGCAAGCATAATTGTTACAGATAAGTCATTACAAAATACTTTGCATCTAAAGAGCAATGAAATTGCTGTAACTAATACTCAGAAGTGACAAGTAAGTGATAGTGGCAATCATCATTTTGCATGCTCTTTTACAAGAAGTTTAAAATCTATATGCACACTGTAGTTAATTGGGTAAGTAGTATTGATGATAGATCTACCTTTTCATTATTACTAAAAAAACATGATACTTTTTTTCTTTTGCTGTCACGTGACTTTCTATTTTCCATTTATACAATTTTTAGTTCATTTCATTTTGTTGATTATTACGCTTTTTAAAAGTTCATTTCATTTTGTTGATTATTACGCTTTTTAAAAGTTCATTTCATTTTGTTGATTATTACGCTTCTAATTGCAACCTGATATCAGTTATTTACAATTTTGTTTTCGAACGCGAAAGAAAACTAAAACATGAATCATAAACTTCCTTTTCTAACTAGTTATTAAATAACTTTGAAACTTGTGTTAAAATGTCAGCATTGTCTTGATAAAATAGAGCATTCCTCATACAAAGGTATTCATTTCGAAATGTTCTTTGACTAGCGTCGATTGTGAAGTTGGGAGTCAATGGTATACTACACATTTTTTTTTTTTCAACGAATTTCACTATTGCAAAAGTGCATGTAACATTATTGATTATAAAACTTTTCAACCAGTACGATTATTCTTTTTTTCTTTTAAAAGTAAAATGTACTGTTAAACCGATTACATTTCTGTGCAATTCAGTAAAAAAAAAAGTTGGGGAGGAGGTGAGGTCTACAGTCGATAAGACTATGAGAGTAGTAACTTTAAAAAGTGAACACAAAAATTTCATCTATTTTCTATTATAATATTTTTATTGGTTATTATACCTATTAATTGTTACCAGGGCAGCCAATCCAGGCTTTTGTTTTCGGGGCTCTTTTTTCTTTTTTAAGCCATAAAATGTGTCAGCGTGTACATTAATTTTATTACGCGGTAACACCACTTTCACAACTTTAGCGATTTTATTCTTTTTTCTTTTTTTAATCACTTAAAATAATCTTTATACACACAAAAAGCATATTGTATCAGTTAGAAATCGATATCCAATATAAAAGGGCGACTTTGGAGCTATAGGAAGCAGAGCGCGCCATAGCGAGGAAACAGTAACGAAAATTCCAAGCGCATATTTTTCAGAACGGCATTTTCAAAATCGGTGACACCCTACCTCCACCAATTTTCAATCAATGAACTTTTTTTTTTTTTTAATTAATCGTCATATATTTCTGTAGTGGAAATGTAAGGGTTTATTATTATTATTATTATTATTTTATTGATATTTCGCTGTTTTATGTAACTTTAAATAACGGAATTTGAGGCTGAAAACTTCCATTTTACTTGCATTTTATGAATCAATGCCATTTCATTATAAAAATGCATATTTAATACTTTGCACTCCGTTGTCGCCGCTGCGGCAACATAGTAAGGTAAGTGAAAAACTCCGTTGTCGCCGCTGCGGCGACATCATCTTTCCTTACAAAATTTGTTTTTGGCACCAATAACAAAGGAAAATAAAATTTGCCTCATTTAATCTTGTTTTAAATTTTGTTTTTAAACCAGTTAAATCTTGTTTTTAATCCATTTTTTAAATTGTGTACTAGAAGGAAACTTGTTTTTAAAAAGTGGTGCCGACCGAATGAAATATTTGAAGTTGCTGGTAGCCCATACTCAAAATAACGCGGAGTGCAAAGGGTTAAGCAAGTGGGGAAGTGTGATCACAGATCGCACAGAGGGTACACCAAATTTGCCCCCATGAAGGCATGAATGATGTCCGCAAAATTTAGAAAAGTGTCCCCGGGAGGGCAAATTTGAGGAGAGGAGCTCGGGAGGTGCATAGCATGAATAAGTGGTCACAGGCCTTTCCAACAATATGTCACATGTGAGGGTAGGTAAAAGTTAGAAAAATGCCCCCTTTGGGTCTACTGTCGGCCTCTTGGAATACATCCTCAGCCCTCTCTTTGAAATACCGGTTGCACAAATGTGCTATTCACACTGACTATATAGAAAACGACTCATAAAATGTAGCAATTTCATAAATTTCACTCAATTATTTCTATGTGAGGGCAAAAGCTTATTGATACACCCTCGTATTTTAGTAAGCTCCAAGTGTAAATGTCGTTATAATTTTGAAGCGTGTTCTTATTCCAAAATTATCTCGGCTTTATACAGTGCGTCTTTTCTTATTGTTGGCCAATAGCTAATTCCTAAACCGTTAGTTTCAGAGGCACAGCTTCAAGTGCAAAAATTCTTCATATGTTATTCTTCAACATATGAATGCCCATTTACGCGAGAAGAGTTATTTTTAACACTTTCCAACATAGTTGAAAAGTGTTTATGAGTTCGGTTTGTCTGTTTGTCCGTGTTCTAACTCGCGTAAACATAGTCCAATTGCCATGAAATGGATATATGTTATTGGTTTTACCATGGCATGTTCGATATTGAAAATGAAGTGTGTAGCATTTTCGGTTCAATTACAGGATCACTCAAAAGAATTCCGTTGCATTGCGGTCTATGGGGAAAAATCGTTTGCCGTGTATTTTAATGATATTACTATTTTAAACATATTAAAATTGATATACATTACTGAGGTGTACTACAGGATTCTTATTATAGAATATGGTGTGCATAGAACTTATCGTTTATTTACAGGGACACACAAAAAAATTTGGTTATAGAAGAGAATTAGTGAAAATTGAATTATTGAAGCCTACGAACAATAATTGCTGAAAGTGCGTTTTCAGTTGTGGTATGAGTTTTCAAATGTAACTATTTTGTTTAAATATCACTTGATGTGTATAAATTCTATAGATCACATACAGGGTCGCACAAAAATTCTCAACAACACCCGTTTATTGGCTGAAATTGCTAAATGGAAATTTTCAATTGTGCTACGCGTTTAACTGAACTAACTTTTAGCATACTATGTAGTATGCGTACAAATGTGTAGTCATATACAGGGCTGGAAAAAATCGTATATTTTAACGACTGTTCATGGTAATACAGAAATCGGGTTTTCAAAGACGTTATGCGTTTTCCAAATTGTTCACTTAGACGTCATCTTTCACCTTAGTAAACTGTAAGTTATGTTATAGTATTCTGAATGTGTTGGAAAGTGTTTCATAATCTATGCTGTATGCATGATTCTCGTTCTTGTTTATTTTATTTTTTAAGTTTCGAAACATAAAATTTTTATATTGTCTCTGGATTGCATAAGTTATGTTTAGAAAAACTTTGTCCGTGGTATACGAAGTAAAACAGTGAAATTTTCATTTCTCTGCGAACAAAGCTTATACCAAGTTATTATACGTTTAATTTTATGAACTTTCTGAGTTTTTTTATTTCAGAAGGCAAAAGATAGCTAAGCTGAAAATGCATAAAATTCAAAATATTCTAACACTGTAAATTTTGGTCGTAGAAGAGTCGAATTTTACTGATTTAGTTGTTAAAAGAAGGAAATTTCGTAATTTTAAAATAAAATCTATTTTGATGTGAATGGATGGAGACGAATATTTGAATGTATTTGTAATTAGAACTATACCTCTAAAACTGACGGTTCAGGAATTGGCTGGGACCGCCTGTGTACTGTAAACTAAAATAACAAATTCCATTGATTGTCAGAACAATTTCCGTATTTTTGTGGAAATTTTGTTCTCCGATGATATAATTTTGTGAATATGTTAGAAGTTAGCAGTGGATTTAAGAATGTACTTGAGAGAAAATAATACTGTTAGTTTGTCGTTTTCGTTAAGGCTTTGGTAGTTTCTATATTTTTACATTCTAAAAAGAATTTCGTTGATCCGGAACAATTTCCGTTGATTGCCAGAACAATTTCCGTATTTTTGTGAATATTTTTCTCCGATGAAATAATTTCGTTAATGTGTTAGAAGTTTGCGATGGATTTAAGAATATCCTTGACAAATAATAATGCTAAACAACCAGTTAGTTTGTCGTTTTCGTTAAGGCGTTGATATTTTTAATTTTATTTTTTTTTACATTCTAACGAATTTCCGTTGATTGCCAGAATAATTTCCGTATTTTTGAGGAATTTCTTTCTTTGATGAAAAAATTTTGTGAAAGAAGTTAGCCATGAATTTAAGAATATCCTTGTCAGATAATAATGCTAAGCATCTTACTTAGTTTGTTGTTTTCGCTAAGGCTGATTTTTAATATTTTTTACATTCTAAAAAGAATTTCTGTTGATTGTCAGAACAATTTTCGTATTTTTAAGGAGATTTTTTTTTTGTTTGATGAGATAATTTTGTGAAAGAAGTTAGCTATGGATTTAAGAATATATCGTTTTCAGATAACAATGTTAAACATCTTAGTTTGTTGTTTTCGCTAAGGCTTTGTGCTTTTTAATATTTTTACATTTTAAAAAGAAATTCCGTTGATTTCCAGAACATTTTCCGTATTTTGACTGAAATTACCATATTCCGAAATAATTTCGTTAATGTATTAGAAGTTATCGATGGATTTAAGATTATCTGTGAGGAATAATAATGCTAAACACTAATGTTACTTTGTTGTTTTCGCTAAGGCTTTAGAATTTTTTATATTTTTACTTTTAAAAAGAGTTTCTGTTGATATCCAGAACAATTTCAGTATTTTTATGGGGTTTTTTTTCTCTCCGATGAAATAATTTTATGAATGTGTTAGAAGTCAGCAATGGATTTAATAGCAATGGATATCCTTGAATAAAAACGTTGTTAAACATGTTAGTTATTTTGTCGGTTTCTCTAACGCTTTAAGATTTTTTATATCTTTACACTCTAAGAAGAATTTCCGTTGATTGCCAGAACAATTTTCGTATTTTTACAAAAAAAATTTCTCCGATGAAATAATTTTGTGAATGTGTTAGAAGTTAGCTATAGATTTAAGAATATCCTTGATAGATAATAATGCTGAACATCTAGTTACTTTGTCGTTTTCGCTAAAGCTTTGGAATTTTTTATATTTTTACATTTAAAAAAGAATTTCCGTTGATAGCCAGAACAATTTCCATATTTTTATGGAATTTTTTTTCTGTTAGTTATTTTGTCGTTTTTGCTAAGGCTTTGGAATTTTTTTTAATTTTTGCACTCTAAAAAGAATTTCCGTATTTTTCCAGTATGATGTCTGCATTTTTACAGATATATATTCAGTGGATTAATAAAAGTAAATACCTCACCTTTAGAGAAAATTAAAACTTAGCATTATCAATCAAGGATAGTCTCGAATCCATATTTTTTGACCCATTCACGAAATCGCTGTCACTAGAAAAAAAAAAAAAAAAAGAAAGAAAGAAAAAGAAAAAAAAGAAAAAAAAATCCATAAAAATACAGAAATTGTACTGGTAATCAACGGAATTTTGTTTTGCAGTGAACTCCTTATTAAAAAAAAAAAAAAACCAATTAATCTAATTTGTAAACTCTAAAATTTCCCAATGTAATCCTTGCATTATTTCAAACGACAGCACAAGCCAAAATCATTAACATTTTTCAACACGATTGAAGAGTGTAAATAATGATTAAAAGGATGAAATCAAAGACGCGACTCTGCCTATCCAAAATCCTTGAAAGAAAAAAACTGTGTCAAGAGAGAAAAAAAAGCGTGAATCCGTTTCCGAAGGATGTCCAATGCTCCACCTCTCCCTACGGGCTTACAATGTTTCAATCTTCAAAACAAGAGCAACATAAAATTACAATGTATTACTCAAAAAAACTGATTAACATACGTTCTTGGAAAGAAAACTCGGAGATCGGTGTTTCAACGCCTCCCACTACCATTCACGTTTTATTATGTAAAACCATGGTCATGCGTCCTCCAAAATCTTTTTGTTAAACGCTTCTAAACACGGACATTTTTAAAAAATAATGACCTTCCATCTCATCTAGGTTCGACGAACGCATAATCATTTTTAGTTAATAATTTTTGTCAGAATTGGCATTGTCTTAAGAACAACAACAGCAATAAATAAAAAAAAAAACATGTTGAAATTAAAAGATGTTGAAATATTCCGTGTAATAGAATAATAGGGAAACGAAACTAATTGTGGTAAGTGGCGCTTTCGATTAGTTTTTGTTACCTTACACCTGATTTATATTATTAGATTAGAAATTCTAAAGGAAAATAACAAAATTGTTTTCGGTTGTTTGTCAAGGAAAAAATTATACTAAATTATGCATTGACGTAATTGTGCAGTTTGTTAAAATCTTGTTTAGAATTATTATTTGACATTATTTGACACTATTAACACTTTGACTGCGAATTGGAACATATACATCCCAGTGGACTCTTTTTTATTCTATCCGCACCAAATTTTGAAAAATAATCTGTGGCATATACTTATAAGGATATTTCCAAGGAAAATCTATCAAAATGAATAATTTTGTAGATGTGGTACATCTGAATATAAAAATAGTCGCCAGTCTTGACACTTAATCAAAAGATTAACGGCAACACTTAACCCATTATGCCCCTACAGTACTTTAAAGTACTACAGTTTTCTATCCCAATTAAAACACATTCATTGAGTGCATTCGCAATGGTACTTTTAGAAAAAGTAGTAAATACTTCCCTTGACCATAGATAGCAACAGCAGTTCCAGTAAGCTAAAAATTGCCTACGAAGCTATTTTGGCGCGTATGAAAGTCAATTTTCCTTCCATTTTCTTGTCTGACATAGGTTATTCCTAACTTTGGCTTGGAAACATCTCAAATTCTAAAGGTAAAGCTATATATTTTTTTCTTGTTTTAAGTAGATTACTTGACAATATCTTATGCTAAAATAAAAAAAATATTTTCAGTTTGTTTACTTTACGAAGCAGTTTTAGAAGCGCTTTTTAGTACCGTCGGGACTACATTGAACAGGATTTTTACTTAGATTTTTATCGTTTGAATACATATGATGCATAAAAACGTATGTATTTACTAAGAATCTGTGGTTGCTAGACAGGTGGATTTTGATACAATGTAGGGGAAGATATTGCATGACTTATGTATGACATTGTTGAATAATAAAGCAAAATATATGTTATTTTTATCCGTAGAAAAATATTATATTTTTATAAAACAAAATTGAAAAAAATACAAATTAGTAAAAAAATCAAAAAATATATTTAGCGTTTTTAAAAGTTTACTAGAACTAAAAATTTGGAAATTTCTTTCAGATATGATTTCCATCGGACGATGGTGTGACAAATGTAGAATATTCTTCTGATGCCGAAATGCTCATTGATAATGCACCAACAGCATCATCAGCTAGTTATATGTACATCATAGACCTATATACACTAGATATATCCATGATAAGTCACATTAAAATAATAAGGAAAAAATTGATACAGTTTTTTTTTTTTTTCTAAATCTCGATTTTTTTTCCAAGCGTTATGACCCAAGGGTACTTTGAAGTACCATATCAAGTATTTAACCGTAATTAACAACAACAACAAAAAAATCTTTTATTTTTAGTGCATATATCTTCTAATGTATCACAATAATACAAGGGAAAAAAGTTTCTGGGAGATTCATAATTTGGGATATAAAGGGTTAATATATATTATAGGTTGCTTTTTTTATATATTCGGCAATGTTTGTGATACTTTTCCAGATATGTATCAACGTTAAGCCACAATGTAAACTACATTCATTGGGGTTACATTGTGGTTCGTTGAGCTAAGTACATTCAGTACCATACTTATATACTTAGTAGTCTCTTAAACACAAAGGTGTCGAAGTCCTAGCCCTTTCAGGGGCAAGTAATTCTGTAGCTTTCTAATTATGTTGAAAATTAGCTAGAAAGTAAGAACAATTTCATTTGAAAATAAATAAAAGCAATTATTTTAACGTTTGTTATTATATCTATCCAAAATTTCTGGTCCAAATTTTGATTAAAATTAAGTTGTATATATAATATATCACCGCGGCCGTCCTTCAAAGGATTAAACATCATTAACGCACGATTGCGCGCATATGCTTTACACCATATGATCTGTGCTGTTACAATGCATTCTTTAGTCATTAAGGAGGCGGAAATCTCCGATTTTCGGATGAATTATAACGTTTCTGAACTTGTGTTTCGAACAACCCTCGTAAGTTTAAATGTGCATTTTTTGCAATATCGAAATTAGAGTGTAATTTTTTTGATTAAACTACCTTCATTTTATGAAAGAATATAGCAAAATTATCGTTGTTTTTGGCATATTAAAGTAATATTCATCCTTAAACCTTATTAAATATGCATTTTAATAACTGCAAAACCAAGTTTTAAATTGACTATTTCATGCAAAGAAAAATATCTTTAATGTGAATAAAATGTGGCTACAATTTATTTTGATGCATTAGAACTTGCAAATAGTGGCCAATAGATTTAAAACTTAATTTGTAAGTTTTTTTTTTTTTTTTCCTCCGTCGTTTATTTTAACGCTTAAAGCTACACAGAATCTATAATTAATGTACGTTTGTCAGAACCCCAACCCCTCCTTAAAGAAAAAGAAGAAAAAAACGCATTATTCGATGTCATTTTATCAACCAAATTATCGGTGTTTCGACAAGGAATTGAGTTTTTTTTTCGAGCAATTTGTCTTTTTGCCCTTCCGTCTTAACACGTTTAAACTGAAAAACGTGTTGATCCATGCAAAATTAATATACTAATAAGTAAGAAAAGAATATATAATACATTTACACTTGCTAAGAAGGGAACTTGTCTATAACGCATTTTTTCCCCCTTTTCTATGCAATTCCATCTTAGAAGATTGTACTGTATAGCATTTTTCCGATTTTTAACACTTCTATACATGGAATATGGATTAACAATATTAATGATAACTGAAACATTTACATACAAGAAATAGAGATTCATTAAAAAAATAAATATATCATCCTGCTGCACTTCTATAAAAATAAAGATTATAAACATGAAAAAAAAGTTAAGATAAATATTTTTGGTCAGAACTCCTCGTACGAGACAAATTTTTAACCAATTCGACGTAAAAATCAATGTTTTGTAGAAGTTCACTCGGGCCGGGCCAGGACCGAGATTTTAAATTCTTCCGGGCCGGGCTCGGGCCGAACTTTTAATTTTTGTATCGGGCCGGGTCGGGCCGATTTTTTTTCTCTATGAGTCGGGCCGGGCCCGGGCCTGGAAATGTCGGCCCGTGCAGACCTCTAAGGTATCGTATGAAAACTCTCGTAACGCCGAACTCAAAAATACATTTGTTTTCGTAAAAATGTTGCAACTGTCTCGTGCTTTATATTTTCATCTTGACAATAATCAGCAAATTCTTTGCTTGTGAAAGCAGGACCTTTATCGCTAATGATGATGGAAGGATTGCCAAAAGTGTAACTTTGTTATCGTAGTTTTGATATAACTTCGGTAGCAGAAGTGATTTTACAGGGATACAACCAGACGAATTTAGTAAATGCATCTATTAAAGACAAAATGTGTTTGTAATTTTTGTTAGTTGTTTCAAGAGGGCCTAAATGATCATTGTGGTAGGTTTGGAGAGGAGGTAAGGGATGTAATTCACCTTCTTGTTTTCCTCGTTTGCGATTATACAAAAGGCATGTTACACAATTTGCTATAATTTTATCAATTTTATTTGACATATTAAGGATGAGAAATTCTTCGTTAAGGAGTTCTTCACAGCGTTTACGGCCAAAATGTCCTTTGTCATGAACGTGTTTAATGACATTTAGCTGCATTTCATCCGGCACAACTACCAGATCGATGCCTTTATGATTTTTATAGAGAACGTTATTTTTAAGGAAATAGTTGTCATATGGCTTTGTTTTCAAAATTTCTTTGATGGCCTGTATATGTTCGTCAGTGTTCTGTGATTGTATGATTTTGGAAGTAAAACTATCTTGAATGATCATACATATTGGATTTCTACTTAAAGCGTCGGCATGGCGCATGCGTGTACATTGCCTGTGTTCGATTGTATAGTTATAGTTAGCTAACATTAAAGCCCATCGAGCAATCTTGGTGCAAAGATCTTTTTTATTCATAGTAAGGGCAAATGCGTTGCAATCTGTGACTATCTTGAAAGGAATGCCTAGAATGTAAACGCGAAATTTTTTAAGGGCTTCTATGACAGCTAAAACTTCTAATTCATAACTCGAATATTTACGTTCGGCAACTGTGGTTTTTTTGCTCATAAAGTAAACAGGGTGAAATTAATTGTCAATAGAAGACTTTTGAAGGAGGACTGCTCCGTAACCGTCAATAGATGCATCACAGTGAACTTCTGTTTCGTTACTAGGGTTATGAATGCTTAAAACAGGAGCTGAAGAAAGGATGTGTTTCAGCTGATTAAATGCATTTCGTTGCTGGTCACCAAAGTGAAATTTAGTGTCCTTTCTAAGGAGATCTGTTAAAGGCTTAGCTATTAAAGAGTAATCTTGAATGAATTTACGAAAATATGAAGTTAGTCCGACAAATGAATGTACGTCTTTTATACTTTTAGGTTCTGAGAAATTAAGGACAGCTTTAGTTTTTAAGGGAGATGGATGCAGTTGACAATTTTTAATGTGGTAACCCAAAAAATCAATTTATCTCTGTAAAAAGTGACATTTTTTTAAGATTCAGTTCTAAACCATATTCAGATGCAGTTGTAAGGACGCCCTGTAATTTCTGGAGTCCTTCTACTTCGTTTTTAGCTGGTATTATGAAGTCATCCATATAGACAATAAGTACTTTTTCATTAATGAGGTCTCGAAAAACGTTATAAATATATCTTTGAAACACTAAGGTTGCATCGCTAAGGCCATAATTCATATATAAGAATTCAAATTGACCAGAATGTGTTACAAAAGAAGTATATTTTCTACTATTTTCTTCTACTTCGACATGAAAAAAGGCATTTTTAAGGTCAAGAGTAGTAAATACTTTTGCAGAATGCAACTGATCAATAATGTCATCAATTACTGGAAGGGGAAAACGTTGTTTATGTGTTTTAGAATTTAATTTCCTATAGTCAACACACAATCTACATGAACCAGCTTTCTTTTTTACTAGGACAATAGGTGATGAAAAATTACTAGTGCTTTTACGAATAATTCCCTTTTCGAGCCACTCAGAAATTTTTTTTTCGACGAAGTTTTTCTCTATTTGCGCCAAGCGTCTGGGAGGACAAGTGACGGGTGTTTCGTTTTCTAGATGAATTGATAATTTAACATCAGTTGTCTTTATTTTTCTGGGAGAATAATTTTGAATAAGTTCTGAAATTTTTGAACATCATTTTTCATCGGTAATATGAGATAAATCAAGATTAAGATCGTCTAACACATGAGCAGCATTAATCAAAAAATTGTTGGACGTATTGTCATTTTTCTCGATTTTTTGCATCGAAATATTATTTTCAGAAATTGTTAAAATACTTTGTTGTATAACATCTGTACCAATAATAAGATCAAAAGATATGGAATAATCTGGGACTACATAAACATTAGTTGTATAATTAAAATCATCTATCATAATGTCCGTAGAGAAAAAAACCCAAGGGTTTGATTATAGTATTTCCTAATCCAGTTAATGTGATAGTTGAATGTTCAAGGTTCGAGATTGTAAGGAGTTTGCGGTAAATACTTTCCTTTAGCAAGCTTCTTTCACTACCTGTGTCAACCAATGATGTAACATTTACAGACGAAATAATGACTTGTTTGGTCATGAAAGTGTTCGACATAACTGTGGAAATACTGGAGGGTTCTGAGTTAACTCTAGGCCTCCTTGGTTGATCACATTGAGCCGATTTATGGCCAAAATTCGAACAATTAAAACAACGAGGGTCTTTGTCTTTATGTCTGCATTGGCTACTTTTATGATTTGACAAACCACAATTAAAGCAATAAAGATCATATTTTGGTCGAAAGGATTTCTCCTTCACTGGCATTTCAGGTTTGACTTTACGAAATTTAGTATTCTCATAGTCATGTCGAATTTTGTCATAAATTTTGAGCTTTTGTTTGAATTCTACAATGGATTGGCATCCATATAACATTGATTTTCTGAAAACAGGGTCGGGTATACCATTTATTTTCTTGCAATTTTCGTTTATTTAATATATCATGTAACTTGGCAGAATTATAAGTGGTACTGAAGTCTGAAATTAAGAGTTGTTCAAGTTTGTCATATGAATTGATATGAAATTCTGTCTGTACTAACAACTGGGCTTTTCCTCGTAAGGATCTTTTACAAAATATGAATTTATGAAAGTCAGATTAGTTAAACATATTAGTGACATCGTCAAAATTATTGATCCAGACATTTATATCACTAAAAGAACTTCCGTCAAAAGGAGGCACAACACTTTCAACATCAGTGAAATTAATAGACGATGGCACAAAACTTTGAACTGGAAGTTGCTTGTGTTTGTCAAAATTTGATAATTCAGTGTTATTACTTGAAGTCATATTATTTGAAGGCAATTCGGGTTCCGAGTCAGTATCACTTTCATTTTGTATAATATTAGTTTGTAGTAAGCTCAAGTCTGAAAGGTATGTAACTAATCGGGTTTCAAGATCATTTAAAGATCCTTCATTATCAATACAAAGTAGATTGCACACCGTAATCAGATCATTTAATGAAAAATCAGTTTGAACTTTAGTTATTTCATTTTTGAACTCGGTGCTGTCGGTTTGAAAACCGAAACCAGTAAAATCACGTATTCTCTTTCTATTAGATCGATCACCTTCAGCATCAAATAGGAATTTATGTAGTAATTAAATTTTATTTGTTCGTTCGTTTTTAAATGCAAGTTCCAGTCCAGGTACTTCAACTAACTTCATAATAAAATAATAACAATGAACTCACCGTTAGAATAATATCCGGCTTGAATCTGTACGATGGATAATTCTGACAAATTAATAATATTGGTGGGTTAACTGGCACTTCTGAACACCACTTTATGGGATGAGACTCTATTTATAAATCATAGCTCGCTTCTAAGACGAACACTGACATTTATTAAGACGAAGACAAAACAAAAATACAGATAAAAGCTCTCTTTACAATCTATATTTAGCTTAAAAGCAACTAACTTTGGCTTCATTTACATAACGTCGTTGAATATTTCTAAGATTTTCGTACGTCATTTAAATCTTCTATCTTATTTCATCGAAAATATTCTGTTTCTTTTAACAAAAACCTGCGTCGTCCGAACTTTTTCTCGTTCTATTTACTTTTTCTGCATTTCCACTTCACGCAGCTTCGTTACCTTTTTAATCTCGAGCCAGAATACGGAGTCGGGGACATTCAGTCTGATGCAAGTGTTCTTACGAAATTCCCCACATATTTCCAGAGGTAACGTTGAAAATGTAATTCAAAAATGTGCCCCCCCCCTCCTCCCTCTTTTTCCGAATCTACTGAAACTAAAATTATGAAAAAATTAGGGGTAGTAGAAGTTTATTTAATCCTTGCAGGAAAACTATAGCGATTACCCTAGGTCACGTAGTTTTTGATGAAATCGCATTTTTTGTTACACACAAATTTAAGGGGACCGGGAAAGTCCTATCTCCGCCATGTTAAACTCACCAACTTTATGTACCTTTTTCTCAGAAATGGTGAAAAATAGAGGTCTAGATTTTTTAGAGTAGTTAGAATAACCTGATTTACGTATTCTAACAGACCATTTTCTTTATAAGTGAAACTCAAAATTTATTATTAATTACTTATTGAAAGTCATTTTTAAATTAGCATTTTTGGTAAAATTTCACTGCCTGAAATAAATAATTCTCAACAAATCATTAAATAACTATACAATGTGTTAAACTATACAATATAACATAATATAAGTATTTAAAAAAAATCTGAGTTTTTAAGTTTAATAGATATTGAAAAAAAAGGAACATAAACATGAAAAATCCAAGTTTAGAGAAAAAGTCAATTAAGGATTTAAATGTCCATTAAGCTGTGAAGTACTCTTAGAAAAGAATGAATAATTTCAACACTTATTTTTTTATATATAAACATGTGTGATACATCGTTGGAAAGATAAAAGTTTGAACTATTTAATGATATAAAAAAAGTAAAAATCGATTTTTTGGTTGAATTTTGCTTTCCCGGTCCCCTTAAATTTGCGGTAGCTCAGCAAAGGAGTTGAGAGACGCTCGAGGTGCCTATCGTCGCGGAACTATCAAAGGATTGTTGATAAGGATTTTCGAAAAAAATTGTCGGTAATTAGCCGAGATATTAACCTTTAAAGACATGAACGGTTTGAACGTACAAAAAGACACGGGAGGCGTACTCTATTCTTTTAAAGCCTAGACAACTGCAATGCCCAGTAGTAGTATAAAGGCAATAAACATCAAATTGTTAAAAACAGACTAATTTAATTAGAACTAATCACATAATTACTTTGGGATTCGCGACTAGTTTGCATTGAGTAGCACTCTCAATACGCCACCCGTGTCTTTAAAAATTATTATTTTTAGCAATTTTTTTTTTAATTGCAGTTACTAATTAATATATTTATTGTACGGAACCCTCTGTGCGTGAATAATACTCGCACTTGACCGGTTATTAATTTGAAATAGTCTGTTATACTAAAATTATTTGTCATAAAATACTGCATTCAATATGCGAAGCCTAAAAGATATGTAACTAAAAAATTCTCATAAATGACTATAATAGTATAATACAGAATGAATTTAAACTTTTCTATCGCATTGAAATTATCTGTGTCATAAAATATTACATGCAATATACCAAGCCTAAAAAATATATAACTAAAAACGTGTCATAAATATCTACAGTATCTGTAGTATTGAAAATGGACCCTGTTTTAAACGGAAAAATAAAATGTCACTGTCCCGACGAAATGAATACTATACAATTATACCTGCTAATGCTCAAATCTGTCTAAAACGGAATATCTTTCGGCCTCTACCGATCACGTTTATACGGGTTTCACAAATTTCAACCAAAAGTTGTCATTAGAAAATAAGATACAAGGATTTGACTAAAAAATTGTAAGAACCTTGAAGTAAACTTTATCTATTCTTTAATGAGAATTTTATTTGATGAATATCATCATCTGCGACCTTCATTTTATTTAGTCAAATAGTTAATAGTTGAAACCAAAACTTCTCCGAGTAATAGATAGTACTTTTTAAGGTCAAGAAGCAAATCACTGAAATAATTAAACTCTCTCTAATTTATTTTTGTGTACCCAGGTGTGCAAAAACATTGAAACAAATAAACGAAAACTGTGTGGAAGACATTCAATGCTTTGCGCTTGAGATGTTATTTTTTAATTTTGTTTAAACTAATGACATTGCTCTATTTATGTAGACATGTAAAAATATTTTTTTAAAAATGTATAGCAAATTATTTTCAAAATGTATTTTTTAAACATGAAATTTTTGTTTTATTATTATCATAAAGACCTGAAAACTGAAGAACGCAAAAACTTACTATTTTCTCTCATCTTATAAAACTAAAATAACTTACATTGTATTTATATAGCATTTCTTGATTATTGCTGAACACCCGATATTGTAGTTTTACACTTTAATATTTAACTCAGCCTAGTTTTTGTATGTAAAGGTGGAATTTTTCGATCGATTTTCCACTTCCTGATAGGCTAGAATTATAAAAAAATTATATCCTCCTGAGAGCTGTCATCCATTACAATCAGGGCCGAAACTAAGGGGGGGGGGGCAGAGGGGGCACGTGCTCCGGGCGCCAGAACGAAGGGGCGCCAAATGAAGGATTATACCTTTGGAATGGATCATTTTCTTTTGATGGACTGATGACGTCCATTATTATGAAACAGCCATTATAAATGAAGTGGTAGGAGAAGTTGAAAGAACAATCGTAAAAAGTTAGAACTCTGATTTTCGGAGGGGGGGGGGGGATGGCCACCCCTCATTCTGACCAGAAAATCAGACTTCTAACTTTTTACGATTGCTCTTTCATCTCCAACTAACACTTCATTTATAATGGCTGTTTCAAAATAATGGAAGCCATCAGTCCATCAGAAGAAAATAACTCAGTCAAAGCAGAAACTCGGTTAAGCGGGACTCTGATAATCGGGACTCTACTGTATATCTCATTTTAAAAGTGATCTTTAAAATATTTTTGCTGGTGTTCAGAGGGGAGACATGACCCCCGTGACCTCCCCCTTGGATCCGCCGTTGTAGAATACGTAGTTCAGTATTACATATTTTATGATTACATATTTTTAAATTTAAAATAAGTTGGGCATTAGAAAATTAGTAAAATTCTCTTTGTAAATATACTTTGCGGAAGAGGGGGGGGGGGGGGGGTGGCGCCAAAATCCATGTTTGCCCCGGGTGCAAAAAAAGGCTAGTTTCAGCCCTGATTACAATGTTATGACCCTGATTACAATGTTACCCTGATTACCCTGATGTTTTATAATGTATTTTATTTCTCTCAGGTCTCAGAAGGATATACAAAGGTTTTTTTCTGGTGACAATACAACATTTTAATATTTTTACAAATTAATACATTCACTTTAAGGCATTTTTCAATTAGCCCACCCATGCCCTTATTATCGCATGGGGAAATCGGGACTTTGCCCAGGGGTACCGGACCTCAAAGGGCACCCAAATCCATATATTAATTTATAAAATACTTACCCCCCCCCCCCACCCTCCAATTCCAACTCTGAAAATTTTAAATACAAAATACAAATTTCATCTTTCAAATATTCTAATAAACTTTCTGAAAAGCAAATTTCATTTTGAACTCACGAGCTCAATGCTTTCGCAAAGCTAAACTAAACCGCTATTAAATAAGAAATAATATTTTGATTTTAATAGATTGTATTAGCAATGAACTTAAATGATATCTAAACTTTATTGGTTGAAAATAATCAGTTCTAAATGCCATGAGATGAATTTTCTTCTGTATTCAAAGTTTTTTCTTTTAACTTAGAGTTAAATGTGAAAAACAAACCCAAAATTGCCATCTTTTTAGATTCATTGAAAAAACACTTTCTACTTGTGAAGTAGAATGTATTTCATTTAATATCATGTTGTGTCTAGTACAACCCAAAACGATGCAAAAGAAAGTAACTTGATTAACACATGGGGCATTCTCACAATCTTTTGACTTTTAAGTCCCTGAATAAGAATTTTTATTTTAGCACATATTCTTGTGGGGTTTTTTTATTTCATATACTGGGGAACATCCCACTGCATGACTGCATAACAATATTAACGAGATAAATAAGTTTTGGACGATGTTGGGGGTCCAAATATCTAGGAAACTCCTATACCGTCCCGTGTCCCTGATGCTGATTTTTAAGTTTGGAGCTGTCTGTATAAAATTGTTTCAATAAAAGTAATTCGATGTAATTTTTTTCCGAAACTGGGACAATTTTTTATTTAAATATGTATAGCAAAACATTACCTTCATAGATTTTTACGGTTGATATTATTTTTTTAACTTTGTCCCTGGTTTTTAGACACCTTGCCATCTCTCTTGCTAAACTTATACAGAAAATCACTTCAGATGCAGCCACAGAATTTTTTTAAAGTTTTTTCTCAATCAGAAGTATGCTAGAGAAAGAATGTCTAAAATTCTTTGACAGGAAATTTACTGAAGAATTTAAATCAGCATTTAAATATCAATTACGAGCATCGTGACTTTATTGGTAGTCTTATCGTCCCCAAGGTTTATTCCTGCACTTTTCGAGGTAAATTAAATATTTTTTTTTTATTTAATCCAACGTAAATAACTGTCTCTAAAAATCAATGAACATCGTGGCTATCACTTAGTCTTAACATGATTTGCCTAAAAATAGTGGTACTTTTCCTTACCATCCCATCCTTACAATCCCTTTTTTCCTATACCATTCCTTTTTCTTTTCCTTCCGTCCCTTCTTTAACACCCCTTTAAGCCAATGTTATACCAAAATTTTGTACTATAAATACTACATTGTTATTATTTCTTATTTGAATTCCCTGTGAGTACTATGCAAATACATTATAAGTAAAAATTTAGAAGAAAAAGTTATAGTGGTAAAATGGTATGGAAAATTAAACTCGCAAGTTTAACTTAAACCTCGGTTAAAGAAAAAAAAAATTCGCTGCTGACCAGTTTTTCTTTATTTTGAATCATTAAGGCATTCGTCTATCAGATTAAAATGTTACTTTAGCAAGTTTAATTTCACCAGATTTTTATTCCCGAAAATCAAAAAATTTTTAGAACGCCCCACATATTTACATATGTTAGAGTATTTGACACTCTTCCATAAGTTGAAGTTATTAAATTCATCTTAAAGTAATATAACAAGTTACCAAAGCTATACAAAAGAGTTTTGTTCTGTACTAAGAAAAAAGGAGTATTTTTGTTAATTAAGGTATTTCATTTAGAATTGACGGAGTTAAGAATTTCCTTCTATTTAAAATCCAAGGTGCGAAAATATTGTTTATGCATTACACATATGAGTGACCATCAGTTCTATTTGAATAATGTTTCGACAAATCGAATGGGGCCCCCTAATTTATCTTTGCCCAGGACCCCAATTAGTCATGATCGTGGCCTGAGCCCAACGCAGGTGATAAACAGTCAAATATTCTCTGTAGCTCGTACAATTGTTTGGGAGTTGGAAAAACAATGGATTTTATAATGCGCCAATAAACGCTAGCCAAAATAGGCCAAATCGCTGTGAAACTGCAACAAAGAAACATTTTAAATGCTAAAAAGTAGAAATAGATTAAAAATAAAATTGAAAAGAGAAATATTTTTAAAAAAATAACACAAATTATATATAAATTATAAATAAAAAACGAAAAGTGTAATATTTTTAATAATACGCTTTTATTAGTTAATAGTTTAATATTAATTAATTTACTAGTATACGTTGAGAAATCAATATAGATAATCGTAAAAAGATAGTTTAAATAATGTTTCATTTCTTTTCCTATTGCTCTAACTTAATAAACACAGCAAAAATTATATATTTTTTAATAAATTCACTTGATAGCACTTTCTACAAATTTTTAAAAAAAATAATCGACTTTGGTGCCAACGCCAAATTAATGCATTATAACGGAATTGGTTGGAAAAAACATGAAATACAGTCAAAATGTTAGGCGAGGTTATTAAGATGAACATTGAATGCTTATAAAAAAGAGTTTTTTAAAAAACTATTTTTATTTTTATTTAAGTTTTTGGTTTAAAAAAAAATAATTTTATACTTTTTAGCCTTTAAAATGTTTCATTGTTGCAGTTTCACAGCGATTTGGCCTATTTTGGCGAGCATTTATGGGCGCATCATTAAATCCATTGTTTTTTCAACTCCCATACAATTAAACGAGCTACAGAGAATATTTGGCGATTTATCACCTGTGACGGGCTAATTGAAAAATACCTTAACCCCTTCACGGTCGCTTAATATTTGGAAAAACCATCAAAAATGTACCTAATTTTTTTATTACAGAAATTGAATAATTATAAGGTTTCTAAATAAAATATGCAATTAGTTTTTTTTTTTTTTTTTTTTTTTTTTTTTTTTTTTTTTAAGGCGAAAAAAAACGATGTTATAGAAGAAATTCACATTTGTGGAAAAGCCATCATGCGATAATTCTGTTTTTTAATGTTTGCTTTACACCATACAAATTAATGCGAATAATACTTTTATTTTTCACATCTTAGATCTTTATTTATCATCATCAAACAGATTTTTACAAATAATATTTGAAATAACATAACGTACATTAAATTTTGATCATTAATAATTTTTTTGAGTATGATATATTTCAAAACATGCAATACGAAGTCCAACATCACAATCATCGCCAAAAAACAAACCCAAGCGCTAATATTCAAAGAATTTACACGGAAATGCCAGTTAATTTTTTCTGGTTTCAGAAGTTTTTTCCAGCAATAAATCTCCAGACCGGAAATATGACGGGCACGAGAAATAACGAACGACACCCTAGCCCGTGATATTGACGGGCACGAGAAATAACGAACGACACCCTAGCCCGTGATATTGACGGGCACGAGAAATAACGAACGACACCCTAGCCCGTGATATTGACGGGAGCGAGAATTAATGGGTTAAAATTAAGTTATTAATTTACAATTAAGTTGTAAAAATATTAAGATGCTGTATTGTCACTAGAAACACACCTTTGTACATAATTTTTTATAATGCTAGCCTATCAGGAAATGAAAAATCGATTGTAAAATTCCATCTTCATGTATAACCGGAAAGAAAAAAAAACATGCGTCAAGCATAGATTATGAAACACTTTCCAACAGATTCAGAATAACGTAACGAAACCTCACCATTTAATACGTTGAAATACTACACTGCAAAAACAATGTTGATTTTACAGTATAATACTGCCAGGTAAGGCGCCAGTTTATAACCGTAAAGTAAGCAGTAATATACCGTCATATAAATGAATTAAACCATATACACTGAAACCTCCCTGTGCGACCACCTCCCTGAACGACCATTTTTTAATGGAACGAAATTTATTTCCATAGGCTCAATACTAATTTTACCTCTATTCAGAGACCACCCCAATTGAACTCCCTCCATGAGCGACCCATTTCTTTCAAGAAAATGAAACAAATTCCGTTTTTTCCTGGTCGCTTGAAGAAGGTTTTATTAGAATAATAATTCCGGAGAGTGTATTATTCATCAAACTTCTTAACTAAATTTAGAATTTTTATTTATTCCGGTAACTTTCAAGTGTTTAAAGTCCTTTGTGCCTTTTTAGGCAATGAATTTAACCTTGATGACAAAGTGAGGATGACGGTCAATAAACTCCCCTGCCCTATTCTGTCAGGAAACTCTCAAAGAAATAGATAAAATAATGAAATCGTCAAAAGAAAATTGCATTTATTTACTGAACTTCGAAAGGACTTGAAAATAAAAGTTATAGAAGATAAAACCGTAAAATCAAAGCAAACATCAATGATTCATTTTTTAAACTCTGCACTAATTAACTTATGTAATTAACTTTTGTTTTGATACTTAAACTTTTATATTTTTTCGTAAAGTGAACAATAAAGTTTAGTAACAGTAACTGTTACCTTTTTTCAACAATTAAAATCTAGATTTAAACATAACCTCCATTAAGAGACCACCTCTAGGAGCGACCCATTTTTATTGGAACGGAACGTAGTCGCTTTAGAGAGGTTTTACTAGGTGACAGGTTTTAGAGGGTTTACTTTAGAGATTGCAAAACGGTATATTACTTGCTAATTTTACTGTTTATTACTGTTAATTTTACAGTTATAAACTGGCGCTACAGCTGCCAGTATTATACTGTAAAATCAACATTTTTTTTTTACAGTGTATATGATGTCTAATTGAACCATTGGAAACGCATAACACATTTGAAAACCTAATTAGAGCAATTCCTATCTACAGTCGGAAAATTATCCGAATTGTTTTAGCAGCCATGTATATGATATATAGATTGGTATCTATAACCTACATACAGGCAAGTACAGTTTAGTTGGGAAATACATACCACAGTTGAAAATTTCCCTTCAGCAATTTCCGATCATAAGGGGAATGGTACGTGAATTGTTTTGTTCAGCCCTGTATACAATGAGGTATAGAATTTATGCAAAGCAAGCAACATGCAAAAAATTAGTCAAATTTAAAAGCGCATACCGAAACTGAAAACGCACTTCCAGCAGTTATTACTCAAAGACAGTAACTAATTTGTTTTGTGTGTTACTCAAAATGAACGGCAAATGCTATGAATGTCCTATTCTATCTTCTAGTAAATTTTAGTGATTTATATCAATTTCAATACACTTGAAATAAGGTAATGTCATTAAAATACACTGCGAACGATTTTACCCCATTGACCATAATGTAACGGAATTCTTTTGAGTGCCCCTGTAAATGAACTATTAATGCAACACACTTCATATTCAATACCAAGCATGTCATAGTGATACCCAATAACATATATCCATTTCATGGCAATTGGACTATATTTACGAGAATTATAGCATGGACAGACAAATGGAATTCATAAACAATTTTAACTTTTTTGGAAAGTGTTAAAAACCAGGTTGAGTTAAATAAAAGAGTGTAAAAATGAAGAGTTAGATGAGCTAACCACAGCCCTTCTTTTTAATACTTTCCAACAAAGTTGAAAAGTGTTTATGCATTCGGTTTGTCTGACCGTCTGTCCGTCTGTCCACGCTCTAACTCCGGTAAATATACTCGGATCTTCATGCAATTGATGAAGGTTATTTAGGATCACCAAAGCTTGTTTGGTATTGTATATGAAGTATGTAGGATTAATAATTCCTTTACATGGGCACTCAAAAGAATTGCATTACATTATGGTACATGGGGGGAAATCGTTTGCTGAGTATTATGCTATTTACAGGGACACACAAAAGAAATCGGTTACAGTACTGTCTTTGTGTAATAATTACTGGAATGTGCGGTTTAAAATTCTTTTTGCGCTTTTCAATTTATCTAATTTTTGCATGTTACTCGTTATATATAAATTCTATAAACTCATATACAGGGCTGTACAAAAGTATTCAAGTACCATTCTCCTCATTAGAGGAAGTTGCTGAAGGGGAATTTTCAACTGAGGTATATATATTTCTTAAGCGAACTAAATTTTGGCATGCATGTAGTTAATCGATACAAATCTACATATCATATACAGGCCTGCTGAAAAAATTCGATAATTTTCCGATTGTAGACGGGAACAGCTGAAATTGGGTTTTCAAATGTGTTATGAGTTTCCATAGGGATGAATTAGACATAACATTTTAACTTATTAAACGGTGCAGTTTTGTTACATTATTCTGAATGTGTTGGAAAGTGTTTCATAATCTATGCTTGACGCATGATTTTTCTTTCTTGTTTTTTTTTTTTTTTTTCCCCTATATTTATAACTCGCTTCATTAAAGTCGATATTTTTCTCCTATGTTATCGTCCACTGAAATTTTTGCTTTCTCTCATATATTACCATGAAAAAACAAACCAAAGATAACAACAATTATTCAGAAATTTTGAATTGCTAAAAAATAGATTAAGGGAACAAGGGACCTTCAAACTCATTTTTTTATTTATTTTTTTTTTAAATAAAACTGTGCATCGAATTTTATATATTTGAATATAAAGGTAAAAAAATAATATTTACTAAATTTTATGAAATTCTAAGCATTTCTGCATCCTATTTCTGCACTTAACTACCTTTAACTTTTCCAATTATATTTAGTTTTAAAAAAACTGTGCACAGTTTTGTTTGTATATGTAAACCAAACTGGCATAAAAAATATTGGGTATTTTAATTATGGAGCGAGGTTAGGACGTTTTGAAAGTTCTTGATAACGCTTAAAATATTCAGGAAAATTCCTTATTTTTCTCTAAAAAAATCTTTTTTTAATTTCTTGTGTGATAAATGTATGCCATACAGGGATGTGTTTAGGAAAATTTTAGGTCCTTTAAAGGACCCTTCACAAAATAATGTATCTTAAAACAGGACCCTTCACAAAACATTTTATCCCAAAACAGGACCCTTCACAAAATTATTTGTCTCTTAAATAGACCTTTCACAGAATTTTTTCACCTTCAAATTGAACTTTTCACAAATTTAGTCATTTAAAAATAAAATCTGGCCTGTAAGTAAGCAGTTTAACTCCCCAAAAAGCATATTACTACTTAGCTTTTATATATGAATGATAGAACATGAAGACATCGATAATTTAAATTTCACAAAATTATGACTAGAATTTTCACAAAAAAAAAAAATCACAATTTCACAAAAACAGGACCCTGTGAGAAAAGTCTGGACAGACCCCTGCCATAATTCATATAGTATGACCTTTAATAGTATTTAATGTGCAATTAAACAAGAAATGTAAAATCTTTTTTTTTTTTTTTTAAAGGCAATTCCTACTTAAGTCATCAAAGAAAAATTTAATATAATCCCTTAAGCTAATATTAGTTTTTGTTGCATTAAAATATCTGAATTTGTTGATTTTCTATAAGCAAGTAAACCTTATTGGTTTACAATGGAAGTCTATGGGAATTTGGTGAAATATTAGAGATATCGCCAAGTTGGCTTCATTTTTGGCGACTCATTTTGGTCGCCAAATTTGGCGATGTATCTCCAAGTTGGCAATAAACTTGGCGGTATTTGACGGCAGAACAGGGTCCCTCAACCCCCCTTATAAATATGGGGATGCATTAAATGCTGTTCAATAACCAATGGTCGCCATTTTGTCTCCCATATAAAACTAAAATTATTTAATTTAATTTAATTAATGAATTAATATTTGAAAAAACTGTATTAATATCAAGTGTCATCCACTACAAGTTAAAAAAATTTTATTTGAACTTGATTGGACGAACAAAAAGTATTTGATTAACGATTAAAATTTGAACAAGATATATATAGGGAGAGTGTGAACTAATAGTAGGAATTGAAAAAAAAATGAGTTTGAAAGTCCCTTAACCCTTACCCCTCTAACTATCCTTCGGATAAATATAAACTAGAATCAATAGATTTAAACTGGACTTTAAATAGTTTTATTTAACTAGCTATGAGGGACAGGAATAGCTGCAAAGAATAGTTCATTGACCCAAACAGGCGTATAAAGGACACTTTCTCATAATTCTAACTTGTTATATCCCTCACAAACAAAATATGAGATGTCATCGGCATCCAGATTGATTCCCCACGCATCTGGAACATTTCCTGTGTTGTTTATTTCTTAAATGGTTTTACACAAACGAGAAGAGGTTAGAATACTACTTTCTAATTGGGCCGTTCCATGTCACGTGTGGGACAGCTTTTCTACATATTACTGCTGTTTTAACAATGTTATTATAACCTCAAATTAAAACAACTATGATAATATGAAAATATAGGGTTTTTTTTTTTTTTTTTTACTTTTAATGTATAGTTTATGCAGTGAAACCTCGATTATCCGAGCTAATTGGGACCGTTAGTACCTCGGATATCGGAACTGTGTTCGGAACTATTAATAGAAACTGTGTGTAAAAACTCGCCGTGCATGCGAATTTAACATCTCTTAAAATAAAAAACAATAGAACGTTGTTTAAGTAATAAAAATAAATATATGTAAAGTTATTTTTCACAACTAACAAATTTAAAAAGGAAATCAACTACTAGTAGTAAGTTTTAAAAAGCAAATTGAAAAATCTACGAAAGTTCACACGGCGACTGGAAACAAAGCATTGCTCGCTATTGACTTCTCAGGGTCCAATGTTTCTTGCGAGTTGTGCATTTGAATTTGGTTGTTCGTTTCTGATTTTTTTTTTTTTTTTTTATGAGGAAAGGGGGGGTGGCGATTAACCGAGGGGGGCGGTTGATCGAGTGCCGGTTAATCAGAAGTTTACTGTATTTAGGTTTAGGATTTAAAATGGAAGATTTTCAAACCCATTAAAAACAGGCAGCTTACTTAGGTAGGATGTTTAAAATGTAGAAATTTTGAAATCTAGGGCCCTTCCATATCACGTGTGGGACAGCTTTTCTACATATTACTGCTGTTTTAACAGTGTTATTGTATCCTTAAACTAAAACAACTATGCTAATATAAAAATCTAGGGGTTTTTGTTATTTATAATGTACTAGCAAACCCCGCGGCCTTGCTCGCGTAATATTTGAAATATGCCAAGTGATATTTATATGTCTAATTTTTGTTAAAAGGTACTAACTAAATTTTTATTTTATTAAAAGGTAATATTTTATTTTATTAAAAGGTTTTTTTTTTATTAAAAGGTATTTATTATTTTTAGGAATAATTCAAAAATTACTATTTAAAATACAGTTTGATTAAACATCATTATTACACTGCATTAGGCAGAAATGAGACTTAAATTAATAAAACGAAGTAAAACTAAATAAATGATGATTTAGAAAATATTTTGAAACTTTTATGCTCATTTCAGTATTCGTTTGAAGTTTTGAATTTTTTAGAAACCATCTTCTTACATCTTAAAATTAATTATCATGTCAAATTCCAAGTCCTACCACCTCTCTGAACATAAAGTTGTTGAAACAGGAAATGTCACCATTAATTTGCCAACATTAATTTTGAAATCGGTTTGTTACTTCCTAATAATCCACACAAACGTAATTTAAAAAGCTTTTAAAGCCCTTTTTTAGAACGTTTGTTGTTCCTGTGAACCCTAGGTGGTAGAATCACCGGCATAAAATATAGTCTGTGTAGGATCCAAGACTGTTACCACTGATTCGCTACTATTATTTTTATAATCGGTTTATATTCCCTGAAATTACATAGAAATCGTAATTTAGGACTTTTTTAGAATGCTTTTCGCACCTCCCCTTCGCTTTACCCCTTTTTAATTCGAATTTATTTTCGACGTTCCTTCGAGGGCATTTATATTTTATAAGTAACTACCATGTCATATTTAAAGTTTCTAGCCTTTTCAGTATCGCAGAAATCGCCATTTAGAATGTTTTTAGCTCCTGCAACCCTCTGGTGGTAGTGGAAAAGACATAAAATATAGCTTATGTTTGAGCAGGTTCTATCACCAAAATTTGTCATCATTATTTTTTTAATCGGTTTGGTAATTTATAAGTTTGCTTAAAAATTGTAATTTATAACGCTTTTCATTCACTTCATTTTTGTAAATTTGGAATTTTCTTTCGACTGTTTTTAGAAAGCAGTTGCATCTTGTAAGTAAATACCACGCCATACTTCAAAGTGTTAGACCCCTCAGTTGTGCAAAAAACGCAAATTAGAACATGTTTTGCTTTTGCAACCCTCATATGGTAGTGACAGCAACATAAAATATAACCTGTGTTATAGCAGGGACTGTCACTATTCATTTATAACCATTACTTTTGAAATAGCTTTGATATTTTCTTAGATTGAGTAGAAATCGCAATTTAGAACATTTTTAGGACGCTTTTCGCGCATTTTCATCCCTTTTTAAATTTCCAATATTTTCGAAACTGTACTTAAAGATCATTTATATCTAATAAATATGTACCTTGCCTAATTTTAAGTTTCTAGCCCATACCGATTACAAAAATCAAAATTTAGAACGCTTTTTTGCTCCTGCAACGTCTTCGTTATAGTGATACCGACATAAAATAGTGTCTATGTTAGAGCAGAGGCTGTCAGCATCAATTTCCTACCATTACGTTTGAAAACAGATTCATTCTTCCTGAGATATTGCCGACAAATCAGCATTTAGAACGTTTTTGGAATACTTTTCGCGCATTTTGCTCCTGCATCTCCTCTGGGGTAGTGGAAACAGATATAAAATATAGCCTATCTTGGAGTAAGATCTGTCACCATCATTTTTACACCATTATATTTGAAATCGGTTCAGTACTTCCTGAGATTGCATAGAAATTGGAATTTAGAACGTTTTTTACAACTTTTTTTGCGCATTTTGACCCCCTTTTTAAATTTCGATTTTTTTAGGAAATGTCCTTAGAGATCATTGATATCTTATAACTAACTACCATTCCAAATTTCACGATTCTAGGCCCTTCCGTAACGCAAAAGCCGCAATTTAGAACGTTTTTCTCCTGCACGTCCTTTGGGGAAATGGCACCGACACAAAACATCGCCTATGTTGGAGCAAGGGTTGTCACCATCATTTTGACGCCATTATTTTTTAGATCGGTTTTGTATATCCTGAGATTGTGTAGAAACCACCATTAGAACGTTTTTTAGAACGCTTTACGCGCATTTTCACCCCTTTCAAATTTCGAATTGTTTAAGAACTGTTCTTAGAAATCCTTTATATCAAATAAGTAGCTAATATTTCCAATTTCATATTTCTAGGCCTTTCGGTAACGCAAAAATCGCATTTTTAGAACGTTTTTTGCTCCTGCACCCCCTTTCGTGTAGTGGCACCGACATAAAACATAGCCTATGTTGGAGCAAGGTTTGTCACCGTCATTTTGACAACCTTATTTTGACACCATTATTTTTTAAATCGGTTTGGTATTTCCTGAGATTGTGTAGAAACCACCATTTAGAACGTTTTTTAGAACGATTTTCGCGCATTTTCACTCCTTTCAAATTTCGAATTGTTTAAGAGCTGTTCTTAGAAATCCTTTATATCTAATAAGTAGCTAATATTTCGAATTTCATATTTCTAGGCCCTTCAGTAACACATAAATCGCATTTTTAGAACGTTTTTGCTCCTGCACCCCCTTTGGGGTAATGACACCGACATAAAACATAGCCTATCTTAGAGCAAGCGTTGTCACCATCATTTTGACACCAATATTTTTTAAATCGGTTTGGTATTTCCTGAGATTGTGTAGAAACCACCATTTAGAACGTTTTTTAGAACGATTTTCGCGCATTTTCACCCCTTTCAAATTTCGAATTTATTAAGAACTGTTCTTAGAAATCATTTATATCTAATAAGTTACTAATATTCAAAATTTCATATTTCTAGCCCCTTCAGTAACGCTAAAATCGCATTTTTAGAACGTTTTTTGCTCCTACACCCCATTTTGGGGGTAGTGGCACCGACATAAAACATAGCCTATCTTGGAGCAAGCGTTGTCACCATCATTTTGGCACCAATATTTTTTAAATCGGTTTGGTATTTCCTGAGATTGTGTAGAAATTACAATTTAGTTCGTTTTTTAGAACGCTTTTTGTGCATTTTCACCCCTTTCAAATTTCGAATTGTTTAAGAACTGTTCTTAGACATCATTTATATCTTATAAGTAACTAATATTCAAAATTTCATATTTCTAGGCGCTTCAGTAACGCTAAAATCGCATTTTTAGAACGTTTTTTGCTCCTACACCCCCTTTGGGGTAGAGGCACCGACATAAAACATAGCCTATCTTGGAGCAAGCGTTGTCACCATCATTTTGACACCAATATTTTTAAAATCGGTTTGATATTTCCTGAGATTGTGTAGAAACTACCATTTAGAACGTTTTTTAGAACGCTTTTTGTGCATTTTCACCCCTTTCAAATTTCGAATTGTTTAAGAACTGTTCTTAGACATCATTTATATCTTATAAGTAACTAATATTCAAAATTTCATATTTCTAGGCCCTTCAGTAACGCTAAAATCGCATTTTTAGAACGTTTTTTGCTCCTACACCCCCTTTGGGGTAGTGGCACCGACATAAGATATAGCCTATGTTCTAAGTTGGACTAACACCATCATTTTGATACCATTACTTTTAGAATCGGTTCGGTAGTTCCAGAGCTTACCTCCGACAAATAAACAATTTTTTCCTCTTTATAATAGGAGTATAGATAGACTAGCAAACCCAGCGGCTTTGCCCGCGTAATATTTGAAATATGCCAAGTGATATTTATATGTCTAATTTTTATTAAAAGGTACTAACTAAATTTTTATTTTATTAAAAGGTAATATTTTATTTTATTAAAAGGTTTTTTTTATTAAAAGGTATTTATTATTTTTAGGAATAATTCAAAAATTACTATTTAAAATACAGTTTGATTGAACATCATTATTACACTGCATTAGGCAGAAATGAGACTTAAATTAATAAAACGAAGTAAAAATAAATAAATGATGATTTAGAAAATATTTTGAAACTTTTATGCTCAATTAATACGCTCATTTCAGTATTCGTTTGAAGTTTTGAATTTTTTAGAAACCATCTTCTTACATCTTAAAATTAATTATCATGTCAAATTCCAAGTCCTACCACCTCTCTGAACATAAAGTTGTTGAAACAGGAAATGTCACCATTAATTTGCCAACATTAATTTTGAAATCGGTTTGTTATTTCCTAATATTCCACACAAACGTAATTTAAAAAGCTTTTAAAGCCCTTTTTTAGAACGTTTGTTGTTCCTGTGAACCCCAGGTGGTAGAATCACCGGCATAAAATATAGTCTGTGTAGGATCCAAGACTGTTACCATTGATTCGCTACTATTATTTTTATAATCGGTTTATATTCCCTGAAATTACATAGAAATCGTAATTTAGGACTTTTTTAGAATGCTTTTCGCAACCCCCCCCCCCCTTCGCTTCACCCCTTTTTAATTCGAATTTATTTTCGACGTTCCTTCGAGGGCATTTATATTTTATAAGTAACTACCATGTCATATTTAAAGTTTCTAGCCTTTTCAGTATCGCAGAAATCGCCATTTAGAATGTTTTTAGCTCCTGCAACCCTCTGGTGGTAGTGGAACAGACATAAAATGTAGCTTACGTTTGAGCAGGTTCTATCACCAAAATTTGTCATCATTATTTTTTAATCGGTTTGGTAATTTATAAGTTTTCTTAAAAATTGTAATTTATAACGCTTTTCATTCACTTCATTTTTGTAAATTTGGAATTTTCTTTCGACTGTTTTTAGAAAGCAGTTGCATCTTGTAAGTAAATACCACGCCATACTTCAAAGTGTTAGACCCCTCAGTTGTGAAAAAAACTCAAATTAGAACATCTTTTGCTTTTGCAACCCTCATATGGTAGTGACAGCAACATAAAATATAACCTGTGTTATAGCAGGGACTGTCACCATTCATTTATAACCATTACTTTTGAAATAGCTTTGATATTTCCTTAGATTGAGTAGAAATCTCAATTTAGAACGTTTTTAGGACGCTTTTCGCGCATTTTCATCCCTTTTTAAATTTCCAATATTTTCGAAACTGTACTTAAAGATCATTTATATCTAATAAATATGTACCTTGTCTAATTTTAAGTTTCTAGCCCATACCGATTACAAAAATCAAAATTTAGAACGCTTTTTTGCTCCTGCAACGTCTTGGTTATAGTGATACCGACATAAAATAGTGTCTATGTTAGAGCAGAGGCTGTCAGCATCAATTTCCTACCATTACGTTTGAAAACAGATTCATTCTTCCTGAGATATTGCCGACAAATCAGCATTTAGAACGTTTTTGGAACACTTTTCGCGCATTTTGCTCCTGCATCTCCTCTGGGGTAGTGGAAACAGATATAAAATATAACCTATCTTGGAGTAAGATCTGTCACCATCATTTTTACACCATTATATTTGAAATCGGTTCAGTACTTCCTGAGTTTGCATAGAAATTGGAATTTAGAACGTTTTTTACAACGTTTTTTGCGCATTTTGACCCCCTTTTTAAATTTCGATTTTTTTAATAAATGTCCTTAGAGATCATTGATATCTTATAACTAATTGCCATTCCAAATTTCACGATTCTAGGCCCTTCCGTAACGCAAAAGCCGCAATTTAGAACGTTTTTCTCCTGCACGTCCTTTGAGGTAGTGGCACCGACACAAAACATCGCCTATGTTGGAGCAAGGGTTGTCACCATCATTTTGACGCCATTATTTTTTAGATCGGTTTTGTATATCCTGAGATTGTGTAGAAACCACCATTAGAACGTTTTTTTAGAACGCTTTTCGCGCATTTTCACCCCTTTCAAATTTCGAATATTTTAAGAACTGTTCCTAGAAATCCTTTATATCTAATAAGTAGCTAATATTTCAAATTTCATATTTCTAGGCCTTTCGGTAACACAAAAATCGCATTTTTAGAACGTTTTTTGCTCCTGCACCCCCTTTCGTGTAGTGGCACCGACATAAAACATAGCCTATGTTGGAGCAAGGTTTGTCACCGTCATTTTGACAACCTTATTTTTTAAATCGGTTTGGTATTTCCTGAGATTGTGTAGAAACCACCATTTAGAACGTTTTTTAGAACGATTTTCGCGCATTTTCACTCCTTTCAAATTTCGAATTGTTTAAGAACTGTTCTTAGAAATCCTTTATATCTAATAAGTAGCTAATATTTCGAATTTCATATTTCTAGGCCCTTCAGTAACACATAAATCGCATTTTTAGAACGTTTTTGCTCCTGCACCCCCTTTGGGGTAGTGACACCGACATAAAACATAGCCTATCTTAGAGCAAGCGTTGTCACCACATTTTGACACCCATTTTTTTTAAATCGGTTTGGTATTTCCTGAGATTGTGTAGAAACCACCATTTAGAACGTTTTTTAGAACGATTTTCGCGCATTTTCACCCCTTTCAAATTTCGAATTTATTAAGAGCTGTTCTTAGAAATCATTTATATCTAATAAGTTACTAATATTCAAAATTTCATATTTCTAGCCCCTTCAGTAACGCTAAAATCGCATTTTTAGAACGTTTTTTGCTCCTACACCCCATTTTGGGGGTAGTGGCACCGACATAAAACATAGCCTATCTTGGAGCAAGCGTTGTCACCATCATTTTGGCACCAATATTTTTTAAATCGGTTTGGTATTTCCTGAGATTGTGTAGAAATTACCATTTAGAACGTTTTTTAGAACGCTTTTTGTGCATTTTCACCCCTTTCAAATTTCGAATTGTTTAAGAACTGTTCTTAGACATCATTTATATCTTATAAGTAACTAATATTCAAAATTTCATATTTCTAGGCCCTTCAGTAACACATAAATCGCATTTTTAGAACGTTTTTGCTCCTGCACCCGCTTTGGGGTAGTGACACCGACATAAAACATAGCTTATCTTGGAGCAAGCGTTGTCACCATCATTTTGACACTAATATTTTTTAAATCGGTTTGGTATTTCCTGAGATTGTGTAGAAATTACCATTTAGAATGTTTTTTAGAACGCTTTTTGTGCATTTTCATCCCTTTTAAATTTCGAATTGTTTAAGAACTGTTCTTAGACACCATTTATATCTTATAAGTAACTAATATTCCAAATTTCATATTTCTAGGCCCTTCAGTAACGCAAAAATCGCATTTTTAGAACGTTTTTTGCTCCTGCAACCCCTTTGTGGTAGTGGCACCGACATAAGATATAGCCTATGTTCTAAGTTGGACTAACACCATCATTTTGATACCATTACTTTTAGAATCGGTTCGGTAGTTCCAGAGCTTACCTCCGACAAATAAACAATTTTTTCCTCTTTATAATAGGAGTATAGATAGTTTATATTCTAAAAATTTACAAGTAATAGATATATGTATTTATGTAAGTGTCATCTGCAGGGCATTCTGTTCGTTTTTCATGGAGTGGCCCAATTATTGAGATATGCAAGAGCCATGTGTTTAAAGGTACAGTCCTCCCCCCTTAATAGGCTCACGGATAACCGAATACCCCGCTTATTCGAATAGAATCCTCCGGAACCTAATTTATTCCTATTGGTTCTATGCTATTTTCCCCCTATGGTATCGGAAAGAACCCCCATACCTTTTGGGATTTAAAGATTATTGGCCGCTATGCATATGGCGTACATTACCTTGATGCAAGAACCCAACGGTTCCAATCCCGTGAACCGAGAAGCTGG